>OY744616.1:25984934-26212434 GCA_963556255.1 Allolobophora icterica
TAAACTAGCCCTGAGGCAGCCATGGGTATAAAGTGTTAGCGACACAATTTTTTAGCCTTGACATATGAAAACGGATAGCCAGTCCTCTCCCTCTTCGTCTCATCTTCCCACCGACAGTGTACGGTCGGTGTACTCATTATAGCTGAGGCTTAATCAGGACTTAATCAGGACTTAAGTGATACACGCGTATCTAACGCGAGTGTCCTGCTGCGTTTAACGACTTGATTCCACTTATTCTCTGTATCGTTGATTAGTCCAAAAGCGTCACAGATGATTAGATTTGTAAGCTTAAGCTGACGACTAAGCTTATTCGGCGTCGATAACAAAAGAATTGAAGCAGCGTCTCTAATTTATTACTTTTGAGCGACATTGAGTTTCAATTAATTAGTAATAATACTTCGGGGCGTGTCTGGCAACGTCTGGCTTTGTCTGATTGTGCGTTGGTCACGTTATATGAGGTTAGACTGTATTAGAAATTAAACCGCCTGCCTTGTGGCAATTTTAATATAGTTTAAGATAAACAGGCGGTTTGGTTATACGTGTGTGCGTGATCTTGGCAGTGATCATCATCTGCCGTTTCTGTCTTCTGTATCGCAAACTGCTCCTTACATGCACACATACATACACAAATACATACATAGTTTTTACATACATATATACATATATATGCGTGCATACTTGCATACATGAATACGTACACATATGCATTCATATAATAAATTATAATATAAGGCGTAGACTCTGGGTGAGCAGCCGGGGCACGTGCCCCCACTAATTGAGATGGACTGTACACCCAATGCAACAAAGTGTAGAATGATTGACCAAATGCCCACCCCCACCCCCAATATTTTGGACAAGTTTACGCCAGTGAATATATATATAATTATATAAACATAAATGCATAGGGCCTATACTGTACAATTATACATACATAGGTATAGGCTATATAGTTTTATACATATTTACGTATATGTCACACATGCATAATGCTCACATGCATACATACACATGAATATGTTTTTGTCTGTCAACCTAATAGCTTCTTCAATTTCTTAGTTCCAGAATCGCCTGAAGGACTGCGTCCGGAGAGACGGATGTCTACAGAACTTCACATTTCCTGGCGAAAGCCGAGTTCAGTGAACGGTCTCTTGATTGGATATACACTGCTCTACACAGGTAACGCCGAGTATTATGCAATCAAGTTAAAAGCAACAGGACGCCGGTGCTCCTTGCGACGTCCTCGCTAAGTAGTCTAATCAAGAGACATCGCCTATGTATGCCGAACAGATTTTTTGGTGTCATTTTCTATAAAATGACACCGGGGTTCATTTTGAGGAATTGCAAACGCCTAAACGCCTTTTCTTTGTGCCTCTCTTCTGTCCTCCAGCGGAGAGAATTCTATATTCTATCTTTGTTCACGGATTTAATTTCCTTGAAAGCCAAAAGTTTGATAATCAGTGTTTAATAAATGGAAGGGGAGGAGGAGCAAGAAGAAGAAGAAGAAGAAGAAGAAGAAGAAGAAGAAGAAGAAGAAGAAGAAGAAGAAGAAGAAGAAGAAGAAGAAGAAGAGGAAGAGGAAGAGGAAGAGGAAGAGGAAGAGGAAGAGGAAGAGGAAGAGGAAGAGGAAGAGGAAGAGGAAGAGGAAGAGGAAGAGGAAGAGGAAGAGGAAGAGGAAGAGGAAGAGGAGGAGGAGGAGGAGGAGGAAGAAGAAGAAGAAGAAGAAGAAGAAGAAAAAGAAGAAGAAGAAGAAGAAGAAGAAGAAGAAGAAGAAAAAAAACTGAAGAAGACGAAGATGATGAAAATAGCGATAAATTAGAATGCCGAGAAGAAGACGAATGCGACAACGAGAAGATAACGAAAAACAAGAACAAGAACAAGAAGAAGGGTACCAAAGAGTGTTTTATAAATATTTATACATATATGCATGCATAATTGCATATGTACATACATATATACACATAAACACGCATGCATACGAAGAAACATACATCATACACGTTTACATATATACATGCATATTATACGTACCCATGAATAGGCCTACATTATTATTTTTTTGCTCCGAGGTATTCAGGATTCCTGAGGAACTTCAACATTATTTACAGTGTAGAATTATTACTATTACATATCATTATTACTATTAGTATTATTATTATTGCTACTACTACTACTACTACTACTACTACTACTACTACTACTACTACAACTACTACTACTACTACTACTACTACTACTACTACTACTACTACTACTACTACTACTACTACTACTACTACTACTACTACTACTACTACTACTACTACTACTACTACTACTACTACTACTACTACTACTACTACTACTACTACTACTACTACTACTACTACTACTACTACTACTACTACTACTACTACTAAATAAAGATTTATAAAGTGCAATGCATGTGTGCGTGCATACTACTCAACGACAGCACTGAAGTATCTCAGAATCTCTTCAGACCGACGCGAAGATAACGAAGCAATGGCTGACCTCGATGCCTGGAAGGAAGTGTTGATCGACGACCCGACGGCTACGACCTTCCGCTTGACCCGTCTTCATCCGAACACCGTCTACCGATTCAGCCTCTCAGCTCGAACGAAAGCTGGAAGAGGTCGACCGACTTCCATAGACGTACAAACGCTACCCAATGGACGTACGTAATCGAAACTGTAATCGTACTTGCAATTGTAACCTGAAATTTTTATAGCGCTACGTTGAGGTAAACTAAACAAACTACTTATCAGTTTGCTGTTATAATCCCTGAGTGCATCAAAAGGACAAACCGCTTGCGATAGGCTAAATGATGTCAAAGTTCATTAAGTGAAAAAGTTCATCAGTAAACAAAAATAGGTGATAGAGAAGAAAAGGCAGGATGTCGAGAACAAGGATGATCACATTAAGATTTCGCAAGTAATGTTGGATACAGATAAACGTAAAATAAAACTTAGGTGCAGATCACGGATTATGAATTATGAGCTACTCGTTCAAGTTACATGAAGTAAAATTGCTTATGGCAGAGATATATACTAAGAAAAGGTGTTGAAGGAAACAGAACGTGATGACCGCTCACTGTAAGCTCAGGGATTAATGCAAAGACATTTGAGTTACAAAAACGACGCGTCGTTTTCTAAGCGGTTTTATCATCCAAAGGTCGATGAAGGCCTTTCGACAGAGCCACAGTTTCGTCAATTGTTGATCAGTTGACGTTTTGCCAACTTTACATCAACAAATTGATTAGCAATTTGATCGGATAAGATAAGATTAGATTGGACACAGGCAGGGGCGCAACTTTAGCCTAAAATGTGGGGGGTACCAATACACACAGGCACCTGGCACAGTGCATCAAAAGGATATATCCTACGCAGCGATTTACGCCGCTCTGCCTAATCTAATCTAATGATTTCTGTAGCGCCATAATGTCCAAGACATCAGTCGATTGAAGTCGCATTCAAAATGTATAGTCCACTGGAAAAGTCAAATCGAAATCCGATAGATCAGAGAGGCCAGACGAAAGCCAGGCTACAGTGGGTAACCTCGCTCCTGATTTCTATTCTAATTCAACTGCAAGACTATCCGGACCAATCTTGGGCACAATAAACTCAGGTCAGTGTGAGAATTGTAGAAAAAGACTGGAGTGTTGAATATTTTATCCGGTTTTTTGCAAACTGATGTCAGCGAAATTTGAAAGCAGCTGTTTTCAACGCTAGCAATTTCACAAGTCAGACTCGAATCAGAATCAATTCCTATGTTGAGAAAATTTAAAAATGCATACACCATAGAACATGGAAATTTCTTTTCTTTGTCAGAGACTCAAAGTCAAATAGTGCTGAATCACACTAGCACAATTGAGGGTTGGAAACGACCCTCTGGGGTGTGCAATGAAAACCTAACTGTGGGGTCCGAAGAAAGACTGGGTGTTGAACCCCAACCCCGGACAATTCCCACCCTGACTCATGTTACAGCGTTAGTTCGTAAGACGGAACGATTGCCTTCTAGATAATAACAGCATCAGGATCTAGAAGGTAGAGACCGAATCCACGTCTGTTTGATCGTTGTGCCAACACGTAGATGAATACATAACTCAACGTACACTGTTCCATTAGTCCATTGCCTTTTGCACTAACTCATGCGCCACTGTATATATATATATATATATTATATATATATATATAATAATTATATGTGTGTGTAGGTGTTTGTGTATGCATAGGTGTGTGTGCGTGTGTGTGGGTGTGTGTGTGTGAGAGAGAGAGATAGAGAGAGACAGACAGACAGACAGACACACAGAGAGGAGCCTCCGACTCATGTTGTTTTGCTTGATTTTTGTAGCTCCTGTGGCTCCAAATTTTACAACAGTAAATGTCAGCAAGCGAGTCTTGAACGTAACTTGGTATCCACGAAATTCCGTAGACGATGAGAATCCATACGATACGGTCTTCATGGTTCAGTACAGAAAGTTAGGTGAGACACATTGTTTACATTAAAATGTATAGGCCTACAGGATTTGTAATTTTGTAATTTGTAATTGAGAATTTATACAGCGCCACTCAGAATCAGAAGCGCTCCCGCCCCAGGTCAGTGTCTTCACCGACAAAGAGAAATGTTTTCAGGATCTTATCATGTCTTTCAGTTATTTATTCTAATGTCGTGATATGGCTATATTTTTCACTTAACATTTTATACTTTTGTCTCTCAGACACACATATGGTCCTTGGTCTCCATTGCAGAAGCCACAGCTTTTCAGGCATCACTGTTGAAAGGCATCCGGCTAGGCCTTTAAGTCCTTGGCTAGCGTCCATGTCTCAGTTCCGTGCAGTGGAAAAGGCAGTATGAGAATAATAATCGTCTTTATTAATTCAAACTGACAAGTACGCAGTAAGATTACATTGAAACATCACAGTACAGTCAAGATCTAAATTAAACACACCTTTTGGCAGCCATGCAAGGCGTCCGCTCTAGAGGGGGTTACGGGTATGGATCCGCGATCTTATGCTCTCCTGACCATGAGTGTAACCATTCATCTATCCCCCTCCCCTTGTATTTATACATGCCATTAAACCCCAGCATGTTTACTACGTAATTCTTAAGATATGTAGGTGCATAATTATTATAACATTGCGCTTTGTTACTGTGGTTCAAAAATGTTTCTTGCTGTTTACGCTGCAAAGGGGAGAAAGTCTGGATGGTGTCCGAGAAGGAGAGGAAGAAGAACTGGTTGGTGATCGAAGGCCTGTCCCCGGAAGTGATCTATGAGATGCGAGTGATAGCAAGGAGTGACGGCACCGAAGGAAATGGTCTCGAAGTCATGAGCGGCATCCAGATGGTTCGGATCAGCATGAAGCGAGGTCAGTGCCTAAGATTTCTATGAGAACATCAGTCAGTTTAAAACATATTTACTGCGCCTATTCCAAGGTGAGGCGTGATAATGCTTCAATATCTGCGTTCTTTAGATTGCGTATACAGATGAGGATTATCATAATTATATCATTTACTGAGCGCCAGTATCTAATGGAGAGGCATCAGTCTATGGCCCATGAGCAATTTTGCGCGAAGAGCCTGCTCAAAGTCTTTACACGCAACCGTCTCAACGGAGACTTGAACTAGGACACTTCACGTTACAAGATGATCTCTGTAACCGATCTGCTATTGTGTCACCAAAAATAGAAAAATTGCGTTAAACCATGCATGCAGTTTACATAATACGCATCATGATTCTAGACACATCTTGTTCCTTGTTCTATAACTTGTGTTTTAACTTGTTCATTGTTCTTTCACTTTTTCTTAGTTCCTTAACTTGTTCTTTAACTTGTGCTTTAACTTGTTCCTAGCTAAAATCAAGGCCAGTTTCTGCGATATTTGCGCTCTGTTGGGTTGAGTGTAATTTTTCATAAGCTCTGCCAATGCTTTCAGCTTAGGTAAGTATGATGTCAGATAGATCACTCACAGATAAGTAGACGGTTGCTGTTGAACTCAGCGTTCCAACTTGCCCCGGGTTCCCCTACTGTTTTCCTTGTATCTAACGATATAATCACTTGGACTAACACTAAAGGGGCAATAGACTTGACAAATGACAGAGGAAAATGGAGATAATTTATTCGTACCCATCGCCGCCAAATGTCTGGCGTCAGGAATTGATGATGATGATATAATCATTATCCATACCTCTGTGTCGAACAGACCTGACGCAGCCATCCTACAAAATCTTCGTCGTTGACAAGTCACAACTTGGAGTCAAGCTTACCGACCACATGCAAGTCGTCTCCTCTTTCTACGTGCAATACAGACAAACAGGTGAGTTACACTATACTGTCTGGACGATCTGCCAGAGGATTTTCATCTCAATCAATCGGAATTTATATAGCGCTTCGTCAGGTTCTCTACTCAGAGGCGCTCCTGACCCAGGCCAGACGGAAGAGAGTAGTCTCAAGTAAATGGTATAACGGAGAGGTAGGAACCCTGTGGAGATGACGATGTTGTTGTATTGGCAGTGTGTACAACGACCTTGCAACATGATGACTCATAGCGCTCTGAGTAGGTCTCTTCAAGAGGCGCTATATAAATTTCCAGAATGATTCACTTGCACACATTGTTTTACGGTGTCTTCCCTTTCCTACCTTACGTAAACTCTACCATACCCTCTTCTAAATTAATTTACCTTGCCTTATCTTATCTTAGCTTGTTCTAACGTACATGACCTTATCTTCTCGTTTTCTACCGTGTGCTAACTTATTTTACCAAGTTAAGTGAGCTGGTTGGTTTAAAGACTTGAAGCGATACTAAATTTCCGTAACCAGATACATGTAAAATGCCACCTTTCTTTGACTTATCAATTCCGAATGAGTCATTTTCAATTTCATTTAACGTCACTTCAAGTTTCAATGAAAACCGACAACGAAGAAAACGAAGACAATGATCTCGAAAGTGAACTAAAGATTTACAATGGTCTCGAAAGTAAAATTAAGATTTGCAATGGTTTCGAAAGTAAAATAAAGATTTACAATGGTCTAGAAAGTGAACTAAAGATTTACAATTGTCTCGAAAGTGAAATAAAGAGTTGCAATGGTCTCGAAAATTAACTAAAGATTTACAATGGTCTCGAAAGTAAAGTAAAGACATACAATGGTCTCGAAAGTGAACTAATGATTTACCGTTTCCTTAAAATCACTAGAAACAATGTTGTTTCCTGAAATATATTTTGTGAATAGCGTGCCATCTCTTGGCCTTCGCTATTTCTCTTACCCTTCCTGGCTCTTGCGTATCAGACTTGATGAAGCGCCGGTGTAGATTTTGTCTGGCGCTGTGAATTGTTGGGATTTACATTACAATTCCGTGGTTGCCACGTTTTTAACAGGCATGCTCATGTGGAGGAACACGACCCAGTTCCCAGCGTCGCAGTGGGCCATAGTTCCAGGACTCGAACCTGGAAGACAGTACGAGATTCGGATCGTGACGAGAGGAGAGCTAGGCGACCACACAAGCAACATACAGGTCATCGTGGCTGGACTTGATTCAGGTATAGGCCTACACAAGAGCTGGTCCACAATTAAACAATGTAAATTTTCATGTCTGAAGTGGACTGTGTGTGGCGATTAATGGACGAATCGCAAGTTCTGGACACGGTGACAATACATCGCAAGACTTATACTTACCTCTTTACCTCCCAGCTCTCTCCAGTACCGTATTATAGTCATATAGTGGTTTGTTCCGGACGGAGAAAATGCATGTCATTTCGTTCTCAAGGGCTATGCTCTTTTTGGATGAATTTCATCCATTTACAGGCTGCCTGTCTGTCTTACCAGACTGAGCTTTTGGATATTGACCTGATTACGGCATGGTTTTGGCGCGCCATCGGCTGATGCATCAAACAGCGGGCTATAAAGTTATTACAATTACGGGCCTGTCGCAAAACGTAGGCCTACAACCATTTGTTCTCTTCGCTAAACGCCACTTTGTAAACTTGTTCTTTAAGTGATGTCAATGTCGGCTCTTTCTACATGGAGTGTTTATAATTATAGTTACTGTGCTAGTATTAAAATAGTTTAAGTTTCGTTGCAATTGTTAAATATTTAAACTGTTAATTTGATAATAATTTGAAGTTTTGTTTTCCTTTTCAAATTGCATAAATTGTACGCTTTTGCAGATGTTCCAATTCCAAAGTCTGTACCAATGATCGGTGCTTCTTCAGCGGCTGCGAGTCTCAAGCGCAACAGTTACCTCCAATGCCACGTCTTACAAACAGTCACATTGCTTTTAACAGTTGCCGTGCGCATGTAACAGGACAGTCGTCTAAATGACAGTGATAATTGAGTATTACTATGGGCCTTATTCTACTGTGGGTGTAGAAAAACAACTGAGGTTCGTTTATAGCTGCAATATTCAAGTCTAACGTTTCCGTGCGTCCGACAGCTACAAAGTTGTCGTAAAAGATTGATACGGAACGTGTGATGATGTTCCTTCGTCGCGGTATTTCTTCGTTACAAAGAATACTGGCTTGATGACTTGAAAGAAAATCAACAAAAGCAACAACACTGTGTGTCAGATAAAGATATCGATGAGTAGAACCTTGGAACCAACTAGATTAGTGCACGAATTAGCGGAGCTTGGAGTGCGCAGAGCACAGCTTCCAGTAAGACGACCTCTCTGTGTATCTACAAAGAAGCTTCCTATGAACTGCTATTTAGGTAGGTGTCAGAAGTTCAGGACCCCTTAACGGACAATGATTGATTGCGTATCTAGATAATGTGTATTGGACCAGGAGTGTGAGCAAGTAAATAAGTAAGCAAATGAGGAATAAGTAGGCATAAATGCATACATTCGTGTATGCACGTATGCTTGTGCGCAAATGGTCACTTGTGTGTACCTCTGTGTGTGTGAGTCTGTGCGTCTCTCTTTGTGTAGGTGTGTGTACGTGTGTGTGTAGGTCTTGACTGAAATAGACAAACGACTGACATGGTGCGAGAAGGTCGTCTCAAACATAAACTCCACAGAAGGACGTTGAACAGAACTGTTTACTATTACCTTGCAGTATATGACATAATGCTTTCCGTCGCTATTATAGTCAAGGGACAGTGAATTTCCATCGACGACGAACTTCTACAAAGTAATGAACTTTATGGAAGCTATTAAACTGACCAACTGAGCCATCGACAAAGTCGTTTAGTTTGCACCACTACAGGAGAGACAAGTAACTAGTTAGTTGCTTACACCCACCTTTATCACTACATTACATAATATAGCACATCTACATGAAAACTACAGAGGCGCTACATAAATGATTACCTAGTTTCCGAAAAGGGCGGGGATGGTAATTGAGAAAAATTAATTCTGGCAAGTAGTTCTAACGGACAGAGGTAAAATGGCAAAACCGTAAAGTTAAAAAATTTAAACATTTCTTTTTAAAACATTAAACTATTAAAATGGATAATATTGAACGGACGCATGCAACACTCTCAAGTTGCAGCAAAGAAAATCGAACAAAACTTCCAATATAAAAATGTTTTATTATAACGACATAAACTAAGCTGCAGGATTCTAAACATACTGAGTTAAACAGAAGTCCCAATAACAATGTCTTGCTACAGAAATGAAAAGCCTATGTGGCATAACGAAAACAAAGGGTGAATATTATAAGAACTATAGTCAATCAGATATTTCTATAAACAGGAAGCCAGCAGGCTACGTCTCAATCAAGTTCATAGTTTAGTTGGATCTATACAAATTCAGGTCTTAGGTGGAAGAGTTGTAACTTTGCTCAGTTGAAGGGGTACAGATTTTCGTAACTGGGTGGAGTCGGAATTTCAGAACATTTCAGGCTGTCGTATTTGATGGACGGAATCTGTTTCGACTGCACTTCCACTTTGCGACAGTACTGTCAAGAAAGCACGAAACAGGTTTGAGTAAAATAGTTAGAATATCGAAAATGAAGCCTATATCTAAGTTCTAAGCATCAATATTTCGTAACACATGAACTTAACATGTGGTCCTGGTATTCAGATATAATAGTACAGCCATTCAAGCTTATTAAGTGAAAAGAAGCTCGATGTCTAATTTTACGTTTCACACAGCGTCTACATTAGGCCCAGAGAATGCGTTCCTTGGGTCATTTTGCCAAAGGCAAATATGCCTTGTAGCCTAAGGCTACGGGCTGTAGGGGGCCTACTCCTACTTTCTTCGAATATAATTATGCTGTAATTCAGTAGTTTACAAAACGAAATGTCATATTTTAAAATTAACTTTGAAATATGTTAAAAAATGTAAAAATATGTAAAAAAAACTATCGAAAGAAGCAATCAGTAAACTATTTAGCCTTGAACTAATTTGTTTCAGCAAATAATTCATTTTGCAATTTACTTTTTCTCTCCTGTGCATTATTTGTCTGGCTGTGGACGAATTATGATGTTTACTTACGCCAGGTTTTTTATCAGGAAGCATGCACGCCTGTCCCTCGTCTGCCATCACTGGAACGAACATGCTGACGTACTTCGTTTCACCGTTGGGTAACTTGACATCGAACGGATTTTTAGGCCGATAATACAAAACCCTGTAAAATAATTTACATGATCGCTCAATTAATGAGTACAGTCTCATTGCCAGCCAGCACACAAAGTGATTCGTTGTTGTCCTAACGTTGTTTAATGTTGTCTCAACGTTGTACAATATTGTCCCAAGGTTGGGAAGATTTACCATGTGCATAATAATAACTGACATCACTAAACAACCAGGAAGCACGTTAGAACAATGTTGGCCAGGGTTCTGACAACATTGGCGTAGGGCCTACTGGTATGTGTGTGTATTGGCTTGAATCTATTGCATCCAATTTCCTATGGTAATGTGGTGTGCTTTAGATATAGGGGGCCTACCATAGACTAAATGTTTGCAGAATCTGGCGCACCAGCTTACACGAAAATATCGATTTCAAAAGTTGTCATGCACATAGGCCTAACCTACCTATGTGTAGGAGGCAATTTAAATCCCAAAGAGGTTTTTAAACGTAGGGGCAATCTAGAGTAGCCTAGTATCCATCCTTCTGCATGGTAGCATGGCTGTTTTGTACCGTCGACCATTGCACACTCGATATACACAACGAATAGGCCTACAGTGAGTGGCATATCTTAGTGTAGGCATACTTTAGGCTCTTGCCAATAGGGTGTGGTTACCGGCTGCAACTAATTCTAATGATAGATTAAGAGAGACGTCATTATTACTGAGATCCGCCGTCTGCCGAGAATTGCCTCACAGGATACTCCGCACCACCACGACCAGAGCGTGACGTCAGATCCTCGTCTCCATCTTCTACGAAGTATTGTGGCCGATATTGCGAGTTCTTGCAGTGCACAATTCCACACACCCTACGTGATAAAGGTTCAAAGAAAGAAGTTAGTTCTGCTTGACTTTTGCCAAGCGGATCATCACAAACCGAAAATGAAGCAGAAGTAACATCCCAAACATCTAGGAACTAGCAAAACAGTCTAATATCGACGATTAGGCTACCTAATCAGAAGCGTTTGCCATTGAAACTATTTTAAAGTTATATCCATATATAATTTAATAATTATATATGGTAGGCCCTATACACAAGTCCGATATTAAAAAAGTGCTTTCTCTAAAGTTTAAAGGTCCCTCTTCAGAAATTAATAATATAACTATTAATATAATACAGAGCGATAATATTTGACTAACCCGTCATCCTCGCCTGGGCTGTATTCCTCGTATACCATTGTGTTACTATTATCCTCATTCAAGAAAAATCCTCCAGCGTTGTAGTTGCGTGATGACTGACCAGCGTTCCGTCCTTGAACGCTACTCACTATGTCAGCTGAATTTTTCACATATTAAACATAGAATTAACGTCGACGATTCACCAGAAACAATGATGTATCTATGTATCTATTATGTATATATGATACATCTATCATCTATGTGTCTATGACACTATGATGTATCTAGGCATATGTAGGCCTATCTATTACAGCGGTTTTAAAACTTTATTTTTATTGTATCAACAGGTAGGCCTACAAAAAAAATCGAATGTAGCCGTACCACCAGCAAAAGTCAAATCAAAACAACAGGCGAGCGCGCGAAGTCCCCTGCAATTAGCGTAGGACCAACTTTAAAAATTAATATGTAATTTTAAGAATGTAATCATATCAACAAAAAGGGAAAATAAAATCACTATTAGAACGTGTTAATGAGAGCTGTGGGCTTGTTTCGACAACCACAGATGGGCGTAAACTTATCGAAAATTTACGGAAAAGTAAACTCACATGTCCAGAAATGAGCTGAGCAGGTCGATGATAGCTTCCTGCAATTACCGTCGAAGCAGACCTCGTTTGTGCTTTCTGGTGAACAGAACTTGAAGTCACTCGCTTTACCCCACGGTCCATCGCACTGTGGGAAATAAGATCATGTCAAAAATAACAAGCAGACTCACGCCAGAAAATATGCCAATCCGCAGGGGCGTAACTTTGGTCTAACCAGTGGGGGTACCGGGTACCAATTTCTTGCACACACGAAGCAAGGCTGAGCCTGAGATCTCGGGGAAGGTACATTAATAAAATATTGATTGGCATTGTTCAAAAAGTGAGGGGTACGGTGCCCCAGTCCGAAAAATGGGGTACGGGTACCCCTAGTACCCCTCACAAATTACGCCTACGCCAATCCTCTAATTTGCTTATGATATTGTTATAGACGGTAGAGTTTACATTAAATTGGAGGAAATATATCAGCAACAATCAAATTGGTCAATGTAATTATAATTTCAATGAGAAAGAATTGTAATTAAAAATAAATCAGAATAACTGGGTTAGAATGAATAACAAGGCTATTCTGCAGTGCATCATCATGGAATAGACTTTTTCAAATCAAATCAAATCAAATCAAATTTATTTCAATCGAATGCAAGACCAAGACCAGTATCTGATTAACAGTCAATAACATAAAGTGCACAGTCTGTATCGTATCTATAAACAAGAGAGTATATACTGTAACATTACTACTACATTGACAATCTTTCAAATATAATGCTATAAGACGATTCCCGGAGAGAAGAAGCTGAATAAGCTTATCTAGTCATCCCCGTTAGTATTTATCAAAAGTTCGTGCAGTCAATAGGGTGTATTAGACTTACGGTTTTGCTAATCATCCTGTTTTAAGATGAGATAAAAATAAAAGATCCGTAGATGACTTATTGTGTAGCTAATACTGATCAATCAAAAACTATTTCTAAGCAGATTTGAATGCACTTAGTGATCGTAATGCATGTGTATTAGGATCGATGGAATTCCATAATTGTGGGCCTTTTATTCTAACAGAGAATTTCTCTTTTGAGCAATGTTCATGTTTTATTAAATTAGTGACAAATTTAACCAATTTACAAGTCTACAGAAACACTATGACCAATGTAAGACAACTACTACTTCAATGGCGTGGCATCCATTCAAACGGTTACCGGTATCTGTAACGAAGGATCTCACCCGATCAACTCATTGAAAAATTACCAGGGTCGAGGCCATACGGTTGCTATAGAAAACGCGTACAATTATATTTTATCATGAACAGGCCAGTGTTTCGTTTGCGACATCGCTAGAATAATAATACAATACAATAACGCAATTCAAATGCGGGGAAAAACTGAAGTGAAGTTGTAAGAAGAGAATTTGGAACGACAAAATACTCACATTTTTCGTTTTTCCATCACACAATCCGCATCCAGCTCCAATACACGAAAAGTCTTTCGGTCTCAGCTGAGCATTAACAGACACAAAGACAATCTGTAAAGCTAGGATCTGAATCGTATACATGGCAACGTAGATGCTCTTTCTGCTGCAGAAATATCAAATGTTGATGTCCTAAAGCAGTGTTTTCCAATGTGGGTTCCGCGGAACCCTAGGGTTCCGTAAGGGAAAGACAAGGGTTCCATGAAGCAATTGGATAAGTGTTGTTTGAATGTGTTGTTACAGACTCCGAGGTGAAGACAAGGTTCCATGGAAACATTTATTTACCGGTAAAACAAATTTCTAGTCTAACTTTAATCGATTAAACTGTACATTCCTGGATCTCTGTTTTAAAATACTGTACCAGAATATGCTTTGTTTAGGTAGGGTTTCCGTCAAAAAATTTGAAGTCAACAGGGTTCCGTAAAAGATTGGGAACCACTGTACTAAAGAGATAGACCATATATGTACTAATTCTAGAGCTGTTTTATCAGCTGTCCCATAGCTATAGTAGAGTCAATTGCACTCAACAGTTATAAGAAAAGATACAAAGACATGTATGATAACGTGATGGTGACGATTGACAGTGACGGTGTAACGAAGCGAATATGTCATAAGTCATATGTCATATGACTAACGGTTTCTGATCTTACGCAATGGTCTCAGTCATAATGAATTACATTGAAGGTAAAGCAATGTGGACATTACCTTGCACGTCAGAATGTCGCAACATTCGCATTGCTACAATAAAATTACATTGAGTAATTAGGGCACTTGTTAATCGATCTCTGCGATTATCGTTGTAGTCAGTCAATCAAAGTCATCATCCTTTGCTTCTTGAACGACTAGATATACAGCAACATAGCGGTTAACGCTGGAGCCAATCTCTACGGACCGTGGCCATTTATGGGTAATTAGCACCCAAGATCAGCAACTACAACCACTCCTTTTCAAGCATGCCTGCATACGAACAAAACCTTTTCACCCAGTCGAAACAGTTACCAGTAAGTCCTAGTGTTTGACGATAGAGGCAAATGTGCGAGAACATCTTACCCTGCGTCATTGCACAGTAGCAGTCTCTCAACTCGAACATGCACACTTCTATGTAATCTACCCCTGTAATAGTTTAGTTAATGAAACCCAACGAACCTCAGGTCCACAATCGCAGTCCTCTCCTGGATCAACCTTTCCATTGCCGCATCTTGAGGTCTACAAAATCAATTCAATGCACTCGTAATGCAAACTGTATACACACAATTTTAGTCATCTGAGAAACTAGTAAAATGCAGACATTATCATAATCTTAAATTTGTATCTTCTAAGATCCTTAGACAATAGACAGCTATAATATTTCAACGACTTTTAGAGATTATTTACAGGTATAGGCTAAATATTGACAAAAACACCAAAATATTTCGAAAAGGTTAGAAACTGAGATTTATTCAAATAAATCTTTATAGTAGCTTAAAACTCAGGATTTGTATTTTAATTGTGTTACATTGTAGGCTAATGCAGTATATTGTAGGACAATGCATTGTCATCACAAAATTAGTAATTTGGCTTACACGTCTCTCTTTCACAGCATAATTATTATAGCAAAGATCTGCTGAAGTAATTAAATGAGAGAATCTGTTTAGCTTACTTTTCTTTGGAAGGTAGGCTTGGCTTTCTGAAAAGAATTTTAAAAATAAGTAATTATACATGGCTTTGAGTGTGCGTTATTTATTATGAAAGAAATAAATTTATTATGAAGAAAATTCGCCCGATTAAATTCTCTAGTTTTCTCGGTTAACTTGTGATCCTTCTTATAAGCGAGGCTGGATGTCTTGAAAGAGCATACAAAGTTACCCAAAGAACGGCAATTGTATCATTTTAGTTTATCAGTTTGGTAATCGTAATCGTAGTCTCGACAATTTCTACAGAAAAGCGAAATCGCGGGAACCAGCTTATTGACAGGCGCTTAAGTCAAATCATAATCGATAGGAGAGGGTGAAGTCGGTTCCAGGTCAAGATCCAAAGTGTTCATGCAGGCAGTCAGACGGCTAAGGTGGATGGTGTTTAGGGTTGAAACGGCGAGTGAGGCAATGGGAAGAGGAGGAGTTTGCGGTGATCCGGCATATGATTTCTTGTTCTGTTAGGCCTACTGTCATTCCTGTTGCCATTCCTACTGTCAGTCCTACTATCTTTCTTACTGTAATTTCTACTATTATTCCTACTGTCATTCCTACTATCATTCCTACTGTCATTCCTACTATTATTCCTGTTGTCATTCCTTCTGTCATTCCTGTTGACAAAGGACAAATGAGATTATATCTCATTGTATAGAATGTGTCATTATCAATAACAGTGTGCGTGAATACTAAGCTATACCACTTTCTCGATGACAGTCGATTTAGAAAGGCATTCGCCAGCAAAACATGCGCTATCCGCAGCACATTTCGTTCCGTCCTCAACCATCATCGTTCCAGACAGACCAAGAAGAGCTCGCTCCACTTCCAAGTACCGTCCAGTCCTATCGTATAGACAAACGCGAAGGCATTCACACAGGTACAATGAAGGCACAATGGCAACACATTTGTTTTGACGCCTCTAGATAGGAACGCCTGAGCTTATATCGTTCTGACATTGAAGCAACATCCTTTTATCTATCCACTTACGTGTGTATCCGCTTATATCCGCTCAGAACAGATTAGATCCGCTTATATCCGTTTTGCATTGTATTGTATTGCATTGTATCTAGAAATCTCTCGCAGAATAACTATTCCGTTTAATATCCGCTTACATCAGCCTATATTCGCTTGTATTCATTAGTCTCCACCTGCATCCACCTATATCTACTTAAATTCAATCTATCCACTTATATCCACTTATAGCCTATTCTCTTATATTCACTTAGGACTATACCCACTTATTTCTAATTGTATTCACTTTCCCAATAATCCACATATCCACTGTTCTCTTTCGTCGAGGTTGGGCTGGGAGCGCCTCTGAATAGTTGCCTTGAAGAGCGCGCTATATAAATGTCTAGTTGATTGATTGATGATACCAATTTATTCCCACTTAAATTCACTTTACAAATCATCCGCGTATCCATTTATACCCACTCATACCTACTTAAATCCGCTTATATCCAACTTTTGAATTGCAACTTCCATCGTTCCGGTACCTTACTCACTATCTAATTCACAAGGCATCGCCCGATAGCGCACTAAACCGCTGAGCGGGTTAATATACAGAAGATCTGCCCACCAAGAAAGAGTGACAGCCTATGGTGGCTGTGAAGAAGTTGTCTTAAGTCGACAACGAAATGACAAAAGCGACTGATCAGAACGGACAGATAGGCCTATAGGGATACAGTTTTAAAATCTCGGACCAACAGCCGAAAAAAACACGTTCACCAAGAACAGTTCTATAGTCGTCGGCGATTTATATTTGCTGTTGCCGCAACCAGGAAGAATTTTTAATCGGCCCAATGTTAATCTCTTATACTCACAGGCATTCGTCTTTGCCCAGGACAGTTCGCTGTGGGTTTCTTCCATCGTGCAGACCTTCATTCTTGCCATCGCCACCGCAGATGAGAATTTGACACTTGTGGTGGAGTATCGCTGTTCTGAAATCAGAAGAAATTGGTACTGCTCGAAACTTTCAAACAATCCTCTATAACAGTGTTCGTTTTTAAGAGTATTCCAGAGATGCGTATCCAAAAAGAAATGTGCAGTATTCTTAGCAAAAGCGATTTAAGTCAACTTTATCCAAAAGTACTCCAGAGATGCGTATCCAAACAGAAATGTCCAATATTAGTAGCACAGTGATTTAAGTCAACTTTACCCAACAAGACTTAGTATTGATTGCAGAATGAAGAAGTGTTTGTTATATATTTAGCACCTTTTCGAGGCTAAACTAACACATAACGAATATAATGTATACTAACGAATTTTCGTCTTTCTGGGCCGCATTGATGCTGCTGTTGTAGCAGGAGTCTGAGGCTGCTTTATATTCTACGTGCAAACAGAACAATTATATTTTCATCCCTACTTTGGAATCAAAATAGCAATAGTGCGAGTGTATAAGGGTCTACTGCACAAGGCATCAACCGATGGTGCACCAGAACCAAGCCCTAATCAAGTCAACACGAGAAAGTTAGTATGCTAAGACAGAGATGCAGCCTACTATCGCTGGTGAGAATCATCAACAAACAACCAGCGTGACTGCCAGAGACAAGAGGCAGAGATAAGAGAAAAGTAAAGACAGAGATAGAGACCGAGAACAGGTGAATGAATAACCAAACGCTATTGCTGGATTTGAAGAGATCTTTGTACTCAGAACTTGAATAGGGTCGGATAAGATGATATTGTCTTGTCTTCAACCTTCCTCAATCCGAGGGTTGGTCGCTTCATGGACAAGTTTCCTCCATCTCCTCCTATCCTCCGTCTCCGACAACACTTGATTGAACGATAAATCCATCCAAGTTCTGATGTTGGTGAGCCATCCCATCCTCGTTCTCCCTTGTGCTCTTGCCCCTGGTACTGTACCCTGCACTATGTCCTTTTCCAGGCAGTCTCCAATGTGAAGGCATAAATAACTCATATATACAGGAGGAAATTAATCTTATTCCAGCTTGAAGTAGCAAATGATTTCAATGACCTGTTTAGTTAATTCTTCTCAACGTACTATAAGATTGATCTGGAACACATTCAAAGTCTTTGCTGACAAAATTACTTGGCCTACCTAAGAGAGATTTTCCTTGGGAATTATTCAGCTACTCTATATTGGCGTGTCGGAAGAGTTTCTTTTGTAGTTGAATTTTTAAAAGAAATTGTCAAATAATAGGAGCAAGTTATTAATAATTTTAAGGTTTTATTTAAATTCTTTACCTACCTTTATCCCACACAAAGCGACACTGAGTGTTGATAGTGTTGCAGAAACCTTCTTTACAGTAGCCAGTCTATAGGGAGAGACGAACAGTTAGCACATTAAATGCAAGCACTACCACAAATATATAACAAAATCAAGAAGACACTGGATCTATAGGTCTATCCATGTAAAACTGCACGTGCTTCATGTATGTATTATGTAGGGCCTAAATGCTGACAACTGATGCTACCAATAGCCTACACATTTGATTAATTTCCTTATTTCACGTAGGCCTAATTATAGTTTTAATAAGCACGAATCCATCGCCGTGCTTCAATAATGACTTGGTTTCCAAACTGTATCTGCAGTGTAAAAGAGCATCCATATTTTCTTCAGGAGATAGAGTTCTGACGAAAAAGAGCTAAAATTACGAAAAGCAGTGATTTCTTTTTAAACGTTTCTAATAGGATTTTATTAATTTCGAAGTGCGCACAAAAGATTAATCATCAAGATTAGCCTATTTGGTGTGAATTTTACTTACATCTTTGGCGAAATCTGTGCATTCGGCCCAGTCTGGTTTATACGAATTTTTACACTGAAATTACAAGTCGGTGATTTACATAGTTTGGTAGAATGCATGCTTTAGTTGCATATTGAACAACGACTTGAATATGAAAAGGCAATAGGTTTCAGATTCTTCGTTGTATATACAACCCTTAGAGTAGAAACAACGGAAAGCGACAAAACATATATTTGCTGTCGTTTTGGTGAATAAAGCTGAATTGGCCTACTTGAATAGTTTGTCAATGAATTGCTAAATTCGATGTCACGAGCACTGATAAGCCTCGGGAAGGGCATCTCTTAGAATAGAGCAGAAGTAGGTTTTGCAACGATTTATGCATGTTCTAGCGAATGTGAATTGAATTAAAAATCTCTGAAGTCATAGTTTAGTAATATTCAGTAGGTGTCAAATTCATTTCAGTTATCTATTGCCACTTGGTGAATGGTTATCCTGGTTTATGTAGCGCATGTTGAGAAATAAAAAATATGCCGTTTGCAGCTGGGTTCGACTGGGAGTAATCCATTGAATTGCGATTTTTCTTCTACGATTTCACCGAAATAGGTAACAACGCTATAGAAGTCATCATGTTACATTAATTACTTATTTATATTAACATTTAATTAGCGCCTTTTAATAAACTCGAAAGGGCATCTCGCTAGCTCTGACATGATCTCATTCAGCCACACTTTCCTTCTTTAAGCAGAGAGACCACTCATAGACCTAAAAGTACTATGCGCAAATATTAGAAGCCCAGCAATCAGATCTTAAATTGAATAAGACATCTTAATTCATTTTTATAAATTTTTCAGTAGGATACATTATCTTGATATTGATTTAAATGACTGGTAATGATTTTGCTAATGCCGACAAAAGTTAAAGAGTAAAAACCAATGACAGATTTTGTTGTCAATAAGAATTTACCTCACTACTGGTCCCAGAACAAAAGTCGTCGGCGTCACAAGAGTCATCGCGACTTCTACGGCAGAGTTTCGTAGCATTATGGAACTGCACATTTTCGATAGCAAATTTATTATTTCTTTATGTATTAAACTCTACCATCTATACTGAGTGTGTATGCATCTATAGTTTCATTTCAATGCCTCTCCTAAATGCGTCAAAGCAGACTTAGGTTGGTCTATAATGTATGTATAATATTATATGCCTACACTTCTATGTATAGTACTGAGTACCGACAGATAAACTGTTCTTTAGACCTTAAAATTAAAATAAATCAAAACTGAACTGATTTTCCACTAAACGTTATGCAGAATTCTTTATGAGACTAGCTTAAGAAAAATCTAGAGTAAGGCGTCTTAAGGGTTTTAGTGTTACTACCTTGTCGTGTTGCTTAAGCCTCGCTAGAGATTGAGAACCTTCGAAAGGTTCCGAAAATGAGCTATATAAATGTGTAGATACACGCGCACGCCCTCACACACTTTGATGAATGAAAACGCAAAAGTAACACTTTGATATTCAATTTACAGAAACCTGGGTTAACTTTTAATGGCAAAGTTGTTTTATCGTTACCTTGCATGTTGGAGTATCGCAACACTTTCCCGCCGCACACTGAGCATCTGGAACGAGTTTGCAACTTGTGCAACATCTGCTGCAACCGTTTGGTAGATCAGACTAGTTTATAAAAAAATAACAGAATGTCTACAATATTTATATGTAGGGGTCTAGGTCTTGGTAATAGGTTCATGGTAGCTCATGTTAATAGGCTCATGGTAGCTCATGGTAATAGGCCTACATGAATTTTATGCAGTATAGAAATTAAGTGAATGAGACTATATAGGTTACCTTTAATTTCAGCTCTTTTATAAGATTTTTAAAAGACCCTATATTATAGTTTACAGATAGAAATATTTTGAATTAGGCCTATATTAGATATAGGGCCTAATGTTAGCCTGTTATAAAACAACTTAGTGTGTGTAAAGTTAATACGAATATCATTCCTGCAGTGCTTTACTTTTTGTTAAGGACTTCGCTATTTTATTCAACGGATTAGTTAAGACTACCTAAAATTTAAAAAATTAATTTAAATATTTTAAATAAGATAGGATTACAATTTCTATAGAGTGCGCTGGCTGTTGCTAATCAACAGCCTGGCTAGTAATCCTGAGGAATAGCTGGAACACTCACCGGTCCACAGTCGCAGTCTTCGCCTTCGTCAACAACTCCATTGCCACAGCTGACACCACGGAACTGCGCAGCCTAACATACAGTCAATCATCATCAGAGCATAAGATCAACTGTCAATCAGCAGAGCATATTTCATCAACTGTCAATCAGCAGAGCATATTTCATCAACTGTCAATCAGCAGAGCATTACATTAACTGTCAATCAGCAGAGCATAACATCAACTGTCAATCAGCAGAACATATATATATATATATATATATATATATATATATATATATATATATATATATATATATATATATATATATATATATATATATATATATAACATCAACTGTCAATCAGCAGAATAACATCAGCTGTCAATCAACGCACCATAACATCAACTGTCTTTCTATTATATTTTAAATGGTTAAATTTTGAACGCGTAAACATGATGTCCAAGCAGCACATTTAATAGAAAGCCAAATACGTTTTTGTTAAATGTTTTTGCATCCACTAGAGCGGTTGGAAACAACGCCCTCCTTGCCAGTTATACATACCGAAGGTGCGGTTGGTTTTCGAACGGTGACGCCGTTTGGAGAGTTCACCCATGCCTGAAATTGTTCCTTCGAGCAGTCAGAGTAAATGGGTCGTGATGCGCTCTGCATAATACTTAAATAAAAACATAGGAAAACTGTAACCAAAGTCATATATAGGACGACAACGCAAAGTGGTCTTGATTAAATGAAATCTTCGGACTGACCTGAACGAAACTGCTACCTACTCACAGAAAGATAGTCTTCCAACTACACGTGTTGTAAGTGTAACTTACTCTGACATTTATAAAGCGCCACCTCAAGAAAAACTCATCAGAGGGGTTGCCGACCGAACCAGTAAAATCACTGTCGAATGACACAGTGTTAATACAGTTTCGTACCCTTTTACAAAAAATGATAACCCGCTGACAGAGAGATCTTTCAGTCTGGGAATAGGCTTGTTCTTTTTCAGATACTCCGCTGTTTAAGTTTTCAACTGTTTGGTCAGATGTCGCATAATTATGATTAGTTGTTTTTTCACAAAAGGCGCTATACAAAGTCTTTCCATAAGGAAGCCACACAACATACCAAATTTACTAATATACATATGCGAAATCAATTATGACAATCGTTATCGTAATCTTGAAACTTTTACGGCGCCCAAAAACAGAAGTCGCGGGAACCAGCTTATTCGCAGGCGCTTAGTCAAAACATAATCGATATGCGGTGGGGGGGGGTGAAATCGGTTCCAAGTCAAGATCCAAAGGAGTCAGACAGGCAGACATTCAGACGGTTAAGGTGGGTGGTGTTTAGAGTTGAAACGGCGAGGGAGGTAAGTGGAACAACATCGAGTGCGATTGTGTATTCTTTTCAATTCGATACGTCTTGTTTGTAATAATTATAAGTAATGCCGCCTGGTCAAATAATGTCTAGTCAATTAATGTCTAGTCAGTTATGTCTGTTTAATTACTGTGTGTTCAATGTTCGTCACGTTCGCGCCTCAAATTCTCCGACTCTGCATAAGTAACAAGTGCTTTAACAAGCAAACAAAATAAAGGAACAAACATAGGCCTACGAACAAATATTCCGGGTTTTGTTTCCATATCGCTGGCCGTGTCACTTCTTCCATGGTCGTATACCATCCACGTAGGGACAGCTGTCATTGACTTATATTAGACTATCCTTTTACATTAGGTTATAGTTTGAATATTCGAGCCAATTATTCTATTAGCTTTGAACGATTTATTACCTATTGCAAACATTGTCTCCGTTTAAGTAGGCTACTCACCTTCCTGCATTCATCAGGCAGTTATTTGCGCCGTTAGCACAAGCACAACCTAAAACGTTAACGTAAGAAGAGCTATAGGCCTATTTCAAGAATTTCAATATTATTTAGCAGTAAACAACAGCTTAGTCATTAACCACTGGGTCTATCGCACTGGGAGCGCCTCTGAAGGCGCTTTATAAATGTTCAAATACAATACAATACAGTTATGTAGGTGCGCTTAATAAATGCATAGTATGGTCATAATATTATGATGCTTTATGCCACATTTTATGAGCCTAGTATAAAAATCAGCGTAGTCCTGTGTTCCGTAAGTTGAGCCTTTGACACATCTCTACCCGTTAATAGGCCTTCATGGATGGGTGACTTTCGTGATACATCACATCACATAGTGTCATTTCTTTTCAAGTGACAACATTACATCAACACTCTCTTCGATGAATTGTTCTCAAACAATTCATACCAACTCTGCACGAGAGAGTTAACATCGCTCCCAAGGCTGACTATTGCGACAAGGGCTGCCAACCTGTCACCCACTTGCATATATATCATCCAACGCTTGAGCCCATACAATACAGCGCGGCACAGTGTGATACAACATAATGCAATACAATGCAATTGTATTGTATTGTATCTAAACATTTATAAGGCGCCTCTCACAGTGTTCGCTAATCAGAGGCGCTCCCAGTGCGAAAGACCAGTGAATAGAAAGTGGTTTTAAGACAGCGGAACGAGGCAAAACAGTGTGCTTATAACTCTAACCAGGTTGAGACTGACCGAGGTGTGAAAAGTCTCTACTGATTCCATTTGCTGCTGAAAATTTATATAGCGCCACTTCAAGAGAGAGTTAACATCGCTCCCAAGGCTAGATGAAGTTGAACGTAATTAAGGACTGAAGTTTTATTGTTTAGCAAAACAATGCACAGAACACCAGAAGAGTCACGAGTGGCGAGCCCTCGCACACACGTGGAACCCAGCCAACAGATTCCCGTCCATACAGTTGACAGATAACATCATTTACACCAAATCGCAAAAGTCATGATGGCATGGCTGTAATTGTTAGGCTCAATAACCAGGGGCGTCTATCCCCAAAGTCATTAGTGCAACTTCCCTCCCTCCCCTCCTCTTCCCCTTCCTTCCCCCTTATTGATGGCACATAGAGTGACATATCTCCCCCTATTTTTTTGATGGAGCATTTGCTTCAAGATTTCTATGGAGTAGACGCCCCTGTCAATAACAAAGACATCACAGACACACGCACTTACTGGGTGTATCGTGTTGGACACCAAATGCATGTGTCAGTTCGTGGGCGGTGTTTGCTGGCAGCAAGTCTGTAGGGCTGCCCTTAACAGCAACACTGACGACGCCCCAGCATCTGGAGTTGCTGATGCAGGCTTGCCTGTTCATGCCTAGGACACCTGACACACCATTGTACATCAATGGCATTCCGCTGTAATATAGATACATTACACGCTGTAGACAAAACTGGTAATTAATTAGTTTGTGCAGGCTTAATCAGACGAAGTCTGCGACTTAGAAAAGTCAGCTAACCAGGACCAAACCACGTAGATTATTGTTATATCAATTAAATATTATCAATATCATATTCTAATGTTATAATTTATAATGTAGCAGTTTGTTACTTACAACAGCATCAGAATATGCAACGATTAATCAGTAGGCCTAATAATATAAATTGTAACCGGGCCTATCTTTCGTTGTCTCGTCCACCGACGATGAGATTATTGCACTGATTTAGAATTATGGATCTACTGAATAAAATTGAAAAGTGTTCACAATTTCACTTGTTCTAAAAACTGTGGAACTGTACAAGTGGAACGACCAAATTTAAGTTATCTTTTCTGTAGCACACTGTCACGCAGTCAGCTCATCGATCTCAACGTGATCTTGTTCTTCTCTTTACGCGCACTTGAATGACGCAACGTCTGCCTTTTCAGAGGTTGGTCCTACCACGTGCAATAACCTTCCTTCCGACCTGCGTGTTCTTTAAGCTAGGTACTCTGCGTACACTTTTTACAAGCATCTAAAAACTGTTATAAAGCGGCGGAGTTGGGCTGGGAGCGCCTATGAGAAGGTATCTTGAGGAGCGCTATATAAGTCCTCTCAATGTCTGGTCAGCCTATTTTCCCGACGTAGCCAGGTTTCAGGCTTCTCTGACCAATTAGAATATCGATCGCACTTCTCCAAAGGATATTTTATGAGTCGAAGAGACCATCGATTGGTGCCTTGTCCACTTGATAACAGCGCCGGAGCAGTCATTAGGTTAGAATGGATCAGCCTGCTTTGCCGTGATATTACGATTGGAAGTCTGTGTGTGGGTGAAACTGAGATCCAAATAGAAACCTTTCTGAAAACGAAGCAGACACGAGAACCCAATTGAACATGTATATGCCTACTCACGTGAATAGGATAAGTTCATCGAAGAAAACTTCCTCCAGATATACGTCGATTTGGCGACCAATCCAGTCGTACTGTGAATTGAATTCCTGAGGCTTAGGGTTGCTCGTCCAGTTGGTCCAGCCATGTTTGTTCCAAATGTCCAAACCAACGAGAACGATTTCTACGTTCAGTTGACCCATGATCTGCAAGAATGCTCTACGTACTTCTTAATTTGTTATGCATTTATATTGTAATGTATTGCATTATTGTAATGGTACTGTACTGGCACTGGTATTGCATTGTAGGCAGTGCGTCTCATTTGAGGGGAGCGACCGCTCGCTCTCCTTGGTCGCTCGCCTAGCAAAGGTACGGGCGAGCGATTTACCGCTCGCCTAGCCGTCATCTTACGTCAGTGGTTTCTGGAGAATGTTCATTCATTTATTCATTTATTCTGAGAATTTACATGGCACCTCTTCAAGAAACCTACTCAGACAAAGGAAATGAATTGAGATAGGCCTACTAGATGAGTAGGCCTACTATATAATAGGTATAATGCAGCTATACGAATATGATAAACAAAATGCTTTGTACACAAAAGCTCCCGCGGTCGACCGCGCATCGCTCGCCTACTTGATCCAGCGCGATCGATTTGCAACCTGCCTACTATTTCAAAGGAGACGCTCTGATTATAGGCCTACTGAATGGTACTGTACTGTATTATATTGTTGTGTATGAATTGTATTGTAATAAATCTATGCATATTTGAAATCTGAAGTTGCATAGGCTTGTTAAGCAGAGACCTTTCAGTGATAAGTAATGGGCTTAGCCTATAGGCGCAATAGACTTTTGCATGTGATTATATATATATATATATATATATATATATATATATATATATATATATATATATATATATATATATATATATATATATATATATTGAAAGATTTTATATAGAACCTTTACAAGCGTTGCATACACGACTGCGTAACTGATCTAAAATGTACAAAATTAAGGTAAACTGTTGAGAAGTGAGAGCGAGTGATGCCGATAGGCAATGTTAGCCCGAACATTGGATGTATAGCTTACCTTGCTGGTTTTGTCCAAGATATCAGTAATAGTTTGCTGAGGCCAAGAAAGAGCTCTCGCCTAAAGTAACAAAACATAAATAGTAGCTACATATCGGAGATTTTGTGAACTTATATTATTCAGGAGCAAATCAAACTAAAACGATGTAGCCACTCATTTGTGACCAGTGGCGTCACGAGGGAGGTGCGGGGATGCGGACCGCACCGGGTGACACCCACACCCTCAGAGGGGGGTGACACTAACATGAGAAAATGATGAAATTTTTACAAGATGACGAATTCCTAAAAAAGGTCATCACATTTTTGGGAGACGAATTCCTGAAAAAGGTCATCACTTTTTTTGGGAGACGAATTCCTAAGAAAAGGTCATCACATTTTTTTAGGGTGACACCATGACTTACCGCACCGGGTGACACCAGCCCTAGTGACGCCACTGTTTGTGACAATTCATGCAGCTTTCAACAAAGACTTTATTCTCAGATAATGCGTCGTAGCTAAGATCGATTTTGTGCTGACTGAGCCTCTCGAAACTACAGCTGGTCTCGCCACGTAGCTGTTCTGGTGCCAAAAATATTCCGGGGATTACGATAACGAAGATATAATTATTTTTAAAACCTGGGCTACATAGAGGTGAGGTCACATTACATCCACATTCAAAGCACATACTCAACGGGAAATATCCAATGTTATGAATGATATCACAAATAAATGCAAAGGATAGTGTTCAGGTTATAAGTGTAGGCTACTCCTGTCTTGTCGTTACTGAAATTATGAGTAAAGTATCACTGACGCTCGAACAAAATAATAAGCATATTAAGCATACTTTATAAATCGCCAGAGGAAAAGGGCGTCGATTGAAATCGAAATACGCTATGAATGCATTGATTTTTCCTGCTTGCTATAATATATTACATAAAACAGTATATATATGTCTGATCAAGCATTACACACACACACACACCTACACACACACACACACACACACACACACACACACACACACACACACACACACACACACACACACACACACACACACACATATATATATATATATATATATATATATATATATATATATATATATTAGAATACATACTTTCAGACTTAATTGTTTAACTTCATGCATTACCGCGGTTCTTCATAAAACAACATGTAGAAACTTACACAGTAATAATCGCAGATGGCGAAAACATCGATGGTGTACTTGACGGGATCTTCCTCCTAAAGGTTATAAATAAGTAATGAGTAATTAGTGATAAATAACATGAGTAGTTTATGCAGTGTGCTTAGTTTGTTAACTTCGTGTGTTAGGCTATATACAATGTCAGTTTACGCTGATCACACTGTCCTAGAATGAGACACAGACTGTTCTTCCATAGACTTAGGAATGTAGGCCCTATGGCTCTCATTGATTTGATTAGATCATCGCTGAGAATACAGATGATTTACAGGATTTAATATGCATGATTCACATGATTTTTTTACAGATTAGGCCAAGGGCGGAAATAAAACTTGATCTAAGACCGATTTCGTTACGTTCTGCGTTGTAGTAATTAAATGGAATAACAAAATAAAACCGACTGATTGAGGCATCATTTAATTGATTCAGTAGGCTACAGGAAGCAGGCTGTCACCTGGACAATATTTTTTCTATTCCTTATAGAAAAATTTTCCCTACGATAAAAAAATTTCGCTCACCATTTCTGCCTGGTTTAATCACTTGGTATAAATATGTTGGGAAAACCGACCATGCCCTTAACTGTCAACTGATTCGATCGTTTGCGGGACAAATTTGCAGGCGCCGACTAATGTACGTACATCTGACGATGCATAGCGATCAATCGAGATCGTTTATGTAAGCGATTGCACAGCGCGTAAATCAACTCCAGAGTAGCTCGGTTGTACATGACTTTATAATCCAGAGTCTGATTAAACATTTTGTCATTAATATCTGCTGTAACGTAGCTCGAACTCTTGGCAGGTCCACTGCAGTATCGGGATCATCACCACGAGGATCTATATGCATTTCGATCATTACATTATTATACTGAAACAAGTGTCAAACAGGTTGGAATGATACTGCGTGCGACTAGAACTAATTTCTTACCCATCCAGGAACGATTGGAACAGATGAGGAGGGTGTTGTGCAAAGCGTCAGCATCCAAATGATGGCTAATGCAATTATCGGCATTTCAGTTGGCTTCATCGTGTCTGAAGGCAAATAAATATGTTTACAAAGTAAATAAATCATGTAGCCTCATTGCGGAGTTAAAGAGACTTTCATCCGAAAATAGATAGAGAATATAGGTCAATAATAAAACTTCTTGTTGGATTATATATATATATATATATATATATATATATATATATATATATATATATATATATATATGAAAAGAATGATTTTAGAAAGAAACGAGTCTACAAAAGCCCGTTATGGTAGGCCCTACGCCTTGGCCTACGTTACCGTATCAGATTGGGCCATCCGCTGCGCAGCCCCCGATGTGCGATCTAGTCTGGATTATACGGACCGTGCACGCCGTCTACAGCAGGGCATTTTCGTCTCAGCGGAGGATGACCTTCGCTGGTCATTGGATTGACCTCAACCGTTAATAACTGGTGACGCTTCAATCTAGGCCTAATTAGAGTTCTTAATTACAATTAAGAACTGGCGCAGAGATCGCCTCTTATTGGTTTTGTTCTTCGACAGGTGCTATATGAATGTTCAGTCACAATTACAATTACGATTGCAATTACGATTGCAATTACTCAAACTAAAGGTAAATTTCAGAATGTTTCAAAATTTATCAGTCATCATAGGCCTCCTCCACTGGCTCCCCTACCCACAGCGCATCACTTAACGAATCTCTGCCTTGGTTCGGCGGTGCTTTGAGGGTTAGGCCCCTCCACACCTGCGGGAGCTCTGCTGTCCCACTTCATGTTCGCAGCGCCGTTGCTCTCTCCGCTCAGTTGGGCAAGCTGAGCTTATTGTTCCCCGCGCGCGGACAGCCATACGGCAGCGCCGTGCCTTCTCTGTGGCTGCTCCCATGACCTGGAATGAGCTCCTTACCATGCTTCGCGAAATACCGATTGGTCATTTCACCCTGTTTCTTACTGTCCTCAAAACTGCCTTTCATCGACCGTGGTTGGGCTGGGAGTGCTCATGAGTAGGCAATCTTGAAGGGGCGTTACATAAAACTGATTTAATAATAATAATAATAATAATAATAATAATAATAATAATAATAATAATAATAATAATAATAATAATAATAATAATAATAATAATAATAATAATAATAATAATAATAATAATATCGCCTCGCCTTTCCATCTGTATTCAGCGCTATAATGCCATCGCTTTTCGTGGCACGTTTAATGACTTAGCGGAGGACGAGGCCTGATTTTCCAGAAATAACAATAAATAGTCTAATATCTAAGTCCCCGAGGGATCATATGTACCTTGGGGCAAAAAAAAATAAATAAATAAATAAATAATAATAATAATAATAATAATAATAATAATAATAATAATTAATTCATTGCACATATATAATATATACTAAATAGGCCTATAGGCTTAATAGGCTCTATGAGCTTATAGGCCTCTAATGCGATGCATTTTCGTCTCTCACCTAGCTATTTGCAGCCGGCCTTGAACTTTGACTTGGCGTCGAACCCTCTTCCTTCGAATCGTAACAGTTCAGTCGGTCAATGTCCTCTGCGGAAAACAGAAAACTGATATCTTCGACGGCTACGAAAAGGCTATTTATACGTTTTCTGATTGACTGGAATAATTGAGGCGGGGTGGGGCAGAACATGGCCCTCTGGATATGGCCATGGGCAGAGGGTCTCTCGAACGGTCTCATAAAAGTACATCTGATTGTTGTTCGTGACATGGGTCTTCGGATGAGTGTATTTATCGATCTTGTTTACTTGACCCGTAACTGCAAACATGCTTAGAAGGTCATCGGGTTTCATAATCTTTTCACCCCTCTACCCCCAACCCCAACGACTGCAAATATGCCCAGGCCTGTTCCTTCATCAAAACAACTAATGGTCTAGGGCTGCAATCTGCTCATGTAATACTACGACAAAATGCAATGCAGTCAGTTGTCTAGTAGAGTAGAACGAATTGTCTGGCAGAGTAAAGTGAATTGTCTGGCAGAGTAGAGTGAATTGTCTAGCAGAGTAGAGTGAATTGTCTGGCAGAGTAGAGTGAATTATCTGGCAGAGTAGTCAATTGTCTGGCTGAGTAAAGTGAATTGTCTGACAGAGTAGAGTGAATTGTCTAGCAGAGTAGAGTGAATTGTCTGGCAGAGTAGAGTGAATTATCTGGCAGAGTAGTCAATTGTCTGGCTGAGTAAAGTGAATTGTCTCGCAGAGTAGAGTCAATTATCTGGCAGAGTAGAGTGAATTGTCTGGCGGAGTAAAGTGACTCATCTGGAAGAGTAGAGTGAATTGTCTAGCAGAGTAGAGTGAATTGTCTGACAGAGTAGAATGAATTGTCTGGCAGAGTAGAGTGAATTGTCTGGAAAGAGTAGAGTGAATATAAAAATATTTTGGACCTCAGCCTATAAATGTGAACTGAATTTGAAAAAATGAGTTGTTATCAAAAAGCCGACGATTCTACTTGATGACATACATTAATGCAGTTTGCCGTTCGAAACTTCAAAATGTAAAAAATAGATTATTACATTAATTAGATTATTGAATGAGGCTGTTTGAACGAATACAAGACAGATTGGATCATGGAAATAGATCGGGTTACATTTTTCAAATGTAGAGTCGCCTAGTAGACTGGACACTGATATATATATATATATATATATATATATATACATATATATATATATAATATATTCCATGATCCAATCTGTCTTGTATTCGTTGATTAAATGTACATTGCAAAGCGTGTAGAATACACAAAACGCAGAAATACAAGGACTTGAATCAGCAGCCTCAACGATGCTTTTGCTTTACGAGGAAAGAGTTAGCTGGTAAATACGAAAACCTAACGTTGCCGCGTAACCAATGGCAAAACTAACTGCTTCAAGGAAGTATGAATGTTTATTTGAAGTGGTAGCAATACAGGGACGGCGCCAGACACTTTTTGTAACCAGAGCATAGCCAGGGCAGTCAAACAAGTAACCAGTGCAGAGGGCGAATTATGAAGAGCGCGGTAGCGCGAGCCTAAATGTTGACCATATAAGATCGCGCTACCGCGCTTACCATAAATCGCCCCAAGCACTATTATATTTGTCTATAATCAGGAGGTCAGATGGGCAAGGCCCCCCAGGCTGAACGCTTTTTGACATTTGTGAAGCAAATTTTAACATTTAAGCAAATTAAGTGAATTTATATATCAGTATATAACAAATATGCCCGAACAAATTCTGGACAGGACAAAAATTCTGGCAGGGCATCGACCAGGGCAAATGCTTTTTTACCAGGGCATTTGCCCTGGCGCGCCCTGGTGTGGCGCCGCCTCTGTAGCAACGTAGTTGTCACTCAGTGTCGTTGCTATAATCTCTGTGGGTGTTGCATTATCTGGAACCAATTTCTATGTAGGCTACGTCTTTGTGAGACAAGTATAGTTGGAGGAAACCGAAAAATTCGTGCTTATTTTGTCTCTCCTCGGGTATTTTGTTTCTCTCTGGACTAGATTGATGAAGTGATTCTAGACAGACATGGACATAACTGTGTATGCATAACTTGCCATCTACGCATTACACGATATATGCATACAGTAAGTGCATATATGCATATACACGCAGTGCGTGCTTATCCATGTACAGGTCTACCATAATGTTTATTATTATATTATGTTATACAAAACGAGCTTAATAATAATTATTTGTCTATTCTCTGGTCAATTGTTCTCTTTAGGAAATTCAAACAGGTGTCTATGAATAGATGGGCTAGCCAAACACGAGCAGACAGCTCTGCATGATTAAAGATGTAATGATAAGACCATGAAAGACAGACTATTGTCTCAATCGGTACATCATACGCACAACCGGTCCTTACCTGCTGTGAACTGACTGACAGTTCGGTGTCAATCAATTAACGGACCAAGGTACTTGAGATCAGTCGAGGGCAGTTTCTCGGATGAGAATCATGAGACCATGAATGAACGTGGAAATGCGTCATAGTGGACGGATTGAACCAGTGTTTGGAAGCACTCTCTCTCTTCCCTACAATTCGCATCGTAACTAAGTAAACAAGTTTGCGTGTAAGTAAGTAGAAACGTAAATAAATTAATAAGTAGCCTACACGTGCAGTAGGTCTAACATAAATCTACAAGCTTGCGCTGCATGCGGCAGTAAAATATCACTTACGTCACGTATGATCATCCGTAACGTCTACCTTAGCTTACCACGTTACAATAAAATATCCAACGTCAAAGTCATATGTTGACATATGAAGCCCCTGATATTTATGACGATATTCCCTTTGTTTCTTCTTACATTTCTTACATTATCTGGCATTAGATAGCTCCTTGTTTCATCTCATGATGCATGCATTCACTTCGTTACAGATGTAAGCATGCATGCACTTCGTTACAGATGTAAGCATGCATGCACGTTACAGATGTAAGCAGGCATGCACTTCGCTACAGATGTAAGCATGGGTCGAGGCCAAGCAATTATTGGACAGTATACGACTGCACTCAAGCTCTTTGCGTTGAACACCATGTAGTATAACATCGACATAAGGTCTATATACATGTAGACAAAAGTATGATGCATATAAATGTGCATTTATATATGCATGTATGTATGCATATATGTGTATGTATTTATGCATCCACGTATGTGGATGGAATCTATGGAATCAACTTCCTCCATTGACACGTGCCTCTTTATTAGCTGGTGGCCCAAGTGCCTCGTTCCGCTGTCTTAAAACCTCTTTCTATTCACTGGGTCTTTCGCACTGGGAGCGCCTCTGATTAGCGAATACTGTGAGAGGCGCTTTATAAATGTTTAAATACAATACAATACAATACAATACAATACAATACAATGTGTGTATGTATGTATGTATGTATGTATGTATGTATGTATGTATGTATGTACGTATGTATGTATGTTTGTATGTATGTATACATGCGTGTGTATATGAATGATTGCATGCATATATGTATGCATGTTTGTATGCATGCGTGCATGTATGTATGTACGTATGTATGTATGGATGTATGCATGTATGTATGTGTGCACGTATTCATGTGTGCATGTATGTATGTATGTATGCATGTATGTATGTATGTGTGTATATATATAAATGTGCGTATGTATGTATGTAATATGTATGTATGTATGTATGCACGTATGTATGTATGTGCATGTATGTGTATTTATGTATGTTTGTATATATGTATGTATGTGTTTATGGACATAAATAGATATATCCATATCTATATCGTGATGATTGCGTCTATTAATAGGTAACCCGTCTTTCGCGCTCCCTTTGAAGTTGAACCAATTAAATGGTTGGGGGACCCAAATTTTAGGAGAGCTCTTCACACAACTTTCAAGTGAGAGATTGACATTAGGTCGGGGTATTTGAGTCCAAAAGGTTGCCCTGTTTCTGGACAGCAATGTTTGCGATGATTCGTTTCGTCACGAAATAAAACAATCGCGCTAATCTAGGCTACCTCAGCAAAAAGGGCGCTACAGAAAAGGCTTGAATGTAGCAAAGAGGCAATGTGTAAGCTACATCAGTTGGAATTAAAATGCAGATTTCCATCTGTAAATCGTATAGGGTCAATATATAAATATATATATATATATATATATATACGAGTATATATATATACATAGGCCTACATACAGGCCCGCCGAGAGGGGGGCAGGGGGCAAATGCCCAGGGGCCCGGCGACTTTTTAGGGGCCCGGGCCGGGCCCGCAATCAACTTATGAAAAATATTATATTCAATTATTCAAAGTTTATGTTTTATACCTTTATAAATATATTATCTGACGCTTAACTACAATCAGTTTAAACTTCAAGCATCTGAATAAAATCATAGTTGTATATAATATGTATAAATATAATAGTGTACGGTCGTAGAAGCACTTTTATTATTTCAATTTGAGTTTTTTCTTTATTTTTTCATACGACCGTACGATATTATATTTATAAAAAGCCTAAAATAGCTTAGAGGCCCATAACTGCTCTGCCTAGGGGCCCGTGACTGTTCTGCCTAGGGGCCCACACCTGTTCTGCCTAGGGGCCCGTGACTGCTCTGCCTAGGGGCCCGGAATTTCTGTCGGCGGCCCTGCCTACATACACAATTAAATGAAACCCGATCTGCTAAAGCATTGCAATAATCAATCTATCGATGGTTATTAATTCCCAGGAGACATATGCGGTTATGTACCGGTACCCCTGTAAAACAATTAAAAACTGAAATTACTGTAATTTGAGAAAAGCTGAACAGGTCAAATTTGCATATCAAACAGCGCAATATATTTAGTCGATGTTTTTAACGACGCTGTGTCATAACGAATACGATTAACGTAGCTCTCCTCCTTTATCCATGCTTGGGACTGGCACTACCCGAGTACGCAGTAGCACAGTATAGTCCTATCTTCGGTGTATATAGATATGTGTGTGTGTGTGTGTGTGTGTGTGTGTGTGTGTGTGTGTGTGTGTGTGTGTGTGCGCGCGCGCGTGCGTGTGCGTGTGGGTATGTAGATGTGTGTAGGTGTGTGCATGTGCGCGCTTCCTTGTAAGTGCTGTTTGCCATAGAACCAAAATGAAAATTTATGTTTATGCATATAACTCACAATTTTCTTGACTAAGTGGAATTTAATCAGAATTTTTGGTTATCGTTCCCAAGGTCAAACTTCATGGCGCAGGTCTAATGGTCAAAATGCCGGTTAAACGGTCAGATTGCTCTGGGTTTGCTCAGGAAGCCAGTGCATGCTTATGAGAGAAAATATCAGCGAGCAAGGCTTACGTGATGTTTTTCTGGAACTTTGGTGCGAGTTTATTAGATAAAATAAACGACAGGGTCATTGCCATTGCAGTGTTAGCCTATGTTTGTCGTGACACACTGTTCCCATCACAATCATGGTCCGTCTGAAACGTGTTTGTGTAAATAGGCTAACTCAGTTTGCAGAGACACGTGTCCTTTGCATTATAGGTGACCTTGGCATCCACCACCTACATCCTCGTGCTGTTGACGTTCCAGTAGACAGCATTTTGAATTGAATTGAACAGAGATTTCGTCATAAGTTGCACACAAAGGGAGGCATTCAAACGGAGGCCGTTGGCCTATATAATCCGCAGACTCATGGCATCTCTGGCCTGGTTTCTTATAGCTTAGAGTAACACGCCCTGTGTCTGAGACGGTGGTGACGAAAGCAATGATCTACTTATATACTACAGCGGAATTTGCGTTGGAAGAGCACGTACGCTCGTTTGTTTGGCTTAGATTTAACCTTCACCTATTGAATGTGATTACAGGAAAAGTCATGCTTGAATGTAGGTCAAGCTTTGCAACAGGTGTTTTTGCTTTATTTTTGGTGCACTGACTTGTTATGCTTACTTGGGCCCGTTTAATTAAGCCTAGCTGAACTTCGAACTAAATAACCTCCATGATGAGTCTATAAATTAACTTAATAGGTGCGTATTAAATTGAGGAACTAACGAACATAAATCAGAACACAGAGCAGTACAGATCAAACAAAACAGACTTGAAGCACTTGCGGAACAAAGGAAGGTGACAGACTTATTACCTCACTTCTGATTTAAAAGGAAGACTATTCCAGGTTACAGGGCCAACAACTGGCAACAATTACAACAATTTTCTGTAGGCCTACTGGGTAGTGGAGTACCTATAGCTCGAGAGACGACAAGGATACCATGTACAGCCGATAGTAGGGAACTGCCATCAGGAGATATAGGATCTGAGATTGGATGGGGCAGTACCCTTAAGGCAATTTCGCATGAGGGTTAGAATCTTATTCATTCATTCATTCGGAAATTTAATATAGAGCACCTTCAAGAAACCTGCTCTGAAGCGTTTCCAGCCCAGCAACGGCAATAGAGATTAGACTTGATCACCTTAAACTTAATGCGTTGAGATAACCAGTGCAGATTGTCTCGTAGGCCCTATTTAGGCGGAGCTATGGCCAAATTTGGAATACCATTGATCAGACGATCCGATGCATTTAGAAGAGATTGCAATTTCGAGATAAGAGAGGAACCCAATCAAGAGAAAATAACATTGCCAAAGTCGGGTCTATCTGTCATCAGCAGAGGCCTACTGATGCGAGGCAAACCCTATTCGTGGAGGATATACACAGATCAGCGCAGTGCAGGATTTAGGCATAAGATAAAAAAGGCTACAGCTTAGGCCTGGGCGTCAATTTTTTTAGGGGTGGGCAAAATTTGTGTAGGTGGAGCAAAATGACGTTTTGCATAAAACACAGAACACGTGACAACTTTAAAAATAAATTTAATGGTCAAGGATTTTACCTAAGTAATTGTTTTTTTTCGCATTGAAAATCGTGTTGGGACTGTTGTAATAATCATAATAATCAGAAGATTTTGTGTTTGTAAAATATGCGCACAAATCTCCCCTCCGGACGCCCGTGCTCGTAGCTTCACATTGCCCGGAAAGAATGATAAAAACTTTATATCCCGCATGCTTTACAGAAACATTTATTAACCGTCACAGTCTCTGTTACTAGACTGAGCTCCGTTATAGTACAATTGCCGACTCTGTCTTTAAAAACCGTGTAATCAGATCGAGTTGTGTCGACGGGAATTCCGCAATAAGCGAATATTTGATTTGATTTGATTTGATTAGACTCTGGAGCTATAGTAGTTGTTCTGATGTTCTGACTACTTTGCAGCTATCAACAGTTACGTTTTCTCGGTCCAATGAGCACATAAACTAATGTTTAGTGTAAACTGTAAAAACATGTTACCATTACCGCGGTTTTTCGCCGGCTCATTCTCCATTACCGCGGTATAATAATAATAACCTTCTTTATTAATTCAAACTGAAAAGCATGCAGTAAGATTACATTCAAACATGACAGTAGGCCTACAATCAAGAACTTAATTAAAACACAGGTTGGCAGCCATGCAACGCGCCGCCATAGAGAGGGTTACGGGTATCGAACCACGATTTAATGCTCTCCTGGCCATGAGTGTTACCATTACTCTATCCCCATCCATCGGCAGTAAATCCATTACCTCGGTAAAACTGTCATTGCTGTCCCATTACCGCGTTATTTACCGCGGTTACCGCGGGTTTATCGCGGGAAAAATTACCGCGTCATTCTCTATTGTTGAGTCGGATTTGTGCCGTTAGAGCCAGCGGCTGCCGCATGGAATTCACGACTACAAGGAGAAAGCGCCGAGCTCAACAAAGGCCGATGAATGATTGAGAAATGCTCCAGTTTTTGCTATCAGTAAAGTTTTTTAGTGCCAGAGTTTTATTCTAAAAATGTGATTATAGGCCTACACTTGTTCATTTCTAGGCCTACTACATTTGCAAACATATAGGGGCCTACTATTAAAAATAAATGGCGCGCTCCTATAATTGTCTCGTTTTCTGTGTTCATGAATATAGCTATTCATGAACACAGAAAACGAGACAATTTTCAAAATCCGGACGCCCATGTATACACACCTCGAAGGCCTCCAGTCTTCTTATGTCTGTCATGTGGTTTTTTCATAAAGTCATTGAAAGTCGTGACCAATGTTGAAACAGAGAAAAGCTGGAGGATTATAGGAGCGCGTTGTCTGGAGGGACTTCCCCCCCCCATACCTGCGGGAATTGTGTCGCCCTACCTCGGGGGTCTTGCGGCGATCAGCTCTTCGCTCGCCTGACCAGGCCGAGCTCTTGGTCCCCCGTACGCGGACAGCCATTATGCAGCGCCGTTCTTTTTCGGTCGCTGGCCGCGCAACCTGGAATGGCCTTCCTGCTGCACTCCGCCTGGTCCCTACGACTCACACTACCTTATTTCTTACGAATTTGAAAACTACTTTCTTTAGCCGTGGTTGGACTAGGAGCGCCTGAGTAGATCACCTTGAAGGGGCGCTATATAATAGCTCGTTAATAATTAATCAAACAACATAATAACGGTTGTACGTCTGTCTGTCCCGTAACAAACACTATTGTGACGTCACTATACTGCCGCCTTGGCGACGGCTGTTTTGACGACGACGGGCATGACGACGGCGTTTAGAGCATTTTAACCAACGACGGCCATAGGCCTATAATATGACGTCATAATATAACGGGGAAGTAAGCTTAATTGTTATCACTGCAATAATTGTTTTATATACCGTGATTTTTCACGGGTTACAGCTAGTAATTAACTTACATAATAACCGTTGTACGTCTGTCTGTCTGTCTGTCTGTCTGTCTGTCTGTCTGTCTGTCTGTCTGTCTGTCTGTCTGTCTGTCTGTCTGTCCCGTAACAAACACTATTGTGACGTCACAATACTGCCGCCTTGGCGACGGCTATTATAGGCCAGCAGACTATGTCAAGACAGCGTAGTCTTGACGACGGCTATAGGCCTATAATATAATTGTTATCACTGCAATAATAATTGTTTTATATACCGTGATTTTTCACGGGTTATAGCTAGTAATAATAATAATTACTACTTTTCAATGATTTCTCGGAAGTAATAAAGTAACGTCACATCCACATATATACCTCTCTTTTGCAAATGACGTATTAATCTTCTCTGTCTTTCAAATGACGTCATCGTCTGTCATTCTGAGCTTCCGTTGTGATTAAGTCCCTAGCGAGTGTTGGTTTTAGAGTTTCCGAGCGATCGTTTTTAGTGTTATCTTATTTCTTTATAGTTCCTCAGTTTTCCATCTGTTAGTTGTATTATATTCGCGTCAACGAAACCAAGCAAGGAAAACATCTACTCAACAAGAAACTACAGTAAGCTTTAAGCGAAGTTATCTGCTGAAAATGAACTCGACAGCCCTACTCAGCACAGGTCGCAAAGGGAACTCCTCATACAGCCTACCACTGATGGCAAACAGATTACCACAGGTTCCAGAGAATTCTTCATACAGCCTACCACAGTCCACAGGTGGCAAAGAGAACTTACCACAGGTGGCAAAAAAGAACTCGTCATGTAGCCTACCACAAGTTTCAAAGAGAAATCGTCATAACCCTACGACAGGTCGCCAGAGGCGTCTCTCTCCCCCTAAGTCATTGGAGTAATGTCCCTTTTCCCCCTCTTCATCCCCCTTTCTGTTCCATCCCCCCTAAAATGGTGGCACACACACTGACAGGATCTCCCCCCCCCTATCTCTTGGATGGAGCATTTGCTCCAAGGCTATTATGGTGTAGACGCCCCTGTCGTTTCCAATACCTCGTTTTATACGGGTCAAGGTACAAAACATCTTCCTCTACATTAGGCAAAAATTCATCCTATTGGAAGTGACTTTTATAGCGAAATCACCTATCGGAATAGTTAAACAATGGCACGGCTAATCGATGGCATGCATTGACGTTCATATCAACAGTTTCCGGGCCCCTAGTTTAGCCTAGATCGCTTCCAATACCTCGATTTCTACGAGGAAAGGTACAAAACCTCTTCCTCTACATGAGGTAGAAATTTCAGCGTATTGGAAGTGACTTTTATAGCGAAATCACCTATCGGAAGAGTTTAGCAATGGCACGGCTAATCGATGGCATGCATATCAGCAGTTTCCGGGCCACTAGTTTAGCCTAGATCGAGGCATTGGAAGCGACATAGGCTAAACTAGGGCCCGTAAACTGCTGATATGAACGCCAGTGCATGCATCGATTAGCCGTGCCATTGCTAAACTCTTCCAATACGTGATTTCGCTATAAAAGTCAATCAGGACAATCGCGAACTGACCGAGGACAGTCGAGTTCTGACCGAGGACAATCGAGATCGGACCGAGGACAATCGAGAACGGACCGAGGACAATCGAGAACTGACCGAGGACAATCACGAACTGACCAAGGACAGTTGAGTACTGACCGAGGACAACCGAGAACGGACCGAGGACAATCGAGAAAGGACCGAGGACAATCGAGAACGGACCGACGACAATCGAGAACTGACCGAGGACAATCGAGAACTGACCGAGGACAATCGAGTACTGACCGAGGACAACCGAGAACGGACCGAGGACAATCGAGAACGGACAGAGGACAATCGAGAACTGACCGAGGACAACCGAGAACAGCCCGAGGACAATCGAGAACGGACCGAGGACAATCGAGACACGACCGAGGACAATCGAGAAACGACCGAGGACAATCGAGAACGGACCGAGGACAATCGGGAAGGGACCGAGGACAATCGAGAACGGACCGAGGACATCCGAGAACGGACAGAGGACAATCGAGAACGGACCGAGGACAATCGAGAACTGACCGAGGACATTCGAGAACGGACCAAGGACAACAGGGAACGGAACGAGGACAACCCAGAAAGGACAGAGAACAATCGAGAACTGACCGAGGACAATCGAGAAACGACCGAGGACAATCGAGAAACGACCGAGGACAATCGAGAAACGACCGAGGACAATCGGGAAGGGACCGAGGACAATCGAGAACGGACCGAGGACGTCCGAGAACGGACAGAGGACAATCGAGAACGGACCGAGGACAATCGAGAACTGACCGAGGACATTCGAGAACGGACCAAGGACAACAGGGAACGGAACGAGGACAACCCAGAACGGACAGAGAACAATCGAGAACTGACCGAGGACAATCGAGAACTGACGCAGGACAACCGAGAACGGACCGAGGACAATCGAGAACGGACCGATCTAGGCTAAACGAGGGCCCGGAAACTGCATGCCATCGATTAGCCGTGCCATTGCCAAACTCTTCCGATAGGTGATTTCGCTATAAAAGTCACTTCCAATACGCTGAAATTTCTACCTCATGTAGAAGAAGAGGTTTTCTACCTTACTCCGTAGAAATCGAGGTATTGGAAGCGATCTAAGCTAAACTAGGGGACCGGAAACTGCTGATATGCATGCCATCGATTAGCCGTGCCATTGCTAAACTCTTCCGATAGGTGATTTCGCTATAAAAGTCACTTCCAATACGCTGAAATTTCTACCTCATGTAGAGGAAGAGGTTTTCTACCTTACCCCGTAAAAATCGAGGTATTGGAAGCGATCTAGGCTAAAGTAGGGGACCGGAAACTGCTGATATGCATGCCATCGATTAGCCGTGCCATTGCTAAACTCTTCCGATAGGTGATTTCGCTATAAAAGTCACTTCCAATACGCTGAAATTTCTACCTCATGTAGAGGAAGAGGTTTTCTACCTTACCCCGTAGAAATCGAGGTATTGGAAGCGATCTAGGCTAAACTACGGGCCCGGAAACTGCTCTCCATCAATTAGCCGTGCTAAACTCTGATTTCGCTATAAAAGTCACTTCCAATACGCTGAAATTTCTACCTCATGTAGAGGAAGAGGTTTTCTACCTTACCCCGTAGAAATCGAGGTATTGGAAGCGATCTAGGCTAAAGTAGGGGCCCGGAAACTGTTGATATGAACGCCAGTACATGCATCGATTAGCCGTGCCATTGCTAAACTCTTCCAATAGGTGATTTCGCTATAAAAGTCACTTCCAATACGCTGAAATTTCTACCTCATGTAGAGGAAGAGGTTTTCTACCTTACTCCGTAGAAATCGAGGTATTGGAAGCGATCTAGGCTAAACTAGGGCCCGGAAACTGCTGATATGCATGCCATCGATTAGCCGTGCCATTGCCAAACTCTTCCGATAGGTGATTTCGCTGTAAAAGTCACTTCCAATACGCTGAAATTTCTACCTCATGTAGAGGAAGAGGTTTTGTACCTTACCCCGTAGAAATCGAGGTATTGGAAGCGACATAGGCTAAACTAGGGCCCGGAAACTGCTGATATGAACGCCAGTACATGCATCGATTAGCCGTGCCATTGCTAAACTCTTCCAATAGGTGATTTCGCTGTAAAAGTCACTTCCAATACGCTGAAATTTCTACCTCATGTAGAGGAAGAGGTTTTCTACCTTACTTTGTAGAAATCGAGGTATTGGAAGCGATCTAGGCTAAACTAGGGCCCGGAAACTGCTGATATGCATGCCAGCGATTAGCCGTGCCATTGCCAAACTCTTCCGATAGGTGATTTCGCTATAAAAGTCACTTCCAATACGCTGAAATTTCTACCTCATGTAGAGGAAGAGGTTTTCTACCTTACCCCGTAGAAATCGAGGTATTGGAAGCGATCTGGGCTAAACTAGGGGACCGGAAACTGCTGATATGCATGCCATCGATTAGCCGTGCCATTGCTAAACTCTTCCGATAGGTGATTTCGCTATAAAAGTCACTTCCAATACGCTGAAATTTCTACCTCATGTAGAGGAAGAGGTTTTCTACCTTACCCCGTAGAAATCGAGGTATTGGAAGCGATCTAGGCTAAAGTAGGGGCCCGGAAACTGCTGATATGCATGCCATCGATTAGCCGTGCCATTGCTAAACTCTTCCGATAGGTGATTTCGCTGTAAAAGTCACTTCCAATACGCTGAAATTTCTGCCTCATGTAGAGGAAGAGGTTTTCTACCTTACCCCGTAGAAATCGAGGTATTGGAAGCGATCTAGGCTAAACTAGGGGACCGGAAACTGCTGATATGCATGCCATCGATTAGCCGTGCCATTGCTAAACTCTTCCGATAGGTGATTTCGCTATAAAAGTCACTTCCAATACGCTGAAATTTCTACCTCATGTAGAGGAAGAGGTTTTCTACCTTACCCCGTAGAAATCGAGGTATTGGAAGCGATCTAGGCTAAAGTAGGGAACCGGAAACTGCTGATATGCATGCCATCGATTAGCCGTGCCATTGCTAAACTCTTCCGATAGGTGATTTCGCTATAAAAGTCACTTCCAATACGCTGAAATTTCTACCTCATGTAGAGGAAGAGGTTTTCTACCTTACCCCGTAGAAATCGAGGTATTGGAAGCGATCTAGGCTAAACTACGGGCCCGGAAACTGCTTATATGCATGCCATCGATTAGCCGTGCTAAACTCTGATTTCGCTATAAAAGTCACTTCCAATACGCTGAAATTTCTACCTCATGTAGAGGAGGAGGTTTTCTACCTTACCCCGTAGAAATCGAGGTATTGGAAGCGATCTAGGCTAAAGTAGGGGCCCGGAAACTGCTGATATGCATGCCATCGATTAGCCGTGCCATTGCTAAACTCTTCCGATAGGTGATTTCGCTGTAAAAGTCACTTCCAATACGCTGAAATTTCTACCTAATGTAGAGCAAGAGGTTTTGTACCTTACCCCGTAGAAATCGAGGTATTGGCGGCGACATAGGCTAAACTAGGGCCCGGAAACTGCTGATATGAACGCCAGTACATGCATCGATTAGCCGTGCCATTGCTAAACTCTTCCAATAGGTGATTTCGCTATAAAAGTCACTTCCAATACGCTGAAATTTCTACCTCATGTAGAGGAAGAGGTTTTCTACCTTACTTTGTAGAAATCGAGGTATTGGAAGCGATCTAGGCCTAACTAGGGGACCGGAAACTGCTGATATGCATCGATTAGCCGTGCCATTGCTAAACTCTTCCGATAGGTGATTTCGCTATAAAAGTCACTTCCAATACGCTGAAATTTCTACCTCATGTAGAGGAAGAGGTTTTCTACCTTACCCCGTAGAAATCGAGGTATTGGAAGCGATCTAGGCTAAACTACGGGCCCGGAAACTGCTTATATGCATGCCATCGATTAGCCGTGCTAAACTCTGATTTCGCTATAAAAGTCACTTCCAATACGCTGAAATTTCTACCTCATGTAGAGGAAGAGGTTTTCTACCTTACCCCGTAGAAATCGAGGTATTGGAAGCGATCTAGGCTAAAGTAGGGGCCCGGAAACTGCTGATATGCATGCCATCGATTAGCCGTGCCATTGCTAAACTCTTCCGATAGGTGATTTCGCTGTAAAAGTCACTTCCAATACGCTGAAATTTCTGCCTCATGTAGAGGAAGAGGTTTTCTACCTTACCCCGTAGAAATCGAGGTATTGGAAGCGATCTAGGCTAAACTAGGGGACCGGAAACTGCTGATATGCATGCCATCGATTAGCCGTGCCATTGCTAAACTCTTCCGATAGGTGATTTCGCTATAAAAGTCACTTCCAATACGCTGAAATTTCTACCTCATGTAGAGGAAGAGGTTTTCTACCTTACCCCGTAGAAATCGAGGTATTGGAAGCGATCTAGGCTAAACTACGGGCCCGGAAACTGCTTATATGCATGCCATCGATTAGCCGTGCTAAACTCTGATTTCGCTATAAAAGTCACTTCCAATACGCTGAAATTTCTACCTCATGTAGAGGAAGAGGTTTTCTACCTTACCCCGTAGAAATCGAGGTATTGGAAGCGATCTAGGCTAAAGTAGGGGCCCGGAAACTGCTGATATGCATGCCATCGATTAGCCGTGCCATTGCTAAACTCTTCCGATAGGTGATTTCGCTGTAAAAGTCACTTCCAATACGCTGAAATTTCAGCCTCATGTAGAGGAAGAGGTTTTCTACCTTACCCCGTAGAAATCGAGGTATTGGAAGCGATCTAGGCTAAACTAGGGGACCGGAAACTGCTGATATGCATGCCATCGATTAGCCGTGCCATTGCTAAACTCTTCCGATAGGTGATTTCGCTATAAAAGTCACTTCCAATACGCTGAAATTTCTACCTCATGTAGAGGAAGAGGTTTTCTACCTTACCCCGTAGAAATCGAGGTATTGGAAGCGATCTAGGCTAAAGTAGGGAACCGGAAACTGCTGATATGCATGCCATCGATTAGCCGTGCCATTGCTAAACTCTTCCGATAGGTGATTTCGCTATAAAAGTCACTTCCAATACGCTGAAATTTCTACCTCATGTAGAGGAAGAGGTTTTCTACCTTACCCCGTAGAAATCGAGGTATTGGAAGCGATCTAGGCTAAACTACGGGCCCGGAAACTGCTTATATGCATGCCATCGATTAGCCGTGCTAAACTCTGATTTCGCTATAAAAGTCACTTCCAATACGCTGAAATTTCTACCTCATGTAGAGGAGGAGGTTTTCTACCTTACCCCGTAGAAATCGAGGTATTGGAAGCGATCTAGGCTAAAGTAGGGGCCCGGAAACTGCTGATATGCATGCCATCGATTAGCCGTGCCATTGCTAAACTCTTCCGATAGGTGATTTCGCTGTAAAAGTCACTTCCAATACGCTGAAATTTCTACCTAATGTAGAGCAAGAGGTTTTGTACCTTACCCCGTAGAAATCGAGGTATTGGCGGCGACATAGGCTAAACTAGGGCCCGGAAACTGCTGATATGAACGCCAGTACATGCATCGATTAGCCGTGCCATTGCTAAACTCTTCCAATAGGTGATTTCGCTATAAAAGTCACTTCCAATACGCTGAAATTTCTACCTCATGTAGAGGAAGAGGTTTTCTACCTTACTTTGTAGAAATCGAGGTATTGGAAGCGATCTAGGCTAAACTAGGGGACCGGAAACTGCTGATATGCATGCCATCGATTAGCCGTGCCATTGCTAAACTCTTCCGATAGGTGATTTCGCTATAAAAGTCACTTCCAATACGCTGAAATTTCTACCTCATGTAGAGGAAGAGGTTTTCTACCTTACCCGTAGAAATCGAGGTATTGGAAGCGATCTAGGCTAAAGTAGGGGACCGGAAACTGCTGATATGCATGCCATCGATTAGCCGTGCCATTGCTAAACTCTTCCGATAGGTGATTTCGCTATAAAAGTCACTTCCAATACGCTGAAATTTCTACCTCATGTAGAGGAAGAGGTTTTCTACCTTACCCCGTAGAAATCGAGGTATTGGAAGCGATCTAGGCTAAACTACGGGCCCGGAAACTGCTTATATGCATGCCATCGATTAGCCGTGCTAAACTCTGATTTCGCTATAAAAGTCACTTCCAATACGCTGAAATTTCTACCTCATATAGAGGAGGAGGTTTTCTACCTTACCCCGTAGAAATCGAGGTATTGGAAGCGATCTAGGCTAAAGTAGGGGCCCGGAAACTGCTGATATGCATGCCATCGATTAGCCGTGCCATTGCTAAACTCTTCCGATAGGTGATTTCGCTATAAAAGTCACTTCCAATACGCTGAAATTTCTACCTCATGTAGAGGAAGAGGTTTTCTACCTTACCCCGTAGAAATCGAGGTATTGGAAGCGATCTAGGCTAAACTACGGGCCCGGAAACTGCTTATATGCATGCCATCGATTAGCCGTGCTAAACTCTGATTTCGCTATAAAAGTCACTTCCAATACGCTGAAATTTCTACCTCATGTAGAGGAAGAGGTTTTCTACCTTACCCCGTAGAAATCGAGGTATTGGAAGCGATCTAGGCTAAAGTAGGGGCCCGGAAACTGCTGATATGCATGCCATCGATTAGCCGTGCCATTGCTAAACTCTTCCGATAGGTGATTTCGCTGTAAAAGTCACTTCCAATACGCTGAAATTTCTACCTAATGTAGAGCAAGAGGTTTTGTACCTTACCCCGTAGAAATCGAGGTATTGGCGGCGACATAGGCTAAACTAGGGCCCGGAAACTGCTGATATGAACGCCAGTACATGCATCGATTAGCCGTGCCATTGCTAAACTCTTCCAATAGGTGATTTCGCTATAAAAGTCACTTCCAATACGCTGAAATTTCTACCTCATGTAGAGGAAGAGGTTTTCTACCTTACTTTGTAGAAATCGAGGTATTGGAAGCGATCTAGGCTAAACTAGGGGACCGGAAACTGCTGATATGCATGCCATCGATTAGCCGTGCCATTGCTAAACTCTTCCGATAGGTGATTTCGCTATAAAAGTCACTTCCAATACGCTGAAATTTCTACCTCATGTAGAGGAAGAGGTTTTCTACCTTACCCGTAGAAATCGAGGTATTGGAAGCGATCTAGGCTAAAGTAGGGGACCGGAAACTGCTGATATGCATGCCATCGATTAGCCGTGCCATTGCTAAACTCTTCCGATAGGTGATTTCGCTATAAAAGTCACTTCCAATACGCTGAAATTTCTACCTCATGTAGAGGAAGAGGTTTTCTACCTTACCCCGTAGAAATCGAGGTATTGGAAGCGATCTAGGCTAAACTACGGGCCCGGAAACTGCTGATATGCATGCCATCGATTAGCCGTGCCATTGCTAAACTCTTCCGATAGGTGATTTCGCTATAAAAGTCACTTCCAATACGCTGAAATTTCTACCTCATGTAGAGGAAGAGGTTTTCTACCTTACCCCGTAGAAATCGAGGTATTGGAAGCGATCTAGGCTAAACTAGGGGACCGGAAACTGCTGATATGCATGCCATCGATTAGCCGTGCCATTGCTAAACTCTTCCGATAGGTGATTTCGCTATAAAAGTCACTTCCAATACGCTGAAATTTCTACCTCATGTAGAGGAAGAGGTTTTCTACCTTACCCGTAGAAATCGAGGTATTGGAAGCGATCTAGGCTAAAGTAGGGGACCGGAAACTGCTGATATGCATGCCATCGATTAGCCGTGCCATTGCTAAACTCTTCCGATAGGTGATTTCGCTGTAAAAGTCACTTCCAATACGCTGAAATTTCTGCCTCATGTAGAGGAAGAGGTTTTCTACCTTACCCCGTAGAAATCGAGGTATTGGAAGCGATCTAGGCTAAACTAGGGGACCGGAAACTGCTGATATGCATGCCATCGATTAGCCGTGCCATTGCTAAACTCTTCCGATAGGTGATTTCGCTATAAAAGTCACTTCCAATACGCTGAAATTTCTACCTCATGTAGAGGAAGAGGTTTTCTACCTTACCCCGTAGAAATCGAGGTATTGGAAGCGATCTAGGCTAAAGTAGGGAACCGGAAACTGCTGATATGCATGCCATCGATTAGCCGTGCCATTGCTAAACTCTTCCGATAGGTGATTTCGCTATAAAAGTCACTTCCAATACGCTGAAATTTCTACCTCATGTAGAGGAAGAGGTTTTCTACCTTACCCCGTAGAAATCGAGGTATTGGAAGCGATCTAGGCTAAACTACGGGCCCGGAAACTGCTTATATGCATGCCATCGATTAGCCGTGCTAAACTCTGATTTCGCTATAAAAGTCACTTCCAATACGCTGAAATTTCTACCTCATGTAGAGGAGGAGGTTTTCTACCTTACCCCGTAGAAATTGAGGTATTGGAAGCGATCTAGGCTAAAGTAGGGGCCCGGAAACTGCTGATATGCATGCCATCGATTAGCCGTGCCATTGCTAAACTCTTCCGATAGGTGATTTCGCTGTAAAAGTCACTTCCAATACGCTGAAATTTCTACCTAATGTAGAGCAAGAGGTTTTGTACCTTACCCCGTAGAAATCGAGGTATTGGCGGCGACATAGGCTAAACTAGGGCCCGGAAACTGCTGATATGAACGCCAGTACATGCATCGATTAGCCGTGCCATTGCTAAACTCTTCCAATAGGTGATTTCGCTATAAAAGTCACTTCCAATACGCTGAAATTTCTACCTCATGTAGAGGAAGAGGTTTTCTACCTTACTTTGTAGAAATCGAGGTATTGGAAGCGATCTAGGCTAAACTAGGGGACCGGAAACTGCTGATATGCATGCCATCGATTAGCCGTGCCATTGCTAAACTCTTCCGATAGGTGATTTCGCTATAAAAGTCACTTCCAATACGCTGAAATTTCTACCTCATGTAGAGGAAGAGGTTTTCTACCTTACCCGTAGAAATCGAGGTATTGGAAGCGATCTAGGCTAAAGTAGGGGACCGGAAACTGCTGATATGCATGCCATCGATTAGCCGTGCCATTGCTAAACTCTTCCGATAGGTGATTTCGCTATAAAAGTCACTTCCAATACGCTGAAATTTCTACCTCATGTAGAGGAAGAGGTTTTCTACCTTACCCCGTAGAAATCGAGGTATTGGAAGCGATCTAGGCTAAACTACGGGCCCGGAAACTGCTTATATGCATGCCATCGATTAGCCGTGCTAAACTCTGATTTCGCTATAAAAGTCACTTCCAATACGCTGAAATTTCTACCTCATGTAGAGGAAGAGGTTTTCTACCTTACCCCGTAGAAATCGAGGTATTGGAAGCGATCTAGGCTAAAGTAGGGGCCCGGAAACTGCTGATATGCATGCCATCGATTAGCCGTGCCATTGCTAAACTCTTCCGATAGGTGATTTCGCTGTAAAAGTCACTTCCAATACGCTGAAATTTCTACCTAATGTAGAGCAAGAGGTTTTGTACCTTACCCCGTAGAAATCGAGGTATTGGCGGCGACATAGGCTAAACTAGGGCCCGGAAACTGCTGATATGAACGCCAGTACATGCATCGATTAGCCGTGCCATTGCTAAACTCTTCCAATAGGTGATTTCGCTATAAAAGTCACTTCCAATACGCTGAAATTTCTACCTCATGTAGAGGAAGAGGTTTTCTACCTTACTTTGTAGAAATCGAGGTATTGGAAGCGATCTAGGCTAAACTAGGGGACCGGAAACTGCTGATATGCATGCCATCGATTAGCCGTGCCATTGCTAAACTCTTCCGATAGGTGATTTCGCTATAAAAGTCACTTCCAATACGCTGAAATTTCTACCTCATGTAGAGGGAGAGGTTTTCTACCTTACCCGTAGAAATCGAGGTATTGGAAGCGATCTAGGCTAAAGTAGGGGACCGGAAACTGCTGATATGCATGCCATCGATTAGCCGTGCCATTGCTAAACTCTTCCGATAGGTGATTTCGCTGTAAAAGTCACTTCCAATACGCTGAAATTTCTGCCTCATGTAGAGGAAGAGGTTTTCTACCTTACCCCGTAGAAATCGAGGTATTGGAAGCGATCTAGGCTAAACTAGGGGACCGGAAACTGCTGATATGCATGCCATCGATTAGCCGTGCCATTGCTAAACTCTTCCGATAGGTGATTTCGCTATAAAAGTCACTTCCAATACGCTGAAATTTCTACCTCATGTAGAGGAAGAGGTTTTCTACCTTACCCCGTAGAAATCGAGGTATTGGAAGCGATCTAGGCTAAAGTAGGGAACCGGAAACTGCTGATATGCATGCCATCGATTAGCCGTGCCATTGCTAAACTCTTCCGATAGGTGATTTCGCTATAAAAGTCACTTCCAATACGCTGAAATTTCTACCTCATGTAGAGGAAGAGGTTTTCTACCTTACCCCGTAGAAATCGAGGTATTGGAAGCGATCTAGGCTAAACTACGGGCCCGGAAACTGCTTATATGCATGCCATCGATTAGCCGTGCTAAACTCTGATTTCGCTATAAAAGTCACTTCCAATACGCTGAAATTTCTACCTCATGTAGAGGAGGAGGTTTTCTACCTTACCCCGTAGAAATCGAGGTATTGGAAGCGATCTAGGCTAAAGTAGGGGCCCGGAAACTGCTGATATGCATGCCATCGATTAGCCGTGCCATTGCTAAACTCTTCCGATAGGTGATTTCGCTGTAAAAGTCACTTCCAATACGCTGAAATTTCTACCTAATGTAGAGCAAGAGGTTTTGTACCTTACCCCGTAGAAATCGAGGTATTGGCGGCGACATAGGCTAAACTAGGGCCCGGAAACTGCTGATATGAACGCCAGTACATGCATCGATTAGCCGTGCTAAACTCTGATTTCGCTATAAAAGTCACTTCCAATACGCTGAAATTTCTACCTCATGTAGAGGAAGAGGTTTTCTACCTTACTTTGTAGAAATCGAGGTATTGGAAGCGATCTAGGCTAAACTAGGGGACCGGAAACTGCTGATATGCATGCCATCGATTAGCCGTGCCATTGCTAAACTCTTCCGATAGGTGATTTCGCTATAAAAGTCACTTCCAATACGCTGAAATTTCTACCTCATGTAGAGGAAGAGGTTTTCTACCTTACCCGTAGAAATCGAGGTATTGGAAGCGATCTAGGCTAAAGTAGGGGACCGGAAACTGCTGATATGCATGCCATCGATTAGCCGTGCCATTGCTAAACTCTTCCGATAGGTGATTTCGCTATAAAAGTCACTTCCAATACGCTGAAATTTCTACCTCATGTAGAGGAAGAGGTTTTCTACCTTACCCCGTAGAAATCGAGGTATTGGAAGCGATCTAGGCTAAACTACGGGCCCGGAAACTGCTTATATGCATGCCATCGATTAGCCGTGCTAAACTCTGATTTCGCTATAAAAGTCACTTCCAATACGCTGAAATTTCTACCTCATGTAGAGGAAGAGGTTTTCTACCTTACCCCGTAGAAATCGAGGTATTGGAAGCGATCTAGGCTAAAGTAGGGGCCCGGAAACTGCTGATATGCATGCCATCGATTAGCCGTGCCATTGCTAAACTCTTCCGATAGGTGATTTCGCTGTAAAAGTCACTTCCAATACGCTGAAATTTCTACCTAATGTAGAGCAAGAGGTTTTGTACCTTACCCCGTAGAAATCGAGGTATTGGCGGCGACATAGGCTAAACTAGGGCCCGGAAACTGCTGATATGAACGCCAGTACATGCATCGATTAGCCGTGCTAAACTCTGATTTCGCTATAAAAGTCACTTCCAATACGCTGAAATTTCTACCTCATGTAGAGGAAGAGGTTTTCTACCTTACCCCGTAGAAATCGAGGTATTGGAAGCGATCTAGGCTAAACTAGGGGACCGGAAACTGCTGATATGCATGCCATCGATTAGCCGTGCCATTGCTAAACTCTTCCGATAGGTGATTTCGCTATAAAAGTCACTTCCAATACGCTGAAATTTCTACCTCATGTAGAGGAAGAGGTTTTCTACCTTACCCGTAGAAATCGAGGTATTGGAAGCGATCTAGGCTAAAGTAGGGGACCGGAAACTGCTGATATGCATGCCATCGATTAGCCGTGCCATTGCTAAACTCTTCCGATAGGTGATTTCGCTATAAAAGTCACTTCCAATACGCTGAAATTTCTACCTCATGTAGAGGAAGAGGTTTTCTACCTTACCCCGTAGAAATCGAGGTATTGGAAGCGATCTAGGCTAAACTACGGGCCCGGAAACTGCTTATATGCATGCCATCGATTAGCCGTGCTAAACTCTGATTTCGCTATAAAAGTCACTTCCAATACGCTGAAATTTCTACCTCATGTAGAGGAAGAGGTTTTCTACCTTACCCCGTAGAAATCGAGGTATTGGAAGCGATCTAGGCTAAAGTAGGGGCCCGGAAACTGCTGATATGCATGCCATCGATTAGCCGTGCCATTGCTAAACTCTTCCGATAGGTGATTTCGCTGTAAAAGTCACTTCCAATACGCTGAAATTTCTACCTAATGTAGAGCAAGAGGTTTTGTACCTTACCCCGTAGAAATCGAGGTATTGGAAGCGAGATAGGCTAAACTAGGGCCCGGAAACTGCTGATATGAACGCCAGTACATGCATCGATTAGCCGTGCCATTGCTAAACTCTTCCAATAGGTGATTTCGCTATAAAAGTCACTTCCAATACGCTGAAATTTCTACCTAATGTAGAGGAAGAGGTTTTGTACCTTTCCCCGTAGAAATCGAGGTATTGGAAGCGATCTAGGCTAAACTACGGGCCCGGAAACTGCTTATACAGTACCGCCGGCTTTACAGTATTCGCCACAGTATTCGCCACACTTCGTGAGAAGTGCGCAAATCTAGCGCGAATCAAGCTTAACGGAGCTAAGTGTAAAGCTTGGTTGATGCCACTACAACGTTAAAATGGCACTGTCGAGACTCAGCAAACAGATAATTAGTTCGATCGCTAATGACGATGGCTGCTCTGGGGGTTCTGCCGTTATCGGCAGGGTGGCTTAATTCATTATTACTTAATTGCACGCTTTGAGAAGCAGATGAGGTCTGCTGCTTCGCGCTGTATACTGTAGACCCTAGCTGTCTTTAAACTCTTCCAAGGGAGTCCGTATCGTATCCTACTGAGGCCCACAAACTCACATGATATCGTCCTCTGCGTCTCTGGATGTAAAATCAAAGTCATAAAAAGTGAAGGCCAGCAAACATTTCATTATAGTCATTATCTTGAAGCAATGGCTGTTGTAGGTAAGTAAGTAAGAAGCACTAGCAAACGCACAGCGGTGTACAAGAAAGATAACACAGCATACAATTTCGTATGAACGGACCGAGGACAATCGACAACTGACCGAGGACAATCGAGAACGGACCAAGGACAACAGGGAACGGACCGAGGACAACCGAGAACGGACCGAGGACAACACAGAACGGACCGAGGACAATCGAGAACGGACCGAGGACAATCGCGAACTGACCGAGGACAGTCGAGTTCTGACCGAGGACAATCGAGATCGGACGGAGGACAATCGAGAACGGACCGAGGACAATCGAGAACTGACCGAGGACAATCACGAACTGACCAAGGACAGTTGAGTACTGACCGAGGACAACCGAGAACGGACCGAGGACAATCGAGAAAGGACCGAGGACAATCGAAAACGGACCGAGGACAACCGAGAACGGACCGAGGACAATCGAGAACTGACCGAGGACAACCGAGAACGGACCGAGGACAATCGAGAACGGACAGAGGACAATCGAGAACTGACCGAGGACAACCGAGAACAGCCCGAGGACAATCGAGAACGGACCGAGGACAATCGAGAAACGACCGAGGACAACCGAGAACGGACCGAGGACAATCGAGAACGGACAGAGGACAATCGAGAACTGACCGAGGACAACCGAGAACAGCCCGAGGACAATCGAGAACGGACCGAGGACAATCGAGAAACGACCGAGGACAATCGAGAAACGACCGAGGACAATCGAGAACGGACCGAGGACAATCGGGAAGGACCGAAGACAATCGAGAACGGACCGAGGACATCCGAGAACGGACAGAAGACAATCGAGAACGGACCGAGGACAATCGAGAACTGACCGAGGACATTCGAGAACGGAACAAGGACAACAGGGAACGGAACGAGGACAACCCAGAACGGACAGAGAACAATCGAGAACTGACCGAGGACAATCGAGAAACGACCGAGGACAATCGAGAAACGACCGAGGACAATCGAGAACGGACCGAGGACAATCGGGAAGGGACCGAGGACAGTCGGGTTCTGACCGAGGACAATCGAGATCGGACCGAGGACAATCGAGAACGGACCGAGGACAATCGAGAACTGACCGAGGACAATCACGAACTGACCAAGGACAGTTGAGTACTGACCGAGGACAACCGAGAACGGACCGAGGACAATCGAGAAAGGACCGAGGACAATCGAGAACGGACCGAGGACAATCGGGAAGGGACCGAGGACAGTCGAGTTCTGACCGACGACAATCGAGATCGGACCGAGGATAGGTGATTTCGCTGTAAAAGTCACTTCCAATACGCTGAAATTTCTACCTAATGTAGAGCAAGAGGTTTTGTACCTTACCCCGTAGAAATCGAGGTATTGGAAGCGACATAGGCTAAACTAGGGCCCGGAAACTGCTGATATGAACGCCAGTACATGCATCGATTAGCCGTGCCATTGCTAAACTCTTCCAATAGGTGATTTCGCTATAAAAGTCACTTCCAATACGCTGAAATTTCTACCTAATGTAGAGGAAGAGGTTTTCTACCTTACCCCGTAGAAATCGAGGTATTGGAAGCGATCTAGGCTAAACTACGGGACCGGAAACTGCTTATATGCATGCCATCGATTAGCCGTGCCATTGCTAAACTCTTCCGATAGGTGATTTCGCTATAAAAGTCACTTCCAATACGCTGAAATTTCTACCTCGAGAACTGACCGAGGACAATCGGGTACTGACGGAGGCAACCGAGAACGGACCGAGGACAATCGAGAACTGGACGGAGGACAATCGAGAACGGACCGAGGACAATCGAGAACGGACAGAAGACAATCGAGAACTGACCGAGGACAACCGAGAACAGCCCGAGGACAATCGAGAACGGACCGAGTACAATCGAGAAACGACCGAGGACAATCGAGAAACGACCGAGGACAATCGAGAAACGACCGAGGACAATCGAGAACGGACCGAGGACAATCGGGAAGGGACTGAGGACAGTCGAGTTCTGACCGAGGACAATCGAGATCGGACCGAGGACAATCGAGAACGGACCGAGGACAATCGAGAACTGACCGAGGACAATCACGAACTGACCAAGGACAGTTGAGTACTGCCCGAGGACAACCGAGAACGGACCGAGGACAATCGAGAAAGGACCGAGGACAATCGAGAACGGACCGAGGACAATCGAGAACTGACCGAGGACAATCGAGAACTGACCGAGGACAATCGGGTACTGACGGAGGCAACCGAGAACGGACCGACGACAATCGAGAACTGGACGGAGGACAATAGAGAACGGACCGAGGACAATCGAGAACGGACAGAGGACAATCGAGAACTGACCGAGGACAACCGAGAACAGCCCGAGGACAATCGAGAACGGACCGAGTACAATCGAGAAACGACCGAGGACAATCGAGAAACGACCGAGCACAATCGAGAACGGACCGAGGACAATCGGGAAAGGACCGAGGATAATCGAGAACGGACCGAGGACATCCGAGAACGGACAGAAGACAATCGAGAACGGACCGAGGACAATCGAGAACTGACCGAGGACATTCGAGAACGGAACAAGGACAACAGGGAACGGAACGAGGACAACCCAGAACGGACAGAGAACAATCGAGAACTGACCGAGGACAATCGAGAAACGACCGAGGACAATCGAGAAACGACCGAGGACAATCGAGAACGGACCGAGGACAATCGGGAAGGGACCGAGGACAATCGAGAAACGACCGAGGACAATCGAGAAACAACCGAGGACAATCGAGAACGGACCGAGGACAATCGAGAACTGACCGAGGACATTCGAGAACGGACCAAGGACAACAAGGAACGGAACGAGGACAACCCAGAACGGACAGAGAACAATCGAGAACTGACCGAGGACAATCGAGAACTGACGCAGGACAACCGAGAACGGACCGAGGACAATCGAGAACGGACCGATCTAGGCTAAACGAGGGCCCGGAAACTGCATGCCATCGATTAGCCGTGCCATTGCTAAACTCTTCCGATAGGTGATTTCGCTATAAAAGTCACTTCCAATACGCTGAAATTTCTACCTCATGTAGAGGAAGAGGTTTTCTACCTTACACCGCAGAAATCGAGGTATTGGAAGCGATCTAGGCTAAACTAGGGGACCGGAAACTGCTGATATGCATGCCATCGATTAGCCGTGCCATTGCTAAACTCTTCCGATAGGTGATTTCGCTATAAAAGTCACTTCCAATACGCTGAAATTTCTATCTCATGTAGAGGAAGAGGTTTTCTACCTTACCCGGTAGAAATCGAGGTATTGGAAGCGATCTAGGCTAAACTACGGGCCCGGAAACTGCTTATATGCATGCCATCGATTAGCCGTGCTAAACTCTGATTTCGCTATAAAAGTCACTTCCAATACGCTGAAATTTCTACCTCATGTAGAGGAAGAGGTTTTCTACCTTACCCCGTAGAAATCGAGGTATTGGAAGCGATCTAGGCTAAAGTAGGGAACCGGAAAATGCTGATATGCATGCCATCGATTAGCCGTGCCATTGCTAAACTCTTCCGATAGGTGATTTCGCTATAAAAGTCACTTCCAATACGCTGAAATTTCTACCTCATGTAGAGGAAGAGGTTTTCTACCTTACCCGTAGAAATCGAGGTATTGGAAGCGATCTAGGCTAAACTACGGGCCCGGAAACTGCTTATATGCATGCCATCGATTAGCCGTGCTAAACTCTGATTTCGCTATAAAAGTCACTTCCAATACGCTGAAATTTCTACCTCATGTAGAGGAAGAGGTTTTCTACCTTACCCCGTAGAAATCGAGGTATTGGAAGCGATCTAGGCTAAAGTAGGGGCCCGGAAACTGCTGATATGCATGCCATCGATTAGCCGTGCCATTGCTAAACTCTTCCGATAGGTGATTTCGCTGTAAAAGTCACTTCCAATACGCTGAAATTTCTGCCTCATGTAGAGGAAGAGGTTTTCTACCTTACCCCGTAGAAATCGAGGTATTGGAAGCGATCTAGGCTAAACTAGGGGACCGGAAACTGCTGATATGCATGCCATCGATTAGCCGTGCCATTGCTAAACTCTTCCGATAGGTGATTTCGCTATAAAAGTCACTTCCAATACGCTGAAATTTCTACCTCATGTAGAGGAAGAGGTTTTCTACCTTACCCCGTAGAAATCGAGGTATTGGAAGCGATCTAGGCTAAAGTAGGGAACCGGAAACTGCTGATATGCATGCCATCGATTAGCCGTGCCATTGCTAAACTCTTCCGATAGGTGATTTCGCTGTAAAAATCACTTCCAATACGCTGAAATTTCTACCTCATGTAGAGGAAGAGGTTTTCTACCTTACCCGTAGAAATCGAGGTATTGGAAGCGATCTAGGCTAAACTACGGGCCCGGAAACTGCTTATATGCATGCCATCGATTAGCCGTGCTAAACTCTGATTTCGCTATAAAAGTCACTTCCAATACGCTGAAATTTCTACCTCATGTAGAGGAAGAGGTTTTCTACCTTACCCCGTAGAAATCGAGGTATTGGAAGCGATCTAGGCTAAAGTAGGGGCCCGGAAACTGCTGATATGCATGCCATCGATTAGCCGTGCCATTGCTAAACTCTTCCGATAGGTGATTTCGCTGTAAAAGTCACTTCCAATACGCTGAAATTTCTACCTAATGTAGAGCAAGAGGTTTTGTACCTTACCCCGTAGAAATCGAGGTATTGGCGGCGACATAGGCTAAACTAGGGCCCGGAAACTGCTGATATGAACGCCAGTACATGCATCGATTAGCCGTGCCATTGCTAAACTCTTCCAATAGGTGATTTCGCTGTAAAAGTCACTTCCAATACGCTGAAATTTCTACCTCATGTAGAGGAAGAGGTTTTCTACCTTACTTTGTAGAAATCGAGGTATTGGAAGCGATCTAGGCTAAACTAGGGGACCGGAAACTGCTGATATGCATGCCATCGATTAGCCGTGCCATTGCTAAACTCTTCCGATAGGTGATTTCGCTATAAAAGTCACTTCCAATACGCTGAAATTTCTACCTCATGTAGAGGAAGAGGTTTTCTACCTTACCCCGTAGAAATCGAGGTATTGGAAGCGATCTAGGCTAAACTACGGGCCCGGAAACTGCTTATATGCATGCCATCGATTAGCCGTGCTAAACTCTGATTTCGCTATAAAAGTCACTTCCAATACGCTGAAATTTCTACCTCATGTAGAGGAAGAGGTTTTCTACCTTACCCCGTAGAAATCGAGGTATTGGAAGCGATCTAGGCTAAAGTAGGGGCCCGGAAACTGCTGATATGCATGCCATCAATTAGCCGTGCCATTGCTAAACTCTTCCGATAGGTGATTTCGCTGTAAAAGTCACTTCCAATACGCTGAAATTTCTACCTAATGTAGAGCAAGAGGTTTTGTACCTTACCCCGTAGAAATCGAGGTATTGGAAGCGACATAGGCTAAACTAGGGCCCGGAAACTGCTGATATGAACGCCAGTACATGCATCGATTAGCCGTGCCACTGCTAAACTCTTCCAATAGGTGATTTCGCTATAAAAGTCACTTCCAATACGCTGAAATTTCTACCTAATGTAGAGGAAGAGGTTTTGTACCTTTCCCCGTAGAAATCGAGGTATTGGAAGCGATCTAGGCTAAAGTAGGGGACCGGAAACTGCTCTCCATCAATTAGCTAAACTCTGATTTCGCTATAAAAGTCACTTCCAATACGCTGAAATTTCTACCTCATGTAGAGGAAGATTTTTTCTACCTTACCCCGTAGAAATCGAGGTATTGGAAGCGATCTAGGCTAAAGTAGGGGCCCGGAAACTGTTGATATGAACGCCAGTACATGCATCGATTAGCCGTGCCATTGCTAAACTCTTCCAATAGGTGATTTCGCTATAAAAGTCACTTCCAATACGCTGAAATTTCTACCTAATGTAGAGGAAGAGGTTTTGTACCTTACCCCGTAGAAATCGAGGTATTGGAAGCGACATAGGCTAAACTAGGGCCCGGAAACTGCTGATATGAACGCCAGTACATGCATCGATTAGCCGTTGCATTGCTAAACTCTTCCAATAGGTGATTTCGCTATAAAAGTCACTTCCAATACGCTGAAATTTCTACCTAATGTAGAGGAAGAGGTTTTGTACCTTTCCCCGTAGAAATCGAGGTATTGGAAGCGATCTAGGCTAAACTACGGGCCCGGAAACTGCTTATACAGTACCGCCGGCTTTACAGTATTCGCCACAGTATTCGCCACACTTCGTGAGAAGTGCGCAAATCTAGCGCGAATCAAGCTTAACGGAGCTAAGTGTAAAGCTTGGTTGATGCCACTACAACGTTAAAATGGCACTGTCGAGACTCAGCAAACAGATAATTAGTTCGATCGCTAATGACGATGGCTGCTCTGGGGGTTCTGCCGTTATCGGCAGGGTGGCGTAATTCATTATTACTTAATTGCACGCTTTGAGAAGCAGATGAGGTATGCTGCTTCGCGCTGTATACTGTAGACCCTAGCTGTCTTTAAACTCTTCCAAGGGAGTCCGTATCGTATCCTACTGAGGCCCACAAACCCACATGATATCGTCCTCTGCGTCTCTGGATGTAAAATCAAAGTCATAAAAAGTGAAGGCCAGCAAACATTTCATTATAGTCATTATCTTGAAGCAATGGCTGTTGTAGGTAAGTAAGTAAGAAGCACTAGCAAACGCACAGCGGTGTACAAGAAAGATAAGACAGCATACAATTTCGTATGAACGGACCGAGGACAATCGACAACTGACCGAGGACAATCGAGAACGGACCGATCTAGGCTAAACGAGGGCCCGGAAACTACATGCCATCGATTAGCCGTGCCATTGCTAAGCTCTTCCGATAGGTGATGTCGCTATAAAAGTCACTTCCAATACGCTGAAATTTCTACCTCATGTAGAGGAAGAGGTTTTCTAAATCGAGGTATTGGAAGCGATCTAGGCTAAACTAGGGGCCCAGAAACTGCTTATATGCATGCCATCGATTAGCCGTGCCATTGCTAAACTCTTCCGATAAGTGATTTCGCTATAAAAGTCACTTCCAATACGCTGAAATTTCTACCTCATGTAGAGGAAGAGGTTTTCTACCTTACCCCGTAGAAATCGAGGTATTGGAAGCGATCTAGGCTAAACTACGGGCCCGGAAACTGCTGATATGCATGCCATCGATTAGCCGTGCCATTGCTAAACTCTTCCGATAGGTGATTTCGCTATAAAAGTCACTTCCAATACGCTGAAATTTCTACCTCATGTAGAGGAAGAGGTTTTCTACCTTACCCCGTAGAAATCGAGGTATTGGAAGCGATCTAGGCTAAACTAGGGCCCGGAAACTGCTGATATGAACGCCAATGCATGCCATCGATTAGCAGCCTAAAGAGAATTCGTCATACAGCCTACCACAGGTGGCAAATAGAACTCGTCAAACAGCCTACAATACGTGACAAACCGAACTCATCGTGCAGCCGACCACAAGTGGCAAACAGAACTCCTCAGCCTATCACAGGTGAAAAACAGAACTCGTCATGCAGCCTACCACACGTGACGAACAGATTTCGTCATGCAGCCTACCACAGGTGACAAACAGAACTCGTCATGAAGCCTACCACACGTGACAAACAGATTTCGTCATGCAGCCTACCACACGTGACAAACAGAATTTGTCATGCAGCCTACCACAGGTGACAAACAGATTTCCTCAGTCTACCACAGGTGGCAAACAGAATTCGTCATGCAGCCGACCACAGGTGACAAACAGAACTCCACAGCCTATCACAGGTGACAAACAGAATTCGTCATGCAGCCGACCACAGGTGACAAACAGAACTCCACAGCCTATCACAGGTGACAAACAGAATTCGTCATGCAGCCTACCACAGGTGACAAACAGAACTCCACAGCCTATCACAGGTGACAAACAGAACTGGTCATGCAGCCTATCACAAGTGACAAATTAAATTCGTAGGTAAGTAAGTAAGAAGCACTAGCAAACGCACAGCGGTGTACAAGAAAGATAAGACAGCATACAATTTCGTATGAACGGACCGAGGACAATCGACAACTGACCGAGGACAATCGAGAATGGACTAAGGACAACAGGGAACGGACCGAGGACAACCGAGAACGGACCGAGGACAACACAGAACGGACCGAGGACAATCGAGAACGGACCGAGGACAATCGAGAACGGACCAAGGACAACAGGGAACGGACCGAGGACAACCGAGAACGGACCGAGGACAACACAGAACGGACCGAGGACAATCCAGAACGGACCGAGGACAATCGCGAACTGACCGAGGACAGTCGAGTTCTGACCGAGGACAATCGAGATCGGACCGAGGACAATCGAGAACGGACCGAGGACAATCGAGAACTGACCGAGGACAATCACGAACTGACCAAGGACAGTTGAGTACTGACCGAGGACAATCGAGAACGGACCGAGGACAACACAGAACGGACCGAGGACAATCCAGAACGGACCGAGGACAATCGCGAACTGACCGAGGACAGTCGAGTTCTGACCGAGGACAACCGAGATCGGACCGAGGACAATCGAGAACTGACCGTGGACAATCACGAACTGACCAAGGACAGTTGAGTACTGACCGAGGACAACCGAGAACGGACCGAGGACAATCGAGAACTGACCGAGGACAATCGAGAACGGACCGAGGACAATCGAGAACTGACCGAGGACAACCGAGAACGGACCGAGGACAATCGAGAAAGGACCGAGGTTCAATCGAGAACGGACCGAGGACAATCGAGAACTGACCGAGGACAATCGAGAACTGACGGAGGACAACCGAGAACGGACCGAGGACAATCGAGAACTGACCGAGGACAACCGAGAAGGGACCGAGGACAATCGAGAACGGACCGAGGACAATCGAAAACTGACCGAGGACAACCGAGAACAGCCCGAGGACAATCGATAACGGACCGAGGACAATCGAGAAACGACCGAGGACAATCGAGAAACGACCGAGGACAATCGAGAACGGACCGAGGACAATCGGGAACGGACCGAGGACAATCGAGAACGGACCGAGGACATCCGAGAACGGACAGAGGACAATCGAGAACGGACCGAGGACAATCGAGAACTGACCGAGGACATTCGAGAACGGACCAAGGACAACAGGGAACGGAACGAGGACAACCCAGAACGGACAGAGAACAATCGAGAACGGACCGAGGACAATCGAGAACGGACCGATCTAGGCTAAACGAGGGCCCGGAAACTGCATGCCATCGATTAGCCGTGCCATTGCTAAACTCTTCCGATAGGTGATGTCGCTATAAAAGTCACTTCCAATACGCTGAAATTTCTACCTCATGTAGAGGAAGAGGTTTTGTACCTTTCCCCGTAGAAATCGAGATATTGGAAGCGATCTAGGCTAAACTACGGGCCCGGAAACTGCTTATATGCATGCCATCGATTAGCCGTGCCATTGCTAAACTCTTCCGATAGGTGATTTCGCTATAAAAGTCACTTCCAATACGCTGAAATTTCTACCTCATGTAGAGGAAGAGGTTTTCTACCTTACCCCGTAGAAATCGAGGTATTGGAAGCGATCTAGGCTAAACTAGGGCCCGGAAACTGCTGATATGAACGCCAATGCATGCCATCGATTAGCAGCCTAAAGAGAATTCGTCATACAGCCTACCACAGGTGGCAAATAGAACTCGTCAAACAGCCTACAATACGTGACAAACCGAACTCATCGTGCAGCCGACCACAAGTGGCAAACAGAACTCCTCAGCCTATCACAGGTGAAAAACAGAACTCGTCATGCAGCCTACCACACGTGACGAACAGATTTCGTCATGCAGCCTACCACAGGTGACAAACAGAACTCGTCATGAAGCCTACCACACGTGACAAACAGATTTCGTCATGCAGCCTACCACACGTGACAAACAGAATTTGTCATGCAGCCTACCACAGGTGACAAACAGATTTCCTCAGTCTACCACAGGTGGCAAACAGAATTCGTCATGCAGCCGACCACAGGTGACAAACAGAACTCCACAGCCTATCACAGGTGACAAACAGAATTCGTCATGCAGCCGACCACAGGTGACAAACAGAACTCCACAGCCTATCACAGGTGACAAACAGAATTCGTCATGCAGCCTACCACAGGTGACAAACAGAACTCCACAGCCTATCACAGGTGACAAACAGAACTGGTCATGCAGCCTATCACAAGTGACAAATTAAATTCGTAGGTAAGTAAGTAAGAAGCACTAGCAAACGCACAGCGGTGTACAAGAAAGATAAGACAGCATACAATTTCGTATGAACGGACCGAGGACAATCGACAACTGACCGAGGACAATCGAGAATGGACTAAGGACAACAGGGAACGGACCGAGGACAACCGAGAACGGACCGAGGACAACACAGAACGGACCGAGGACAATCGAGAACGGACCGAGGACAATCGAGAACGGACCAAGGACAACAGGGAACGGACCGAGGACAACCGAGAACGGACCGAGGACAACACAGAACGGACCGAGGACAATCCAGAACGGACCGAGGACAATCGCGAACTGACCGAGGACAGTCGAGTTCTGACCGAGGACAATCGAGATCGGACCGAGGACAATCGAGAACGGACCGAGGACAATCGAGAACTGACCGAGGACAATCACGAACTGACCAAGGACAGTTGAGTACTGACCGAGGACAATCGAGAACGGACCGAGGACAACACAGAACGGACCGAGGACAATCCAGAACGGACCGAGGACAATCGCGAACTGACCGAGGACAGTCGAGTTCTGACCGAGGACAACCGAGATCGGACCGAGGACAATCGAGAACTGACCGTGGACAATCACGAACTGACCAAGGACAGTTGAGTACTGACCGAGGACAACCGAGAACGGACCGAGGACAATCGAGAACTGACCGAGGACAATCGAGAACGGACCGAGGACAATCGAGAACTGACCGAGGACAACCGAGAACGGACCGAGGACAATCGAGAAAGGACCGAGGTTCAATCGAGAACGGACCGAGGACAATCGAGAACTGACCGAGGACAATCGAGAACTGACGGAGGACAACCGAGAACGGACCGAGGACAATCGAGAACTGACCGAGGACAACCGAGAAGGGACCGAGGACAATCGAGAACGGACCGAGGACAATCGAAAACTGACCGAGGACAACCGAGAACAGCCCGAGGACAATCGATAACGGACCGAGGACAATCGAGAAACGACCGAGGACAATCGAGAAACGACCGAGGACAATCGAGAACGGACCGAGGACAATCGGGAACGGACCGAGGACAATCGAGAACGGACCGAGGACATCCGAGAACGGACAGAGGACAATCGAGAACGGACCGAGGACAATCGAGAACTGACCGAGGACATTCGAGAACGGACCAAGGACAACAGGGAACGGAACGAGGACAACCCAGAACGGACAGAGAACAATCGAGAACGGACCGAGGACAATCGAGAACGGACCGATCTAGGCTAAACGAGGGCCCGGAAACTGCATGCCATCGATTAGCCGTGCCATTGCTAAACTCTTCCGATAGGTGATGTCGCTATAAAAGTCACTTCCAATACGCTGAAATTTCTACCTCATGTAGAGGAAGAGGTTTTGTACCTTTCCCCGTAGAAATCGAGATATTGGAAGCGATCTAGGCTAAACTACGGGCCCGGAAACTGCTTATATGCATGCCATCGATTAGCCGTGCCATTGCTAAACTCTTCCGATAGGTGATTTCGCTATAAAAGTCACTTCCAATACGCTGAAATTTCTACCTCATGTAGAGGAAGAGGTTTTCTACCTTACCCCGTAGAAATCGAGATATTGGAAGCGATCTAGGCTAAACTACGGGCCCGGAAACTGCTTATATCCATGCCATCGATTAGCCGTGCCATTAAATTCGTCATACAGCCTACCACAGGTGACAAACAGAATTCGTCATGCAGCCTTCCACAGGTGACAAACAGAACTCCTCAGCCTGTGACAGGTGACAAACAGAACTGGTCATGCAGCCTATCACAAGTGACAAATAGAATTCGTCATGCAGCCTTCCACAGGTGACAAACAGAACTGGTCATGCAGCCTATCACAAGTGACAAACAGAATTCGTCATGCAGCCTACCACAGGTCACAAATAGAACTCGTCATGCGGCTTTCACAAGTGACAAACGGAACTCGTCATGCAGCTAACCACAGGTGACAATCAGAACTCTTCATGCAGCCTATCACAAGTGACAAACAGAACACGTCATGCAGCCTATCACAAGTGACAAACAGAACACGTCATGCAGCCTATCACAAGTGACAAACAGAACACGTCATGCAGCCTATCACAAGTGACAGAACTCGTCATGCAGCTTTCACAAGTGGTAGGCTGCATGAAAAAGAAAAATCCTAAAGAAAAAATCCTACTCGAATTGAAGATCTAGATCCTACCCTACCTGAAGATCAATCCTACTCGAAATGGAGATCTAGCCTAAAACCTACCAACCTGAAAAAATCCTCTGGAAATGGAGATCTAGATCCTGTCGTACCTAAAAAAATCCTACTCGAATGAATTGAAGATCTAAAACCTACCCAACAGGAGAAACGAAACCCCATTGGAACTGAAGATTGATATCCTATCGAAATCCTACTCGAATGAATTGAAGATCTAAATCCTACCCAAACTAAAGAAAAAAATCCTACATGACTTGGAGACATTGTCCTCGTAAAGACGCTCTTTATTTACATTCACCCTTGTAAACATGCGCCCTTTTGCTTTTCACCCTTTTGAACAGGCGCTTTATTGAACATTAGCTTTATTCATTTTCGCCCTTTTGATTGCGCCCTTTTGATTTCGCCCTTTTGGTTTTCGCCCTTTGATAGGATACCGCACTATGAAGGCACCGGTGCGTTGCTGTCCGAGGAGAGATGGGATCGATCGTAATACGTGTTACGGTAGCACTATGGAGGCACCCACGGATTGTTGTATGAGGCGAGATGGGATGGATCGTGATGCGTGTTAGGGTTGCACTATGGCTCTGTCATGTTTTCTGTTTGCATTGTTTGTTAGTAGGGCGATCATGTACAATCGGGGTGCCTAACCCTGGCCCTGAATTTTAAAATCCAGCTTCCACTCGCAGGTATAGCTTTTTCGGTCACACAAATACATAGGCTACACTGACCCTAACCCTAAGCCCTAACCGACCCTCACGACGCTTACCCTGACCCTAACCGACCCTCACGATGCAAAGATACCCACCCAGATATTACATAGGCACCCCGATTGTACATGTTCGCCGTTAGTAGTACCTGCTGGGCCTCTGGCGTGGCGTAAAACCCCGTAAGCCCTTTGTTTGGCAGGTGAGCCTCTGGCGTGGCGTAAAACCCCGTAAGCTCTTAGGGCCTGTGTTTTGTCTGTTGTTTTGTGTTGTGCATTTTGAGCCGAGGGATAAGAAGGAGGATGAAGGAAGACGGGATTAGAGGGAAAGAGAGGTGGACGTCGATTTGGTGGACGTGGAGCACAGGCGCGTAGGGGCCTACAGTAAAGATTGGACAATGAAAACGCAGCCGCAAGAGGACAGCCTCAACTCGCTCATGCTACCTGGCACAAAAACTCTTCGTTATGAGTCTGAAACAGAATTTTTACACTTAGAAGTAATTAACACTGTGAGGAGGAGGAAAGCCCTCACTCCGTCGACTTTGTAATGAAGTAAAACAACTTAAAAGTTATTTTGTTCAATTCTTTCTCTCGTCGTGTCTTTCCAGACTTTAACACACCTCTGAGTCTTTGGCAACTCTCGACTTTGATTAGTTAGTTGCTGTTTAACGACACTGGTCATAACAAAGGTGATTATAGCATCAGGGCCGTTTTATCCACTAGGCACAGTAGGCACTGTGCCTAGGGCCTACGAAGCTTTTAGGGACCTACGAAAGTCTGAACATCTGAAAATGAGATTTTAAATGATTGATCGGGGAAATGAAAAAAGGAAAATTGCAAACATCAGCAAGTTTAAATTTAATAACTTTGTACTGAAATAGTTTAAATTAAGCTGTGCTAGCCTACATTATATGAACTTTGCGGCTATTTGCATTAACAAAATCACATAATAAAGTTATAACGTCTTAAAATGTCATTTCCCACATTAAGTCGTTTTCAATTGAAAGCAGTGCAGTTAACTTAAATCCAGAGGTGAGAGTTAAGCTGGGATCGTAATCGTAATATCCAAACTTCTAAGGCGCCACTCGAAGGCCAAGCGCAGGGCGCCAGCCTATTCAGGAGCGCTACGTCAAAGCAGAGGGGGTTCCAAAGAGTATACCAAAAGAGGTCCGAGTCCGGTTTCCAGAGGGCCAGATCAAGAGAGAAGACACAGCAGTTGTCAAGGCGGATGTCGTTTAAGGCGAGAAAAATTGGAAGGCGATAGGTCAGATGAGTCAGGGTACGAGTGTTTGAAAAGATGAGGCTTCAAGTTTGAGTTGAACGCCCTCTGTCTATCACCACCGATAGATAGAGGAACGTGAGGAGGATGGAGGACAGGTTGCAATTATGATGGAGGAACTGAGAATCTGCGGAATTCAGGAGAGATCGTTCCAGAGACGTGGTGCTGTGTTGGATGTGGCTCGGTTGGAGAACGAGATGAGAAGTGACTGGGGGTCGGGAAAGACTTAGATAGGAGGCTCGGGTGGAGCGGGTTGCCTAAATGGTGAAGAGATCACGGAGGTACTTGGGCTGGGAATATTTTAGGGAATTGTAAGTTGGTGATAGGACTTTGAAGGGGATTCGCTCTGAGATTTTTAACCAATGGTGTGATTTGAGGATGGGAGTGATATGGTGATGTCTAGGCGTTCTATTGACAACTCTGACTAGTGAGTTTTGGATACGTTGAAGACGCTTGATTTGTGTGGAATCAAGGTTAGGCCCTAAGTAAGAGGGAATTGCAGTAATCAAGCTTTGAATGAATAATGGAGGCAGCAATGGTGGAGGCAGTTTTAAGGTCGAGCATAGGCTGTATGCGTCGGAGGTCACAAATGTGGATGAAGCAGGAGCGCGAGAGGTTGGAGATGCATGTGGTTAGAGAAGGACAGGTGTAGATCAAAAGTGACACCAAGATTGCGGACGGGGAGAGTCTAAGGTGAATGTAAGAAACGATGGGTCGATAGGTGTATGGATGTGCCTACGAATGCAAGAGTGCCTAGGGCCTACGACGACCATAAGACGGCCCTGTATAGCATCCCTCCTTTCTACAGGCTTGGGACTGGTACTGCCAGAGTACGGTCAGCGGCGGACTGGCGGCGGAGTTTTTCGACTTTGACTGGCGTCCTGCCCTTTTATATAACACAAGTAAGTAAGTAAGTAAGACAGACCCGGCATCAATCGATGGTCAACAGCGACAAGAAATGAGCCATAAACTATGCATTCACTTTTGTAATATTTCCCAACTACATTGCATAACTTCAATATTCAACTGCAAGCGCAAACAACATTTATTTATTTACATCTGCATACAATCACAATAAGATATGTTACAAAGACGGCTGCACAGTGTGACCTTCAACATATCTGGCTTTTGTTTTGGTCTTGGTCTGTTCATTTCCAGTCCATCTCCCAAGCACACTCTCAAGAGTGCGGATCCAACAGTTATGAAAGAGGGAGGGGGAGCTAGCAAGATAGGAGATTGTACTTACTTCAAAAATATTTTATGACCTTTTAGTAATCAGAACTTGCCATCAAATCTTTACGACAATGATGAATAGCAATTATTAATAAATGCACAAGCTTTGATACCAGAGCTCAAGAGCACATTAGCCACAATAATTGTAATCGTAATCATAATCTCCAAACTTCTAAAGCGCCACTCGAAGGCCCAAGCACAGGGCACCAGCCTATGCACGAGTGCTGGACAATTGTGGGTGAGCAACTTGTTCAAGGTCGCTACGCCGTGGCTCGAGGTAGGTTCGAACCTGCGACCCTGTGGTTACAAGGCATAGAACATACCACTACACCACTGTGTGACCACACATCTTTTAAACAGAAGATGTGTCGTATAAAACGACCTTGAGAAAGTGGGACTGTACCAACACGAAGGGTGAAATAGATGCCAGAAAGGCAAACAACACTGAAAGAGACCGACACTGACAGAGACCAACACTGACAACGACCGACACTGACAATGCACTAGACAAACAGAAACCAAGGCACAAAGGGATGCCACAGACTTAGGGGACATTAGCACTGCACAACAACAAAAAAGCTGACATCATAATATGAGCAACAAACGTTAAACAGTTCTTCACGATAATGGTTACTATATGAAGAATAATTTACAATATCAATTAGTTGCTAACAGTAAAACAAATCATTTTACATACACTGTGTATGATACACATTATTTCAAATCACATACTTATCACAATGGTACATAAATAAATAAGTTATAAAAGAAACTTCAAAAATGTCAAGCTCCAAGTGCTTGTCGCTAACATTCCGCACCCTTCAAGGATATGATATTGTATTGTTATTCTGGCACTGTATTTCATTTGCAATGTGAATAACTACACTAAAACCCATCACATCCTATATTCTGTACTTGTGATTGAATGATGAGTAAATTCTAGACATCTCTAAAATGACAGAATAGTTATGAAAATTTAAAATCATTAAACTATGTTATTAAATAGTTCCTCTTCAAGGCTGATGTATATCCATGAGAAGATCGGTCCAAATTACCAGCCACAGCGAAGACGTGGTCTTGATGTAGAGACTTGATATTGAGCTGTGGAGCTACAGCAGGATAGAAAAAGTAAAGTTTCAGCTGAACATTGTATTTCCGACTCTGCTGAGTAACATGGTTGCGTCTTCTACAAAGACTAGCCTCACTATGGTTGTGCTATCTACAGGGACTAGCCTCGTAATGGTTGTGCTATCTACATGGACTAGTCTCCCTATGGTTGTGCTATCTACATGGACTAGTTTTCCTATGGTTGTGCTATCTACATGGACTAGTCTCCCTATGGTTGTGCTACTACATGGACTAGTCTCCCTATGGTTGTGCTATCTACATGGACTAGTCTCCCTATGGTTGTGCTATCTACATGGACTAGTCTCCCTATGGTTGTGCTACTACATGGACTAGTCTCCCTATGGTTGTGCTATCTACATGGACTAGTCTCCCTATGGTTGTGCTATCTACATGGACTAGTCTCCCCATGGTTGTGCCATCTACATGGACTAGTCTCCCTATGGTTGTGCCATCTACATGGACTAGTCTCCCTATGGTTGTGCTATCTACAGGGACTAGCCTCACAATGGTTGTGCCATCAACATGGACTAGATATAAAACTTCTTTTACACTGCCTAACACAGACTTACTGTTACACTAAGTAATTGCAAGACTTTAATTCTTTGATCATCTCAAAGTCATAAGTAAGAGTCTTACAACACGTATTTCACTTAGATACCTACAAATTTTAATGATAGTCTTCCTCCACAAGAAAGCTACGAGTGATTAAAGCATAATTTAAAGACAACAAACCTTTTTCCAAGTGTTTGTTGATGCTCCTTTCAAGTTGTTGCAAGACGCTGAATGGGAGACCAGTAAGTGTCCTACGCAGAGGCCACATACCAACAGCATGAGGCTCGGTGCAAAAGTCAGTCATGATATGCTCTGTGTTATATGCAGGCTGACTGCTAACAACAACAAATACAAGCAGTTATTACACAAAACATTCTTGTAAATAAATACCATGCTTTGCATAGTGTTGGAACTTACACCACAAGCACAGGCGTCTGCAGGAATTTTTTAAAGGGGGGGGGGCGCGGCAAAAAACTTTTAGGGAGGCAAAATTTTGTAGGGGGAGCAAAATGACGTTTTGCATAGAATGATTCATGAACACAGAACACGTAACAACTTTAAAAATAAATAATGGTCAAGGACTTTACTGAAATAACCAAGTGTTTTTAGCAGTGAAAATTGTGTTGGGACTGTTGTAATAATCATAATTATCAAAAGATTTAATTTTACAAAATACACGCAAAATCCAGGGTAGAAATGCCCCTCCCCCTCTGGACGCCATGACCACAGGTGATCACTTAACAGACAAATGAAAGGCTATGAAGAGAGTTACAAGATCAATCCCAAGGATAAAGAAGTGAATTTAATTTATATATATATATATATATATATATATATATATATATATATATATATATATATATATATTTATATATAAAATATGCCAAACAAATCTGATTATAAATCCAAGACTTGTTCTAGCCTTCAGCATGTCGTATATGGTACAGCAATATTATGAGAATAAAAAATCGCAAAATGATCGGCCATGCATTCATATAGCTTAAATTAACACCAATTAACCTATTCTTTATGTCCAATTTAGTAACTGCTACTCACGCTTGTGGACCAGTTGTTGCAGAAGGTTTCAAGTGCAAGGCTGTACCCTGATGGCCAGCTAATCGGGTCTCGCTGTTGTAAAGGTCTCTCAACTGAAGTGGCTCGTGGTCCAGTTCTTTCGATTCTCTCTGTGACATTGCAGTAACCTGCGCCTCCTTCAGCTTACTCAGCTCTTCCTGTAATACAAACAATCAATCAATCAATCAATTAATCAACCAATCAATCAATCAATTTTCATTTAATCACAATATCAAGCTGACAGTAGCGCAACTTGTTGCAACATAGAACATCAACATTAATCAGTACTAAGTAGTGGTGTTTAAGGTATATAACTCACGAATGATTATTAGGGAATAAGTCAGTGTTAGAGCCAGATGTAATAAATAACAAGCATTTATATAGCACCCAATCTTGTAAAATACGTTTGTACACTTATACAGACTAATTTAATAGTGCCTCAGTAAAGCCTCTCCCAGAGTACACTATAATGTGCTCCATGAGCTTGATTTAAAAAATTTTTTCTGTCTCATCAGGTCTCTCTAAAAGTACGTTAGTTTCAGAATTCAAAGGTCAATTCTGATTGGACTGGGTACCGTAGATTAAATAAGGAAGCTTCAATCTAAAAACTAACTTGTTGCTGGTTCAAAAACCCTTGTGCTCCAACACAGTCTGCCTGCTCCTTGATGATTTCTATTTCTAGACTGAAAACACATTACTTCAAGACTGCATGACACCAATAAATTCTATAACCAAGTCATCAGTGGACTGATCAACCCAATTACAACTGAGCGGGTTTACCTCCTACTTCCAGTAGCATAACTATGGGCCTGCAGGGCCCACGACTAGAGGCGGTGGAGCAGGTCAGAATTTGAAGGAAGGGGCCTAATCAGAGTCTGATAAAGTATGAACAGGCCACAGAGGGCTCACCTGAGTATCGGAAATATGTGAGGGCACAAAATGTGGAGTTATGCCAAAACAGATTATATTAAATCAGCACTACGAACAATGACATGACGGAGCAGATGCTAAACTAAGAGAATAAACAACCTGAAGTTCTTTCTCCAAAGTGTTGAATTCATTTCGCACGGTTCTCATGCTCCTTTCCCTCATCAGATCAATCTTCTCACAAGTATCAGTGTGCTCCTGAAGATACTGGTTAATGGCAGCTAACTTGGAATTCAGATCCATGCGAATTCTAGCTTCGATTTCAGCCAGTTGGTCCCCATAACCATCAACACCCATCTGTGAATGATAAGCCATCGCCTGCTTATGAATTAAATATAACTAAAATATTGGAGAAATTATGAAATGAACAACTGGGGTAACATACATCTGAAAAATGATACACACTCTCTTTGCCACTAATTCTTCTCAACCTACCAAGCTGCTGCAAAAATAGCTTCCACATCTTAATCACCTCTGAAACTTGATACAAAACTAAAACCTCAAAGTCTTTATTTCACACTCTCCCAAAACTATTCCTAACCGCGATTGAAATTCAGAAAAATTAAAATTTCCAGCACACTGATACATTTTTAAAGCTGCCCTAAAGATGTGAAGCTATAAAACTTAAAAGGTTTTCAAATGCAAACCTTGTTCAGGCCCATCACTCTCTCATATCCTTGTAACTCGTGAACTTTGTTGACGAGTTGGTCTGACTGATTTCTCAGATGCTGCATTGGATCTGAATAACCCATTCCCCACTGAGGAGTTTCTGACTAAAATTACAAAAACGAATGAACGCATAAAGCTTTAATTTAGCCAAAGAAGAACGCAATTTAAAAAAACTGGTTTTGTGATCATAGGCGTCCGCATAAATTTTTCTAGGGGGGAAAAATTTCTGGGGGGAGGCAAACTTTTCTAGAGGGCAAAATTCTTGTAGGGGAGAACAAAATGGTGTTTTTTGCATAGAATAGCTAACTTACCTAAATAACTAAGTGTTTTTTAGCATTGAAAATCGTGTAGGGACTGTTGAAATAATCATAATAATTAAAAGATTTTATTTCTGTAAAATATTTTCAAAATCCATTGGGACAAATGCCCCTCTTGCCCCCCTCAAGACACCCATGTTTGTGATCATTTTATTGGTTGACACTAACTGGCATGCTTCCAAGGGATCATTTTTAATCTAAAGACATCAGTCTTTAGATCTTAGAGTTAAATCACAATCAAATCTCATAATCCATTGGAAAAGTTGTGTTTAAATCCAATACATCAGAGACCTTAAAACAACATTTTGAAACAGACAAGCACATCATACCATAAAATCCATAAAAATCCATATAAATAAATACATACAGTGCAAAGTGTACAGACTAGTGCTGCCTTAGACAAGTTCAGTGAGCAGGAAACCAAATGTTAGATATCTTTGTGTGAAGCGATAGTGTTAGAGAAACCAGCCAAAAAAGCTGACTTATTATCTTGAAACCAGGATGAAAATGAAAAAAATACAGTAGTTCAATAGATTTACAAGCAAAGGAAATGCTGTAATGAACTAGTCCCTTGGCTGAAACTTTTCATACAAGTCACAAAGTGTCCTTTCTCATTGTGTCCAATCTTTACAACTGCCATAACTTCAACTGACTGAGACTATCTTCCTGCCATGGATATAGTCAAGTAAGTAAGCGTAACTCCCACTGCCTTGGTCCTGACACTACCTCCAGAGGAAAATGGATCAGTAAGGACTTACACTAACACAGCTAAGAGTATACCTGTTGTAAGTAATGAATGCAGGTAGTCTGGACACTAGATGCATGTTTGGTCTCACTGGAATCTATCTCTGACTAAAAGCCACTCTAAAACATACTATGATCACAGACATATTTTAAAGCATTACATTTGAGAGTTTAAGAAAATGAGCTACACAAATCGACACATATAAGCATCTATAAAGTGTTAAGATTAGAGGAAAGTGCAATGATGGGCCAACTGCACCATGCAAAAGCAGAAACCATGGCTGCAAAGAATTCCAAAGACACGGCCCAACATTGACAAAGTGAAAATGTTCAAACTGTTCACGCAGAACTAAGAGACAAATAAACAAACAAATGGAAAACAAATTAATACACAACTAACACACAAACAAATAAACAAAGAAAAAACAAATGCAAAGAATCACAGGTCAGTAAACCAACCAAGGAAACCAAAGAACCAGACACTGAATGAGAGACCAAGTGACAACACAAATACCAAGAAACCAACACCACACCTGATATACTCTTCCACTGGCTTCTATTGCCTGCAATAGAAGCCAAAAAAGGGACATGTACATGTACAAAGCTCAGGTCAGATAAATATTTACAAGTTTCTTTCCAGACAATGGTTGCCTTCAGCGATGTGGTCTTGGAGTTTAAAGATCTACCAGTGGGAAGTGCATGAACTACAATCTCTCATTTGATGACTTATAGTAGTCTCAAACATCTAATTGCTCAAATTGCTTAAGTTTAGACCTAAATGCCACTAACAAGCTTACAAAACGATTGGCAACTGGCAATGAATTTCAAAGCTTTGGTCAAGCCACCGAGAAGGTACGAGAGCCCAACGCTATTCAGATGCGAGACAAAACAAGAGTGAAAGTACCTGTGTATCAAGTGCATTATTTGTTACCAGGAAGACTGAGCTTCTGAGGAGAGACGTTTTGTGCTGGAGTTGTTAAAACTTGCTGTCATTATATGCCACCTAAAATGACTGATATACACTTTGTAATGAACTACCTTAAAAAGTAACATTAATGTAAAATCTTGTGAACTAAGAGCTTGTATACCTTCAGCTGTGTCTTTGCCAACCGTAGCTGTTCTTTTAACTTGGCAACTTCCTTTTCCATAGCAGTATTCCTTTTAAAATCAAACACTAATGTGTACGACTGCTCACAAAATGTATAAGGAAAACATTACTGAATGAACTATATGGTCCAGTTACTAAAACACACACTCAATAAGCTGGTGCCCTACGCTAAGTTGTCAAGTGGTGCTTAGAAATTTGGAGTTTATGATAATAAATATATTTAATGCATAAAACAATACTTAATGATTTCCTAGCAGCAGCAGCTGATGCCTTGCACATTGACATAGAGTTGCTCAAAGAAATTAAAAGTGATGTTACTTGTTTCTTAATTTTTTTTACTGCTTTGGAACAAGTTCAGAGGTGCTTCTGAGTACATATCTTGAAAGGAAACCAGCTGAAGCATCTCAATTATTGTGAACATGGGCACTCTGGTTGAATGGCTAAACTGTAAGCTCTTCACCTGTGTGACCTGTGTTTGAACTCCGTTAGATACCACGCCAAGACTGAACAAAGATGCTAGTGGCCATTACCTTAGATACAACTACCTTCTGTAAAACCAATATACATGAACAGTTCATCATATTTTTTGCAGTCCTTTAAGCTATCCCTGAGGCAGCCACAGGTATAAAACGTCAGTGACTTCATTTTCTTAGCCTCGGCATATGAAGGTGGGTGCCCAGTCCTCTCCCTCGCCGTCTCATCTTTCCACTGACAGTGTACGGTCGGTGTACTCATAATAGCTGAGTTGCCTAGGGGGCACAGGTGGAGCAGAAATCTCAAACGAAATTTCTGCCTTTGGCGGGGATTTGAACCCCCGACCTCTCGATTGAAAGTCCAGCATGGGGTCCACTGCACACAAATTTCCTGCAGGTTACAGAGTAAGAGTGCTCTGCTTTACCTCATCTCAGTATCTGATCTGCTTCTCGAATATCCGTCTGCTCCTCTAGACTTTGGATCTGAATCCCTTCTCCTCCGTCGTCTGCCCTGTTTACCAGCAGAAGTCGTCTGAAGAAAACAGAAATGATAGAGGAAATAAAAATTTAGGAATTAAAGTCATTCTGTAGGATGTAGGGGGTCACCTCTTGTCATATATCCCAAGCATATATACAGATATATATACAGTCTGTAACAGGAGCGTAGCCAGACTTCAATTCAAGAGGAGGCAAATACTGCTTGTCAAAACCTTTTCTTGGGAATTTCTTCCACAGAAAATTTGATGACCTTTTTTTAGACATTCGTCCCACTTTTAACACTTTTCCAATACGAATTACTCCCAAAAGATCTCTACATTAAACACTGCAAGAGGAGGCAACATCCACCTCTCATGGGCTGTACTTCGGTATACAGGACTATAACCCAAGGAAAATTTTGAAATCTTAAAAACCAAGAGGAGGCAAATGCCTCCTCTTGCCTCAATGTAGCTACGCTTATGGTCTGTAAGACGGAGAGGCAGCCTGTGGTGGATAAGCAATTTAGAAGAGGTCATTGCTCCGATTACAACTCGGTTTTGGTGTGCGTCTTTCAAGATCTTTATGTTTTTCATGCAAGAGTATTACCATTCGTTTATCCCTCCTCCCCAATCTGACTATCTGGCTATCTGACTAACCTAAATAAGTCTGACTTGGGTCATATGGTGGTGCCACTCGGCATGTTTACACAAAACAGTGCTAGTAATATATCGCTTACTTCATCAGAGCTGTACAACGCATCAGAATGATGACCTTCTAGAGTCTTCTGCAAAACAGTACGGAAAGCACGAAATACAATAAAGCAGGAATTCCAAACAAAACTAAGAACAACATATGAATAAGTAAGATTGTAAATGCAGGATTCTTAGTACCTCTGTTCAACTTGTGCTTAAATTAATGCAATATGATACAATACAACATACAAATCAATTCCCAACTGAATTCGATCTGCCAAAGTTTAGACATGCACACAGGACTATATGATGGAACATCAATTGCGCTGAGCAACTGTGAGTAAACGACTCGCTCAAGGTCCTTGCACAGCAACCATCTGAGTGGAGGCTCAAACCCATACTCTCCACATTACAGGCTATGTAATAGGGTACCATGCCCCGCAAAACGAATATGGAAGAAATATAATCGTTCTAAGAATTCATGCATGGGACAGCTTAGCAGCTGCATTCTCATGATACCACAGGTTTTCTGTTAGAAGTACTAGGCAAAGTAATGTGAAAGTTTCTCTTGACTTTATGTAACACTATGGCAATGGAGAATGTTTATCATGATGATCGCTAGAGCTCCAGGAGTTGACAGCACAAGGTGACAAGGTGATGGCACAACGTGGTATCACGGTATGGCAGTGGCTATAAAGACAAAACGTTTCCCAGTGACTTACTCCTTGACGTGATCCCGATTTAGCGAAGTCTGTAACGTTTGGATTTTCTTGCGACAAAGCTCTCTCCCTCTCCTGCGCATTCAATTAGAAAGTTACGGTAGCTAATTAACTAATATCATCCAATTACTGATTGACTGCCTAATTGATTTACATCTGACCAAATGACTGACTGACTGACTGACTGACTGACTGACTGACTGACTGACTGACTGTGACTGATTGATCAAATGATCCCTGACTAAATGATAGATGGATTGAATGATAACTACATGTCCCTTGTTCATTGGTTAGAATATGTAAAATTTAAGCATTTTATTTTTCAAGAACACTATTCCTGACCTGGCTGCAAAGCTATAGTTCCATAAAGTCAAAAAGCTATTTAAATTTTGTAACAAAATATCTAATTGCTAGAAAAATTTCCCAGTTTATTTGCTTTTTGAGAGTGCTTTTAAGAGACCTGTTTTTGTGCCAATTCTTCCTCTGCAACTACGTCCTTGAGTTTGGCATTATTTTGTTCCAGTTGACGCATTGCTAACTGCAGCTCTTCTTGCTATCAATCGAAAAGAAATGAATCTTGCTTGATGAATTCAAAATTCACAACTAAATTAAATTATGAAAATTCTGTCAACTAAAGGCATTGAACAAAATGCTGTAAAACAAGATAACAGCTTACAAACTTGTAATTGTCATTGTAATTTGGACAAATCATATGGCACCATAGGTAGCAACCTACTTCTAGGATGCTCTACACAAAATGTCTGCTTTCAGAGCAACAGTTACTGCTAATGCTCAGAGTTATATAATGTACATTTTCAACTGTTTTGTAACATAACTAATGTTAACATTATCCTGAATGTGACTCAAAAGCCACTTAATGGTAACCATAAAACATAATAAAGTCTTAGCAGTACAACAGTGCAAGTTAGGCAGTTCACAAAAGTGGTCAAAAATCAGGCCAAACATGTAGATTTGTACGCATGATGAGCATTTGTGGTGTATTATGTTTCAACGAGCTGTATTGGTTTCCCATTCGCTTTTAGTACAATCTTGTCATTAAACTGTTAAATTGCATATTAACTTGCACTTTGTAAATCTTCATCAAATAATAATAATAATAATAATAATAATAATAAATAATAATAATAATAATAATAAATAATAATAATAATAATAATAAATAATAATAATAATAACTCTGGAACATAACGCCTCCATGAGGGCAGTTTCTAAGAGCCTGAGGAATCATTTATACCTTGGGCGAAAAAAATAAAAATAAAATTAAAATAAAATTAAAAATAATAATAATAATAATAATAAATAATAATCATAATAAATAATAATAAATAATAATAATAATAATAATAATAATAATAATAATAATATACAGCCGCAAGTTCACTTACATTTACCGATGTTAAGAAATCCTATTTCCTGAGTCGCAAACTCAATGCATAGACTCTGAAGTACATGTATAGCAATATAAATGACTGATTAAAAAAAATAATAATAATAATAATAATAATAATAATAATAATTTAAAAAAATAATAATGTATGCAACTACCTTTGTTTTTAAAGATCGGTTACTCTCTGCCAGGTCTTTCTCCGTTTTCTGCAGCTGACCGCTGAGGTCAGACACCCTCTTATCTGAAGACAAAATCGTTGTCTTTGCTTCCTCCAACTCCTGACCAAGTCGGTTAACTTTCTTCAGCAGTTCGTCCCTTTCTGACTGCAGTTCACTCTTCAACTAAAATAATCACAATGTAAACAAAGTGTACAGTGTCTGATTAGAATTCTTCATAAACACAACTCAACAGGATGACAGAAAAATACGTGTAGGGCAAGGTACCTGAATGGATAGAGCATACTCTGTAATGCCCCCACTCAGGCGGTTACCATGCAAAGGACTTTGAGCAAGTCGTTCACGCATAATTGCAAAGTGTCACCGGCGTTTAAGAAGGAGGGCAATATCAAATACAGTTGTATTGCATCATTGTATTGCATTGTATTAACATTATCCTGAATTTGAATTGATTGCCATTTATTACACTGCCAACATTAGGCCTATTGTATTTGTAGCTTACTTAGTACCTTAATCGTAATCATAATCTCCAAATTTCTAAAGTGCCACTTGAATGCAAAGCCCAGGGCACTAGCGTAGTCACGAGTGCTGGACAACTTGTAGGTGAGCAACTTGCAGTGGCTTGAGGTAGACTCAAACCTGCGACCCTCCGGTTACAAGGTACTGAACATACCGCTACACCACCGCGTGAAAAACACCAATGAAGTCAAAATAAGAATCTAAATTTTAAGGAGAATCAGTTGAATCATCGGATAGTAAGACTTCTGTTACTTTGTCAGTTCTTCAGTTACTTTGTCAATCCTTTGGTTTTACCATTAGTTAATGAATGAACTTTCAAAGGTCAATTTCCTTTACCCTGTCATCAGAATCAAGAGCAATCTTCTTCGACAGGTTTAGTTGTTGGGCTTCAGCTAACTTCTCTCGTGTGGCCTCCAGATCTTTCTCAAGCGTTCCCTTCAGATGGTCACTCCACTCTAGCTTATCCTTGAGTTCTTCAACTTTCCCAGTAAGGGTGTCATTCTTATGCTGGATTTCATGCAGTGCCTAAAAAACAAAAGTAAACTCAGACCACTAAATAGGCCTATATGACAATGGTATCATGGAATTTGAATAATTTATTCAATCTTTTCACTCATGGCCAGGTATGATTTAATTTTAGATATTTTACACATAAAATGATACAAAGGTGAATTTTTTCATCTCTTTGTCTCTAAATTTTATAGTTTCATTTTAAACTTCTTGTTTTAACTTACTATTTATTTTCAAGGCAACAAGACATTTGTTGAACACATCAACTTTGTCAGATATCCAAAATGATCATTCAAAACCCAGGATCATGTTTCAGATGACTGCTTACAGCAACCCTGAGTAGCTACCTTGGAGGGGTGCTATACAAGTCCTCTGAATGAATGAATGAATGAATGAATGAATGAAAATGAGCCTTCACATCATCACTTTCAAGAATGACCACAGTATTTAATACAGGGGTTCCCAACCAGGGGTGTACGCACCCCCAGGGGGTGCGAGATAGCATTTCAGGGGGTGCGAGAAAGAGTAGGTAAAGTTTTTCATCGGCTGAGAGAAAATCCGTCATGTTTGTACAAATGTTACGAAATTAACTCGTTACAAAAATTGTTTGCATTGAAGTTGAGGTCACACTTATTTTATTATTAAATGTAATAATTGTGTGTGCATGTGTGTATACTTACTGAGCAGTATTTGAATCATAGTGCAACCGATGTCTTGCAGTACCGGTATGCCGGCATTAATAGTAGGGCTGTACGGAATAGGTGATTATCACTATTCGGCCGAATACGAATAATTGGACCAACTATTCGGCCGAATACGAATACGAATAGTGTACAAAATAGGTCTACCAACAACATTCAAAATTTCAAATGTAAGCAAAAGTTTCAGTTCAGTAAATTTAATACATAAACTAAAAGTAAACAGTTAACTACATGTAATTTTTGCATCCTTCTGCCAGTCGGTGTAAACTAGGAATGGAACTAATTTAACTAAACTTGGAAATTGTCACTTACTTACCGTTCACTCCACTCGCTATAGTAGCCGCATATACAGAAGCAGATGTCACGTGACCACTATTCGTATGTGGTTCGACCGCTACTATTCGGCCGAATACCGAATAGCTATTTGGCCCACTATTCGGCCCCGAAGCGAATACGAAGCGAATATTCGGTACAGCCCTAATTTATAGGTCATTATTTTTGCTTTGAGTGCAATGTCATATTGACATTATATTTTGAAAGAAGCAATGAGCAGGAAAAAAGTGTCATAACGGACTTTATGAACAGGTAAATTAGCTCATATTTTTCTCTTGCTGGTTTGCAGATTAACCCTTCATTTTTCATCATGTCAAAAATTAAGAAATCGAATGATGAGTATATGCGCTTTGGTTTCACTTGCAAAACAGGAAATGATGACTTGCAAAAACCCCAGTGCATTCTTTGTAGCGTTATGAATTTATATGTGCATTTTATGCCCTTAGGTAAAGGCTCATTTTTAGTTCAGTTTGTTCACCCACAGTACTGTATGAGCGTATGTGGTTCAGTCTGTGTTTAAAAAATAGAAATGTGACTTTGTTGTCTTCAAATGTGATATGACTTTTGTAGGGGGTGCGAGCGCTAATGAAATATTTCCAAGGGGTGCGAGGCATAGAAAAGGTTGGGAACCTCTGATTTAATAGGTGCAGTAGTACTGGTTACCTAAGACTTCCTGTGATCAAACACCAAAAAGTCATAACTGCCATGCTTTTTGGCACCTGTTTGCAATTTTTACATGATGCAAATATCAATCAATCAATTGATTTCGTTTAATCACAGTCTCAAGCTGACAGAAATGTAACTTGTTACATTGTTTCCAACTGTTTTAAGAGGATAGGAGATAACAATGGTATGACTATATAACTGGGGAAGTCTATTACAGTAAAAGTAATTGTTTGAGGGGATTTACATATATATTAGCATATTAATATTTCAATATATATATATATATATATATATATATATATCAGCCATAAGTTTGCATGATGCCAGTCTACCTCATTCTGAGGTGGGGGCCACATCAACTGGTCTTACCTTTTCCTGATCACCCTTTCGTCCTGTAATGAGTAAATTGAGCTCTTCTGAGCGCTTCGCTTTCTGTCTCTCGTCATCCAAATTCTGATTAAGTTTCAGAATTTCATCTTGTAATTTGTTTACTCTGGTCAAAATGTAAACAAATCAGTACTTAATTCAAAATTTAAAAAACGAAGTATCTCAAATGAGACAAAATAGCTATGATCTCCAACCTCGACCACATAACTTTTATCTTCCTCTCAAAGATGACCATAACTTCTCCTCTCGAGTTCTATACAAAAACACATCCTAATCCTAATATGTTCCTCTAGTTGGAGCCTAATAGAGGGTGCAGCAAAACAATCAATGCTCCTATTTAAACAAATATAAATTCTCAAAGTAGCTAGACTCTAGTGCAAGGTGCTGACCATTTCTAACTTGTAACTAGTTGCGTATGTACCTATGTACCTATGTACTTGAATAAACGAATATTGTATTGTCTAAAAAAGTACCTGATAAGTTTAACAGAAAAAGCAACTGTCATATCACTGCATAGTGCATAACCTGATGGTCTCTTGCAAATTCTGTGACAGATGAATGTTTAAACACTTTGCAGTACATTAATTCTAAACAACCTGAACCATTTCTTTTACACTGCCTATGAAATAACAAACATTCTTAAATATACTGAAACATCTCAACAGGAAAAACAAGCACTTAGTCCAAATATGAATCGCTCACATTTTAAGAATGACCTCAAATGAAAATTGCTCACTTTTCTTGCAGTGCCTCCAGTTTGACTTGCTGCCGAACGAAATCTTCCTAAGAGTGAAAAACCTCTAAAATAAAGCTCTGGAATAACCAATTTGTAATTAAAACTCTAAATAAGACAATGAAAAAACAGTTTCCCTGACATCGCACATCAGTCAATTCTACTTTTCCTCGGCTTGACCTCCCCGGACTCTGACCTGGCACCGGAACGGATAAGGCGGACATGGCTATTGCGGACTTGATTTGAAATAGCGCCGGTGAATACGCTGGTCTCCCTGACGTGGCTTTTGTGTGGTGCTGATAAATTTTGGAGATTTACATTTACATTTACATTTACCTAACTTCATGCTAAAGTTGATCTTAACCACTGGACTGCTGTTTTTGAGATTACCATAAACACTGGAGTTTCTTTAGTCATGTACATTGTACACGTGTCAACATAAGCCCTAATCACCCATTAGTTACAAATCCATAGCAGCTGTATTTCTACAGAATTTCTTTCTAGAACTGAAAGACACATGTACAGTCAACTCGCTCAACAACAGTACTTTAAGCTGAGAGTGTAGCACAGGGAACTTACTTTTTGTTGCTTGTTAAGTTCCTGCAGTTTGCTTTGACCTGAATGTTGCTTTTCTAGTTCATCACGAACCTTTGACAACTCGCTTATCTTATCTTGCAGATCACGACTAGCCAATTGCAACTGCAAATTCAAACAAATGTAAATTTAAAACCAAGTCCAGAAATAAAAACATTGTAACAAATCACGCAAACGACATTCAAAATAATTATCAAAAGCACAATTATTATCGGACATCGGTGCCTGTACATATGTACCTTAAGACACTAAATAGCACATTTCAAGTACCCCACAGACGTGCTGCACCTATGACTATCTAAATACATCTAAACAAGCACGTTTTCAAACAGTTTGCAAATGTACGTGGCACAAAGTCAAGGAGGATGGCCCATGAGACATGAGAAAGTGCAATGGGCTCAAGTTGATGTGTAGAAGCATGGCACCTGCATATCTCCATGGGCTGTAGACAGTAATGATCACCAACTAAGCTGATCTGAGACTGAAAACCAGAGCCACTTGATGTTTTATATTAGAGCAGTGCCTTCAACTGAGGCATGTATCCGCAGAATGATCTTGAATGCAATGAGCTCCACAACAGGAAGCCAGTGTGGCGACTGCCATTTGCCAGAAGCAGTGGCCTGGGAAGTGTTTTAAAAGTTGTGTGAGCCAACCTCAGTCAAGCCCACACCTAAGTTGTATAAACTTATAGGCATGCATTATATCCGAATATAATCTACAACAATATTTTTGTAATTTTTTACAACTACTGGAAAAGTTTATTGTACTAAAAATTGATAAAATGAGAAGCGTCCATAGCACAATAAGTCAATATATCACTGTATAATGTTTATAGTATTAACGTCTCCAAAGAAGTTGTGTGAGTAGGCTCCTGCCTTGGTATCACATAGCCAAAACTTGTGTGAGCAGGGGCGTAACTTTGGTCTAAAAAGTGGGGGGCACCAATTTCTGCTCCACTTTCACTTTTCGCATGGAGACCATCTCTGGGAAGGCACAATAATCAAATATTGATTGGCATTGTTTAAAAATAGAGGGGTACGGTACCTCCAATACAAAAGTGATGGGTAAGGGTACCCATTGTACCCCACAAATAACACCTATGTGTGAGAGCATCTGTGCCTTTGGCACAAAGGCTCCCAAGCTCCTAACCAGAAATTTGTCTCTGTAGTACAGAAAGCTCATTTCCATAAAACATTAAGACACAGGGACCTTATGTTTCACATTCATCCTGGTCAATAACGCTAGGCAGATTGTAAAAGTATAAACAGACATCAAACTACAATAAAACACTTGTACCTCTCTTTCCGATTTTCCAAGCTTCAGTTCAGTGTCTTTCAAGTTTCTTAGCTGCATCTAAGCAAAGTGAAAAGAAGGACAAGAAACCTGATAGCAGACAGAAATCATAATGATAATTATTAAATTAACTACGAAAATTATTAAATAGACTACGAACATTATTAAATACACCACGAACATTATTAAATAAACCACAAACATTATTAAACAGACTACGAATATTATTAAAGACTGGTTAGTTTCAAGTAGAAGATTAGAAGATGTCTACACACATCACGAAAATCATTTGATTTTTAGACTAGATATGAAAACTGCGTGCCAAATTTTACACAGCAGGTAATTCATTAAGAAAATTTCAATGAACTAGTCTGTTTTAGTCCCTCCTGAGGGCAGCATATTGAATCCACACCTCATGATCCCCTTTGACTTTGTGTACTTCATCATCACGTAGCTTCAAGCTATCTTTAAGTGTCTGCGTCTCACCTTGAAGCGACCTACAACACAAATGATGAAAAAAATCTTTAAAATATTCATAGTAACTAATGAATGAGCACTTAAGTAATAAGGAAACTTCAAAGCTCCAATAAATTAAGTGCACAAAATTTTTTAAACAATTATGCTTGTTAGGTTAGTTTGGATTCTGGAACCGTGGAAAACAAATTTGGATAAAAATCCATGAATTGTACTGTATTGTATTCGGATATTTATTAAGCGCTTCTAGCAGGAGAGCTGTTCAGAAGCGCTCCAAGTGCGAGAGACCCCGGGGAAAAAAGCAAGTTTTAAGAAAGGTAAGAGGAAGAGACGTTGAGAGAATAGAAGAAGGAATGGACGGAGAAAGCTCATTCCAAAGGGAAGGGCCAATGGAAGCAAAACACCTAGATTGAGCCAGTGAAGTCCTTACATGGGGAACGAGGAGGTCCAAACATATATATCACACCATTTGAGAAGAAAACGATTTGTGTAGAGAATTTAAATGAACCTGTGACAACTTTCAAAGTTATTTCCACTTATTTTGTAGAAAACAGATCAGCATAACTTATTTTAATGTCATTTGATTTTGAGTAAAAACAGCTAGGATGCACAAAGTTAAAACGTTTAATTTAAAATTGTTTTGAAAACCTTTCTAGTTCAATCTTCTGCCTTTCTGTTTGCTCCAAGTCAGATTTTGTTCTTTTCAGTTGGGATTGTGTACGTTCCAGCTGAAAAGTATTACAAACCAAACAATGCAATAAAATCATTTCAAATCCTCTTTCTTACTGTGAGCAGTTCTCTATTATGCTCTTCTAACCCTCTTAACAGTACTGGAAAACTGTACTGCCAAGAGCAAACCAGCAACACTTTTGGAAAGTATTCATAAGACCATCATATCATTACCAAGACTGTATTATCGATATCAATACTTTCACCAGTACAAAATGTAAATGGTTGAACTAACTTTAAATGCTACTTGCATATTCATTGACTTTTTAGCCTCTTACAACAACACTCTTAAGTTAAGTGACAAGAAAAGTAACTGTTTTAAATATAATGGTACAAAATCTGTAGAGGGATTGACCTGTGTTTAACACTTTAATGATGAGAGTGTACTAAAAGTGACTGGGAAACCAATGCAGTCCGTCGTGAAAGTGTTAAAAGACATGAATGTGACCCAAAGCCACTCTGATGATATAGCACACTTTACTACAGCAGTCAAATTAAAGCATTATAAAGGGGAGGGTATAGATGCATGACAAATATAAGATCTTGAGAGGCATGATTCGATACCCACAAGCCCCTCTAGGTCGACTCAGCCTTCCACTACCTAGGGGGCAAGTGTAAAATGAGTGGGCGCCTAACAGGCTGCCAAGATGTGTGTTCACTAAGACCTTCATAATTGTACCATCATGTTTCAATGAAACTTACTGTGGTTTGTCAATGAGCTTGTGAATAAACACGAATATATTACTATTATTATTATTGTTATTATTATTACTAAATAAACTCTATAAAGTTTTAGCAAGGCCTGTACAAGTTTTACCATGGAAAATATCCCCACAAGCAACTAATCGCAACTAACCTCAGCCTTGTTTCTTTCAAGATTGTCAACTAAATTCTTCAATCTATTATTTTCATTTTTCAGTTCACCAAGTTCCACGTTATACTGAAGAGTTGTTTTTTCCAAAGTTCCTTCATCGAGTTTCTACATGTCAGAAAAAGGAACACTGTATCCCAAACACACACGTTTCCTTGAACTGTAGAATCAATATTTAAAACAAAATTTCACATGAAGAAAGGCTATTCATATACACTTTCATAAACTATAATAATAACGTTTAACAATTTTCATCTGATTGTTGAAAAACCACATTATTCTAGCAATGAAATCATGACATTGTCCGTTTATTGTTACCCAAGTAATTAAACTCAAAATTAGGCACTAGTTTATAAATTACCAGAAATGCACGATATCAAAATAGGTTTTCCGAAAGTATGAAGCAACAACAAAGCTTAAGTTGGGTTAAACAGTTTGCATAGTTTATCTAAATAAACCTTTTCCAGGGTAAATATTTTCAAACTCTATGTCAATTAGTACAGCCAATTAGTACAGCCAATTAATACCTGGAAAAGTCAAATAGCTCAGCACTTTTATCATTCAATGAAGTGCTAAAGATGGAAACTGAAAAACTACCAAATCATTCTTCACGTCATTCAACATTTGTTGAAGTTTCTTGTTTTCATTTGCCAGTGATTCAATCTTCTGCTTTGACTCTGCCTTCTCTTTTTCCAAAGCCAGCTGTGGAGTACATGAAACAAAACATCGTTTTTTCTAAAACACTTTCAAAATCGTCTATTATTACAAAAACACATATCGTGCATTTCTTAGAATGACACAATAACATGACCAGAATGTTCCTAGGCTTTCCATCTCAGGCAATACTGCATAAGAACAAACTAAACCTATTCTTATCAACTCTAATCACTTCTACAATGCCGTTATCATAATTTACAAGGCATTTGTTGATGGTTGCTTCAGTTGAAACATTAGTTAAAGACATTGTCCATTGGAGAAGCCACATCGAAATCCAACAAGTCAGAGAAACTAGAAGACTAGCAATGGAGGGTATGCAGGAAAATTATTATTCCTATTCTTAGAATAATGAATTATTATTATGAATTATTATTTTTTTATTATTATACAAAATTTATTTCTTCATACAGCCAACAAATTCATATACAGATGAATTGTTTAGGCCTAGTGTTTGCAGTCACTGTATCTCTAGGCCATCAATTTCATCATCATCATCATCATCATCATCATCATCATCATCATCATCATCATCATCATCATCATTCTCATCATCAGCATCATCATTACAAGAAGATTGTAATCGTAATCGTGATCTCCAAACTTCTAAAGCACCATTCGAAGGCCAAGCGCATGACACTAGCCTATTCATGAGCACTGGAAGATTTATAAAGCGCAAATTAATACAACTAAATACACCGCATATGTGTTAATATATTTAAATATAAAGCAATATATGGTTCATATTGAAAGAATATTATGACAGTCAGTCCAATCCATGGTGACTGTGATTACAGTCAGTGCTCAAACTAACAAAGTAGCAACTACTAACGTCTCAGTTTTCATCAGTTTGAGAGTGCCACTGAATATGAGAGTGATGCTACATAAATTACATTAATAAATAAATTAATATTGACAGGTGGGAACAACTACTGTAGACAATTATTATAGAAATTAATACAAAACAAAATGAAGACAAAAATTCTGTAGGCTATAAAAATCTGAAAGCAAAAAATACACAATATTGAAACTATGAATTAGGTGAAACATAAAACTGATTCAGACAAAAAAATAACTAAACTGGGAACAATGCAATAGGAAGTACAAAGAAAACGATGCCCAGGTATTGTGCTAATACATATGCACAATGAAAACCACACTTCAAACTTCATAAACCATCACTTACAACTTACAACTCTAATGCTGTATGACAACTGCTAAAACCTCAAGGATCTTACAGAATACACAGTGACTAAATAATAATACTCACAATATGCTAATGATATATTTTACATCTTTGCCATTTGGCATATATGAATATTAAAACATGAATTATATAAGTTTTTATATGCATGCAAATTAATTTTCTAGACAATAAACCTCAATATTTAAAAAAATGCAAATAAAAGTCACACAATTAACTTAAAAAATAAAACTAAACTGCAAAATTGCACTAAACAGTCTTTATTAAATAAAGTGTATATTTCAAATGGTAACTGAAGCACTGAAACCATAAAATATATAATTTCAGAACAAAAACATACAAATTCCAAGACAAACAAAACTAGGAAGAGCCAAATTAGGTCAACAAAAACAACACATGTTGCAAAACATGCCACACTCCTGAACTTCTACCTTTGCCACTGAGAGGTCAAAGTTTAATTTCTCTATAATTTCATTTGATTCTGAGGCCTCTGACTTGACTGAGGCATCATCAAACATCAGCTGCTTGTTCAAGTTCAAAGAAAGATCAAAACAACACAATTGTTAAGAGCAGTCTCTACTCAAACCAAACCTAATCTCATAACTTCAGTAGTTTCATAATAATTACACACGGCAGCATTCCAATATATTATATTTATATGACTCCAAAACCACTTATTAAAATGTTCAAATGTTGACAGCATAAACAGCATAGGATGAGATCATTTCATATTCAAAAATTGAAGCATGTTGAGCTTCTCCAATTACCCAACAATCTAGTACAGCAGCTTCAAGAAAACAGATCCAAAAACTGTTTAAACTAGCACCAAAATTTTAAAAGTATTAAATAAGTTTGATGTTAATGCATTATTAAAAGAAATCTAAAATGTTGCTACAAGCATAGAATGTTATGCACTATATGGTTAAACAAAAATGGTTAAAATTTGACGGTTAAACAGAAGTTTCATGATTAAAGTATTCTTTTGGTAAAGAAATTCAGAACCTGTGAATGGATGTCATCTTTCCGGCGATTAGCTCCCTCCCTTGGCGACTGGGCCACCATCAAGGCTGACTGGCTTTCAAAAGCCTTCTGCTGAAACTCATTCTTCTCTTTTTCCATCTTAAACACCACAATCAAAGAGAGCAGATAAATATCTGGAAGAAATTCAGAATTATTGTGAGATGCAAATGCTAGAACTTCAGGGTCAAAACGACTTAAAACAAATCAAGAAATCTTAATTCATATATGGTACCAAGAAACCAAGATACCAAGAGGCGGTGGTGTAGCGGTATGTTCTGTGCCTTGTAATCGGAGGGTCGCAGGTTCGAATCTACCTCAAGCCGCTGCATAGTGACTTTGGACAAGTTGCTCACCCACAATTGTCTGTGAGTAAGGCAGCGGGAAAACACCTCACTCATCTCATTCCCAGGTGGCATAAAGCCAATAGACCTGCCTTCCGGCAGAGAATTCATCATCATCATCATCATCATCATCATCATCATCATCATCATCATCATCATCATCATCATCATCATCATCATCATCATCATCATCATCATCATCATCATCATCATCATCATCATCATCATCATCATCATCATCATCATCATCATCATCATCATCATCATCATCATCATCATACCAAGACACTAAAAATATCCATCAATGTTTACTGTACCTGCTGAAGTGCAGCATTAGCAGTTTGAAGCTGAACCTGAAGAGAACGTAACATCATCTCACATTTCTCTTTTGCAGCTGTTTGACTGGAAACAAATCATACAGTGCTTGTTCATTAAACTTTTTATAAAACAACGTTTTTTTTGTTTTGAAAAACCTAAGAAAACCATGCAAAATTAGATTCACTTAACCTCATAAGTTGTTCTGCCCAGGTAAAAGGATAAGTTTTTCAACAAATTTTCACGTATAAATTAACTTGAAATAACAAAGCCATTTCTTATCATCACTTAAACTACAGTAAGCAATAAGATTCAAAATCTGAAGTTATATCACTGGACGTTGCAATTAATGATGAAGACGGCATCATACTAACCCCTAAATCGCTCACCTAAATCGCTCATGTTCACACTCATTGACATCTTTACATTATATCATTATAATAACATTTCTTCCAATGTGTAATCGTCTGTGGTTTGTCAGTTCGAATTGATATTAAACGAATATATATATATATATATATATATATATATATATATATATATATATATATATATATATATATATATATATATATATATATATATATATATATATATATATATATACACATAGAATAGATACTATATATACTAACGCTTTACACTGTTCGTCATTTCGTGTCATGTGATCCTTTGCTCTGTTTGCCATCATTTCTGCATTCTTTCTTCGTTCGTGCTCTTCAGTCAAGTTCAGTCTGAAAAACAGAAGTTTATACCAGATTTTCTTCTTAAAATTATCTAAATTAGAGCCCTTTTCTGTTTAGTGACATCATCTGTGAAATGCCAGAACAAAGAGAAAAAATAACCAAGACGTCATAGAACTCAGAGCAGAGGAAGAAGCAGACTATGAATTATCAGTATCTGAAAGAGAATTTATCTGCTATGAGATACCAACCGTTAATTAGTCAGTCTTCTGGTCTTGAATGGTTCTGTATAATTGATTGGTATGGGACGTGGTGGTGTAGCGGTATGCTCTGTGCCTTGTAACCTGAGGGTTGCAGGTTCGAATCTCAAGCCACTGCGTAGCGACTTTGGACAAGTTGGTCACTTACAATTGTCCAGCGCTCGTGAATAGGCAGGTGCGCTGTGCTTGGACCTTCGAGTGGCACTTTAGAAGTCTGGAGATTGCAATTATGATTATGTTTCTGGAATACTGTTTTGACTAGCAGCAACCTATGATTCATACCTCTGTGCACTGCAATTATCGAGCTGTCAAACTTTCATATTAGATTAGATTAGATCAGATTATTAGGCGGAAGCAAGACTGAATCTCAACAAATCATGAGAAACTGACATGTGCACTGTTTCCAAGCCCAGTTACTAATGGGAAAGGCTGAATAGTTGCTGAGCTGCCAGTACTCTGAATGTACCTCAGCTTAAAGGACTTCTATTTGTTCATTCATTCCCACATTTGTTTGTCCAATCATTCATTCATTCAGAACATTTTTATAGTGCCCTCCAAGGTAACCCCTTTAACGTGAAGACAATACCTCCAAGGTAACCCCTTTAATCCAAACACAATACCTCCAAGGACTACCCTGCAAAAGGCATGCAGTAAACAGCAATCACAGTGCTCAGTAAACTAATTTACTCTCCTAGAATGTTAAGTCGAGTGGAACATACTGTAATGTTCTCAGCTTTGCCTCAAGTTCTATCTTCAACTGTTCCAGGGACCGTTTGTCTTTATTGAGAGTCTCAATTTTCCTACAATTCAGCCAAACAAGAACTTCGACAGTTAACAAGTGAAAAGGTTAGAGCTGAAAAACTGAAAAATAACCACTTAAGAACTAGCTACTGTTCAGCAAGAAAAATTCAACTGATTAAGACTGTAAACATTTCTTTGATCAAAGAAGTGTTCTTGTTTACATTGCAATCAGCAGAGCGATTAATCAGTTACTTCAAGGTTCCTATTAATGGCGTTAATGTATATCGTAAAACATGGCGCAAGAAGTGACTGGGAACAGGAAGGTCAGAGAACCATTAGTGTGCAATTAAGATTTTCTTGAAACTAAGTTGTTGTTAAAATACAACTGTCATAACAGAAAGACAGGAAACAAAATACCAACTACAACATAGACTCCTTTGTGCACTCTGATTTAGGCACCATTCTGCTTACCGTTAAGTGATGTTATGTCTCCCACAGCCATTAACTTAACATTACATACAAGAACTGTAGTATAGAACTAAATATTTACTTTTTCAGCATTATCCTTTTTTACATGCAGTCTGATTTTTATGCCTTATCACAGGGCATGTCCCCCAAATGACTTCGCAGTAACAAGTTCACAGTGTACAGTTACTAAATCTGAGGTTCAGAAAATGCACATCAGCATACAGTTTTGTATGACTAACTGGTTGAGCAGCTTGTTGTCATTCTCTAAGCTGCTTCGCTTGTTGTCAACTGTTGCCTTGTTGCTCTTTTCTTTATCAAGCTGTCGCTGTAGATTTTGAAGTTGTTTCTGAAGACGCATGATGTTCCCAATATCTGAAAAAATAAATAAGAAGCACTCAAGTGTTAATCATGCTAAATCATTACCGTAAACTATTACCAGCTGGTAACATCCTTTCCCCACGTACAGTGGGTAAAATGTTAACCCAATTTAAATTTAAAGCCTTTTTATAAGTTCTATAAGAAAAATTATTGCAAGTGCTTAGACTTATGTCGCATATCCAACTGGCTTAGTTTCTATGAACATTAGAGTGGCACAGAATATACTACAAGATTAGATTTCATTTCATTTCGATAACATTTGAAAACTAAATACAAAGCACTACAATTAAGAAAAAAGCACTAAAAGTACAGTAACTAACATACTGCAGCTTCACATGACATCTAGTATCTTGATGTATTGCAGTTTTGCTCACAAATGCTCACCAATATTAATACAATCTGCATATGTAATTCTACAGAGTTGAGATCTGGCACAAACAGCATTGGTTTGTAACTCAACTGCAAAAAAACTGAATTCATCATTCATCAGCACTGTTTTCACCACTCCTGATGCCACCACACAGCAAAAACAATGGAAAACAACATCTGAAAACAGATGTTGCTCAATCAGTGAGTGTAGCCAGACTTAAATTCTAGAGGAGGCAACTCCGGGAGACAAACAGGCGTAGTAGGGCTGCGGAGGTATAACGCACGGAAAATTTTTGAAATCTAAAAAAGCAAAGGGGCTACGCCTATGTGCTTAATATTACTCAGAAAATAACTCCAATAGCCTGAGTCAGATTTACCAGAATCGAGCGATATGCCTTCCTGTTTCCCTGCAATGACATTTTCGTTTGTGTTATCCGAAGTTCTGAGATCAGAAAATTCGCTATCTTCAGAGCTTGACAGATCATCATCATCGCTTAACCTGGTACAAAAAGTTTCAGAATTCTATTTTCAGTGAAAGTTACTGAAGTTTATTCATGATAAAAGAAACAGAAAGAGGCAAAGGTAACAAATCTTCAAATGCATATTAAATTGAAATAATCAGAATCAAGATAATAAAGGCATGGGCTTTGTTCTTCAAACTTTTACCTATGTCTTATACGCTTTATGAAGCTGCGAGAAGTTATTGGAACAGATCAGTGCTTTCAAAACAGAGTCATAACACAAACAAGGGTAATACGGTGTAGAATTGCCAAGTGTCAAATGCCCATATCGGGAATATTGCCCGAGTCAGGAATATTACCCAAGTCAGAAACAGTGCCCAAGTCAAGAATATTGTCAAAGTCAGGAATATTGTCCAAAGTGTGGCAAGTGAAGTGTAGACTCAGAGGGTAGCATTGCTGCGAGGGAATTTGGAAATGAGCCCAGGGAAAAACTGGTGCAAAGAAATCACTTTGTAAAACTGTTTATGTCTCTGTATGAGAACTTGAAAAACGAGTTCATGACATCAAAATATGTCTGTGTATTCTTACTTAAGTAAGCTCTTCCTTGAAGGTTTCACAGGGCGTTTCAGTTCTTCCATGTCATCATCCTCTTCACTGCCAGCCATGGTCTATTTGTCTCTCAGACTCTGACAAGAATGCAATATTAATAAACTACAACAGAATGATTTGTTGGACAAAATGTATGGTAACCAAGTCATTGGTTAGTAGTTCAACTTCTACAAAGGATAAGAATTTTCTGTTTCTCATATACATGTACAGACAAATTCTGTAATTAATGAATTAATTAGCAATGCATTTGTCTCCCAAATGCAGAATTTTTTAGATAACTAAATATTCTCAACCTGAGTGAAATAATTAATTGGATATGGGTAAAAGAGCCAGAATGGGCTACATGGTAAACATACAACTCACAAGGCAGTGCCAAAAGGTTTGTTGGATTCTTGGACCAGCCAAAGAAGAATAATTAAAGCAGTTACCGTATATAAATTAACAGCTCTTTAAATACTATAGGAACAAGCGTAAGAAAACAGGTACATGCAAATTTATGAGAAATACAATTATTCTTGAGCTTCAACAGAAAGATGCAAAATCTGCGAGCGTAAAATTTATCCACTTAGTGTTTACGGAAGCACGACATTTGCATATCTCGTCACCAACTCCAAAACCGATACGCAAATTACAGGACGAACATTGGTGGCGACGCCTTTGAATTTTTCAACTTGCGCTCCCTATAAATATTTATATTTAAAATATCATAATGAATCCAATTTAGGTCTTTCTTCGTGTTGCCTAACAGATTTACCTGTGGGGAATCTGAACTGTTACGTCCACAACTGTTCTATCGTCAGCATTTCGCAACAAGTTCTGGCTTGTTTAAGCATGCCTTTTCGCGGGGATGGGGTCTTTAGCTTGGCTAACTACTAGGATACTTTACTGCTTCCGCGCACAAATTCGTCTATTTAGAAATTAATTAAAACGGTCCTAGACAGATGTTCTAAAACCAATGAGTCATAATTTCACCATCAAGCACTAAACTTCAAGGCGGGTTTCTGTCATATTGATGTCTGGCTCTGTTACCATGGAAACATGCAGACTTTGTTATGTAGCACTATACTATATCACCAAAATTTCGTTTTCTAATAAATTTTTTATTTCAAAAATTCGGGTTTACGGGTTCTTTTATTCTTTTATCATATTCTAGGCTGTAAAGTTTAAGCGAATGCAGAAGTTTAACCATTCTAGAGCTGTGATGTTTGCGCTGCGGTTCCTCTTTACAGCTGTTAGAGTTTGCAGAAAATACATAATTTCAAAATTTCTGGTATTACCGACGTCTCGGTGGACTGAAATCACTTGGAATCATTTATATGCGCTAAATTAAGCCATATGCAATTGTAACTGTGGTTGTGGACTTTGTTCACTCTAAGTCCATTTGAAAAGGCCAATGGTTATAAACACACACTAACTGATACACATTTCTTTTTCTCCATTTCGTTGATTATTATCTGAGATTAGTTTGGATGAGTGGTCTCGTCTTAAATCGTTTTGCAAGGGTATCGTTAAAAGAAGTTACTGAATTGAATATTGCGCGATGGTCTTTTACATTTTACGTATTTCTAATCTGCTCAGGCTGGGCCAGCGCACTTGCTCATTTAAATACCAGAACAGATAATATAGTGTGCGTTGATTCGACACTTGTTACATGCGTCATTTTAACGTTTTAAACTATCTCAGTTAATTCACCATGCAAGATATCATTAGGTTATGGAAGGTCTAAGTAAAATAAAATGTAAAGCGTCAAAGATAATCACCTAAATAATACTTAACCTTATGAGATATAATGCCTACTGCCTAATGCAACATTTGCTAATGCAACGAGAGCGCCTACACTTGTTGCTTATTTTACATACGTCAAAAGCCGAGGTTCTATATCTATATGTGAAGTCTGTGAGATTACAATGATGGCGGCCTTCACCGAGGAGGAGAGGACGAAGGCGGCGATGAATGGCGATGATTCGAGTCCTGTCTGCGGCTCCTGTGATGAGGATTCAATTCCTGGCGTAAAGCAGCAACTTGACGACCCTGAAACCCTACAGGAAAAGGTTTGCACATTTCTACAAGGGTTTGCTGCAGACGAAGACCTGCTGTGTGCTATTGCAACCGATGTGTCGTATGCGATGACACGGAGTCTGAGTTGGGTGCGACAGACTTAGGGTTCGAATCCGAGAAACCGTGGATGAAAAGGCATCCTTGCAGTGGTCCAATGATTCGGGGTCTGTTGCAGCGTATTACTGTATTGGATATGGCCGATGTCACTAACGTGTTGAGACGATTGGGATAGAAAGACTTAAAACTCTTATCGTGTAGCAGCAAGAAATGACCAGGCCAGATTATCTTGGATCTAATGAACGCCTAAAACGACGCCGTACTTGTTGACAGGGTTCATATTAATATTTTTATCACCCAATAGTTCCATCTTTTTCCAAGGCCCAGATGATCATGAAAAAGATTCACACAATTCGTATCATTACTGGTAGGGTCATTTTCATGTGGGACTCCTCAGAGGTTTCTGTGGAACTATAGCGACAAGAACTCCCAAGACTGGTGTAGAAATAGAATGCTGCATCTGTGAAGCCATCCAGGGGCCACAAGAGACAATCACGACTATCAGCTTGAGCAATAATTGGTTGATTATGGTATTAATTTCTGTAATTTTTTTTATTTCCAAGATACGGAACATCCAGAATGTTCTTCGACTTACGAAAGAGAATCTTGAATCTCTTAATGCAGAGTTTGGGAAGCAACAACATCCTCCTTCCATGTACCTTGCTGTAAGTTTAAATTTTCTAGAATCAAACTAAAAGTGAAGACCATATACATTTGTATACTCATATGCTTATTTATGTGCTCATGTACATGTATGCATAGATGATGATGATTATATTAGACTTTTGGGATCCTGTAAACCAGTGGTGCACAACGTTTTTTTGGCCAGCGGCCACTAAACGATTTCTTAAACCCTTCGAGGCTAAATAAGTGTGACGACTCAGCTTAGTTCAGATGAATGCATGCTAAAATTTATGAAGATGACGTGTGCAGTAAAACACATATAAAAGTAAACATAAAGAGTTATGGAGAAAGAGGACTCATAGTACTTCTGTATTATTACAATACTGGTAGTTTTTCAAATGACCAAAGTGTGCAAGTCACTGTATGCTTAAAGCTAGTTAGTGCCGGTTCTTCAATGGTCTGCATAGTCGCTTTTCCTGTTGGACGCCGCGGGCCACATGACGACTCGTTGCAGGCCAGATTTGGCCCATGGACCGGACGTTGTGCACCATTGCTGTAAACAGTGCTGTTGGTTAGACTGGGTACATGATGTTAGTGTCCGTGGAGAATGTACACTTTGCCACTGTGCCTTTTGGCACACTGATTGCAGTTAAACGATACTTTTGAAATCTCAGAAAGGCCTCAACTGACTGGCAATCATGGAGATTAAGGAACAAAAAACCATTCATCCATCCATCCATCAATCAAAAAGGATATGTGGTACCCAGAAGTGCTAAATGTCGATTAAAGTCAATATGCTAAATTGATTTGTGATTGACAAGTGATGTCAGAGACAGAACTGTAATAAAGGTAGATAATTATGACAAGCTGGTGAAGCATTCAGAAAATGATATTCCACCCAGTGCTATTCATGGTGAATATTGTCACCTAGTACTGCAGAAGTCTTAAGGTGAAACCTTAGGTCAAAGACGGCACCTACTAGTTTCATATATAGTATTTTGTCTCGTTTTATCTGGTCTCTGGCCAATCGTTTACCTATATGATTATTAATTAGTAACTTCTATAGCACCGGTGCTTAATGCACTAAGCACTAACTGCTGGTGCAACAAAACAAAGCTGTAACATGTCAACACCAAGAAGGAATATATTCTTAAATGAAACTTCTAGTTTTGAGATTAAATACAATGTGCACTTGTTCTGTCTGCTATATCTAGGAATATGAGGGCCTGACAAATAAGATTCACGAACTGCAGATGCGAGAACAGGAGTTACAGGAATTGCAGAGCCTCTGCTTTGAAAACTGTTCCAACGAAGTTTTTACCTCCCCAGCTTCGGACCAAGAGTCCGAGTTGCTTCAGACCCTAGAGGCGGGTATTATGACGCCTCAGGTTTGCATCACTCCAGTGCTGTCTCCGACTGGTGGCTATGGAAACCAATTCTTTAGCGGCTTTCCGGAGAGTCCAAAATTCCAGAGGAAGTCTCCGATAAAGAACATGGTCAGGGCTTACTTGCCGAACCACCAGACTACTTCAGTAAGTGGAAATTAATATAAGCTAGTGAATTATATTAAAACACCTTTTAGTGTTAAAAAGATATACTTTTATGATTCAGCAACTCTGAATGCCAAAGCAAGCTGAAAGGCTTATAAATTGCAGGCTAGCCCACGCCCTTAGCCAGCCACCTGGGTGAAAATTATTTTGGATGGGCATACATTGTGCATGATTCTCCTCGAGCACCATCCAGTTTCTTCTCTAAAGCCACTGCCAGCGAGCGTTCAAATGACAGTTGTTTAAGGAGTAGGGGTTGATATTAGGCTCTGTAAACAGCATAGGGACACTGCAGTCGGACTCGTACGGCGGCAAAACTTCGGGCGGTCGCAGCTTCGTACGTTCATGGCATCTGGTGGTCACGACTTCGAGAGGCTAGCCCTCTTTCAAACTCATTGGCTACTGAGGATATCATTATCATCTCTCTTGTGCAGAAGTTGTAGGAAGATGCTTCCTCCTGTTTCAGCAACAGTACTCCAAACTGCATCCAGTCACCAATGTTTGCCAGATGGATATTGTCAGATGTTTAATAAGACGTTGTTTAAGTTCTCATAGAGTGCTAATAGCTACTAACAAGTAATTAGTACTAATGGGTAAGTACCGTATTATGAGGTTTCATTAACTAAAGATGCTTTCGAAATCTTGTGCGATCTTGTAAAGTTTCTAGAACAGTGATAAATGAACCAGGTTGTGCTACCTACCTAGATTGTGGGTCATATAACATCTGCTGTAATAGTGGTGCCTGCTTTTGAGTGGTTTTGGCACTGCAGTGCAGTGCAGTTGTTATCTGCGACTGTGAATGATAATGGAACGGCTTTGTGTGTGAAACTTGTAGGTGAAAGTGAAACCAGGTGTAACGATAAGAGAGGCTCTTGCAAAAGGAATGAAACTGAGAGAACTGCAGTTTGATTCTTGTGTTGTTCTTCAGAAATTCCCAAGGTCGATCCTTTTTCTATGTACAGTTGTGTGTGTGTGTGTCAGTATATTGCGATTTGCATTGTGGCATTCAGGTAGATCATGTTCTATATCATTCTTCAGAAATTCAAGGAAATTTTTGGATAGGTTTCTTGCACATTAACATTTTGTCAGGATTTTTAACTGACTTTGTCAGGATTGTATGACTGGCTTTGTCAGGATTTTATGACTGGCTTTGTCAGGATTTTATCACTTATAATTTATACATTGAAATCCTCGTATTAACCGATCCGGTCTTGTTTCTGACTTAGTTGTATTTAATTACATCAGTTCAGCTTCTGTTATATTCATTTATAGATAAAAAATTTATTACTGAGCATGCTTTGGACTTTGGGTTAATTAATTATAGGTTGGATTTGTGTTGAAGCAACACGTTTTAAAAAAAAATTCGGCCTAACTGTTAACCCCTTTCTTGTATATAGTTAAATTTAGATTGAACTTGAAGCAGATGAATGTTGAATAAGATTCTGACACTATACCAGTTTAGAACTACTGATGTTAATAAGCAGACTGATAATTTGCTGAAATTGTGCTTGTCAGGCGGTCGCAGCTGAGTTGGGACACAGATCTGAGTTTGGTTGCTGGACAGGAAATATACGTTGAAGTCAGAGACTCGCTTACGTTTTCGGCCAGTCCTCATAATTTTGTACGTATAGGTTTCTTACAAATATTGACAAGATTTCAGTTATATTAATTATTTGATGCTAAATGCTTGTCCCTAAATTAAACATGTATTTTGAATTATTACTCAATTATTTTGTAAGCTTCAGTAGCACTGATGCCTATCAGTTTAGTTTCAAATATAATTTCTGTTTAAGATCTCTAATATTTTCCGGTCATGTATGAGTAGTGTTTTATTAAGCAGATTCTTGCAATGGTTTTAAAGCAATCCTTAAATCTCCTGAAGCCCTTCAGACATTGTTTTATGTCCTATAATTTCTGTAGTATCTGTTTTACTTTTATTTAAATACATTTTTCATTAAGGGAAGAATGTTTTGGTTTGATTGAAGTTACTTGTTAACTCGTGTAGTTTATGTCAAGATAAGTAACGGCTTAATGTGTTTAGAGTCAGTTAAAAACTTGTCTTGATAACATCTAGAATAACGTTTCCAGAAGTCCTTGAAATTCTTTGTGATTTCTTTTTTGACTGACAGGTGCGTAAGACGTTTTTCAGCCTGGCTTTCTGCGACTGCTGTCATAGACTTTTATTCCAAGGCTTCAAGTGCCAGCTGTGTGGCTGTCGGTACCATCAACGTTGTGCCGTCTCAAACACCAGATGCAACCGTGGCAGCGACGAAGAAGACTGCCAGAGAGAACGTATCAAACAGTCAGTCATACCTCTAATCATGTAAAGCATATTCTGTAAGATTATTTAAAGTAAGGTAAGGTAAATGTAAGGTAAGTGTAAGGTAAAGGTAAATGTAAGGTAAGGTAAAGGTAAGGTAAAGGTAAGGTAAAGGTAAGGTAAAGGTAAGGTAAAGGTAAGGTAAAGGTAAGGTAAATGTAAAGTAAGGTAAATGTAAGGTAAGGTAAGATAAGGTAATGTAAGGTAAGGTAAATGCGAAGCAAGGTAAATGTAAGGTAAGGTAAGGTAAAGGTGAAGCAAGGTAAATGTAAGGTAAGGTAAAGGTAAGGTAAATGTAAAGTAAGGTAAATGTAAGGTAAGGTAAATGTAAGGTAATATAATGTAAGATAAGGTAAATGTAATTTAAGGTAAGGTAAATGTGAAGTAAGGTAAATGTAAGGTAAGGTAAGGTAATTGTCCATATTCTTTTAAATGAGAATAATTGTATATGTTTGTCCCCATCTGCATTATCCTGCAGGGGTTGAGGAATTTTTCGGATGAGTCATAAAACAAATGGTGAATTTTATCACTTTTATCGTTAACACAGTGATTTAGTACACTGGAATATTTACTCTGGTTTCAGCAGCACTTTTTAATTTGTTCCCTAATTAATGGTGAACCTATTTACATATGACGAATGCTGCTTCCCTAACTTATACTGTTTATATAGACCCAACCTATACTGTTGCAAGGATGCACATTTGGCACGAGTGGAAGGCTTTCCGATGTTGTGGTTATCCAGTTTGCACCTGTGGCATGCAAAGAGTTAAGTACCTTGCAGAAGAATTATGGAATAGCATGCAAGAGTGTTCATGATCTAGATGTGAAAAGATCATTTAAAGTTATGCTTATAGAACTAAGTCACACTTGGAGCAGTGGACTTGTTTGCAGAGTTGCTGGTTGTTTTAGTAAATAGCTTGTTGTTCTCCTAGTAAACAACTGCTTTTGTTGTCGTAGTATGTTGGCAGATCCTTCAAATTCGGTGTTCACTAGGCAAAGTACGAATCTGCATCCAGTTATTCCTCAGAGGGAGCGCTCCACATCAGCTCCGAATGTATGCCTCGTCAAACCAGCCAAGAGTTCCCTAGCCGAGGTTGGGAATAATGCTTTTCCAGTAGGGCTTAAATGAAAGACTAGCACTTACAGTTAGAGTTTCAGTTGTCGGCAACATTGCTAATCGTTGATCACTTTTTCTGTTTTTGTAAATGTTTTTGTAATGTTGCTTCAGGATATCAAGATTAAATCTTTAAAGAGAAAATTAAAATGTTGCTTTTTAGTTTTACATTTGCATAAATTTATATGCTGGAGTTCTTAAAATGCACATTATAAGTTGTAGTCTTTAACACTATTTTACCTTTAATCTATTTATGTTTTGATGCTGTTTTGATTGTACAGGATTTTACGAGGCAGTTAAAACAGCAGAAGATGTGTGCTGGTAATTTATTAATTGATTTCTTTCCTTAAGTTAAATTAGAACTCCACCTTTCAGCCATTCTAATAATTAACATATTGTCTTATAAATCAAGTATTCACTTCTTGTGTTTTACTTTTTGGTGCAGTTTATCAGTATTTGTAGTTGTGTTGTGTTTCTGGTGGAGATGGTTATGAGGGCGGCTCTAGTGGTGGAATTCAAATAGAATGAAGAAGAATTAAAAATTTACGATCTACCAATGACATTGTGCTGTTGGTGGGCTCAATCTTTCATGTAATTATCTTAAATGTTTATGAATGAAGTAAAATATATTAAGAATCATTACTTACAATTAGCATGAATCATTCTGTGCAGTTCTTTGTGTATTGAATTTGTAGGTCAAAACGGCGCAGGGATGCTAGTTTTACCACGCCCGGCAGATAGCAGCACTAGTCCAGGTAGTAGTCCAACAAGAAGTGACAGCCAGAGTGCCAGTACTTCACCAACCAGCATAGCCAAGCTAAGACCTCGGTCGAAGTCGCATGATGAGAATGCCAAAAGAATGGTAGACAACGTACTAGTAAACTTAATCGTACATTGCTTTTGTCTTTTCTTTCTCTATTTTTATCTGTTTCTTCTGTTCGTTTGTCTGTCATTAATTGGTCTTTGGGATTGTTTCTTCTCTTTGTTTTTATATAGTTCTGGTAAGGTGTAAGGATATGTAATTTGTTTATATGGCTCTTGGGGATGCATTTTTTCTTGACAGGTCTAAAAGGGGAACTATGACACTTTTCTGTGCATTGATGCTCGTGTAAACTTCATATTGTCGATGATTTTTTGCACTCCTCTATCAGTTCTGATTGCATTCTCTGGGCTGTCTGAATAAGTAACCCAGGAACCTATGACATGAAGTCTTAGTTTTCTCTGCCCTTTGCCGTAACACTTCAATGATGAGAGTATATTAAGAGCGAATGGGAGCCAATGCAGCTTGTCATTGAAGTGTTAAACAGTTGAAAAACATTCTATTTAATTGTGATCTTGTGTTATCAAGTCAGAATTGCTTTTGAGTTTCAGTGATATGGTGCATATAAAATTTGTGAATATGATGACATTTACTCTCGTGCTAGACTTTACTTCTATTCTGTCATGATAGGGACTCTATGTTTTGGTGCTTGTGCTTTATTTGGTAGCGGCCAAGGCGAGATTCAAATGACGACTGGGAAATACCAGCGGATGAGATGAAGCTTGGCCATAGGATCGGTTCTGGATCATTTGGAACAGTCTATCGAGGCCTGTGGCATGGTCCTGTGGCTATAAAAAAATTAAATGTCAAAGATCCAACCCCTGCACAGTTACAGGCATTCAAGAATGAAGTTGCTGTTTTGCGGTAAGCGTAACTTATTATGGTGTTGCTTCTTTTCTTTCTGTTTTTTTTCCTGCTCCTACAGAGCTATGTGCATTAGGGAGGTGCGAACGTAATGGTAAAAAAAAAATTTTCTGAATTATTAATTGTAATAGTGTGAAAAAGTTGTGTCTATAAGAGGTGAACTTGTGGCTAAATTTGTCAGTTGCTAGTGCTATTTCTTGAACTGCCCCAACGACTTTGAAATTTAGCAGTAACAGTTGCATGCAAAATACTAATACGCGATTACTTACCATAACGATTAATACACATTGCGCAAGTGATTACCAATATATTTGTCACAAATAACTAAACAACCCTTCACTAAATTATACGTTTGGTTATTGAACATTTCTAAACACAAATTTTAAGAAGTTGAAGATCATTGTTATGGACAGTTTGGTAAGTTTTTTCTCGTTTGCTTAGGTTTATTTACTTCTATGAAGGTAGGGCCTAGGCCTACTTGGTTTTATGATGTATCCATGTCTTCTTCGTCTGCTAAGCTTTGACTCTGTACTGGATCTAGAGCTGTACCGATGCATCGGGAGCATTCGTAATCGGGTCGATTATTAGAGGAATTGGCATAATCGGTATCGGAGAAAAAGTATCGGCGCCGATGCAAATTATTTTACAGTTGACGTTTTTTGCACAATTTTCGTCATAAATAGAAAACTGAGCACAAGTGTCTATGTCTTGTTTCTTATTATTGATTTATATTTAGCATTGCACTACTTAGCAGACACTGTAGAAACCAAGGACCTATTATACACAGGACTGGAAACTCCTTGTTAGCCCTTATTCAACGTCATATGCGTAGTTTTTGGGCGAAACTAAAATAATCGGCTTCATACGCGGTATCGGAATAATCGGCAAAAGGCCTTATCGGTACAGGTCTGGATCTATTTCTCTTTCCGCTGCGGAATTGTGATCATTACTGTCTGCTAATGTTTGTTCATTGCTGAAATCCAATGTTTGCAACATCTTAGGTGCTCGGTCAGCTTTCGCTCATGCCGCTTCTTTAGTTTAGTTGATGCAATCTTATCTTGACCGCCAATAATCATAACTCTAATCGTCCGCTGATCAAGTAGGAACTCATGTTCATCGTTTGGCACCTTTCTGGCATTGGGACAGTTACAATTGTCAATGGCACATTTGCAAGCTTCGATGTAAAAACTTTTTCTCTACATTTATGTTAAGAGTTTTGCCATTTTGACGATATATACTACTACTTTTTCGACCTAATAGGTCGGCGATCGAAATTCATCGTGGAATGCTCTTATCACCTTCAGAACTCTTGTATGTGAAACTGCCACGATGGAAGCTTTTCTCCATATAAGTCTTAGCTACGATGTGTCTTGCTACGATTTCTGCTGTTTGAGTGACAGTAGATTCTTTGGTTCCTTCCGTGTTGACTCTGTTGATGTTATGGTTAATATAATTCTGCCGTGAAAAGCCAAAACACAGTAACTAGTAAGTGATAACAGTCATAGTTACTGTGTTTTGGCTTTTCACGGCAGAATTGTAGTGCCTCATAACGTCTTCATAAGTTGGCAAGACATTTTTCGGTAACTTGCACGAATATCCAAAATCAGTAGGCCTACATTTTCAGCGGTTCTTGTTTTGATTTTGGATAACTGATCGAAAAGACTTCTGTTTACAAAAATTTCCGATAAACCGAATTTCTACAAACTTTTATACATGACATTGATAATATATTATACAATTAACATCGTGCCCTGAAATATGACATATGACCTGGTAGGCAGAGGCATAACTTTGGTCTAAAAAGTGGGGGATACCAATTTCTTCCATACATGAAGCAAGGCGAAGACCGATTTCTGGGATGGCTCAATAATGAAATATTGATTGACATTGTTTTAAAAGTGGGGGTGCGGTACCCCAGTCCAAAAACTGGGGGTACGGTACCCATCGTACCCCCACCCTAAAAAATTACGCCTATGGTGGTAAGCCCACTACCGGTTCGCTTAATATGGAGGATTGAAGGGATGAAGGACATTGAAGAATGAAGGTTCGCCTTAATATGAATTGGCTCTAATGCACTAGCAACAGGGGTATAGTATCGAACTTCGACGACGACGCTGGGGCACCTCAGAACTTCAAAATATTTCAACCAAATTTTGCACAGTCATTTACTTTTACCAAATGCAACTTTTAAACGCTATTACGTTTGTAAATTCGCACTTTAGTTTTTTCGCACCACCCTAATGTGCATGCGTAACATATTCGCCTGCTTTCAGTAATCTTTAAAAATTCTCTGATTTTACAGAAAGGTGCTGAACTGATTAATATATTTGATGTCTAAGTGCCTCTGTTAGTTGATATATTATCATTGGATCCCTTCAGCTACATGAGGTTTAGAACCAAGTATTTGTCATTGTAGATCATAAGAAACAGCTAAGTTTATTATCTTTAATTTCAAAATTGCTAAACCTACCCCAAAACCACAGCAAGCACCAAATGTAAATTTTTTTTATTTGAACAGTGCATAAAATTTTATTTCAAAACAGTAATTTTTTTAGGAAGTGTTTGCTAATATCAATCAATCAAATCAAATCAATCAAAAATCCGTTTATTAAAACAACCCAGTAGTGCAAGACAAAACAATAACATTTTTGTAGTATAGTGGGTGTTATAACAGGATGCCCCCAAGGGATAAGTCCCGCTACTTGGGGCACCCCACGATCACAGGCAGAACGGATATGTATGTATTATGATAAGTAGTAAGAGTTAACTAACTTAACTAATAAATCAACTAAATTCAAAATTAGATTGTGACTGCAATTATGTACATAACAACAACTGTAAATTAGATTTACACACTAGATGGTCGAACCATTATAAGCTGAAGGTGTCTATCTGCTGTACATTATATTATTTACATTGGACTCTGAAGCATACCAGCTAATCAGTCAGTTCATTATTTGGGTTCATTCAAATGGGAATGATGGGTGTTGCAAATTGATTTATTAAGTAGGATCTTAGTAACAGTTTGAACCGTTTAATGTGCAAGGCCGAGGTTATTTCAATAGGTAGGGCATTCCATAGTCTGGGGCCCTGGCATTTAATTGAAAACCTTTTTACGTTTATGCGGGCAAATTCAGGTCGATACTTTGAAGCATTTCGAGTTTGGTATTGATGATGAGCGGAACCCATACTGAAGTAGGAGTTCATGGATGAAGGTAGTTGTTTGTAATGAAAGCGGTACATGAATACGCTACATTGGAACATATATATTTGAGTTAAGGTTAGAATGTTATTTTCTCTAAATATGGGTTTTGTGCTGGCTCTCCAATGGGTATTAAACACCGTGCGAATCGCAATTTTTTGTAATTTGCCTAGGGAATTTAGGGTTGACTTATAATTTGCACCCCATGATATGTTACAATAGGAAATATAGGGAAAGATTAAGGTGTAATATAGGTTTAGTAATATAGGTGTGGGCAAATAATGTCTTACCCTTTTCAGTATGCCGACATTTTTTGCTACTTTTTTTTAAATTGAAGTGATATGAGCTTTCCAATTTAATCGTGAATCAATTATGACTCCTAAGAATTTAGTTGAATCTGCCCATTCTATAGGAGCTTTTTCGATAAGAATGGCTAAACTTTCAGGATGGGGGATTTTGCGACCAGAATGGAAGATTATGAAATTAGTTTTCTTAAGGTTTAATGATAATTTGTTCACTCTAAACCACAAAGCTATATTTTTTAGTTCACTATTTGCTCTAGCGGATAGTTTGATGATCGAACTATCGTTGAGAAATACATTCGTATCATCAGCAAATAGTATGAATTTAAAAGCCGCGGATGACAAAGCAAGGTCATTAATATATAATAGGAAAAGTAGGGGACCTAATATTGAACCTTGTGGAACACCACATTTCATTGGCAATATGGATGATGAAGAATTTTTAAAGGTGACAAATTGGGTTCTATTTGCTAGGTAATTCGTTAGCCATGTAAGAGCCATCCCCCTAATTCCGTAATACTGGAGTTTACTGATTAAAATACGATGATTCACCGTATCGAAGGCTTTTGCTAGATCAAAAAATATACCGATTGAGAAATTTTTATTATTCATTGCTTCTGTTATACTATTTTGAATGTCCAGTAGGGCCATGAACGTTGAGTGGTTTGCTCTAAATCCAAATTGGGCGGGAGTAAGAAGGTTAAGTTTATCCAAGAAGGTAGTGAGCCTGATCTGCATCAATTTTTCAATAATTTTAGAAAAGTAAGGGAGGACGGAGATTGGTTGGTAATGTTAAATTTATCTCCGGTTTTATAGGCGGTAATAATTTTGGCTAGTTTTAGGTCATCTGGAACTATTCCACAACGAAAGGATGAGTTAAAGATGGAAGCTAGGATGTCTGCCACAGAGTCAATAGACCGTTTAGCAACGTTAGGATTTATGTCGTCAGGGCCTGTTGAGACGGAGTCCCTCAAATTATTGACAATGGTCTTGATCTCACTTGGGCTTACCGGGAGAATTCCACAAGAGCAAGGAGGAGGGATGGGCATGAACTGTTTAAAGTCAGAGGTCTCTGTGGGGATCATAGCAGCTAGGTTAGGTCCAACATTGGAGAAATAATTGTTAAACGCATCAGCTATCTGTCTCGGGTTTTTGATTTCAGCTCCATCAATCATAAATGAGTGGCAATGCTGATTTATAATTGGGGTTTAAAATAGATTTGATAACATTCCATGTTTTCCGTAAGTTATTATTGCAATGGGATAGTCTTTCAGCATAATATAACTTTTCACATTCCTTTCTGAGTTTTTTAAATAAGTTACGGTAGGAGCAGAATTTTTGCTTATTTGCAGGGGTAGGGTTTCTTAGGTAAGCTTTGTAAAGAGACGATTTTTTATTACAAGATTTTAGAAGAGCTTTGGTCATCCATGGCTGTTTTGCATTTGAGTGATGATTCCTGCTAGGAATCTTTTTTGGGAATGCCTTATCATATATATTTTTGTAAGTTTTAATAAATTTGGCATAGGCCGCATTGGGATCGTCAATAGCACATAAATTTTCTATCGGAGACCAATCAGTATTATCCAGAAGAGATGCAAAAGCAGCCTTGGAGTTTGAGTCAAAGATTCTTTTCGGTTCGGTAGTTACCATTTTGATTCTTGTAGGTTGAAGGTCTAGGTAGAGAATTATAGGGAAATGATCCGATAGGTCAGCTATACATATGCAGGAGTCCTGGTTGGTTATAATAACGTTGGCCATGTATTTTAGGCCGTCATTAACACAAGAGTGTATACACATCCAACCATCCGTGTATGGGTGTGCCGTTGCTGCCAGTGTGACCTATGTATTTATTTTACAAAAATGTTGCCACGTTTGTGTTGCATCGTTGTATACAATGAAGCGAGTTATAGTCCAGAAAATATGGGTACTCTTAGCTGACTCTTTGGGGTCAGCATAAGGTGCTGCTCTTTCTGTCTTTCCTAGCTGATTTGTTTGTTTTCTTTTTAGTAAAACAAGGCATGTCAACATATTGTTGTTCATGGGTTGCACCTCTTACCCAGAACTTGCGATCGTGACTCAGTGGTGTGAGGGATCAAGTCTCTTCAAACATCTACACATTAATGAAGCCAAGTTTGAGATGCTGCAGTTAATCGACATAGCTCGTCAGACAGCACAAGGCATGGAGTATGTAGATAATTACATAATTACCTTGTTTGTCTTCATCATACTCATCATCATCACCATGTCACCATCGCCAAGTCACCATCTCCAAATTCAACCAAAAGTAATTATATTGAGTTAAATTACTGGCATCATTTAACTATGAAATTCCAAACACGTGATGGTATTCATTAACACTTTAACGACGAGAGTGTACTAAAAGTGACTGGGAAACCAATCCAGCTCGTTGTTAAAGTGTTAATCTGCAGGCGTGATGTGCTATTAAGTTTTGGCTACCTTGTCAGTAGAAATTACTAATTACTAATAATTTACTAATTAATAATAATTAAGAATGTAGTGAGTTAAAAATTTATTCAAAACAAAACAGATATGAGAATGTGCTTAGTGTAGAGAGAGGTTCTGACATTACCGATATCTGGCCTTCAGAGATGTTGAGAAGTACAAGCAATGGCTTTAGTAGGAGATGCTTGGGGATAGTACTAGTATGTATGAGTAAAAACAGATTCTTTTCTGACAGCTTATTCTTCCTGGTTTCAGCTACCTGCATGCAAAGCACATCATCCACCGTGATCTGAAGTCAAACAGTATCCTTCTCAGATCTAAGATTTCTATATTATGATTTCCATTAGGAATGAACTGCATTGGAAATGTTACCTGAGCAGTTGAACTATTGAACTGTGTGAGTTTTGTACTGGCTTGTCAGAACTTCTGGTTCACTGCTTTTCTTATTCACAGCATAGCATCACTTTATTAGTTCAGTCTTCTAATATGTAGTAATTAAGTTAAGTGTAATTGCTCTGAGGCAAATGTAAAAGTTGTTAAGTAAATAAACTGAATGATCTAAGAGTTTTTTGGCCTAACAGCAAACCAGTTCCCAAAAACATAGTGAATGATTTAACCTTGTGACTTGAAACTTGCATCAAACTAGATAACCAAGAACACGGAAGAGCAGCAGAAAAACACTGAATTTTTTACCAATACCTGTTAATTTTAATGAGAACACCTGACTGTTCAGAATTGTTCCTGTATGACTGACTCGTTTGAATGTATCAGATTCTAACAGGACTTCTGCAACAGATTGTCTGTGACTACAGTTTGTCATTAAAGCAAGCATTGATTGATGCCAAGTGCATTGTCGTAGTTGTAATTATAAATTTGTATAGCACCACTTTAAGAGAAACTCCTCAGAGGTGCTGCCAACCTGACAACACCAAACCACGATCGAAAAGAATGGTTTTCAAACGCTCGTAGAAAAAGAGCAGATAAAGACAATGACACGTAGAGCTAACAACGAATAAGACTGATTAAAATAAATAATCTGAGCACTTCTATTGAACCACTGTAATAATATTACTCAAGACAGTGGTCACTGCAAAGCAAAATCAATGTGCAAGCCAGAATCCATTGTGAATCTAGTCGAAAGCCATTAGGGAACTCTCAGAAGAAACAGCATACTATGAAGGAGGAAACGAGTCCAGAAAGAGATTAGTTAACAGTATTGGATGGTTATTATCTGAGTGATCCTGCCTGAAGTTCCAGCTCTTGTCTTTGTATTCACTTAACAGTATTTCAGATATTTTTCTGACGGATGACATCACTGTAAAAATTGGAGACTTTGGTCTTGCGACGGTAAAGACGCGGTGGAACGGTTCACAGCAGTTCCACCACTTGACTGGATCGATACTTTGGATGGTAGGCTATCCTGTTTTACCAGTTTTTAGCATTTGATGTGGTATTTAAATCTTGTCTAAATGATTTTCCCATGATCTTCTTTGGAGATGTCAGACTGGGTATTAAGACCCGAGAAGTTTGCTCTATGAGAAGTGGAACATAAGCTGAGAAATAAAATATGATACAATGAAAATACTTTGCTTCCAGCTGAGTGCCATGACTGTATTTGGATTGTGTAAATGTTTTTCCTTAATGTGGACACGGTAGCCAATTGGTTAGAGTGCTCACCTTGTAACGTGCAGCGTATGGGTTCAAGCCTCCTCTGAGACAGTTACTGTGTATGGATTTGAGCAATTGCTCACAAGTGCTTGCAATTGCAATTGCTCACAATCACTCATTGCCTTCAATTAGATGGTGGCATAATAAATGCATAATAATAATAATAATAATAATAATAATTAGTAGTAGTAGTTTGAGTCATGCTGCTGCTATTGTGTTGCTAGCTCAACAGGAATTTGTTCAGTTATTGACTATTGTCATTCCACTTATGCTTTATCTAAAATTGGTCAGTGTTTCTCTATTAATGCCTTCTAATTCTTCTAATGCTTTTACTGTTACACCATGTACTCAATGGCTTTGGTAACAATCTTAGTTTCTGAGGGTTTGTACAGCACCTCCACCTTCAGTGTCTTATCATGCTTAGGTTTAGTGGACAGAGCTACTTTCTTACCACTGAACAAAATATGCAGTTTCATGTTTTGCTTTTTTCTGCTCATATAGTCACCTGAGGTTATTCGAATGAAAGACGAAAATCCTTATACGTTTAATTCTGATGTCTACGCTTTTGGAATTGTTCTTTACGAGCTGATGGCCGGCCAATTACCTTATTCCAATATCACCAACAAGGACCAGGTACTGCTTGAATCCACTCTAATACTGTTTGTTGTGTCTTGTAATAAGTAAATGTAATTGGAAGATTTATTTAAAATGCCTTTGATGGAAAGCCATTACCACTCTCTAACTCAGTGGTTTTCAACCTTTTTGTAGTGACGGAACCCTACACAAGCACACATTTGCTCGCGGAACCCCGGGGCGATTTTTCCAAGAAATTCAAGTAATTGTAACTTGTAAAGTTGGGATAATGTTTAAATTTTAGAATATTAAACTTTTAATATAAGTTGTTTTGCATTTCCATTATAAATACTTACTTTAGTCTAGCACTCTAGAATAGTGCACAGAAACAATGTCGGTAAACAACATGTTTTTTTACTGTATTTTGTCAGCAACTAATTCTGACAGATGGATAGAATATTTAAAATAGTATAGAAAAGAGTTATAGAAACGCTGGGCTGTAAGTAATTAACTTCCAAAATTTTTTTAACTTGATTTATCCTTAAGAGAATTGGCCTACTGGTCACTACCGCTGTTACCCTTGAGCTTTTTGAACTTCAAGGCACGACGTAGGTGGCCACTTCGGGTACTCCCTGTTACGGGAGTGGTGGTAGGAGACAAGTGTCTCCGATCACTGCCCTCTCCAGACCTACCTCCCACGCTGGTGGGTAGTACCTGGACACTCGTCCACGGAGTGCCTCGATACAGCTTCCATCGCTTGCTCCAAGTAGGCTATAGTGCGTTCACTTCTTCCTCCCCTGGGGGTCGGGGATTCCAGATTTCGCCCTGAACGGCAACAACGGACCAACAATAATTCGCTTATGGGCGGCCGCATAGCAGTTTCCGGTCCACTCTCGGGAACCTGCCTCTCTCCACTTGGGTGACACTCTCGTGGTCCCACCAGCTGTAATGGTATGTGCCAGCCCTCCGCCCCGGCTATATACAAAGTTCTACACAACGGTCAGTTAACACGGTGCAATCACAATTGCACCAAGTGGTTGGCACTCGGTCCGACCCAAGGTCATTTCAGCAATTCAGGGCTGTTATCGGCACATTCTCCTTCTATCTCAAACGGGAACAGATAGGGGTAATTAAACCAATTCGACACCAAGAGGGTTGGCTATATCAGAGCGTCTGGTTAGCCTACCCCACCGTTTACCCGCGCAAAAATGAAATGCAAATATAAAATGCAACAATACATTCCCGTAATATTGTTAGTTATTGTAACATAGAATTGTGTCTAGCATGAACGCCTGAAAGCTGTGAAGAATTCTGTTATTTGTTCATCCTTTTGTGAAATTAGTTAGTGTTTTTAAAATTTAAGTCTGCTGCCGCGGAACCTCTGGCCGACGCCCGCGGAACCCCTGGGTTCCGCGGAACCCCGGTTGAAAACCACTGCTCTAACTACTTCTGAACTGATTCTCAACTACGAATTTAATCGTAATTGTAATCGCCAAACTTCGAAAGCGCCAGTCAAAGACCAAGTGCAGGGCACCAGCCTGTTCAAGAGTGCTGGACAATTGCGGGTGACCAACTTGTCCAGGGTCGCTGGGCAGCGGCTTGAGGTAGATTCGAACCTGCAAATTTAATAAGGCTTACATTTCATAGATAAAATTTCAATCGGTGGATTCGTTCCCAAAGTATTGTCCTCTATTTGCTTATTAAGTGTTTAAAGGTGGAATACAGGTTTTTACTTAAAGGGTTATTCCTAAATATTGTGAATAAAGACATGATGGGGTAACCGGTTAGCTGAGGATTTTTACAGGTGTAAGGGTAGGTAAAACATTACATGTAGCTTTAAAAATCTTATAGCTCTTTTGTTTTCTTCTTTGTCATATGTCATTGCTTGAAAAAAGAAATTGTTGTACGTCATTTTGCTGCTTCAGTTTGAACTGTTTCGTGTCCAATTGTTTCAAGATACTGTTCATGGTTGGCAAAGGCTATCTGAAACCTGATATGTCTCAGCTGAGATCAGATTCACCAAAGGCATTCAAAAGACTTCTGCAAGATTGTATTCGGTATAACGTTGAAGAAAGACCTCTGTTTCCTCAGGTACTGTTTATTACTGTTATTATTCATTGATTAAGCGTCACTGTCTAATGACGAAGCTTCAGTCGATGGTGCTGAGCACTTGTTGGTGAAGGACTTTCTCAAGGTCCCTACACAGTAACTGTCTGTGGTGAGGCTTGAACTCGTGCTCTTCGTGTTACAAGGTCAGTGGTCTAACCAGTCAGCTACTGTGTCCCATGTTATTTGTTAACAGGTAGCCATCTGGAGTGGTAGGTTGTTTTTAGTTATGGGCGGTATGTTATGTAATGTCAATCAATCAATCAAAAGCTTTATTGCAACCGAAGACAAGGTAACGTACATGATAATTGGTTACATATAGGCCTAGTTGTCAATGTAATGTAATGTAATATAAACATTTGTAAAGCGCTCCTCGCAGCAGAGCTATTCAGAAGTGGTCTCATCATGATAGACTCGTGCAAAAAGAAAGGTCTTTAAGCATTTAAGTGAAGCTAGTGACAATGTCCCGAGGATCCTGCTCTGGATCTCAGAAGGGAGTTCATTCCACAGTGGAGGGCCAGCCAAAGCAAAGGCCCGATGCTGAGTTTATGAGGTTCGCAACTGAGGTACAAACAAGTCCAATCGGTCAGTATAACGATGTCAGATTATTTCAGATTCCTAAAGCGTGTGAAGTAAATACAATGTTAATGTTGCAAGCAATTCTTGGGCATATTATGCAAATCACCCTAAAACAAAAATTGATTCAGACAATGTAAAGACATGATATTCAATTTTGATTCTTACTTATTGGCCATTTTTAAAACTCTGCTTGATCTGCATTTTAAGTTGATCCTTAGTGTCAGATTGATTATTAAATTGTAAAATTTGTGTTACTGGCTTGAGTTTGTATTTTTTCGAAGAGAAAACTTTGTTTGGCAAATTAGGAGCTAAAGTCAAGGAAGTGACTCAATCAGAGGAGTTTCTAACCGAGTTTTGAGTCTCTGTCTTATTCAGTGCTTTTTTTAAGCCGGAACGCGTCGGTACGGCGTTCCGGCACCTTTTTCAGCTACTAAAAATAATTTATTTATTTTAATAATTAAAACAGTAATTTAGTTATTTTAATTTAATTTCAGTGTTTTTGAACTGTTTTCAGTGTTTATTGAGACCCCTCCCAATCCCCAAATCCTGTTTTTCTCGTGATTTTAGCCCGTCCATAATTGTTGCGTTCCGGCACCTATTGTTCCGTTCCGGAACCTTTTTTTCTAGAAAAAAAGCACTGGTCTTATTCATAGCTGGATGTTAATATTCCTTTGTTCTTCGCAAGAGGACCCTGTTGTTGCACCATTAATCTGGGACTAAAATTATTTGTTCTCATCTTCCTTCATTCAGATACTTGCGTCTCTCGAGACCCTCGTGCGCTCCCTACCGAAGATTCACCGGAGCGAATCCGAGCCGACGCTGAACCGAAACTACCTTCAGGCCGAGGAATGCGACTACTTATACACCTGCTCTTCCCCAAAGACTCCCGTCAACTTCCAGTTTGGCACGTTCTCGTTCTTTCCAGGTGCTGCTGGCGGCGGTGGTGGAACGCTTGACGACCGGAGAAATCTGTTGTCTTGAGGGATGTGCTGCTTTAGCAACTTCCATTTTTGAAGTTGACTGTTGTGATGCTGGTGGTGGCAGTGGGTTCTGTTCTTCTTCTACCTGAAAGTTACAAGATTATAGATCTTGATTGCTGACTCTGGCTGCTTTATCTCTAACGTTGCGTACGTATATCTATATATGTTGTGTATTTGTATACATGGTATATAGATATGCATTTATATATTATATATATGTATGTTTGTATGTATGTAAATATGTATGTGTGTGTATAGATTGGGTTTTTGAGCACAGAAGTGCACCATCGTTAAACATGTGGTAATATACTACTGGGCGATGTTTGCTTTTATAATGTGCACAGATGTGCGTGGATCAGATCATTATGAGTCATTAATGTTCCTGTGCTTTCAAAGTATGAGTGCGTTTTCTTTAAAGAAACCAGCTTATTCATATGAATCTCGTAAATCTATACAGGTACAAACTTGTGCATGAAAGTATGTCTGGTATTTGGCTTTTTGATCAACCCCATTACACCACTGACCTACAATGCCCTTCAAGACTCTCAACCCTTATAAATTCGCCAGCTTTTTGCCATCCAACCACCCACGTCTGCTCACTCCTCATCACATCTTTCTCTGTTTTGGCCTTCACTCTGAAATTCTGCAACTGCTCCTTAATCTGTGCTGCTCCGGCTCTTTGGAATGACCTTCCAAAAGATCTCTGCAAGTTTGCTTATCCTTGGCTGTCAATCTGACCTCTCCTTCGCTGGCTGTCTCCTCTGAAGCTTTCCACTCGCGACTTAAAACCAAACTCTTTGATCTGTCCTATCCTGGTTCTACTCCAGCACCAACGCATGACCACCGTCATCAACGATTTCCCCAATAGCACCATGCTGTCTCCTTGGCTTGACCTCTCCAGATTCTGACCTAGCACCAGTACAGACCAAGCAACCTGGATATTGTGGACTTGTTTTGATATAACGTCGATGAATGAGTTGGTCTCCCTGACTTGGCTTTTGCGTGATGCTGAGAAATTTAGGAGAATTACATTACATTTCATTACACTGCTGCAGGTTCTTAGTCAGTAACTTGTGGTTTTCTGGTAGAACACATGTTTTACATGTGTCTGCTCATCATTTTTATCAGACATCTATGAGTTTTCTGTTAAGGATACACTACCCTGCTTGGTTAGATGATATTTCTTTGAAAGCCTTTACTAGTCTAAATCTTATGTTGTGAAGTATACTGATAAAAATTTAAGCCTTATGTGATTTACGCACTGGTATTTCAAAATTTAAAAAATTCTTATTAAATCTTGAGTAGTCTGCATCTATTATTATTTTATGCAAGAAATAGAAATGGCAAAATTATTCGAATAAATTATTAAAATAAAATATGGAATAATAAATTATTAAATATTTTGGCAAAATTGCGATAACTAAAGAAAGGATTTTAATATGTCAAGGTGAATTAACTATTAACTAATGTAGTCATTAGTAGCACTAGACAGTTAATCTAATGATCATCATCTGGCTGCAGTCTAAGGTTAGAAAATTGCCATAAAAGTGCTTATGACCAGGAAGGTTGCAAGCTATAATTGCGCTCCGTGCTAAGCGTAAATATAACACCCCCAAAGATCTACTTGACCAATAACGACCAAATTTGTTATCTCAAATATAATATTTACTATCAATATGTTCAAATGACAATTTTTAAATAAGCCTGCACTGTCAGGTACCTATCTATTACTATTATATATAATTGTATATATACACTTTTATTTGTCGTTACTTAATTTTATTTCATTTCACTTTAAATGGCTAAATATTTCAAGATAATAGATAAAGTAATTAGGTTAATAATTAAATCATTCCATCTCAAAATTTGCACCCCCTCTTGAGTTGTGCCCTGTTCCGTGGCACCGCTGGAACACCCCTTGCTATGGCACTGCTTATGTATGCATGACAGAGTTCTTTATGAAGTCTTCCTTTTACCTAAACAGGGTTTATGTGAATGCATACAGATCTGTAGAACTATTTGTTGTGTTCGTGCCGATTTATGTAAACAATGTGGAACCAATAACGCAAAGTCTTACGACACAGTGGGTAAACTTGGCCATATGTATAAGCAGGCCATACGTATTAAGGGATAATGCTCGAAGAGTCAATATTCATTGCTACACTCCAGTTCCTGTACGGCTTGTTAACCAGTATGGTGTGTTAGCACTTTAGCGACGAGCGTGCACTAAAACGTATGGAAACTAAACCCTCTCGACGTTAGAGGTTTAAGTTAATTGCTTGGGGGACATAACACCACTTCACAGAATGGCGTGTGGATCAGGAACGTGTATACAAGTCCAGCTGTGTAAATGTGTTTAAATTTGGAAGGTTAAAAATGTCTTGTTGCATGTATAGAAGTACCAGTACCAACACAATTGGGAAGTTAGAATTGGATTTTGTTGCATGTTTGTAAGTACCAGTACCAACACAGCTCAGTACCAACACAAGTAGATCATGTTTGCACATTGTCGAATGATCCATGATGCCGTGTATATGTAGAGGCATGTCAACAAGTCAGTTACTTCTACCCACCTTTGATTTGTGTATGTTTGCATATTTTTCTCGATTTAGACTCGTTTTTATTTTAATATTAAGTAAATAAATTGAAATGGATAGCAGTAGCCTGTCTTAGAGTAAGCAGCTGTTGACGATGCAACTCACTGGGTTGTGGTTTGTTGGTCATTAATATCGTAATTTTTAGTCCTTCATTTTGAAATATTGAGTTGATGGCTTGAGCTTTTACTTTGCCTGTCAGTCTTCACAGAATTCAATGGTTTGAGCTTTTACTTTGCCTTTCAGTCTTCACAGAATTCAATGGTTTGAGCTTTTACTTTGCCTTTCAGTCTTCACAGAATTCAATGGCTTGAGCTTTTACTTTGCCTTTCAGTCTTAACAGAATTCAATGGCTTGAGCCTTTACTTTGCCTTTCAGTCTTAACAGAATTCAATGGCTTGAGCCTTTACTTTGCCTTTCAGTCTTAACAGAATTCAATGGCTTGCGCTTTTACTTTGCCTTTCAGTCTTCACAGAATTCAATGGCTTGCGCTTTTACTTTGCCTTTCAGTCTTCACAGAATTCAATGGCTTGCGCTTTTACTTTGCCTTTCAGTCTTCACAGAATTCAATGGCTTGAGCTTTTACTTTGCCTTCAGTCTCAACAGGTTTCTGAAGGTGCTTCATTTTGAAATGTTGAGTTGATGGCTTGAGCTTTTGCTTTGCTTTTCAGTCTCAACAGAATTCTGAAAATCTGTCTTAACTGCAGGTTTAGTTTGCCTTGTATAGCCTTGTGATTCTTGGTTTCATTGACATTGTTTTTAAATTACTTTCAGTGAAAGTTCAGGAGCAAAGCACCAGGTTTTAAGGGATGCTTAATGAGTAACTTTATACAGTTACAACCGGTATGGTATTATGACTGCACAGTTAGCTCCATTTGTTAGAAGGTATCAAGTGGATAAGTTGGTGCCCCTTCTGCCTGGTATGCCTGTGGTATATAGAATATATGAGCTGTATGTGGCCTTTATTTTAATGAGAAGTGCAGAATGTTTGCAAGAAATGGGGCACGAAATATCCATTAGAAGCTCAGACCTTAAACAGACTTTTTGCATATTCAGGCTAAAAGTAAGAGCTATATTATATATGTGTATATATATATGTATAATTTATATTGTTCAGCAGTTTCAGTATTACTATTGTCACATGCTTTGTGGCATGTGATAAAATCAACCTTGAGTTCAAAAAAGTCCTTCAGATGCCCATAATCATCGACAAAATACGATTGCTTCTATTTATTTTGTTTTAATAAGAGTTTGCGTCTGTTTAACTGCTGTACTTGTTATGATGTGTTGTCTACAGGATTAGGTTGACTCCAGGTGCATGTTTGGTTTTGAGGCTATTGAGCCGTTTTGACATGGATAATGCTTTTCAGCAATGTTGCGTCGTTAGAGCAGTGTTCCCAACCTGGTTGGCAGATTGGGTCAAAAAATGTGAAAACTACTGATTATCAGTACTAACACAGGCCAATCTTTTAAACTTAAAGCAGTGTAGAAATAGCCGCAAGACTGCAATTCAGTACAAGGAACATTGCTTGTCATTAAAATTAAGAAATTAAAATTATTAAAAATTAAAAAATTACTGGAAGGATATAAATGAAATTAAGGGCAGGTGCCATTGACTGAATGACTTTTAGCAAGGACGACTTGCTCTGGAAAAGGTTGGGAACCACTGCATGAGAGGTACAGTCTTTGATGGCTAAAAGCTTCCTTATTTGATCAAGGTTTCAACAACTGTTTGATCTGTATGGCTGATGTGCATATTGAGTGTGCTTTGTTGTCCACTGTCATGTGAAACACTGGGAGAACTTAGGCACCGGTTGTCTGTGTATTTCTCATGGTATTTTGTGAGTTTATATACTATGCGAATGCGTGACTGCTGTGAAAAGTTTCTTCTGCGAAGTTGTGCTAGTCATGTAGCTGTATAATAGTTTTAAAGGTATCTATTGTCCTGTTTGCATATATGCATATATTCTGCTGCCTGTTGCCTACTGTGTAAGGTTTGTGAGAGTTTGGAACCATGGATGTAATGTTGATCTTAACCTTGTTGCCATTAAGTTGTGTATTCGGTTTCTAAAGGCATTTAAACGCTGATGGGATTATATCCCCAGCATTCTTTCGTTCCACTAGGCACTTGTCTCAGAATCCTTACTGCATGCATCTCTCAACTGTTGTGACATTGACAGTGAACCCCATTACCTCACAGCCATTTTACTTAATGAGCAGCCATAGCTATGAGAGCCATAAGAGTTATCTCTACCATTACACTACAACAGTTATTACTCCCATTATGCTACGAGGGTTATTAATAACATTACGGGATACAGACAATTCGCCCCACAATTTGCCCCCTTATATTTTTGCTCCCCACATTTAACGCCTCGGAAGTTTTGGAAATAAACAAACAAGACACAGCACATTTAACCCTTTCGCTGCAACGGCTTTGTAATCGCGTGTGTGCTATGTATGTATGTATGGTTGTATGTATGTGTATGTATGCATGTATGTATGTATATGTATGCATGTATGTATGTATCTATGTATGCATATATGTATGTATGTGTATATGTATGCATGTATGTATGTGTATACGTATGCATGTATGTATGTATGCATGTATGTATGTATGCATATATGTATGTATATATGTATGTATGCATGTATGTATGCATGTATGTATGCTTGTATGTATGTATGTATGTATGTATGTATGCATGCATGTATGTATGTATGCTTGTATGTATGTATGTATGTATGTATGTATGTATGTATGCATATATGTATGTATGCGTGTATATATGTATGTATGCATGTATGTATGCATGTATGTATGCATGTATGTGTGGTATGTGACCAGAGCATCAAATAGGTAACTATAATTTCCATGACGAGACGTACTCGTCATCGGCGTTGAAGGGATTAATGTATCAAAGAAGTTTAGTGTGATGTTTAACATGGCAAATGTCTCTAAACAGTGTGATTGCAATGTGTTCACAACTCCTGGCTATAAAGGTATCAATGACACTAGGTATCGATAGGAATGCTTATGTTGCGTCATGATATACAAACCTTTGCAAAGATGTCTGTGAGACTCGACTTTTTCGTGAATGAAGTTCTTATATCTAATTCTGTTTATATTTCTTGAATGAATTTCTCACATCTATTTCTGTTATATTTCTTGAATGAAGTTCTCACATCTAATTCTGTTTATATTCTTTGAATGAAATTCTCACATCTAATTCTGTTTATATTTCTTTAATGAAATTCTCACATCTAATTCTGTTTATATTTCTTGATTGAAATTCTCACATCTAATTCTGTTTGTATTTCTTGAATGAAGTTCTCACATCTAATTCTGTTATATTTCTTGAATGAAGTTCTCACATCTAATTCTGTTTATATTCTTTGAATGAAATTCTCACATCTAATTCTGTTTATATTTCTTTAATGAAATTCTCACATCTAATTCTGTTTATATTTCTTGATTGAATTTCTCATATCTAATTCTGTTTATATTTCCTGAATGAATTTCTCACATCTAATTCTGTTTATATTTGTTGAATGAATTTCTCACATCTATTTCTCTTATATTTCTTGAATAAAATTCTCACATCTAATTCTGTTTATATTTCTTAAATGAAGTTCTCACATCTAATTCTGTTTATATTTCTTGAATGAATTTCTCACATCTAATTCTGTTTATATTTCTTGACAGAATTTCTCATATCTAATTCTGTTTATATTTCCTGAATGAATTCTCACATCTAATTCTGTTTATATTTCTTGAATGAAGTTCTCACATCTAATTCTGTTTATATTTCTTGAATGAAGTTCTCACATCTAATTCTGTTTATATTTCTTGAATGAAGTTCTCACATCTAATTCTGTTGATATTTCTTGAATGAATTTCAAACATCTAATTCTGTTTATATTTCTTGAATGAATTTCTCACATCTAATTCTGTTTATAGTTCTTGAATGAAGTTCACACATCTAATTCTGTTTATATTTCCTGAATGAAGTTCTCACATCTAATTCTGTTTATATTTCTTCAATGAAGTTCTCACATCTAATTCTGTTTATATTTCTTGAATGTAGTTCTCACATCTAATTCTGTTTATATTTCCTGAATGAAGTTCTCACATCTAATTCTGTTTATATTTCTTCAATGAAGTTCTCACATCTAATTCTGTTTATATTTCTTGAATGAAATTCTCATCTAATTCTGTTTATATTTCTTGAATGAATTTCTCACATCTAATTCTGTTTATATTTCTTGAAAGAATTTCTCACATCTAATTCTGTTTATATTTCCTGAATGAATTTCTCACATCTAATTCTGTGTATATTTCCTGAATGAAGTTCTCACATCTAATTCTGGTTATATTTCTTGAATGAAATTCTCATCTAATTCTGTTTATATTTCTTGAATGAATTTCTCACATCTAATTCTGTATATATTTCTTGAAAGAATTTCTCACATCTAATTATGTTTATATTTCCTGAATGAATTTCTCACATCTAATTCTGTGTATATTTCCTGAATGAAGTTCTCACATCTAATTCTGGTTATATTTCTTGAATGAAGTTCTCACATCTAATTCTGTTTATATTTCCTGAATGAAGTTCTCACATCTAATTCTGTTTATATTTCTTGAATGAAGTTCTCACATCTAATTCTGTTTATATTTCTTGAATGAAGTTCTCACATCTAATTCTGTTTATATTTCCTGAATGAAGTTCTCACATCTAATTCTGTTTATATTTCTTGAATGAAGTTCTCACATCTAATTCTGTTTATATTTCTTGAATGAAGTTCTCACATCTAATTCGGTTTACTGCAGTCAAATGCAGATCAGAAATAACAAGAAACCCAGAAGTTCCGGTGTGTTTGCTGTATGTTTGTATGTATGCATGTATGTATGTATGTATGTATGCTTGTATGTATGTATGTTTGTATGCATATATGTATGTATGTGTATATATTTATGTGTGTATATATGTATGTATGTATGTATGCGTGTATGTATGCATGTATGTATGTATGTATGCGTGTATATGTATGTATGTATGTGTGTATGTATGTATGCATATATGTATGTATGTGTGTATGTATGTATGCGTGTATATATGTATGTATGTATGTGTGTATGCATGTATGTATGTATATGTATGCATCTGGACTTTTATAAAGTGCATTTTAGGAACCCCTTAAAAGCTGTTTATTTAACGCTTGTATCAATTATATCTTTCCTTAAAGTGTAATAAGTGGGAGCAAAACTTCCAAGGGCGAATTGTGTGGTGCAAAAAATCTGCAAACCTACCATTACTCGGGCTGTGTGGATGTGACCATTAGTAACCCTTGTGAGCACCCATTCACCTGATGTCTAACACTGGATTGTTCAAGCGTGTTCTAAGATGGTGCTTCTCAAACTTTCTCATGCTGCAAACTGGTAATTGCTTTGCCAGCTTCACCGGGACCAGTGCTTTCATTTTTTAAATCAGGAAGACCATTTTCATTAAACCTTTGCTTTACCATTTTCATTAAACCTTGGCTTTAAAGCAATTACTAATATTTAGCATCAAATATTTAGTATTAAGTATTATGGAATAATGTTGTTTTAAGTAATGTCAGAAACATTTTTATAGTGTATACATTTAATATTTTATTAGAATAAGATCAAAATTGTGATTCCAGTTATCATCTGCAGCCCGGTAGTCAATCACTCGCAGACCAGTCCGTGGCGTCACTAGGGCTGGTGTCACCTGGTGCGGTTAGTCATGGTGTCACCCTAAAAAAATGTGATGGCCTTTTTTAAGGAATTCGTCTCCCAAAAAAAGTGATGACTTTTTTTAGGAATTCGTCTCCCAAAGAAATTTGATGACCTTTTTTTTAGGAATTCCTCATCTTGCAAAAATTTCATCATTTTCTCATGTTGGGTGTCACCCCCCTCTGAGGGTGTCACCCGGTGCGGTCCGCACCCCCCGCACCCCTCTCGTGACGCCACTGAGACCAGTACCGGGCGACGACAGTTTGAGTAGCACTGGGCTGAGACACAATTATGGGTGTAAAACACTACTGATTATCACTACTGACATAGGCGTATAATTCTTTTAAACTGAAAGTAGTGTAAAAATAGTTCCAACACTGCAGTTGAACACAAGGAATGTAAATAAAGAACCAACTGGAATAAAAATAAATGAAATTAAGGCCAGGTGCCATTGACTGAATGTCTTTTAGTAAGGCTCTGAAAGAGATTGGAAAGCACTGCACCAGAAATGCATCTTGCATCTTGTAACTAGCCCACCTGTGTTTATTGGCCAATGCTGGACCCTGGCAATTCTTGGATTGCCTCAAGGAGGCTGATATTTTCAGCCAACAGTTGATAGCTGAGTTGAACATCTAGCATTAATGGATTATGTATATTAAGACTTATGGAGTACAGAGTCATAAAATGTAGGCCCTTGATGGGGTATTAAGTGACTGTGGTAAGTGATGCCCAGCTGGGCTGGACTGATAGAACTTTGAGATGTATTATACATGTTGTGCAGTGTACATTCGCATATTTTCATTATGTCTCACGTCTGATAGTTTGTCGGCTTGATACCTGCTGTGATGACCTGCTTTCGCAGAGAATTGTTAACATTCACTTTACCACATTTTGTTAAATCTCTTCAGAGTGCCTCCATAGGTAATACACTGCATGGATAACTTGAACAAATTTCTTAGGTTCTTCCATTGTCTTGGTGCCTCAAGACAATCCGGATTTTCTGTTGTAACAATTCACGGAGGGTTGTTGATCTGTCATAGTCTAGACCAGAGTTTCCCAAACTGTCGGTCGTGTCCCAAAAGTGGGTCGCGAAGCTCTGGCAAGTGGGTCGCCCAATTTTTTCGAGAAACATTTATTTTGCGCAGCAACAACATTTGGCTATGATTGGGCTATTATTTGCTGTATTGCAATAAATTGTAAACTGTTTTTACCTAAGTTTCCTTTAAATGCTTTAAATTTCTAAACGCTGTACGTAAATCCGCATATTTCGATACCAATTTACGAAGCAAATTTTAGTACACATTGCTTAATTTTACACAGTGCGTACCGAGACTGCCAAGATATTCACAAGTGGGTCGCGACCCAGAGAAGTTTGGGAACCACTGGTCTAGACTCTCACCATGGTGTTCATCACCTCTTGAGATTGGAAATTGCTGTTTTTATAGTCGAGCCAAGAAACTAATACAGTCGTGTTGGTGTAAGACTTGCCTGGGTCAGATGAGGCATGCATTATAGTCCAATACCTTATGTTTGGTTCCTTAGTTTTATGCCTGATTAATTCTACCAAAGTAGAAGCATGTTAAAGGTTGTGCTTTTGAAACATGTCATTTTTTAGTCGAGCAAGGATCTGTGTGAACTGTTAATGACTTTGTTTACTGTTCTTTTGTCTTGTGATGCTAATTGTTTAAAAGACAAGCCTAACATTTCTGGTTGCCCTTGTTTTCAGATACTACTGCAAGGATTTTTAGTTTGGCGTAGCAGTGTTGCGAAATCAGAAAGAGCAGTCGAACAGCGATCTAGCTCCTTTATTTATTTTCATTGGGGGAATTTAGCGAGTGCTCTGGCTAAGACTTCGATTGTTCTGCATCAGTTGATCTGACTTGCTTGAGTGCATCTAACCGTTAGTTGTTGTTGTTGTTGTTGTTGTTGGTTGTCAGAGATCCTGACATTTTCGATTGTATTTCAAAATGACATGCAAATTTGTGTGCTTTCATTGGTCAGTCAATGTCATTATATGGTCAAAGAAATTTCATATGCAGTTAATTGGTGCACTGTACATGAAAGGGGAAACACAGGGACAGGGTGTTAGCGGTTTGAATCGAGTGCGGCTGTATGTGACCACGGGCGTCTGCAGGAATTTTTTAGGGGCTAAATTTTTGTAAGGGGGAGCTAAGTGACGTTTTTGCATAGAATGAACACAGAAAACATGACAACTTTAACCCCTTCGCTGCGACGGCCTTGTAATCCCGTGTGCGTCATGTATGTATGCTTGTATGTATGTATGCAGGTATATATGTATGTACGGATGTATGTATGTGTGTACGTATATATGAATGTATTTATGTATGTATATATGTATGAATGTATATATGTATATATGTAACTTTGTATGTATATATGTATGTGCGTATATATGTATGTATATATGTATGTATGTATGTATGTATATATGTATATATGCATGTACATATGTATATATGAAGGTATATATGTATAAATGTATATTATGCATGTATGTATATATATTTGTATGTATATATGCATATTATGCATGTATGTATATATGTATGTGTATGCATGCATGTATGAATGTATGTATGTATGTATGTGTATATGTATGCATGTATGTATGTTGCATGTATGTATGTAAGTATGTATGTATATATGTATGTATGTATGTATGTATTTATGTGTGGTATATGACCAGGGCATCAAATGGGTACCTATAATTTCTATGACGAGACATACTCGTCCTTCGCGTATGGGAATAGCATTTCCATGACGAGACGTACTCGTCATCCGCAGCGAAGAGGTTAAAAAATAATAGTCAAGGACTTCCCTAAATAATTGTGTTTTTTGCATTCAAAATCGTGTTTCGACTGTTGTAATAATCATAATATTCAAAAGATTTTATTTTTGTAAAATATTTCCTAAATCCAGGGGGCAAATGCCACCCTCGCCTCTCCGGACGCCCATGTATGTGGCCATTTCAGTTGTACATCCAACTGAACCCTTGACCCATAGGTGTCTAGACCAGAATTATATGCCATTTATGTTTCAATATGCTAATAGAATTTATCATGAACAGAACTTGAAGAATGACTTCATATTTTGAAAATACTGTGTGAATGTGACAGTATTTGCATAATGGTTTCATTTGTAGGATGACATAAGAAGTTACTGTTGAGGAAGATAGTTGTATCTTTGATACTGATTTGGCCACAATGTTATCCAAGCCTTATTAGTTTGATTTATCACTGCTTGGATGCCGTATCTGGGCTTGCGTTTCATCACGGATTTATCATTGTATTTCAATCGTAAGTGAATACTCAGTAGAGAATATCCAGCCCGAGATTTTGTTTTCCGAGTTCTAGTCTTTTACAGCAGCTAGTAATGGTTGCTAACCTTGAACTTTAATGTTGCAGGTTAACTTGAAATTATTTAACATACCGGGCAAGTTCGTACACATAACAAACTGCTAGTCTATTGATCGTAAGCTGCTAGTCATTTTACCTGCTTGCTAAATGAAGAATAAGCCGATATATTTTATACAAATTTTTATTATGTGGTGCTTAATTTTAGCTGAATTGCTTGTTCATTGATTTGTTAGTGTACTTGAGGTCAGCATTTTAATTTGACAGTATTCATAAGCTGTAGCTTCTGTTCGCTTTTTAAGAGTAACTTGGGCTATTTTAAAGTTGCAAGATCTGCCAATCAAAGGCTTGTTTTTCCTGCAGACTCTGTATGTCATACCTTTGCTTGTCTTACTTGGTCCAATGTTTTAGTCATATGGGAACAAAATCAAACAGGAATGACTGAAACTAATGGCAGCTGGCGCATGTCATGAAAGAGTACTTACTTTTCCGGAACAAATATTTGTTAGTAGCGTTCAGGAAATTATCAAATATTGATAACTTTCTGTTAATGTGTGACAGGATCTGACTTTAGTTTCCATGGCTTTTTGGAGTCTTGTGGCAACCAAAGGTTTTTGATGGAATGTATTTTATGGTGTTCAAACAAGATTTGAACAACTTTGTTATGATGTTGTTTGTAGCATTAATTCTGGTCAGTGGGGTTCAGCGCGTTGTTTTCTCAACGTGTTTTATGTCCATGTTGTGTGATTGATTTATATAGAAATCTATTCAGAACTTGGGTTCACTGTAAAAGTGCTGGATTGTTTGAGAAAAGGAAGTATTTATCATAACTGAAGAAAATTGCCAGTTGTTGCATTTCACGCAGTTGCTATACTTGATCTTTGTGCCAAAGTCGAGGTAATTTGTACAATATTTGAAGCAGCTTTGGGACAAGCATTTGTATATATATGTGTGTGTATATATATATATATATATATATATATATATATATATATATATATATATATATATATATATATATATATATATATATATATATATATATATATACATATATATATATATATACATATATATATATATATCTCTTTGTGCCGTCGGCTCTAGGAGCCCTAGCGATCGTCATGCCACACAGTCTCCGTTGCCGTCTTGCTACTTCTCCCAGTAGCCCTTGAGTCGCGCTTTGGCCTGGGAGTATCGGCGTGGTTTGGTGTGTGGCATGACGATTTTCTTGGCATGATTAACAGGGGTGGTTTGCCATTGCCTTCCCCTGGTTTTGCCTGCCGTGCCCGTTCGTTCCCCCTCCTAGGAAGAGTACTTCCTAGGAAGGGTACTAACGGTCCGCACCACGAGAAGGTGGGCACGGAGGACTTTGGTTCACCAGCCCAGGTCGGATCCGAGTCTACGCTCATCAGAGTCGTCGGTCAGGTCGCCTCCCTGCTTTACTCTGTACCAGAGTGACTGGTGAACCTTTGCGGACTATATATATATACATATATATATATATATATATACATATATATATATATACATATATATATATATATACATATATATATACATATATATACATATATATATATATACATATATATATATATATATATATATATATATATATATATATATATATATATATATACACATATACACGTATATTCACTGCTTCAACAAACGGCTCCGCGCTGTATAAACCAAAGATCTACGTGAGTGTCTTGGTTGTAAACATTTGCTCTTTTTACTGGTAATGTTATCATGACTGTTTCCTTATCATGGGGTGTAACAGAAACCATTCATGACGTGTTTCTGTAAGAAGGGGTGTAACAGAAACCAAAGGATGATGTGACGAAATAGTGAGTTTGCTGTATTATAACAAATGTTGTTTATTTATGGCAATTAGTAGTTCAGGGCCAAATGGCTTTCTGAGTCATGCTGATGCAGAAAATTGTCATGCAATTTAGGGATATGCCTGCAAAGTATATAACTAACAGCATGGCAGAGTTCTAGGTACATATGTATTGTCATTTGTTTTATGACTGCGTTATTATTATTATTATGCGTTAGTAACTAGTAATATCATTATTTAATTATAACTGTTGTCATCAGACTTGATGCATTGTGGCATTGTGTGGCCCGTTACCTCATTTTATTTTTGATAAGTTGTTATTATACTGGGATTCGGATATTGTTAAAAGGCATATCTCCGTCTGCTCTCATCTATCACTCTTTATCAGAGCTCTCTCCGTCTCTCTCGCTGTCTGTCTTTGCTTTGTGGCATTATGGTTACTGTTCTGCTGTTGCCAATTGCTTATTAACAGGTGTCCTGTGAGTATTGTGATATTACATTGGCTCTTTGAACGTCAGAGCACTTGCCGTCTTTTCTTATGATATTACACTCGTGACTTTCGATCAGCTAAAGTGATGCTAGTCGTACGCATTTGCTTTCGAAATCAGTTGTCAAGACAAGACATTTATCAATCATTACTAAACTAAAACATTTTTATTCAAAAGACACCAAATACCATATACAATAGTTGTATTGCACTCGTATCTTGAAACTCGTCATAACATCTATGTTTATATATATATATGTTTATATATATATATATTTATATATATATATATATAAATTATAAATATATATGTGTGTAACATCAAACATCAAATTTTGTTGGGGTAATCCATATCAGGCTGCAATTAACCACCATTTAGGTGGCGTGTTAAGTAACCAGTTTATGTAACACCGTGTATTTACTCAAGTTTTCTTCAGCTGTCAAATACTGTGACACAAACCAGCATATCTACAACGATTAAAGAACTGATTGACATTGTCGACTGTTGCTTTATTGAAAGATATTTTATCCAACGACTAATTTAAAGCTTTAACGACGAGCGAGTACTAAAAGCGACCGGGAAACAGATGCAGATTTTCATTAAAGTGTTGAATACGTTTATCCAGTGACCGATTTAAAGTTCACCTGAGCGCAGACTGACCTGACATTATTCACAACAAATTTTACTGGAAATGCATGTTTCGCTGTCATGCTACTCAAATTGTCACTTTGTAAGGTAATATTTGTACAGCGTCTTTTGGATTCCTCTCTAAGGTTTCCGGTGTTACTGGGACCATTCGGCAAGCATGCTGGGGATAGATTTTTTTCATACTTTGAAATTCGTCCAGTAGAAAACACTGCAACCAGGAAATTAGCTTAACGGAAAATGGGAAAATAAAATCTGATTTACAAGTAACGGGACTGTTCATCTGGAACGCGCTGAAAATGCTCTTTGAACTACTCTTCGACTCGTTTAATCATTTCTGAACGATGGACACCAAACATTGTCGACTTCAGACAGCGAACAAACATCACCAAAAAGCAGCGTTCTACTTCCAGCAGCGAATTCAGGAACCTACCATTTTCTACTCTGGTTCACCCTAGGGAAATCTGTGGTGGAATCCACTTGCTTCCAGTGATACTGGTCGTAGGTATAGCTACTTGGTAGTCCAATTATCATTCCCGGCCATAGGCAGGCTTCTGTTAAACACGTCGCTTGCTTCTGCAGACTAATAAATTATTTGGATCATTGCATTACATTACACAAACATCGTTAATACTGAAAAGAACTGATTTACCTAAAAAGCCAAATATCTTTTGTATGAAACAGTTTCAAAACTGACAAAGTTAACTGATTTGGTCATGAAATGGCATGAAGCAAAGACCAGAGGCCTTCTGCAGATTTAATTAGGCAGTGCAGTAGTCATCCATATCCTGTAGAAGGAAGCATAATGTTCTTGCCTTTGCTCCAAACCATGTTGTCAACGACAACATGTGATCAGTACACTGCAGAACTGGTTAACTTCAGGAATGTGCCAATGTAAAATTATACTGCTCGTTACAGCAAACTTAAACACAAAGAAAAGTTTTTAAAGGCTGCATCTCGAAATTATCAAACTCTCTAAGCAATAACCAGCAATCCTGTAAGAAATTAAACTAACTGATAAGTAATTCAGCACTAAAACACTGTTTCCACATTGGTACCTCGTATTGTCCAGACGGAGACACTGTTGACCAGACAATTACACACATTACAAGGGTGGGCTAATTTCATTACGGTGTAAAACATCAGCAAGGCCATGTTCAAATGTGATGAGCTGTCACCTCTCTTCTTGTAAGTTAACAATTAAAAGCTCCCGTTCCATCGTTTGGACGATGGAAGGTCCAAGAAAGGATTTTACCCTGTTCTCGTCTTTTCCTAAATCAAGCCTACGAAGTTTCCCTTCCTGAAAAGGCACTGCCAAATCCCACCAAAGCTCAAATTGGCAAATGTGGTTGAGCCAGGAAAATGATAATTCAACAAAAAGTGTGATACATAATGAGATCTAGCACAACCATAATATTGATAGTATCAGTTTCTGCTGTTTTTAAATGACAGCTTCTCCCTTATCATTTATCTCGAACGGATTGTGGCAGTCTCAACAAAGCGCAGCAACAAACTGGTAGCCTATCGCTACCACTTAAAACTTACACAAAAGTCTCTTGCTTGTATTATTTTTCAGCTCATAGGAGTAAGATTTAAAAATATGTTAACACTTGTTTAATTAATCTTAAATGGGTAGAGTTTCCTTATTATTATTACTATTTTAATTATTAATATTATTTATTATTAATATTACTGTTATTATTACCCCTAATATACAACTATTGTCATCAATAATTTTCTACAGATAGTGTCACTGATTTGAAGATGCTACTTATAGACAGAACTGCTTACTGATTCAATGAAACATGCATCAAAAATTATGTTTAAATATAATATAAACATTGGAAAACATTGACTTAGTGTCTGTGTTCAAAAGCGCAGCTTGAAAGGACGTCATTTAAACTCGTGTCACCATTTTAACTCAAGTCTAAGGTAGGACAAGTAGATAAACGGTAATCAACAAAACCAAACAAAGACGTTGACTAAACAGACAAGCTATGAAGACCAGTGGGTATACACTGTGTGTACACAGTTCTCAATATTTCATTCAGTATTTGCTATTGACAATTCAGCACTTCGATTAGGCAAACCGAAGAGGTCATTCAAGTCAAAGTCACAAGATTTTACCTGACAACACCAGCTGCATAAGAGGCTTACAGCATAACCAACAATATTACCACACTGCAAATATTATTTGCGCATGCCACGGCTTGGTCACAGTAGGCAGTTCGCATCAAGAATCTCTTAAGAATTTATGAAGCATATAACCGTGTACAGAAAACTACAGGTGCTTTTATGAACATTACAGTAAAACACAACAGGAAATTTGAGCATGCTCATTGCCGGAGCTCCGAAGCTCACATTGAAACCTGGCAAGGAGAAGTCATGGTCTTTAGGCAAGCTGCTGTTCAGAATTCAACTGATCGGCTAGATTTAAAAACCAATTTTTTTATCAGCAACAGTAAACAGATGCTGAGGGACAAACTTCCAGATACTGGAATGCTCCTGTATTGTTAAACCCATCACTTGCTGATACTGAAATGGCTGCTGAACTTGTCTTGTACTTAGGTCTAGCCTTAAGACATGCAACAAGGTTTGTAACGTACATTAATTTTCGGCTACCTGTAAAGGCATGATGCTGTAGTACTTAAATTACTGTTGCTTTATCATTCCTGAATTTAGCATATTTCTTAAGTAACAGATAGTTCTGTCACACCATGACCTCAGAAACTGAACTGGACAAATACTTTTTGAGTAACAAATGAAAAGATCTTGACTTCAAAGGGGTATCTACCAGCATTTTTCTTGAGCAGCAGACTTAAAAAAGGTGAAAAAAGGCCTTGTATATTGCATGAGTATAATACAGCTAGTTACGATGGCCTTTGGTCTGATCTTTTTTAATGGTCAGTTGTATTATATTCAAACTGCATAGAACAGAGGTGTGTGTGCTCAAGAGGCTGATGGAAAATTAACAGTGCTTGATTTTCATTAAAAAGATCACTCCCAAAACACAAATATAGGCAGCAGACAAACATTACAGAATGACACGGGTATCACAAACTGGCAAAATTAACATTACTGGCACTGAACACAGTATAACAAGGTAGCAACACAGTAAATGTCCGTGCAACATCTGACAGAGTAACATCGATCTAATAATAACCAGCTAGTACACAACATAACTGGTATGTTTGTCACTGTCTAAAGCTACGTGTTAGCAACTGAAACACAGTACCTCACTACCACTTGTGTAACAACTGGTACCTAGTCTACAATACGGTCCAGATGATCAAACAACTGAATACATCCACTTTCAACCATGATAACCGGTTGATTAACATTCACAATCCACCAAGGTAACGCCGCAAAGTTTTTACACCATAAGCCAGTTGACTGGTACCAATTTGCATAATAACCGACGGCTTCTGGAAATAGATTACCAGTTCTAGCACTGCAAGAAGAGGCATTTAACCAAGCTGATACACTTGGCAGACTTCAGTCTCTTTCAGCGAAGTTTTAGAATTCAATCCCAACATGGCTCACAGGCTTCAATACCAAAGTTTAAGACTCGTGTGAAGCAGTCTTGAAGTTTTCGTTCGCACCTGCACACAGAAGACACCGTACATGCTCGGGGGAAATGCAACATGCATAGGATTGAAGTCAAATACATGCACTCAGCGCTATAAACAGATCATTAAACAGCTCTTTGACTACCAAAACTTGCTTGAAACACCAAGCCTGCCAAGTCATAAAAGCCTGCAGAAGATTATAAAAAACCACAACTTCTGAAAGGCCAATTTAACCCATAAAAGAAATTGTAATACGCGTCGTTTTCTTTTAATCAAATGCATCAGGTAGACTGGAATTCTTTGACGTTGCATGCGACTCATGTGAAGCAGTCTTGAAGGAAGTCCTAGCAGTTATCGTGCGTGGTAATAACAAAGTCAGAAAAATCACTGCAGTGCATTTTAGATAGAGAGCATTACCTAGTCACACGATTACAATCATCAGCTTTTCCTCGACATGTCGGCCACACGATCCTGTTTCAAATTGTCTGACTTCGGTGCACGCGAGTCTTCCACACCTCCATCCAGATTTCGGTAAACTGGATGTGACCCCTTCAAGTCAACTGACGTCATGTTGAGCACTGGTCGTCGCTCCAAACTATTGCTCACTGAATTCTGTGCGATGCTGTCCTTCTTCATGGGAAAATTTGATGGGTATGATCGTACCTCATGACTGAACGCTGGCTCAGCATTTGAAGAAGCCCCTGGACCCAATGCTGTGGGAAATGGCAGTGGCGTTTCGTGAAGACGTTGTTCGTGAACTAATTTTTCTGATGCAGTGCAAGTCTCTGTTGAGACGTCGTCATCCGATGCAAGTCCTCCGTTATGAGAAGATGCGTATGGAAACAGAACATCAGTTGGTTTGATGGGAGCCTTTCTATCAGAAACCATGACCACAACATCATGTGACGGTGTCTTTGCATTATATGCGGTCACACTATGAGCATCAGCAGCCTTTGAAACAGCACAAGCAGACGCTGTCATTGCGACGCCAGCGGAGGACTTTGGTGCACTGGTGGATGTAACCGGAGCAGACGAAGAAGTCACCGGAGCACTTCCAGACGAGACCTGCACGCTGTTGGTCACATCGTGGGTATTTGCAGGCTTCACTGATGTACATGGTGAGGAAAGGGGTTGCTGTGTACAGCTGGAAACAACTGGAACATTTACAGCCTTCACTGATGTAGTACACACCGATGCCAAACCAGCAGTGGCTGAAAGCTGTTGTTCAGTGCTTGAGACAATAGGAGCAACTGTAGCCTTCAATGCAGTAGTAGACACTGATGCCAAAGGCGCACCAGTGGAAGACTGCTGCACACAGGCTGAAACAATGAGAACATCTGCAGAATTCACTGATCCAGAAACTGATGCCAAAGGAACATTAGTGGGAGCTTGCTTTTCACTGCTAGTAGAGACAATAGGATCAATTGCAGCCTTCAATGATGTAGTAGACACTGATGCCAAAGGAGTTTCAGTAGAAGACTGTTGTACACTGCTATCCTTTCCCGGTGCAGATAAAGGTGCCAACAGAGCATTTTCAGAGCATTCCCGAGCACCAATGGAAACAACTGGAGCAGAAGCGGTCTTCAATGATGTGTAGACAAGTGCTGCAGCAGGTGAGCCCTGTGGATCGCTAGACACAAATGAAGTGGCCACAACGGACGTCCCCAGTACCTCAGTGGGAGCAGCATCCTTTTTGCACAGCTGGTCATCAGTTTTGCTGGATGATGGTTCACTAACAGCTGAATCTGCCCCTATGTTCTTGAGCAGCTGCTGGTCCCCTTTCTTCAGAAGCACTGCTGAGGAGAACTCTTCAACCTTCTTAAGAGACAGCAAACCCACTTTTGCCACATCTTGAACTACGCAGTCCACATCTCTTTCTTTCTGTTCTTCAACTACCAACTGTTTTCTCCTGACCTCAGTCGTGTCAGAAGATCCACTTGTACCAGTATCAGAAAAGACCTCTTTACCTGCAGGCTCCTTGAAATCACACCCTACTTTGTCAGGCAGTACTCCACTACTTGCTGTTTGAACAGCCACTTTCGCGTCCACGACAGCAGCCGCTTGACTTTCAGACGACTCTGCCCCTGTGGACTCTCGTGGTTCGCTGCCAGCCATCACTGAATATTTTGTTGCAAACTGCAAACCACTTGGTGCCAACGAAGAATCTTTGGATGCACCTTCAGCATTAGTCTGCATCTCTGAGGCACCCAGCAATTCCTTATCAGCCAAACCAGACTTCATGAATGCTGACCCTAATGCTACAGAGACAGTTCCAGATTCCACCTGCAAGTCTTTGGACATCATAGGCAAGTGTTTGGATGTAGTTTGTGAACTTTCAGATGTCGGCAGTGATACAATGGGCTCTGTAGACCCCAAAAGTACACCTTTGGTAGCAACACTTGATGCCTGCAAGTCATCAGCAGCAGCAGCAGCAGTACCTATAGACACAGGTTGCAACTGTTCAACCACCACATGAGCATCCTTACCCACTTCCTGATAACCTTTGGCAGATACCTGTGCATCTCTACAGACAGCAGCATGGGGCTCTCCTTTCGACAAGTCTTTCGACTCTTTGAATATCCCACAAGACTCTTTAACGAGAGGGGAACTGCTCATAACAACCTCTGACTCATCGGTAAACCCCTCCACAGTTTCACTTTGTTTCTGTAGCTCCTTTGGTGATTCGTGAAACACTTCTAAATCCTCCTCAGTTGTTAACTCCACAGTAGATGTAAAATACGGATGTTCCGCTTCGGGAGCCAACTTCTTGGGAGGTGGTGGTTCAGGCTTCATTAGCATCCACGGATGAACAAGAAGCGACTCCAGACTAGGTCGTTGAGGTGCATTGATCGACAGACACTGACCGATCAGGTCTTTCACTTCTACAAATGCATTTAATCATTTTTACTATCATTATTATGCATTTATCAAGCACCACTATCTATACAATACAACTGTATTTTTATATTGCCCTCCTTTCAAAGTTCAGCAGTGCACACGACCATACGATAGAACATCGATGGCGCTGGGTCGCTATGCAGTGGCTTGAGGTAGATTCGAACCTCCGACCCTCCGGTTACATGGAACAGAACATACCGTTACACCACCGCGTTCCCCCAATGATCAGTCGATGGCACTGAGCAACTGTGAGTGAACAACTTGCTCGAGGTCCCTGCACAGTAACCTGCTCAGACAAGACTCGAACCCGCTCTCCGGATTACAAGGCGAGCGCTCTAACCAATAGTCTACTGTGTCCCACAACTCGTATATATCTTAATATTACTATTATAAATATTGCTCCTCCTGCTTAATCGATGTTATTTTTCTACAACGCATTGCTAGATAATTGCTACTTTTGTCTCGAAAATATTATAAAAACTTTGTTAAGCGCTATTATTTTACTGTGGTATTTCTGGCTTCCATTACTACAACTATTGTTTTCATAATCATCACATCATCCCCATTATTCACATTACAGAAATATAACTGTCCAATGTACAAACAAGTTTGGGTTTACAAAACCAGTTCAATTGCAATAGCTCTCCTCTGTTATTCATAATGACTTAAGAAAATCTAAATGTTCTCCAGCACACAGCTTTCCTAGCACGATTATATTACTAATTTTATTACCAAGATATCAGCCGAGATATGTACTTAATGTTTCCTTTTAATCATTCACGTATTTATTTCTGATTAAATAAGATAACATTGCAAACGTTAAGCCACGCACATGTAAATAAATACTCACGTGATACATATTTAATTTTAGGTTAACAGTAATTTTTAGGCTTATAGCTGTAATAGTTCAAAACTTGTAACAGACCTCGAGAAACCTCCTTGCGATATACTGGCTGAGCTTCAAGAATCTCCTCATCATGCTCAAAAGGAATATCGCCACAAACGATGTCAAAGAGAAGAATGCCAAGAGACCAGACTGTAGCCGAGACAGCGTGATACTTCTGCTGTCGTATCCACTCGGGAGGACTGTACACTCGAGTCCCTGCATTAATTATGCAACAACTAAAGTACACCACACAAAATTTTGTAATATTTTAAGGCTAAATTAAAATACAGATTTAAGTTGTAATCAGTTATATTTCACTACTATATTGTCGAATCTTGAAGGTAAATCAGTACTAAGACTCTCAGCAGTGACCGGTCAAATTTCCAAAAGTAATTGTAATTGTAGTCGAACATTTATAACTGTAATATAATGCTTCACTGCTGATGACAAGAACAATTAATTTTAGTTATTTTTTCAAGTACAACAAACCGTCCTTAGCTTTATAATGCTAGTATTTCTCCTTATGACAAATACAAAGCACTTGAAAAGTAACAAAGACGAGATGAAAATGTTCATCTCTTTTACAAACGGAGGTACTAAAGCTACTGGGAAAACAATGCAGCTGGTCGTTAAAGTGTTAAGTGCTAAGCTGTCTTTGTGCAATGCTTTGAAAACTCTAAAGATAATAAATATCTAGACCTTTTATTTATGAAATTCTCATAAAATAGTTTTTAACCTAAAAACAACTCAAGAAGAAACAACTTTTTAACCTAAAAACAACTCACGAAACAACATAGTACTCCTTAGTGAAAATCAAACATCCATGTCAGCAACAACTGCTTAGACCTTCTGATAGTTGTGCATCTATTAGTTAATTTCCCATCAATAGAACCTATGGGTCCACAAAGATATGCCTCATTAGTTTTACACAAATTTTATATAAAAAACAAATAAAGAACATTTTGTACCAAAACATTTAAAATTATGCAACAACTGCAGTACACCACAAAAAATTCTGCAGTAACATGCACACCAAAATTTACCTTCAAATTCAGTGTAGATGCCTTCCTTCAGATAAGCACCAGAACCAAAATCAATAAGCTGTAATTTTCCGGTGTTCAGATCGATAAGGATGTTTTCATCTTTAACGTCCAAATGTACAACTCCAGCCTTGTGAATCTCTAAAACCATTTCCACGATCTGATGGAAGAAATCGCGTGCAACATCCTCTGGAAGAGGTCCGTTTTCTGTTATGAAATCAAACAGATCCTTGACTAATTCTCGCCGTTCCATGACCACAACAAAGCTGTCGGGCTTCTCGTAATAATCCAAGATCTTCACAATGCCGTTAACATGGGAAACCATGAGCATAAGATGAACTTCAATTGGTACCTTCTGTCCTTCCAGCTGAAAAAGTACCAACCAAATGCACGTATATATACAAGTATACATGTATCAAGATACTTATATAGCACCCTTAAACCACCTGTGTATACTACCACCTGTTGTCACTCCACACTATCGGTGCAGCTTGATCCAGGGACTCTGGACATGATGCTATCTGTCAATAGGAATCTGTAGGTCGGGCTCCACGCGTGAGTATGGGCTCACCACATGTGAGTGTGGACTCACCATATGTGAGTGTGGGCTCACCATGTGCAGCTCTTCAAGTTTTCTGAGCAATGTTATGTTCACTGACGACATTCCAGTTCTTAATGATATTTAAAATAATACACAAATGACCCCGACCCCTGATTAGACTGCTCTTGAAGTGGTGTCACATTGAATATTCAGTAAAAATTACAATTGCCTCACAAGCGTGATGTACACATGGCAGAGCCATGTAGATTTAAACAAGTGCATTTTAAGGTATGCAGAACATTTATGCTGAACAAAGTCAATTGAAACATTATTTAAATGCAATGGAAGAAGGCTTCAACACTAAAGTAACATGCCTTACATGCCTTGCATGTCTGTTAAACACTTAATCTGAAACAGCATGAGAATACGAGATCACGTAACAATATGACCTGTGGCTGGGCTGAGAGCTGTGGCTGGGGGTGCCTCTGAGTAGGTCTCTTGAAGAGGTGCTATATAAATTCTCAAATGAATGAGATTGGCATGAGAATCTGAAACTTCCAAGAAGCAGAGCACCTGAATTTCAGATACAGAAAACTGGTCCATGCAATTCTAAGAAGGGTTTTATAGCTTGTACTTTGAACGAAACAGTCAAGGACTTAAGGTTCTCAGCATTAGGCTGCGGCTCAACCTCTGCACCACGTCAATCATTAACGAATAACTGCATGTGTAGCATTATCTGTTCACGAGGAATAGTTGTTAAAAAATGATGATACAAAATATTTCAAAATATAGCACCAACATGGTGAGTTTGAAAAGTTTACGTTCAAGAAGTAGTACAGAGCAGCAGTATATATCTACATCACATCCAGTTTTTCCTACGGATGATAAATCAACTTGCGTATGAACCGAGACCCACTAGTTCTCTATGGCCTATAAATTACTCCAGCTCGACATCCAGCCAACAGTGACCTGCTCCTTAAATCAGACATATATGTACCAAGGTCCATCACTTCTCTATGACCTCTGCCCGACTCAGTATTTGTATCCAGAGAACATTGACCTGTTCTCTAAATTCAGCTACAGTGACTTCGCAGTTAAATGATGACTTTGCAGTTTTGAAAAATCAAATTACGTGTATTGAAATATCTGATATATAACAAGATGCCATTATATTAGTTTTATGGTGTTTACATAAACCAAGGTAAAATACTTCAAGATTAAATATGAGAAGCAACTGAGCATTACTTTCAGGCACTCAGGTCAACCATAACAGTCAACACAAGCCCCCCTGACTATTAATTAGAGCTGTAGCTAAGGGTATAAAAGATTCATGTTCTGTTTACCTCGACCCATTCTGTCACTTTGTCTTTCTCGATATGCTTCATGGCAACCTACAGTTGCAAAACATTGGCTTTACTGATTAGGCCACTTAGATCAACATTCTAGACACACAAGATTTACATTTGCATGACACTAATTACATAAAGTGACTCACATCCTAGTAACATACACACTTGTAACTAAAATTTCAAAATCTACACTGCATCTGATGCTTCAGAGCTTCTCATCCGAAAGACTGCATTTGAAACTTAAAAATCAGAACACAAACAGCACACATCAGTACGGCAAATGCACAAATTGTCTAGTAATGTCTACACAGTCACTGGTTTTGCCTTTGACTGTACACATATATATTATTAAACCAACACAGTAGTAGTCAGTAGCTTACGTCTACTAGTGTTTTCACCACTCCTTTTCACAGTACACTAGAAACCTCATAATCGATGAAAAAATATGAAGTGTAGTGCCACCAGTATACTCGTAAATTTATAAGTTCCAATTAATTATTAATTACAGCTCTATTAAATAATTTCACTGTATACAGAAAGAAGTTAATAATAAAAGACAGGAGTTAATTATATTAAATAAAGCTGCACTTACCAATGCGCCATCTTTTTTACGCTTTCCCGCATACACAGTTCCAAACCCTCCACTGCCTATCACATTTTCGATGCTGTAACGTTTTTCTATCACCTGGTCTTTCTCTCGTTTTTCTGAAATGGGTTCAAGGAGAAGTTACAACCAAGAATCATAAAAAACAGAACAAATAACTTAATAATAGTCTTAACGCTTTGTATCGCATGTACACCACTAAGTATAAGAGAAATTTATATTAAAGCATTAAAAATTGGTGTATTATGATATTGTCAGGCTAGTTGGTTACAGCGCTCGCCTTATAACAAGAAAAGTAAGTGTTCAAGTCTCCTTTGAGGCGGTTACTGCACAGGGACTTTGAGCAAATACTGACTCATAACTGCTCAACATGTCGATTGATTATTGGTCATTAGATACTGGCACTTAACAAATTCCTAATAATAATAATAATATGCCATAGAAATATCTTGATTATATCAACATAAGAACAGGAACAATAGTGTATGATATATTAGACTGTAAATCTAATGGCTTCATGTTCAATTCTCAGCAAGACAGATAACGATTTTAAGATCACTGCTACATCAGCACCCAACAACACAAACACGAGACAAATGACTTTATGAGGTTAAGAAAATGAAGTCGCACAATTCCTCGTCTTCTTTCTCACTGTTCCAATTCCAAATACCATCTTCCTCAGCTGTGCATTATTTCAATTCCAAACACCATCTTCCGTAGCTGTTGTCTACTTGTTTACCTGCTTGACCTCCCGATTTTGAATTGGAACTGAACCAGCCCACACTTGCCATATAAACGTTTGGTTTCATTAAGCACCCGTGAAGAAGGTGGTTTGTACGACAGTTTTATTGGGCACTGAAGAAATGCAGATTTACGAACACAATTCTTCTTCATTAATTCTAATATATATCAACGTGGATAACAACAGATAACTGAACATTCAATATGTCCTTATCAAATATATAACCTTGCATTTTCTTGTCCATTTGTTCTCGGTGTTAGGTACTAGGCAAACTTGGGTTTAAATGGTCATTCAAGTCAGGAATTGCGTCAGCCCAACATCCACTGTTATCTCTGTAGCCCTTCGAACTCATTGAACTATACCAATCACGAATATTATGCTTGTACTACACACCAGCCTCACGCATACATTTCCATACACAGGCAAGAGCGGCAACACACCAATCCCACAGCCCGATCGATCGCCATCCACACTGACCGTCGTTCACACATCTAATTTATCGTCAAATAATCTCACTGTCCGATTTTCATTCTTGGTGTACTGCCCCTAATTCACACATTAACACTAAAACCGTTATAAAGTGCGATGTTTTTAAACCAGCCAGACCTTTTTTTCGATTCCCCCCCTTCGACCAAAGACGATTATCATTCATAGGTCCTACGGATCGGAATGTTTTTTATTTCATTTACCTTTTCCGCTCTTCGTCGTGCTCTCTCGCGGCATGAGACCACATGAGAAGAGACTCATGTTACTAATCTTTCTCGACAAGAGCTTCGACATTCCTTCGCCAAGAGAAACGCTGGATTTTTCGCAAAAAACATGAAAACAAACTACCAGACTTTAATCCAGACGCAGCACAAACCTCGTTAATAACTAATACGTGTGTGAATATTTAGCAGTACTGCTAAAAGCAGCACAGGCCTGGTGAATAATTCATTAGATATGAATATTTAGTAGGACGAGAGTGGCGAATCGGAATCGACCGATGTTAGACAGGCGCCTGGCAGCCGTTGTAGGCTGCGGTTTATCCCTAGCGGACGACGGTGCATGAATAATTAAGTTACGTAGGCGATCGAGTTTCCGGTTGGAACTGTGCCAATCCGGAACTGCGTAAATGAGTCTAGAGGACTCGCGGTGATCTTGGGTGCGTACTAGGTTGATCGCAGTCGTCAAACCACGTCCCTCGCGTCTGGGGGCTGATCCTGAGACTTTGATCAGCATCCCATGGGCAACAATTTAGGATTTTGTGGAAATTTATGGCCTACGCTTTTTGCTAAATGGCCTCAACTCGGCTAATTGATCAGTAGAGTACCACGTGTAGGGACAGTAGGCCAAAAATCTAAAATACACAATTTTTGGGATAACACAAAGGTTTACAGAGAACAGAGCACTTTAGTTAGTGTTTCGTACAGAAATTAAAGGTCTAGATCTGCATGCTCATAAGCTATAACTGTTTACCTTACAACCTATAGGCCTACCGGTAGGTGCAGACCCCTCTCTAGAAGAGACCACGTACGTAGGTCTAAACTAGGCCTATTGGACTCGATCGGTTTGGGCTGTGGTCTGGAATCTTCCACACACGTGGATGGTGCCTACATGTCTAGGCCTACAGTTATAGCATAGGCTAGTCTAGTAACATAAAATATACCTATATCCATAAGGAACGATAAACAGTCTTGTTGTCAAGACCTTAAATTCAAGACCAAGACCAAGGCCAAGACTTTGAACCTCAAGACCAAGACCAAGACTTTGAGCCTCGAGACCAAGACCAAGACCAAGACTGAGCCTCAAGACTAAGACCAAGATCAAGACTTTGAACCTTAAGACCAAGACCAAGACTTATGGTCTCAAGACCAAGACCAAGACTTTTAAAAACGAACTCGAGTGCACTCGAGACCAAGACCTTGGTTTCGAGGACAACAAGCCTGACTATAAATAGGGTGATACACGATCAGTGCTGAATAAGAAATAGAAAATCATACATGTAGGCCTATCTGCCTATTATCGATCGGTCAACCTGGCTAGTGTTGACATGATCTAGGCCCTATGCAAAACACTGGTGGTCTAACAGCGCAGAAAGTGAAATCATTCCGTGCACTAAGAACAAAAGCACAAAAGCCTAATTGGCTTTCAATTCTCTACTCGACATTATCAGCTGGCATAGCGAACTAGCCTATCTCGATATGTACTTTGGTATGCAGACACTTCTACAGGCTACAAATGTATGCAATGCGTAGGTTTATTTAGGTCTATAGGGCCTATATATATTCATATATAAATATCATAATATATATTTAAAATAGATATCCATGGCGGCGATCTTGTTTGACAGGTGGGGGGAACACTTTAGAACTGATCTGGTCAAAAAATAGTTTTGAACTGTTCTGGTCAAAAAGAGGTCAAAAAATTTGTTCGCGATCACGCGCGAAAAATTCATTGACTTTTTGATGTTTCTTCAAAATTTGGGGGTCAAATGTATGGTGTTCCCCCCCCCCCTCACTGTTAAAGGTGGAGTCTTGTCCCCACGACCCTCGGGATCGCCGCCCATGTAGATATCGACAGTAGGCCCCTATAGCATCCACCCGCTCACGTTCCCTGAATTTATCGAATGAACTCGATCCTTCGTTATCGCAGACGGTTTGAATGGGCACCACGCCAATTTCAGTCACGCTAGCCTGCGTAGATGGGTTGGCTAACTTGTACCAGGGTTCACAGAAGCATGGGCGGCGATCCCGGGGGGTCGCAGGGGACAAGACCCCCCCACCTTTAAGAGTGGGGGGACACGCCATGCATCGGACCCCCCAAATTTTGAAGAAACACTAAAAATGCAATAGTGTGTGAGGGCGAAAATTAGTTTTTAGTGCCTTTTTCGACCTGAAAAGTTGTTTGGAGCAGAAGTGTCCCCCCCCCAAAAAAAATAATGTGAAGAAGGAGAAATTGTTTGGAGACGAATAGCTAATAAAAGGTAGTGAGTTATTTGTAAGGTATGCTTTTTTAAAGAAGTCACGAAAGTAGATGGAGGACTAAAAAAAAGGTCATCAAGTTTTTCCGTAGATGAGATGACATTTTTTGGCAACAGACCATGGTCGATTTTATGTAACTTTGTAATTTCGTCGTGGCAAAAGTACAAAAAAAGAGGGTGATGACTAAAAAAAGGTCATCAACTTTTTTTGAGAGATGAATTTGTAAAAAAAGTGGGGAAGATTATGTTTAAAAATTTTTGGGGGGGAGATGAATTCCTAAAAAAGGTCATCGACCAGACTAGGCCCCTATGGCCGACTTTGTCCCCCCCCCACCTCTCAGACAAGATCGCCGCCACTGCACAGAAGACCACAGAAATTCGTTCAGAAAGGAGCAAAACATGAAATATGGACCTCTGTTCCCGAGCTGATGTGGGCCAAAGGTGCTCAGATATGAATTCTATCATTCCATGAGGGGCAAGCACACTATCTCGCTGGCGTCCACGCATGCATGCCAGAGGTTTGGATAAATAAAATTTTACCGGATGGAGGTCAAAATTTTCCTAGTAGCCTATGTGAAATTGGAGTAGGTTAATCAAAGGATAATCAGCACCAAAAGTTCTCCAGCTATTGTCAACTTCCAACGCCCCAGACATATCCGAACCACTATAGGGCCCATAACCCCCAACAGTTCGTCACATGAAGCATGAACTTCTGTATGCCTTTTACTAGCCTACCGCTGGGAGAATTTATCATCATACTATATAGCGTGTAGGCTAGTGAAGGCTTTTAAAGACGTATAATTATTGTTATGCAATAGGCCCTACTTGCAAAATTCAACATGATTTCGAGCGACAATGAGCCCGGTTAGTAATTGGACTGCATGGTTACTTCCATCGAACAGGCTTAAATCGGGCTTCATGGACCAATTTAGCCCGCCACCCCCCCCCCCTACTTCGAAGTAAAACAGCCAGTAATTCTGGCTGGCTCAGACAATTCGTGCTGTTGGAATGTAGGCTACACTACACTTGGCAGCAGGGCTTTTCCGTTGCTGACTCAGTTCAGACTCTGTGAGGAACTGACACGAGCTGTTCGCTCCGTTTCTGGTATTTTTCCGTCCTTGATTTCGGAAAGGTTTTGTTTAAGCGTGTCTATCCTGCTCAGGCTGTCGCTCTGTCTCATCGGTCTGCCCCTTGAAATTGACTGGATTACGAATCCGTTTAGGAGTAGGGCCAACCATCGACTGATGCCTAAACTGTACTATTATTATATATGGCGCTGTAGAAGTTAGCTTAAATTATTCAACTTAGAACGCAAGTCTACATAGTATCATAATCATAACGCGGTAGAAATATCGAGGTGTAGCTTGAATAGGAGCTATATAATTTTCCAGATGCATCATTTGCATATGGGTATGCGTCACACAGGCGAAGAGAGATCATCTAGTGTGTGGGCCAGCAAGGACGCATGCATGCACTGATTGACCTGAGGTCTAGAGTTAAACTGGACCAGTGGCTTAATTATTACTAATATTTTCAATGATGCGAAGTTTGCCTGATTAGAATTACGTGATGTAGGCTAGGCACTAGCATATGCGCCGACTTCTTGGGGGCCTTGGGGCCAATGCACCCAGAGAAAAAGTTCAGTGGGGGCCTGGCACCCAGAAGAATTCGGACCTTTAATTCAATTTTTTTGGGTATTCCTAAAAAAGGTCGTCACATTTTTTCGTCACATTTTAGGAGAAAATTATCTTAAAATATGCACTGGCACCAGATCCGGCCATGGCCCCCCCATTTAAAATTTTCTCATGTTTACACACGGATGACTAAAAAAAGGTCATCAGTTCTTTTCGGAGATGATTTCCGAAAAAAGTTCCGTTGGTCTTTTAAAACTTTGATAAATCTTTTCTGGATCCGCCTCTGCCTGGCACCCAGAGACAAAAGCAAAAGTCGGCGCCTATGGGCACTAGGCCTGCTCTCAACCTGTAATCTTGGCCAAAGTTTTATTAATCAACAACAAACTTAAATAAGTTTCATTCTGCAAATTTCTGCAGAAATAAAATTCCTAAACACTCTGAATTCTCCTTCAGCAGTGCACAGGATCGAGTCATGAATACATAACTTGTCTCACTGTCCCAGTTATTTGGGTCAATCCACGATCACTGTTCAGTCCTATTGCCTTCCCAACAGCAACGTCATATAAAGGACATAATTATGAAGCCCATGTGGGAATGTTGTCATATGGGGTTGATAATTATTGTATTGCATTGTATTGTATTGGGACATTTATGAAGCGCTTCTATCGGGACAGCCATTCAATAATAAATATTAATAATAACTGACAGATGCAGTAAGATTGCATTGAAACATGCAGTATTGTTGTCCTCGAGACCAAGGTCTTGGTCTCGAGCGCACTCGAGTTCGTTTTTTAAAGTCTTGGTCTTGGTCTTGAGACCAAAAGTCTTGGTCTTGAGACCAAAAGTCTTGGTCTTGGTCTTGAGACCAAAGGTTTTGGTTTTTCAAGACCAAGATCGACTTTTGTCAGTATGAACAGTCATTTAACAAAACGTAAGAATTATAAAAATTTATCCAATATCTACTTATACAATTAATTGCTTTAGTATTAACACGGTGTCAATGAGGCTTTACTGTTGTTTCGGACAATTATTTTGACTTCCGGTTCTTTACCATGGAATGATTTCAAAACAGACTCGTGATTTGTACATTTACATCCAGTGCTTGAAGAGCTGCTGTATGCGCCAGCGATTTCAGAACCTGTAGAACGCATTTTTTTACATGGCAGAATTTTTATGAGGCCCACAGGTCACGTCTTGGTCAGAAAATTCTGAGCGAATTGGTTTTTATAAGATGCAACAGGCATTTGGAATAACATTTCGCATGAAGAACTCTTGTAAATATGAATTCGGAATTCTCTGCAGTCTGCATTTAAGTTGTTTTTGCTTGAATAAAAAAGACTCATATTTTCATTAAAATAGGGCCTAGCGAGTATTTCGACTTGACAATTTTCTAGTAAGGAATAGCAGTCTGGATATGAAGTGATTTTTTGGGTCTTGGCTCGGTCTTGGTCTTGGTCTTGAGGTTCAAAGTCTTGGTCTTGTCTTGAGGTTTAAAGTCTTGGTCTTGGACACTCTTGGTCTTGGTGTTGAAGTTTAAGGTCTTGACAACAAGACTGGAGACATGACAGTACAATCAAGATCTTAATTAAACACACGGTTTGGCACCCATGAAAAGCGCCGCCCTAAACGGGGGTTACGGGAATCGATCCGCGTACCTTATGCTCTCCTGGCCATGAGTGTTACCATTACTCTATCCCCCCTTAGACATGTCCATGATGTTGGGGTTATTCCATCTATTTACGATCAAACCATTAATTGCCGCATATCATCTTCTGCTTTCTCCTCCAATGCATAGGCGCAGTTGTAGGGTGGTACGAGGGGTACTGGTAGTCTGGTACCCTCGAATTTTTGGACTGCAGGATACCGTACCCCAACTTTTCATGTCCAGAAGGAACAATGCCCATTAACAATCACCGAGCATCGATCATCATCCTCATCGTCATCTTCATTGTATTATTATTTCATCATCATCATCATCATCATCATCATCATCATCATCATCATCATCATCATCATCATCATCATCATCATCATCATCATCATCATCATCATCATCATCATCATCATCATCATCATCATCATCATCATCATCATCATCATCATCATCATCGTCGTCGTCGTCGTCGTCATCATCATCATCATCATCATCATCATCATCATCATCATCATCATCATCATCATCATCAAACCAGTATTGAGTTCAAGTTTAGATCAGTTAACTGAGATCTGTAGGTCTACTTTAATTGGATTTGTTTAAAATGGCGACGGCGCGGAACTGGGGCAGATCGGCAGGGTTGATGTTAAGAGTTATTATGTTATTAAGCTATTATGTTATTAAGCAATAAGCAGTCCCATGTGAGTAAAACGAAGAAAACTTCTCACGGTCTGAATTTTGTGATTTTTAAAAACTCTCTGAAGAATTGTGTGGGCCGGATAAAAAGTGTGGGCCAAAGTTTGCCCCCCCCCTGTGCTATTCACACAATAAGAAGCCCAGAGTCTAACATGTAATCTGCTCGGCAGACTTTAACTCGCAACTGTTAGGTTACAGACAAAGAGTGCTGCCTTCTTGTCTACTAGACTACCTTCTTGGCAGTTCTTGCACATATCATGGTTGTCAGCAGGAAGGACAGCTTACCTATAAAGTGAGTCAGTAACAAACTGTTGGTCCTTATTTGGGGTGGGTTTTCGTGTTTGCCCATGATCACACGGTCAGTAAAATATTCCGCCTGTATGTTCGCGATTTCAAGCCAGACCAGTTTCTCAATCAACGTGCAAGTTTATTTTATTCTAAACATGACTTGGGCAATAATACAGTAAAAGACATCATGTTCAGAGTCTCTTAACCAAGCTGTGTCGATAGCGTGGAGCGACTGTAGGTGGTAGCGTCCTCAGCACACGAAAATGCCACTGCTCAGCAGTCCCTTGTTGGTGGCAGATGACGCTTTTCCGGTGTGTTCGTATGTTGCAACCAGATAATAGATCTGGCAGTAGATGCGCTTTATTATCACGCCACAGGTGTCGGTCAGTTTGCTGTAACGCTGACAGCTCGTATATCAACCCATTTTAAGAAACTCCTAAACAGAAGTACTTTCGTTCCTGGATTCCCCTTCATGCGTTGAATCGTTCAAGTCCTCCTCCTCACCTTCTTCTTCTCCTACTTCTTCCATCTCCTCGGTTCCATACTGATCGCGGATTTCCTCGGCCTTCCAAGTTCCCCTGAAGTCGACAAGAGCGCAAATGCCAGCCAAAACCGTCAGTGGAATTGTTACGAGCGCAAGGAAGTACGAGTATCCGAGGGTCGTCGACGTACTTGGATACATGCGGGCGAACTCTACGGGCCACATGGCTCCGAAGCAGGCGACGGATATCAGCGAAAATGAAGCTGTTAAAATTACAACAAAGAAACGTACGAATAATTAATCATATAATTACACTTCGATTTAATATAGGCCTACTTCGCTTTTACGAGATACTTAAAATACCTTATATGCAGTGTTTTTCGCAGCCGGAACAGCGTTCCGGCACCTTTTTCAGCTACTAAAAATAATTTATTTATAATAAAAACAATAATTTAGTTATTTAAATTTAATTTCAGTGTTGTGAACTGTTTTTAATGTTTATTAATTGAGACCCCTGCCAACCCCCAATCCAGTTTTTCTCGAGATTTTAGCCCTTAAATCATTTTTCAGTTGCGGAACCTATTGTTCAGTTCCGGAACCTTTTTTTCTAGAAAAAAGGCACTGCCTATATGTGTCCATAGTGTTTTTTAAATAGTTAACAGTATATTTTGTTAACATCGTCCATTGGGTGTAAGTGTTCTTTCCCTGGTATAGTGTCCAAAACACATTCGCAATCTGGATGGCTCTCAGTCGGACCTTTTATGTACGTCTTGCTTTTATTGTATTTTCTTCAAAAATATCGTATTAAATAATATAGGGTCTAACAAAATACGAGATGCAATTGTTTGATTTATGTACTCGACATGTAGGCCTACATGTATGTCAAGTAAATTCCATTCTCTTTTCAATAGACCTGCGATTGAGTTTAGTAGGCCTATACATGCCCAGCTGTGGTTTAGACAAAGTCCATAATAGTGGTTAAATGATTCCCGTCTGAAGGATAAAAAACGTTGTAAAAGTTAACCGCATGTTGACTGAAAACTGAAGACTAGGCTAATATTTCTGTTAAGGCATCCAGTGTTTTGCTATGTTTGAGAATCATTTTAACGCGCGAATAAAACACTGGAATAGAACATATTAAATCAAATCAGATTAGATCAGATTAGGATTGGATTACCACACAGGACAGTAACAGTCATCGAAACACTGGACGAGTGACATAGTGCAACAGTCCTTCCTTTCTTTCACCTTCCAATCTTCCTTGTCCCATGCACAAGAAATCCGCCTCAGCAGCTCCTCTGCCTCCTTCTGGTCTCCTAGCAACCGGATTGCATCTCCTCTTGATATCTTTGGAGAGTCTGGACAACCTCTTCGACACGACGCAGCATTCGTGAATAGGCTGGTTCGCTGCGTTTAGCTTTTGAGTAGCGCGGTTAGCAATTTTCGGAATTAGGCCTACTATTACGATTGTCATCTGAAAGAGACTTACATGTAACGAAGCAGTTGGCAATAAGTGTCAACATCGTACAGGGGTCGTAGTTGAGGAGTTTCTCGAGCGTATGTCCCAGCATCCAGGCGAAGGTCAATGCATGGCCAAAGAGTGACAACACGGCGAATGTACGGGTGGCTGTGTAGAACGCTAACAGAGGAAATACGATCAGACGATCATGAATGATTTACGATTAGGCCTACAACGTACATGCATGTACATTGGTTGGTGTTGTTAAGGCCGATGATGATGATGATGATGATGATGATGATGATGATGATGATGATGATGATGATGATGATGATGATGATGATGATGATGATGATGATGATGATGATGATGATGATGATAACTGGATAAAACTCGATGACGACGGCCTTGGTAGCTCGACGATTACTCTTATAACGATATTGATGATGATGCCGATGACGGTGATGATATTTATGATGATGAGGATGAGAATATTGATGATGACATTGTGGTGATAATGATTAGGATAAGAATGGTGATGTTGCAAATGGTGGCAATGATGATAAAGATGAGAATGTGATGATGAGAATGGTGATGAAAATGGTGACGAGGATGATGAGGATGAGAATGGTGATGATGAAAATGGTGGTGATAAAAATGTGGTGATGATGATGAGAGTGAGAATGGTGATGGTGAAAATGGTGGTGATAAAAAGGTGATGATGATGATGAGGGTGAGAATGTTGATGGTGAAAATGGTGGTGATGATGATGATCAGGATAAGAGTGGTGATGATGAGAATGGTGATGATGAAAATGGTGACGATGATGATGATGATGATGATGATGATGATGATGATGATGATGATAATGATGATGATGATGATGATGATGATGATGATGATGATGATAATAATAATAATAATATTAATAATAATATTAATAATGATGATGATGATCTAAAGTTGTGATGGTGGTATCTGTAGTGTTGGTGTTGTCGTGATCGTGTCCAAGCCGACTGTCCTGATGACAACAACAGGTTAGGTAATACAGGAGAGATCGAATAAGTTGATACAACACAGCATTATGATAAATATGACTATCAGAAGTTATAAAATTGGGATTACAGAAATGAAAATTTTAATTAATTCATTCATGCGTTAACAGCATAAATACAGCACCCCTTCACCATACTCAGAGGATATCCTAGCCAAGCTCTGGCGAAAGGGGACAGTTTAATGCGTTGATGATAGGCGCACATACGAGTCCCTTGCCAGAAGAAACCCTAGGCAGTCGTTCACATGAATTATTGCACAGTTTATAGCATACAAACCACGAACAGTTCGCTAGTAGTCTATTTGTAAATTTTATAAAGTATAGCAGAGCTTCGTATAACTTCATTGACCTAAATATTTACGGTTTATATTACACAAATCGTGATTTGTGTAATATAAACTGTAAACATATGGTTATATGCAGTTAGGTGTACTACATTTCGTAAGATATTGCAAAGCTTCATATATATATATATATATATATATATATATATATATATATATACATATATATATATATATATATATATATATATATATATAACAATATCGTTATAAGAGTAATCGTCGAGCTACCAAGGCCGTCGTCATCGAGTTTTATCCAGTTATCATCATCATCATCATCATCATCATCATCATCATCATCATCATCATCATCATCATCATCATCATCATCATCATCATCATCATCATCATCATCATCATCATCATCATCATCATCATCATCATCATCATCATCATCATCATCATCATCATCATCATCATCATCATCATCATCATCATCATCATCATCATCATCATCATCATCATCATCATCATCATCATCGGCCTTAACAACACCAACCAATGTACATGCATGTACGTTGTAGGCCTAATCGTAAATCATTCATGATCGTATATATATTAGGGTGGTTCTGAAATCTGAAATTTTGAAATGTGATTATTTCCGCTTATTATCTGGTTCTAGTACATACTAAAATAAATCTGGGCAAATATGAGCTGATTTGAGCAATATTTAGAGGTAGCTCAATGAGGTTGAAGTCAGAGCTTGTCTAGCATAGCCAAATTACTGTGCATCCAAAAGATAGTGTTTCAGTTTTACGATTGCAGTTACGATTAGTAATTATTATTGGATAAAATTAAAGAAAAATGTTAACAGGAAAACTGAGCCTCAGCAAAAGAAAAATTAAACAGAATTTGTTGATGCATTAGATAATTTATTTGACATTGCTCACTTGGATGCCTTAAACATAATTGAAATCTAAGAGGATAAAGAGTGTCTGCTTGCCCAAAGAGAAAGAGGTGGCCGTTGTTGTATTTGTTGTATGGGACCAGTTGATATGGTACTTACTTCAAAAGAAATGAGAGCAACTAAAAGGCAAAGGTCAAGCATGGAGATAAAGCAGAAAGAAGATCAATATTTGGATGCCATGAATGAGAGAATTATTCTTGAAACCTCTAGTAGTGATGATTCAACTGAAGAATGCAAAGATGGTGGCAGTCAAAATGTAAATTTAGTGAAAAGGAAAACTCCTTTTAAAAAAGCCACTAACAACAAATATTGTGACACCAAGACTGGCAGCGGCTTTGGACAGGACAAAGTTAAGTGACAGGAAGGCAACATGCGTGTTAGCAGCTGCAGCTCAGAGTCTCGGCCACAATGTAGACGAGTTGAAAATCAGCCGTTCTTCAATACATAGAAAACGAGAACAATATCGAGAAGAAACTGCTAAGAAACTAAAAGATATATTTAAAACAACTACATCATCTACACTGGTTGTGCACTTGGATGATAATTCCTTCCGGATCTGACAGGCAAACATTTGGTTGACCGTCTACCTGTCATTTTATCTGATGTTGGGGAAATCCAACTTCTTGAAGTTACCAAGCTACATTCTGGCACAGGAGAAGCACAGGCAGCCGCTGTTGCTAAATTGTTGCTGGAATGATTTATGCTTACTGAAAACTCTGGTTAGCTATCAACGGTGACTTACATGTTCCTTTCGCTCGCACTGCAACCATGCAACAGCGAGCATTCTCCGTTGCCGGTCCCACTATCTGGAATGGCCTTCCTGTTGGACTGCGGTCTCTCCCTCGAGACTCATCCACCTCCTTCTTCTCTGCTCTTAAGGCTGTTCTCTTTCGTCGAGGTTGGGCTGGGAGCGCCTCTGAATAGTTGCCTTGAAGAGCGCGCTATATAAATGTCTAATTGATTGATTGATTGAACAAGAAAATCCTGCTCTCAAAAGTAGCCAGCAATAAATTTGCAGGTCATCTGTGGTACCTTAGTGAGGAGCTCGTGGCTTTGGCATTTTTTGATTTGGCATTGACAGCCAAGTCCAAACGAGCAATGGTGAAAGCTTTACACGAGCGGCCAGGCCAAGATGATCCTCCTAAGAGAATGTAGGTAAATGTTCAGAAATCTGTGGTCATGAACATACAATGAAGATACAATGAACATACAATGAACATACAATGAACTCCATGCTATTTTTTGACTGGCAAAGAATCTCTAGTGATTTCCTGAAAAGTGATCCTGAAACATGGGAACTTCAAGATGATTGTAAAGTTGCCTCAGAAATTATTCATCATCTACAAGTTGTAAATGACAATGCTGAAAGAGGAGTTGCTTTGATTGAAGAGTACAATTCCATAATTACAAAGAAAACCAGAAACAATATCTGTTTCAAGTAGTCCATGATCACAGAAGCAACTTTCCAGAATGCAAGAAAGAAATGCTTAAGTCAAAATAAACTTCAGCAAATGATTTGTGAGCCATATATTATTATTACATAATAACATAAAGTCATACTAATTAATTGAAATTATTTAGAACTACTACTTTAACAGTTTGTTCACTTAATAATAACAACAATTAAACATTGTTGTTTCATTAGGGAAAGAAAATATTAAAAATAATGGATAATGGAAAATTTTCTTTTAAAATACCTTTATGTCAAATTTAAATGTTATTGAGCTACCTCTAAATGACAAGATAATGTTCTATAACTTTTCACAAATTTCTTTTATATTCATTGGAACACAACTCGAAGCGGAAAGTCAAGAAAAATCAATTTTAATTTTTTTCCTTGAAAGTCAGAACCACCCTAATATATATATATATATATATATATATATATATATATATATATATAACTTTCTAGACCTATGTACTCACATGGCCATTTTGTTCCTAAGCACAACCCGTCGTCCCTGCAGCATTGCCAGAGTCCGAAGTTCCATCTCCTGTTCAAGAGAGGTTCAGCGGCGGGTTCAAGGCCATTGACGTTCCAGGCAGCCTCCTCTGGCGTCACAGGAACGATCATGATGCCCCAGGAACTCGTGACAAACGACACCATGAGTAGCATCGTCGAAGCGAACATCGCCCCAAGCGATACACGAATCCAGGCGGACTCCCTGATCTTACGCTTCGGAGGTTCAGACGGGAACGAGTACCAAGATATCATCAATCCCACCGCCTCCCCGTCCTCGTCGAAGTGGACGTGTCTTACTGAGCTGTCCATGCTGCTCATATCCCATTCATCGTTTTGTGGACCCCCGAGGAATTTCTGACCTGCACTGTATACCCCGTTATTTGCTTCGTTATATCCGGACCGTCGAAGTCCAAACCCGCTTCGGTAACCCGACCTCAGTTGAGCGACGCGAGAATCGCCGTGCTTTACCCCAGAGTCGGCCCTAGGCTCCAGAACCGTCTTCGTATAGAACGGTCCCAAGTCACCAACGTAACCGCACACGGCATCCGAGGCTGGCCTGGCTGGGTATCCGCGCGGCAAGTCAGTCTTAGATTGAGACACTGGGACATCGTCCAAGGGCTGAACCGTCTTAGTATAGAATGGTCCCAAGTCATCAACATAGCCGCACACAGCATCCGGGGTTGGCCTGGCTGGATATCCGGGAGGCAAATCAGACTGAAGCGGAGACACTGAGATCCCATCCGAGGACTGAACCACTTCTTTTCTATATCTTTCGCTTTTCTTCAGCTTGTTTTGACGATACATTGTGAGTCAGACTAATTTAACGTATGCGTTATGATGAGAAACCTCAAGACCAAGAAGCACGAATCGTATTATGGTGTCCAGCAAACGCACCATAAGCGAAACAGTTGAAGTATGTCGAGTTCATCGCAGTTTGTCGCATCATTAGTTGATCGTTAAAAAAATCGAACTGCAATTTTAAATTTATTATAAATGTAGAAGAATATTACTAACATTAATCATATATATAGACAAATATTACTGACATTCATCATGAGCATAGACAATTGTTAGACTACTGACATTAATCGTATATTATATGGACAAATATTGCCAACATTCATCATGAACATAGACAAGCATTAGGCCACTGGCATTCATCATAGATGTAGACAAATATTACTGACATTTATCATAGACATGGACAAATACTCCTGACGTTGCTGACAGTCGTCAGAACAATGAAAGATGAATGATATTCTTCTAGGCCACTACAATCATATCCTGTTGGTGATATTTCACCGTTTTCTCTATTTGTGTTGCAATTTATGAAGGAATTACACGATAGTCACAAATGTCTTGACCACAAACTGATTGTCGAGTTTACACGACTTACCCGAGAGTCGAACTCTGTTCGCTGAGAAGAAGGACTAAAGCTGCATTAGACACAATCCGTCATGATCACTGCAGTCGATATAATCCCTTCCTTTAGACTTCTGGATCTATATTCAGAGACCTATACCTACAGGACAATAATTACACCTTCAGTTTTACATGTCATGCAAATTTATTAGGAAATTCATTGTTATTATTATTCATCAATCAATCAATCAATCAATCAATCAATCAATCTATCAATTTTATTGCATCAATATTACATACATCAGTTCAACATTGGTATATTACATGAAAACGTTGGCAAAGGTCAAAGGGGAGGCCATGAAGGGATGAAATCCCGCTAACAGGGACACCCAAATTTATCAGTTAATTACGTTGAAGATAGAGGTTCGATTGTTATTAGTATTGTTATTGTCATTATCATCGCAATGAAGTAAGAATAACTAATTAGTAAAAAAATAGTAGTAATATTACTAATAAGTAATATGTATGTCCTACAGACCACAGTCTATCATTGTGAATTTAAGTAGGCATGTACAAGTAAATATAATTTCAGTAGTGGATTCTATGCTGTGGGTGTGACGATTGCCAGCACGGTAAGATCAAGCAACATCGAGCTCAACTCAGCCCACAGCCTCTCTAAGGGAAAGGTACAGGTACTTGAACATAACGTACATTTTCAGGTTCAAGTAGATGTACCGATTCTGTCTGTGGTCGTATTAGTGTTTCAGCTCAAGATATATAATAATAATAATAATAATAATAATAATAATAATAATAATAATAATAATAATAATAATAATAATAATAATTATAATAATTTGTTCTTTAATTAAGCGCCTGCAAACGCACTGCGCTGTACAGTGAACATACATATAGTAGAAACGGCAGCCACGCAGGGCGCCTTACATACATGTATATAGTAGAAGCACATGATAACAGTTTTACAGGAGTCGAATATAACTGTTTATATGCGGCAGCCACACGGCACCAGTAATGGTCTACATTAAATAGACATATATATATTGAGCTGAAACACTATATATTCTCTACAGAATATATATATATTATATATATATATATATTGTAGAGAAAACAGACAGGACACGTATGAACATGACCGTTGGTTAATATTTCACTTATGATCGACTATTATAGGCTTAAGCAGCTGCAATCAAAACGTGTTTCCCAGAAGCAGAGGTCAACAACCCCTCTTACACGACCCACCGCTCGTGAATAAGCTGGTGCCCTGCGCTTATAAGCTTTACAGTAGCGCTTTCGAAATCTGGAATTCACAGCTACGACTACGACATACTACTTACCAACAGTACCGAACATCCGACACATTCATGCAGTATATCCTGTAATCCTAATTCGTTTTAAAGTAATGCAGAGCAGCACAAGGTCTACAGCTCTCAATATTTGAACCCTCGTGTATTTCAGGTCAACAGTACCGAAGCCATGAACGCTCATAATTAACCATAACTGTTAGAAATTTAAAACAGTTGCCCTACGGAATGATACATCTGTTGAACTAAACGAAACTGTGTAGGCACTATGACGAAGAACAGCCCACGTACATGTATGTACAAAATTTACGCTATCTATAGCGTACAAAACGTACATGTATGTACATTGTGTACATACACGTACGTGCAGAAAGGCAATTGACCTTTGATTCGATAACAGATATGACTTCCCTCTTTTCTGGGCGAGATCGTTGCGTTGATGTTATCAGCCGCAGCGCTGACCAAATACATTGAACACGCAACGAAAATCTCTGTGACAAGGCTGCCTCGGTCTAAGCCTCTAAGGCGTTGACGGATTTATGACGTTTATTTATAATTTAAGCTAATTTAATTTAATCTAATCTAATCTAATCTGATGGCTTCTGTAGCGCTATTAATGCTCAAAGCCTCAACGATGGTCGTTTCAAGTGAAACTGTATCCAGAATTCGTCATATGTTATGCATACGTATATATACATGTGCATACATGATACAAATGCATAGTTATGTAATTGTATGCATGTAAGTATGTATGTATGCATGTATATATCTATGTATACATATGTATACATATATATATGTATATTTATGTACGTTTGTCCGTACGTATGTATGCATGTTTGTATGTATGTATGTGTGTGTATGTATGTGTGTATACTGTGTAATCACTGTATGTATGCATGCATGTATGTATGTATGTATGTGTGGATGTATGTGTGTTTGTATGTATGTATGTAAGTAAGTGTGTATGTGTGTTTATATGTATGTGCTTATGTATGTATGTATGTATACATGCATGTATGTGTGAATGTATGTATGCATGTATGTATGCATGTATGTGTGAATGTATGTATGCATGTATGTATTCATGCATGTATTTGTGTATGTATGTAATACTATGTATGTATGTATGTATGCATGCATGCATGCATGTATGTGTGTATGCATGTGTGTATGTATGTAAGTAGGTATGCATTCATGTATGCATGCCTGTATGTGTATGTATGTATGTATGTAATAACTATATGTGTATGTATTACCTGTCTTTAGACGCGTCAATAAATGTGTCAATATTTCTGAGTGTAAATTAGCATTATAAGTATTTACAAAGAAAAATAATTACATTGAAAGGATAGAAAATTAGCATCCAGTATGATGCAGTGAATTTGAACATCATTGCAGCAGCTTGGTTCTGTGGTACTCTGGACCACACAGACTTTTACGCAACCGTTCCTTCCTTATACACGTGGAAGTCCTTGTATCTCTACGCACCTGTAAATTCAAGACCTGGTTCCACCTTTGTTATCGAATGTGCGCGCGTGAGTCTATGTTTAGGCTCATGGACCTTAGTTGCAATCAGAAGCGTCTGTACCATGGAAACTTTGGAGCAAAGGCTCCAACCAAGAAATTGTCAGTGCATGTGCCATCATTAATGGGGGAGGGGAGACAAGAGGGAGGGGGAAGAGGAGGGACAGAAGGGGGAAGTTGCTCCAATGACTTTAGGGGGTGGGTGGGGGATAGACGCCCCTGGTTGTAATCACTTGAACAGCTGAGACTACTAGATCACGGTGATGATGAAGATGATGAAGATCAGATGATGACAACGACGCTAACATCATTTGGCAAAACTGTAATTAGGAAAGGCCTATATTTTCGATGACATAAATCAGTTGTTATGCGTGTAAAGAAACAGACAAGGAATAAGAGAGATATGCAGAGATACATACAGAAAGAGGCAAACAGACAAAGGATAAACGAAGAACGCATCGATTGGTGGACAGAAAGAAAGAAAAGAAAAGAAATATAGAAAGAGAGATAGAAAGAAAGAAAGAAAGAAAGAAAGAAAGAAAGAAAAGAAAGAAGAAAAGAAAGACACGTCTATTAGAGAAAAGGATAAACAGACAAAACAACAGATACACACGGACATACGGATGAATGAAAATAGTGCCAGACGCAGGGAGAAAGACAAACAAGACCAGATAGATAGAAAGAGGGAAACATAGAGAGATATTGACAGACAGGCAAAGCGACAGAAATACAGACAGATACACAGACGAGCAGAGAGGCAAAAACGATTACAAACGAGAACAGAGGAATAGTAGGTCTGCTAATTGAAAATGCACTTCTCTTTTGATCTCAAAAATTGAACCTCTGATTTACATGGAATCCATTTACACCACAATAATGGTAATTGTGTGCGCCTATATCGGAAGAGTCGATGAGGTTCTTTGATTCGTCGATTGATTTCTCGTTCTACCTGAGCTCATCTGCCTGAATAATTACCATCTCCTCAAGGACATCAAGTGCAAAAAGTTGGACCATTGCTTGTATCAGTAAAAATCTCTAATCCGCTCAAATATGCTATAGTGGTTTCCAATCTTTTTTTAGAGCAAGGCACCCTTACTAAAAGTCAATAAGTCATTCAGTCAACACACCTTGCTTTAACATATATAACATAACAAGGGTTTTAAGTGGTTCGGTAGACGTGTAGTCTGTGTTAGAACCACTGAAAACTAACCTGGAAAGCTTAATAGACCAAATTTCCTAGCTTCTTCTTAAAAGCTGCGATAGTGTCCACTGAGACAGTACTACCACCCTAACCATTCCACAAGTCTAAAATTCTTGCACTGAAGAATATCAGCGCTCGTGAATAGACGGGTGCCCTGCGCTTGGCCCTTCGAGTGACCCTTTAGAAGTTTGGAGATTACGATTACGATTACGAATGTTCCTTAATTTCATTTATTTTTCTTTCAGTTAGTTCTTTGTTTCAACGATGACATCGCGCCTTACAATTGTATTCAACCGCAGTGCTGCCACTATTTTTACACCACTTTATCTTTCAAACAATAGTTATGGGCCCATGTCGGCGTCGTGCCTTCTCAGTGGCTGGCCCCTCTACTTGGAATGGGCTCCCACCTTCTTTGCGCTTATATCCACGAGGCAGTTCACCTACTTTCTACCGCCTCCTTAGGTCTTCTCTTTTTAACCGTGGCTCGACTGGAAGCACCTCTGAGTAGGTTTCTGGTAGAGGCGCTACATAAACTATCAGAATGAATGAATGAATGAATGAAAAATGAATGATAATCAGTAGTTTTTCACATTTTCCACCCATTCTACCAACCATCCGCGGCACCCTTACAGCAGGTCCACGGCACCTTTGGTTGCCGCGGCACCCAGGTTGTATCGAGCAGGTCAAAGATTTCGTTCAGTCTCTCTCGCATAATATGAAAGAAAGTTTTTTGTTATCTCAATTTATGTCAAGAAATTAAGAAATTAGTGTCAATTACAGCCCTAGGCCGGGTAGGCCCTTTTCTCTTGTTATGGGAATAAACGTTGTGTGTGTGATTTCATCACTTATGATTTCTGTTGTTTTCCGAACATATTCTTGTCTTATTGCTAAACCTTTGTTAAATGACGTCAAAGATCACTTAGACTAGAATAGAGTGTGACAAGTTTCTCTTAAAGTGGCGCAATACAAATTTATAACTACATTCACGATTCTCAGTTCATAGGCATCGATATATTTATAGATCATACAGGGATTTTATTATGTCCCATTGCATCTGCTGTGATATCATTAGGCTTTTGCCGCTTTTATGATGTAAAGCAACATTCATTTAACGCTCTTAAAGAACACCTACACTGTACGATTTAAAGAGATTTTTCCGCTTGAATATCTCGACCCTTCGAGGTTGGGCTAGGAGCGTTCCTGAGTAGATAATCTTGAAGGGGCGCTATATAAAACCACTGTAATGATAATAGCGACATAACCTATGTCAGACCGTGGGTTTAATTAAGATCTTGATTGTACTACTGTCATGTTTCAATGTAATCTGACTGCGTCTGTCAGTTTGAAATAATAAAGAACATTATTATTATCCCGCGCAGTCGCTCAATCATAATGGTGCACATGGATAATTGCAATTCTATCCTTGCCGGCGTGCAACATATCCGATTGCACAAGATCCAGTCCAGTCCAGTCCGTCTATAACTGTGTTGATATCGAGCCGTAACCAACAAGCCGATAAAATTGCATATAACGCAATATAAGCGAGAAGCGCTACACTGGCTTCCTATTGTCGAACGCATTGCTTTCAAGATCATCATATACTGGCACGTGCCTCAACTGTCGGCAGTGCCGCGGCCTACATCACGAAGCTGTGTTCCAGTCTCGTGTCATTGCGATCTTCAACCTGTGGAGATATGCAGGTGCCGCGCTGCCGCTCATCAACTCAAGCACGTCGTGCCAGCTCGAGTGTTGGAACAGTCATATATGTGCAGCGCTTTGTGAGATACAAAAGGGCGCTGTATGAAATGTTGCGATATTTACACACCCCCCCCCCCGCATACACTTACTATAATAATAGTTGTAAGTTGTGCAATCTCCAGCTTAAAGAGCTTAAGTTATGAGGCCCTCGAGCTCATTCACATACGCTGAGTACAAAAAAGACTGCATATAGGCAGCCTGGATCCGTCAAGGCAGTTAATTTATTGAAATGGTCGTCTGAAAATAAGAACAGACGAACGGATCCCAGCACGTGCGCACCAGAATGCGACCAAGGCTGAAGCCTAATTCTGAATGTCTGCAGCGTTAATGGGTCAAGGTACGGTACGTGTACATGGTAACTCCTCATATGGTCAGCTTCCAGTTTTGCGCAGTTTTTCTTGTGTTTTTAAGATCTTATGGTTTCAGGGATCTGGTGTAGAACTCGTAAACACCTGTGAATATTAAATTTTGAAGATGCCCTGTAGACTACAACCAATGGGAGGAATCTCTTGCTAACTTTTTCTGGTTGCCAACGCTATCTGTTAGAATAACTAGATAGCCTATAAACTGAATTAAAACTGATTTGTCTGTGAATTTCGTCGTTGTGTAAGACTGTAAGTGATGAAGTTGAGCGCGTTAATGAAACGTTTCTTTGAAAAGGGGTCTACCTCTGCCTCTGCTTCTCACCCACCATCCCTCCCTCTCTCCTCTCCCTCCACTCTGCCTCTCCCCCTCTATCTTTCTTCTCTCCCCTCTCTCCTCTCCCCTTTCTTTCTTTCTTTCTCTCTCTCTCTCTCTCTCTGTCTCTCTCTCTTTCTCTCTATTTATCTCTTTCTTTCTCTTTCTCTCTCTTTCTCTCTATCTCTCCTCTCTCCTCTCTCCCCTTTCCCCTCTCTTTCTTTCTTCCTCTCTCTCTCTGTCTCTCTCTTTCTGTCTCTCTCTTTCTCTCTTTCTTTCTCTTTCTCTCTCTCTTTCTCTCTTTCTCTCCTCTCTCCTCTCCCCTTTCTTTCTTTCTTCCTTCCTCTCTCTCTGTCTCTCTCTTTCTGTCTATCTCTTTCTCTCTGTCTTTCTCTCTCTGTCTTTCTCTTTTCCTCCCTCTTGCGTAAGACAGCTAAGACAGCTGGTGTTGTGGAAAAGGCAACGCCTCAGAGAGGACAGACAGTCTGTCGCAGACGAAGTCTTATCTCAGTGAAACAGACCTAGTTAGGTATTATTCTGAACGCCATTTCGTTTGAAATTATTAATTTCTCCTTTTAGTTTTGCCTCGACATCGCACTTCTCATCAAATCTACGAGTGAGACGGACCTTTGGACCATAATTCAGAGTTCTTAACTGGTGACATAATTATTCTCATCACATAAATATAGCAGCTGCTATCTGGGTCGAGTTCAGTCTATATTTGAAGCAAACGGCCAGATCGATTTCGTCAAGAGGACTCATTTCCGTAGGCTATACCCTTTTGTCATTTTGTCAGCAACACGGAGTCACAATAACAGTGTCGTCATCATTTATGTGGACTGAGGATCTCCCTAAATTAACCACAGGTCCCGCATAATGGATGGACGACAGGTACGCATCGCTTGTTTATAAGTCGTTAATTAACGCCTCCTCGGCCTCTTTGATGTCACAGGTGACGGAGGAGGGGCAGCTTGAGATGCGTTAACCAAAGTTTCCTATTTTAGCGTTGTTGATGCTGCTTCGAATGCCGAACCTCGGTGACGAGGATGCCGAGCGGCTGTGTCGCCGCGGCATCTCGAGCGAGTGCAGTTCACCTGCGCTACAGCTGCTGCGCCTTCGCACCTGCAGCATATCCCCGCCAATGCCGGCGCGCCTCCTAGCGAACGGACAGCAACGAAAGACGGCGAGGAAGCCGTGTCGAAAGCGCTTGTTCATGAAGCAGTAGGTGATCGGGTGGCAGCAGGACGAGACGAAGCCGAGCAGGTGAAGGAGGTTCATGGCGACGGGCGACACGCGGGTGACGGCGCCCGTGTAGTCGAAGACGATCCAGGTCTGAAGGACGTACATCGGCGTCCAGCAGATGAAGAACTCGAGAACGACGACGAACAGCATCCGAATGATGCGCTTCTTCGCCACGACGAAGCGATCGGCGCTCGTGTGGCGCAGGGCCAACAGATGGTGCAGCCCCGCCGCCGACGTCGTCTTCGTCATCGTCGCTGTCGTCTTGGCTCGCTCCGTCTCGCTCTTGCGTCGAAGGTAGTTGCCGAGACAGCGGTCCTTGGTCGGGTGGGCGTCGTAGGCGATCTGCAGGTGGCCGAGGCGGTCTCTCGGCTCTACAAGATAATAGTTGACTTCTCGGTTGTATTGTGCTTATCTCTTTAAGGCAAAGTTAACAACCCTTCCAGCATGCCAAAAGGAGCAAATATATGACCCATACTCCCATATTGGACCCGTATAGAGTCCACAGGGGCCCCATCTAATGCCCATGGACAGAGGCGTCTACACCATAGAAACCTTGGAGCAAATGCTCCATGCAAGAAATGGGGGGAAGATCTGTCAGTGTGTGTGCCACCATTCTAGGGGGGAAGGAAGAGGAAGGGGAACAAGAGGGGAAAGGGGAAGTTGCTCCAATGACTTAGGGGGATAGACGCCCCTGCCCATGGAAATGCTAGCAAAGAAACACGTCTCTACAGAAGATCTTCTGAATCATTATAATTGGCAGGGCGGTTTTCAAAAAAGGCACAACCAACCATGTTAAACCAGCTGCGAGATATCTTGTTGCAACGTCTATAATATTTTAACACTTCGTATAAGAAGAAGTCGGAACATGATAGGATCAAAAAACTTGTTAGACGTTCTTCCCTTTGCACAGAATGCTGCCATAACTATTGATGTTTGATGTAGAAGGTTTTTAACCAATCTGCGCATTCTCGTGTCGAACGACATTGATAAAAAGGACTAAAGAAGTCAATTAAACTTATGCCTACAACATACAATAATTAACCAGCCATAATCGAGACTGCCCTTTAATAAATAAATAGATTACAGTAGGCTTATAACTGTGTAGTTATATGCCACCTGATTATGTTGCGCCATCGGTTGATGCCTTGTGCACTAGACACTAGAGTGATAGAAGTTACTACTAACAATCACAACCTGCAGAAACTGTCTACCTGAATGTTGCGTTTGGCCGCTGTTCTCCCTTGCGCTAGTTCCTTCCCACAACGTATAAGATATGAGACTGTAGGCTGTCATCATGACACCGAGTGGCAGAACCAGAAGAACGATGTCCAGGAAAACGGTGTAAACCATTTCTGACCTCTTTTCGTTCCACACCTACATGAAAAAGAAATGTTTCGAATATAGAGGAAACTCGTTTGTCATTAAGTTCTTTGTTTCAGAGCAATAGTTAGAACTCTATTTTTAGACTTTCAAAACTGTTTATAATATTGCATCGGTTTTCCCTACTGACATCGTGGTATACTTTTTACATTATTGCATGCCTTCCTGCTGTAAAGATACTTACTTATTTACAGTTAAGCAGTTGTATTCTTGCTTATCTATTCCCTCCTGATACCTCTAAGAAAAACATTTCGCCTACTTGTTGCATATAGCCCACACATGGATTTAATTAACTGCTTTCTGTAAAGAGCGTGCATTTGGGGTCTAGCTATTTTGCGCGGTCACCAGGCCCGTCGACAGAAATTCCGGGCCCTTAGGCAGAGCAGTCACGGGCCTCTGAACTATCTTTATGCTTTACAAGAATTTTTTTCTATAGCTTGAAGTTTAAACTGATTGTTGTTAAGTGTCAGTAATATTGCATTTAAAAAGGCATAAATCATAAACTTTGTGTAATTGATTATAATATTTTTTATAACTTGATTGCGGGCCCGACCCGGTCCCCTAAAAATCTCCGGGCCCCTGGCATTTGTTCCCCCGCCCCCTCTCGGCGAGCCTGGAAGTCACCAAATTTGTTTGCTCATTAAATGTTACAAAAAATCTCTTGAGTACAATAGGATATGACATTTCATGTCTTCGTTGTGTAACTCGATCGCGTGTGTTGTGGTTAACAATTCAAGCCAGTCGATTTACTTATAGTTTAAGGTATGACAAAGGTGTTATGTGCACATTACACGCATGACATAGAATTTATATTCTTTTCACATATTCTTGAACGTTTGAGTGTCTATAACGATAGGCCATGTTTACACCAATAGATCTCGCGTTTCCCTCGGCACACATATAGGCTACATAACGTGCACTCCCGTTTAAAAAACAACCTCGCTGATTGGAACCAAACGCTGTCGATCGCAGCGCCATCAAGCGGTTGGTATTTTATAAGCCTTGTACGTTAGGCTTCGTTGAATGTCATATCGAAGTGCACTCACAGATCTTTGCTATTGCTGTAAAATTGTTATAGCTACACTGCTCCACAATGAAAATTACTCTAAACGCGAAAGTGCCGCAGGGTTTGTAAAACTAATAGGCTACACGCGGCATAAGACGACTTTTCAACACCATTCACTGCATCAAATAAACATACATGACATAGAATTTTATAGTCTTTACACATATTCTTGGACGTTTAAGTGTTTATAGCGATAGGCCATGTTTACACCAATAGATCTCGCGTTTCCTCGGCACACATACATAAACTCACAATGACAGAGAGCGAACTGTATCGCTGAACAGTAGCCTACATCATAGTCGTATGATAAATATACAGTCGATCCGTTCAGGGAGACAGTGAACCATAACTCCATATATTTTCGCAGTGAAGTTATTCATACGAAACCGTTATCGTCTGTCGAAATGGAAACTATTTCCGCTTCGCTGCCTTCTCGCCCTCCTCACGCAGTCAACGTGTTTATGTATCGAATGTGGTCGACGCCGACTACACGTGGGGTCATTTAGGGGACTCTCGTTTTATGGTCGGCCAGTTTAGGCGAATCGAGGCAAGCCAATCGTGAAACCGTGAATCAGGAAATGACCGGCGCTACAAAAATATCAATAGCAAACGCAGTCATCGAATTCGTGCGTGGCATTCCATACATTGAGATCAGATAAGTTGCACAGCCGCGAGCTGTCAAATAAATTGTCACACACGAAGCTATCGATATCAGAATATATATATAAATATATATATATATATATTCATTATTAGGGTGCTCGATAGTATAGTGGTTAGCGTGTTGGACTGTCAATCGAGAAGTCAGAGGTTCACATCCCCGCCAGGGCAGAAATTTGGTTCGAGATTTCTGCCACACTTGCGCCCCCTAGCTAATGCAATCGTAATGAGTACACTGACCGTACATGGTCGGTGGGAAGATTAGACGACGAGGGAGAGGACTGACCACCCACCCTCATATGACGAGGCTTCTTCATCATCTTCTTCCTCTTCCTCTTCCTCTTCCTCTTCCTCTTCCTCTTCCTCTTCCTCTTCCTCTTCCTCTTCCTCTTCCTCTTCCTCTTCCTCTTCCTCTTCCTCTTCCTCTTCCTCCTCTTCTTCTTCTTCTTCTTCTTCTTCTTCTTCTTCTTCTTCTTCTTCTTCTTCTTCTTCATACAAGTATGTACCTTATATTACATTGGCTATGATTATGTAAAGATAGTGGTTTAATATATACAATGATTCTATGAGGACTGGTTTAGCCTGTAGTAGCTCACAATTAGGCCTACCCCTATAAGATGAGTTTATTCTTGAAGTGACGCTTTATAAATGTCAGATTACAGTTACATGAGCAATCTTTAGACGTGAAGGAATTATGACGCCATATACTGAAACATTTATATAGCGCCTCCAAGTGTCACTCAGTACTTTAGCATCACTTTTATCGTTATCGTTCTTGTGTCTCTTGCTCGTAGTCTCGTTCTTATGGCTCGACGTATTCGCCTTCAGTAATGCGCTATGCTAGCGTGCTAGAGAACACGTGTCTTCCGATAATAAGTAGATTATCAGATGATCGAACTGACACTTATCCGGATTGACGGTTGTAGGCTTTGTTAGCCGGGGCTTCGTTTTATGTCCTCCGAAAATTAGATTAAAGACATAGCACAACACACCGATGGTTTCAAGCGGTTCAGAAGACAGGTTTCCTGTGCTAGAACCACTCCAAATTAATGGGCATCATTCTTATTGGATAAGAAATCTGAAGACGGCAAGTCTACGCTGAAAACGACATAAGATAGGCCTAAGTTACTGAGCAGAAGGACAGAAACCAGAAGAGAAATTTAGAATCTAGGTCCAGTAACCGAAAAAGTTGTAGTTCTTGGTATACGACCAGAGGAAGGTAATCCGATGATCTTATTGAATACAAACGTCGAAATAGGCCTACTCCACAACTCTAGAGTCTACAACTCTAGCACTCTTTCTGACGCAATGTTCCTTTCGCTCTCTTCGCAATTTACATATTTTGGCATCGAGTCGCCATGCTAGTGCGAGGAACCTCTCCCACAGCGCTGCCATAATTTCCAGTGATAATCTCGTGAACTTCAATTAAAGGTCTCTCCTACTTCTCCTTCTCTCAAATGCCCAGTATCACGCGCTTCGTCATAGCCTCATAGGGGTAGTTACTTTTCCAATACGCGGCGTATTTTATTAGGCCTACTTCTTCTCTACAAAATATGACCTGAACCGTAATTAGCGTCTACACCTTAAGTGGAATTGATCACGCAGTAAAAACCATGGAATTGGACAACCTGGCGTCGGCAGAAATCGATCGGTCAACGCCAGTGAGGAAGATTAACCGCCATAATGTTTGTCCAACCCAAGAAAGTTGGCCTAAGTTCAGTGTCACACCGACCAACCATGCTATTGGTGCCACCCGTGCCCTCCACGGTGACATGCGATGACCCGGTCCAGGGCGGTTCATCTGACCTTTACGTCTCAGAGGAACACAGGAGAGACTCGCGGAAACTCGGTGAGAAATAAATTTTATCTGGAAGCCATGACGTCTGAAAGACATTCGCAGCCCGCTACTCGTTTTATCTTCGGCAGTGAAGCACGCATGAGTGCATGCCAAAGTTCGTGAATCCGGTTTCCAGCAGCGCTTCTGTCGAAACCGAAACATCAGACGAACGCCTGATGTTTCGGTTTCTGTTAAGGCGCCTCTGACCAACCTTTGTGGATCCTATGCGTTTTTATTCCATACTATATATATACATATATATATTCCATATAATACTTAGTATTATACCATATATATATATATATATATATATATATATATATAAAGTTGGGCAACCTTTGTTATCTATACTATAATATTCCACTATAATTATAGACCTACACCTCCCTCGGGGTTGTCACGCTGAGGGCTCCTCTGAATAGCCTATACATGTGAGCGGAGCTTTATAAATTCTCAGATACGATACGATACACTATATTAAACACATAGTATATATACACTATATATTTACTATATATTTACTTTATATGCATAATATATTTATATATTCATAGCCTACTATATATATTCCAAACTATATAGCCTACATATATGAAATAAATATTACAGTATATATATACACCGACTAGTCGTTAAAGACCTGGTCGATCAAATCACACAAATATTGTTTCACATGAAGGCACAGGCAAAAGAAATAACAACCTGCGGGAGGCTTAATGAAATCATCTGACCCAGACAAAATGAAACTGGGCCTGGAAAACAAGAATCGCCGAAGACGACAGATTATCAGATGTCAAAACAAACGCCGTTCTAAGCGCAGTAATCAGACCAAATCCTGTTTACTGGTTGACGAAATCGAGATTGACAGAAACGTCCTACTTCAACTGTGTAAACGGAGTTAGAACTATCAATACGATGAAATCAAATGGATCACACATGCCCGCACTTTTGCCTATTTCACAAGCAGTAGGTAAATAGGCGTAACTAAGGTGAAGGTTGCGCAACTATAGGTGCGCAGGTCTAACTAAGGTAGACAAATTGATAGGTGAAGGTCGCGAAACTATAGGCACGTGTATACGCTAAGGTAAATGAATTGATAGGTGAAGGTTGCACAACTGTATACGTAGGTAGGCCTAACCAAGGTAAATAAATTGATAGGTGAAGGTTGCGAAACCATAGACACGTAGGCCTAACTAAGGTAACTAAGGTAAATGAATTGATAGGTGAAGGTTTGTACGTAGGCCTAACTTAGGTAAATGAACTGATAGGTAGATATGATGCGCATAGATATGATGAACCCCTCTGTCTAATATTAATTAAACCCTACAATGCTGGCTCAGCTTGCTGGCATTTTAATTGATTACATTTATGTAGCTCTACTATCCTACATGGAGGATCTGAAGTCATGGAGGATCTGAAGGCACAAGGAATGGATATGAGAGACGCTATGGATAAGATCAGAGACAGAGAGACTTGGAGACGTCTGGTCGAAGCCTCATCGTCGGTGTATACCTGACGGAGGAGAAAACAGAACAGACTATCCTACATTATATAATCTAAATATATTCTCCTCTACACTATAACATCATGCATTATGTTGTGTAACTGAGAATTAATTGTGTGGTTTGGGAGATCATGACAGTTCGTCAACTATAGGTGCGTAGGTGCGTAGGCCTGAGGTAAGTGAGCTGATAGGTGAAGGCTGAATCTTCAGCTATTGGTGAGTAAATCAAACTAAGATAAGTAAGCTGAAAGATGACAGGTTTAGTAACTATAGGCAAGTACATTGTAGGTGTAACTAAGGTAAGTCAGGTGATAGTCCCATGTTGAAATTTACGGTAGGAAGGAGTGTTTTCCGACTGGGGTAGCCTAAGCCAAAATCCAAAGTCGATCGGGTTGAAATCCGTGAAACGGAAACTGCTTTCGCATTTAGATAACTTCCGGGATGCTTTAAAGAACTGAACAGTTACTTCAATTGTAATGTTGCCCAAACGATTCAGGCATTTGAGTATTAATTAGCAATAATTGCTATATATAGTTAATCGTTTTACATTTTACTGAGTGGCGTCACTAGGGTTGGTGTCATCCAGTGCGGTAACTCATGGCGTGACCCCCATTAGAAGGTTCAAAAAGTAAATTAGCATAGAGTTTCAGCTGATACAGTACATGTAAGCTGGGCTTACGAAAAATGTTTTTGTTGTTATCTGTTATTGTTAATTTGAAATAATAAATCTCTGCTGAAACTCTGTACACAAATTTTTTAGACAGTCACTTTGTCATTTTGGTGTCGCACTCTCTGAAGGTGTCACCCGGTGCGGCCCGCACCGCACCCCCTTTCCCCCAGTGATGCCACTGAGTTCACTGAGTTTATTGTTGCAATTTTTACTAGGCCTATCTATATTCTGATGTGTTTGTATTTGACTGTGCTTTTCTGTCAGTGAGCGTATGTGAATGCGTGTGTGTGGGCGTCGCGAAAAGCTCTGGTGCTTATTATAGAATTTCAGCGCGTGAATTAGACACCGTTTTTGATGGAATTCTTCATTCACCAGATGGAGTCTAAGGGAGAAGAAACAAAAAGAACTGGAAAAGGAAGACTACAATGGCGAGGAGGAAGAGGAGGAGGATAATATGCCCATATCCAAAAATATGCACCAGTTTAAGCTTATATGCGCGATGTCCTGCATTGGCTTCCTGCCTCGCAGCGCATCTCCTATAGGATTGCTTCTCTTGTTTGGCGGTCTCTCTCTGGTGAAGCTACGTCTTACCTATCTGATCTCTGCTGTCCTCTCTCTGGCCTATTGTCCCGTCGAGTTCTGTGTTCTGTAACTGGGGGTGAGCTGTTCGTCCCTCGGTCCCGCTTCTCGGTTGGACAGCGTCTGCCTTCTCAGTGGCTGGCCCCTCTACGTGGAATGGGCTCCCACCTTCTTTGCGCCTGTTTACACGAGGCAATTCACCTGTTTTCTACCGTCTCCTTAAGTCTTCTCTTTTTAACCGTGGCTGGACTGGGAGCACCTCTGAGAAAGGTTTCTTGAAGAGGGGCTATATAAATTATCAAAATGAATGAACAAGGAGGATGAATGAGGAGAAAACAGGTCTATACCCGTCTATCCATAAATGGGTCACGCAGACACTTCTGCAGTTATGACGCAATCAGCTTTAGCCACGCGCCTATCAGGACCATGTGATTATATCGATCAGTGTTTATTTCTACACTGTACATGTATCTCAGTCTGCCATAGGCACGCGGATGTAACAGGAAAAACTGTGCATTTAGATGGTCACTGGACGCTAAACATCAAGTTCTATAGTGTCACATTACCAACTATTTATCGTGTCGACGATTCGTTCTCCGGGATTTCGACGGCCGTTAAACTTATCCGCGAACGAATGCGATCTGTCGCTAACTGGATCCAGGACTTTCATGTCTAGGGCTACGATGCGGCGAGGGGTTGTTGGAGTTGATCACGTCCCCTCAGTCACGCAGTTCCTCCCCAACACACATACACACTCTCGGTCCTTCATTGGTTTATCGTCGCATTCGATTAGAGATGAATGAGATTGGCGCTCCATAGATCTACAGGACGGCGTCGTGTATGGAGAGCGAATGATGACAGCGCAGAAATAGAAGTGGCGCATTTAATTGCAATCTAACGCAGAGCCGTTTATGTGGTCCATACAAGGCCCAGCGTCCTTAGACACGCGTTGCACATTCTGAAGTGTTAGAGTGTAGGTATATACAGTATGTATGCGTGAATATAATTATGTACATGTATGTATGTTGCTGATTCTTTCGTCTAGGGAGTAACAAGACTTCCGACACTATTAATTAAAACTGGTTTTCTTATTTACATATAGGTCTACAATTGGAACGATAATCACACTTCCAACATGAACACCGAAACGGTCGAACAACAAGCAAACAACCAGACTGAAGAAAAGACGTTGGCTTAACTAATTAACTAATGCAAGCGTCATCCATACTAAGAGATACTAAAAACGAGACTCGGAATATAGACAAACACGGGACCACAAAGTGTACACCAAAAACGTTCCCTAAACAAAATTCGGGCCTGCAATTTCCACAGAAGGGCTTCTCTCTTTTAACCCTCGGAACATTTTTTCTTAACGACCAAACGGGTGTGTCTTAACTAATTGTTCAATAGGTGCACGTAAGTGGCGATGTGATGGTAGGCCACTCCTAACAATGTATGCATATATATATATATATATATATATATATATATATATATATATATATATATATATATATATATATGTATGTATTCATGCATATGTCTATATTCATGCATGTGTATTTTGTGTAAGTGCACACATTTTGTTATTAATAGGGTGGAGCATTTTAAGAATCTCAAACAAGATGCACACAGCAACCAGGACTAATTAAAAATGGCCTGAATAAATATCATGTATAGGCCTCCTTTCCTTTTTCCGCGTTTTAATAAGCACGACTGCAGTAGACACATAACACCTTTTTACTTAGAATGACAAAACGTTTGCTGTCCTTGACCACGTCGCCCTTTCACTGAAATAGCTTCTAAGATATCACAAGAAGGAAGAATGAAATTGTTCCTTGCTCTATTTTTCTCGGCGAAAACGTTTTTATCATATAGTCAGAAGCTGCTGAGGACGGGATACCAAACTACGTCATCTGTCTAATTAAGGCTGTTAAACAAAGGCTGTTTCAGCTTTGTTAACTGTTTCAACAGTGATGGTGAAACTTCAGTGTTAAAAACTAGACTTCACAAAGAAATGATTAAAAGGTACGCTGCTATCTATAGGTGTTGTGCTCAGATTAGGCCGCTGAAACGATTAAACATCTTTAGAAAACTGCATTTCATAAAGAAATGATGAACTATCTTTGCAATTCCTTTGGTTTAATGGGTCATAAAAGATCGTTAGGGCGTATTAATTAGTTCAGTCATCTTCTCTAGTTATGTCGCTGATTTCATGGTCGCTGAATTTATTTCTGGCCCTCAGTTGTTACTATTTATGTTATCATTTTTACACCAAGGGACCATACGATCCCCAGGTTATTATATCAATGTTCGGAGGGAATAAAAAAAAGGCTACATCTTATCAAGTCCCGGTCAAGCAAAAGTACCACGAAGTCATAATGGTGTTGAAGCTGTGTATTCGAATAACACAGCGTTGGAAAAGGTAGCTGGTTTCTTTTTCTTCTTTCTTATTTTGTTTCTTCTTTTCTTTTTTCTTATTCTTTTCGTCGTCTTCTCCTCTTTCTTTTCTTCGTTTTCTTTCTTCGTTTTTCTTCCTCTTCTTTTCGACTTCTTTTTTTCTTCTTCTCTCTTTTTCTTCTTCTTCTTCCTCTGCTTCCTCTTCCTCTTCCTGTTCTTCTTCTTCTCCTACGCCTTCTCCTTCTCCTTCTTCTTCTTCTTCTTCTTCTTCTTCTTCTTCTTCTTCTTCTTCTTCTTCTTCTTATTGTTATTATTATTATTATTATTATTATTATTATTATTATTATTATTATTATTATTATTATTATAATTATTATTATTGTTATTATTTTTATTATTATTATTATTTTTTTTTGTCCCGAGGTAAACATGATCCCTCGGGCGTCACAAAAATTTGTCAGGAGACAAAAGAAAACTAATTATTCTGGAATGGTTGCATCTCCTCCGGATCGGGCTCGACTAGAGTGCCATGAAAAGCCACCGAGTTAAAACGTTATTATTATTATTATTTTATTATTATTATTATTATTATAATTATTATGATTATTATTATTATTATAATAATAATAATAATAATAATAATAATTATTATTATTATTATAATTATTATTATTATTATTATTATTATTATTATTATTATTAGTAGTAGTAGTAGTAGTAGTAGTAGTAGTAGTAGTAGTAGTAGTAGTAGTAGTAGTAGTAGTAGTAGTAGTAGTAGTAGTAGTAGTAGTAGTAGTAGTAGTAGTAGTAGTAAAAACTTAATTAAGGGGAAGTTAATGTAACTAAATAGACCACAAATGCGGAATCGGCCCGCAGTTTCTATTCGTGGGTCCAACTACCGCCCACCTTAAGTCTGCTTGTTGAAATAAATCTGAGAGTCTATTAAGCCAAATGAGTTTTAAACAACTTGAAGGTTATGCACTGCTTTGCATGCTTCTACAGAAAACTGTTCAGAAGCATAGCTTCGTGATGTTAACGACTTTTGTCTGAAACAATAGCACGACAAGAACATTTCAAGACCTGTTTAATCTTTAATCTCCTACGTATACCCCTTCCAGAAAGGACGATCCCTCTACGAGCGTTTAACACGATCTGACGGAATATCCAAGACTGTGATTACAAAACTTTGATTTCCATTCGCGTCCTGCGTTTAATTATTGGAGCTATAAAAAGCCCATATGCACGACAGAATAAGAGTATTCTTTGCAACAAATTGCAGCAGACAATAAATTGTAGCTGCATCCCTGAACTTAATTTAAAATGATGGATCAACAAGAGAAAAGCGGTCACGATGTAACTATACTAAACGTTATTACAAACAGAGTTGTCTAAATATAGAGTTGCTCGATGGAAAGATGGACACCGGAGTTTTATAGCTCAAGAAGAAGAAAAACTAAGTCGCATTGTTTCCAAGTATGTTTTCAAACAATAACGTCATATATGTAACAAATATGGAGCTCATAATGTGCTTCGTGTCTTCAACATAATTAAATATGTTATATATGGCAAAGGTAGATAGTTTCTATTTTTCTTCTTTCTTATTTTGCTTCTTCTTTTCTTTTCTTTCTTCTATGTCGTATGCAGTTAGATGTAGTCATATTTTCTTTCTTCTATGTCATATACAGTCTATGTCATATACTGTTAGACTACTATAATTGCAGATGTAATTGCCATCCTTCCAATACTTAGAAATACACATTCGTCTTTACGACAGAGCATCATCGACCTTGAGTAACTGTGAGTGAATGACTTGCTCATAGTCCCTACACAGTAATGTTTAAAAGAAGCTCGAACCCGTATTCTACGCGTTACAACCCGGTGTGGGAATTGTAGAAAAAGATTGGTGGTGGGGTTGAACATTTTATCCCTATTTTGCAAACTGATGTCAACGTAATTTGAAAGCAGCTGAGTTTAACGCTAGCAGTTTTGCAAGTCAGACTCGAATCAAAATCAATTCCTTTGTTGAGAAAATTCAAAAAATGCATACATGATAGGCTACACCATTGAAATGTTTTCTCTTTGTCAGAGACTCAGATTCCAAATAATGCTAAATCACACTAGCACAACTGAGGAGGTTGGAAACGACCCACTGGGGTGTGCAATGAAGACTTAACTGTGGGGCATCCTAAGAAAGACTGTGGGGTTGAACCCCGACCACCCGACAATTCCCACCCTGCTACAACCAATCCGTGTTACAATATGGCTTAACCGATAATGAGGGATAGGCCTATATGGAAATATTGTCGTTTGGGGGTTGATATGTCCATCAGACGATGTTGCTGTCATCATTCCTACAGCAACTTTTATGAAGTGGCAAGAAAACATGGATGCCGAGAGAAGATGAAAATCAAGGCAAGGTGGGTAGGGTCCAAAATATCTAACTGAACGCCACGACGCTGCCTCTAGGTATTGCGTACACTTGCTACGATTGATAATAAATTTTCTGCTGGCGTATATTTACGGCATGCTCTCCTCATGTTATCCTTTTCTCGCCTTATCGGTAAATCAAATTGAGAAGCTGCTGAATGGGTTTTCAGTGTGTGGGCATATGAAGGTCATAAATAGGCCTATTGTCATATGAGCTTCACATACATGTGCTACAAATGAGGGTGCTGCTGTGGAAATACTAGAGCATCAATGCAACGACCATGAGTAGTTTCGCTCTGGAACAATATAGACCGTACGCCGATCTCATTCGACACAGCGGGATTCGAACACCGGACGTGGTGAAAGACTGCGCGACCATACGCAAGTAAGTAAGTAAAGAAGCCAGCGAAAGCCGTCGTAATTCTGTTGACTTACGAGGCATCGTTTTCTGATGTTGCACGTATCAGAGAAGGTCTGTGTGCAATGAAAGTCGTTGAGATCTAATGGGATTTCGTGCTGGGTCTTCCTCCTGAACGTGGCGCCATATAAACCCTGCAATGTTTATGGTAATCGGGCGCCCCGTGAAATAATGCGTTAGACGCCGCGTTCTCGAGAATTCTTTGCGGGTGTCATGATTTGCGAAGGGGTGAGAAGCAGAGAGGGTCAATGACACCCAAGCTGATTCTGATTAAACAGTCTGGTGTTCCTTCTTATCATCGACGCGTTTTAGGAATCCATTTTCCTTTAGAGTTAACAGAAACTGAGGGTTATTCGTCGTAGCCTATAAAATCCGGTTGTTTATTTATTTATTTATTCCGGATATTTCTATAGCGCCTCTCGAAGTAAACTACTACTCAGAGGCGCTCCCGACTACAGCATTGGTATACAGTGTCGGAGTTTTCACGCCGAAGCGCCACGAGCAATTGCGAGTGAAGGACTTGCCCAAGGTCCGTACGCAACGGCTAGAGTGGGATTCGAACCTGCAACCCTCCGGTCACAAGGTGCCGAACTTACCACTGAGCCACCACGCCCCATTTGTGTTCTAAATTAAAAACACTCCTATTAACGATTTGCAGAAGATAGACTTTAGGCGTTTTGTTTAGACCGAAGCTATTAAGTGTTATGTATCCAAGAGCGATGCTATATCAATCTGAGAGAGAAAAATGACGGAATCCTATAATTAGCGCAGTAGTCAGGGAACTTTGTGTCTATTGCACGTTTCGCATGTACGGCAAGAGCATCGATACTGCTGAGAGCGATCACCAACTTATTCCTTGTGAATTGTAATTGTTGCACGCTATAGTTCTCCTGGTACTTTTAGCGTGCTGATAATAATTATTATGTCTACGAAACACGCAACTGATAACTTTGATCTTGGTTCATTTTCACCATTATTACTACTTCTCCATTTATTAAAAGCCACTATTCTATATCTAACGACTAAGCACCAGTCGATGGCGCTGAGCAATGGTGACTTGTTGCTGTGGTGGACTGTCTGCCCACATCTTAGAGGTAAAATTCCCCACAAGGGCAGAAAGATGTTTCAAAATGTCTTCTCCACTAATACCCTGTAGTGAACTCAACTATCAAACGACTACTCGACCGTACGGTTCCAGCGGCAGGGAGAGGACTGGCCATTCGCCCTCACATGCCGGGGCTAAAGAATGAAGACGTTAAAACTTCATGCCCATGACTGCCGTTTGGGGGTAGTTTAAGAAAGGAATTCACTTTTCTTTTAGTTTCCTCCTCCTCCTCCTCCTCCTCTTCCTCCTCCTCCTCCTCCTCCGCCTCTTCTTCTTCTTCTTCTTCTTATTCTCCTTCTTCATCATCTTCATCATCATCATCTTCTTCTTCGTTCTCTTTTTCTTCATCATCGTCGTCATCTTCTTCTTCGCCGTCATCATCTTCTTCTTCTTCGTTGTCGTAATCTTCTTCTTATCCCCTTTCCGCTTCCTCCTCATTCTCCTTATTCTTCTTCCTTTACATCGTCATTGTAGTCGTCATCATCACCATCATTATCATTATCTTTTTCTTCTTCTTCTTCTTCTTCTTCTTCTTCTTCTTCTTCTTCTTCTTTATTATCACCGTCATCTTCTTCTTCTTTCTAGTTATACAAAAGAGCGTGTAGCATAACTTCATGCTGCGTCTCAACTGCAGTAGTTGTGACGACTCAAGCTCAAAGAGAGAACTATATGGTATATACATGAAATGAGCTTTAGATGAAGCCCTTCATGTTCGATGTTTTTGTTGGCCAACGGTTTTGTTTGCCTCAGAGGCTATTAACCCTCTGAAGTACCCCTGGGGGTATTTTTGACCCCCACATATATTTCTTATTATATATTTCCTCAACTATGCAATGCATGCGTATTAACTTCTAAGACATTGATTCTATGTTTCTGCTCAACAGATTCATTCAATTTAGTACGTCATTATTGAAGCAGGGAACCAGTAATGGTGTTTGACAGAGAAAGTAAACAAATAGTAGTGCAAACATGGCGACCTATTCGCATAGCGCGGTGATTAAACATATTAATGAGTGGTTAGACAATGAAAACGACGTATCTGACTTGAGTGATGGTTCAGATCCATCAAGTGATGAAGAAGATCAGTTGGAAGTACAAAATGTACAGCCGTCAGATGAAGATATAGATATAGCCGGAGATGCTCATGACGATGATGACACGGACCTTTACAGCGTTGATGAACACGAACCCGTGGACACTGTGTTGGATGTTATCAATTCTGTGGCCAGTGGTAGTGGCTTCATTGAAGAAAATTATAGATGCAGTAAGTGTCAGCAGTTCGTTTGCGGAAATCATGCAGCGAAATCATTCGTGTGCGATACATGCAAGGACGACTAATTGAATATTTTCGAACACGCTTCCTTGTCAAGAAGATCGATACGAACCACAGACCTATATCTTCTTATGATATATTATAATTTGGATGCTATGACTTCAGATATTATATCTACTATGTTGATATTGTGCATTAGTTGTTTCATTGGAAATATTACACTCAAAACATGCTTAAAATAGTGGGGGTCCTTTTGACCCCCAGGGGTACTGAAACGTGTTTTTCAAAAAGGGGTGCCACCGAGGGTTAAGAATCTTTGCTTGTTTTCAGTTTTCGCATAGTCACAGTGTATTATGGATTATCCTGCGCGTACTTTGGTAGTATTTTCGTTTCTTGGTCTCCGCAGGAAACGAGATCCCATTCGGCAATCTCGTAAGGCAAACAGAGGTTTTATTTTCACTCGATGCATTGTGCCCACGTGTTGTTTATTATAACCGAGAGCTGAAATGACGTTCTAGTAATTCCTCGATTGTCGAATTCAATTCCTAAGAAGAAGCAATAGGCGTGCTTTCAAACTGTTCCCACGTAATGCCAAAGAGAACTAAGATCGTATACGGAGTCTTTCTCTAACTGCGTCTCAGCGGTAATTCCCCGCTTAGAAGACTTTCTTGAGATGCTATTCTATCGTGTCAATTGCCAGCCTTTCCTTGATCACCTGCAAGACTTTTCATGCACACACATGCATGCATACATATCTTACATACATACACACATGCATACAAACATACGTATGCATGTGCATGTGCATGTATGCGTAGGGACGCAGATGGGTCGGCCACATGGAAGCACTAACGATATAGAACGAAACAAACAGACAGAGATACAGTGCAGTAGAAGACAAAGACAGAGAGCAGGATGGGACGAATTGACTGAACGAGGCTGGGTCAGTCAGCGCTGTTGTGGTGCAGCACAGGTCAGAACTTTTTCTGACGAACCCTATGCTCGATCTTAGACCTCATAATTACTACCGGTCAACCGATGAATTTTTCGCATTGCTTACAGTCAAATGAATTATGCATAGATTTCGACTAAAAAAACTCATCTCTTCCGGGACTCATTTCCTCCGCAAGCCGACTCCGTTTCATCTCGGTTTCCCCTCTTGGCTGTTGACCTGACTCGCCCGGAAATTTGGCTTGCACAGCGCTTGGCAGCGACCATCGACTTATGCCCTGAGCATAATTACAATGAAGCTATAGATGTCTAAAAATTAGATTAGATTAGATTACGTTAATTAGCAAGTCGAATGCAGATGAGGCAGACAGAACGCAGAAGATGACGTCAACGGCCAATGACCACACGGATGTACGATGCGTTTATTGTATACTGAAAGCAGCGACGTCATTTGGGAAAGGGGCATTTGCCCCCCACCCTTCACTTGATTTTTGATAAAAAGGAAAATGGATGGAACAAGAAAAGGAGGAAGAAAAATAAATAAATTCATCAAAACATAATTATTTAAGTGACAATATGCACACTAGGGTTATAACTTTTTTACAACCTCATGTTCCTGTAGCTTAGTTGGATGAACTTTTGCCTAAAAACAAAGGAATGAACTGTCGTTTTCAAATCTTTTGAAAAAAGGTCACCCCGAAATCAAAAAAATCGATTCGTGTATAATTATGTCACTGTATAATGTAGGCTATTATGTAATATGCATGCATAGTGCATACTAGCATGTATTTACAGTATTATAATACAGGAAAAAATGAGCTATAAAATTTTATAATATTTGTACAATATTTTGTACATATAATGCTTGTACAATGTTTTGTACATTGTACAATGTACAGCTGTACAATGTACATCACTGCTTATTGCTTAGACTACATCGATGTTGCAGTTTCTCTTTCATGAAGTTCCCGCCTTACTTTGATTGCGCGTTCTGCACATTGATGATTACTTCTTGGTATCTGAAGTATGGATGGCTCCTGCTTCCAGTGATTCTCCAATACCCACAATGCTTTATTGTAAGGTTTCAATATTTCTGACAAGTTCTTGAAGTCATTTTTATTGTACATCTGTTTAGTAAAACCAGTAGCCTGCCCAGTCACATGAAACGAATCTGCATACCTTATCCAAAGTCTTCCTTGCTGTAGGGATAAGAATGAATGCAAGGATAGCAAGACTCGCTCTTGAATTCCACCTGGCATTGCTGATGTTTGGAATTTTCTTAAACTTAACCAGTGAAAAAACCCTTTTTCCTCAAAGAATCTGAACATCTGTCTGTGTAAGATGGTATAACAATTTCATGTCATCTATCCAGCATGCTTTATCGAGGATTTCTTCTGTTCCATTACCAAACTGTGCTTTCAGTTCCTCATACTTGTTCATCAGTTGAGAAATAAGCGGATATTGTGTTTGGAGACCTTCGTGATACCACCAAGTTCATCGTCCATGACCACCCTGAGAATCCTATCCAGGAAGTATGATGCTGGCAACCGATAAATTGTGGTTTGCTGACACCTTTGCCTGAGAACATTCGTTGCAATTTGACAACAACTCTATTTTTCCCCAGTGTTAACACTGGTTGTATCAGCAGTGGTCATCTTCATTGCATTTGTCGCGTAACTACTACTTCCAGGTGACCGGACTTCTGTAAGGAGTTTCCTATAAGGCAGCCGACGGCTCGTGTCGCGACCCAGGATGCCTCACGACCGTCGCTGATATCCGTTGAGTTCGACTTCAGCTTTTTGGCTGAAGATTTAAAATAAGAAAAGACTGTGTTTCGCTGTAAAGTTAAACTCTTTTATTTCACAACGACCGAAATTCTTCTTTATTCGACACTGTACTCAAATAATATATCAAACTAGCGCTTGATAAATTGTAAAATCCACGAAGAGCTACGATAACGATCCAAACGAAAATCCACGAGCGAACACACGAAGAACAGAACCCAACACGCACGAACAGACGAAAAGCGAACTGACGAGAAGCACGCTTGCTCTATACAAGGTCCTTATATAGCGTTACCAGGCGAACATTCTGACTACTGGCGAACATAAATCAAGCCAAGCGAACAAGCGAAATCTCGCCACCAACAGGCGAACCTTAAAAGCGAACAAATCTATCTGTCAGACCATCAAACACAGGCAAAAATAGTATACAAGTACGCCGGAAACGGCGTGGCGAAATTGCAACGTTCGCCACAACGGCCAATTGTCCTGTAGAACACACAAAAGTTCGCCAATGCCTAGGCGTACATACATAGTTGTTCAAGGCCTATTTCGGCCAACGAAACACCCGAAAGTTCGCCACACACGGAAACCTATTTCCGTCACACTCTCCTCCCACCAAAAAGAAAGCCGAAGCCCTCTTCGGGTAAGTATTAAAAGTCAATAGCCACAATCTAGCTAGCAAACCTAAGCAGTCAATATTTAGAATGCTTCTTGCAATTTCTAATCATTTCCATTCTTTTAACAACTTAATTAAGAACAGATTCAGAAGTAGTCAATACAAAAAGTTCACTCAATGACAGTCTCTTCATGTTTCAAAGTACGCCGGCCAAAATCGTAATTTTATTGAAAGCGGGCGGGCTTCTTTATCACCCGTCGTGGCCTCGATTCCTCACAGGGCTCCTCGCTGGTCAATGGCTGTAAAGGGGCCTTGTTGCGGAGGCTTACCTCTCCGATATTGACAACACTGCGGACAGCGTCGACAAAACCGCTGCACTTCCTGCGACCATCCAACCCAGTATGCCCTGCGCCTAATTTGCATCCTAGTCCTGCGGAACCCTAGGTGCCCACCAGTCAACCCAGTATGCGCTAGCCTTAGAAACTCTTCGCGTAGAGATTTCGGCAATAGCAACTGCTCGACTCCGTCTATGCGCTTCCTGTACATGACTCCGTCTTTCATGCACAAGCTTTCTTTCTGGTGCCAGTACACCTTAACAGTCGCGCTCTCATGCAGTATTTCAACAAGGTCAGGTACTCGTCCTCCTTCCTCTAACCACTGGCGTACTATCCTTAAGTCATGATCCTCTCTCTGTGCGTTCAGAATAGGATCGCTATTCTCAGCCGTCGGTTCTGGCGTTGCAGTTACAACTTCTCTATACGCAAAAGGTTGACGTCTCAGCGGTTGCCGCACAGGAGCAGCACTCCCTGTGTCTATCCGATGCATTGCAGCCGATGTCTTTCCAATGTCTCGTTCATTCTGCGAAAACACATCATGGTATTCGTCCAACAACTTACTCAAACGTTCCCTCGCATCTGCCGGCACTTCCTCTGGGATGTCACTCATCAAAACATCTTTGACACCTGTGGCCTCCTTACTCACCTTATCTTCCATCCTATGCTCACGAGATTGTACTTGTACTGGGTGCAATCCCCCTAATGGCTTATCTTTTTCTAGCTTGACTACTTCCTCCGTCAAATTAATTACGCGGATTTGCGGTGTACCAGCACCTTCCCCTACAAGTACTCGGGCAACATGGACTCCCGGCTGAAGCTCTCTGGCCTCAGTCATCCAAGCCGGTGCCGTCTGGTTCAAATCCAAATATAGGGTTTTTGCGCTAATATCTTGCTGGCACTTCGGCGGGACAATTACCTCTTCCGCGACTATCACCCGTCTGCACCATGCAGATCCATTACCTTTCACTAGGGGAATCCTTTTTCGCCCTACAAAAAGCGCACCAGTCCCAAAGCCCAAACGGCAGCGGTGTTGTCGAAGCCAATCCATGCCCAGCATTGCCTCTGCTATCTGATCAGAAACCAAAAATGTTGTAGTTAGAGCAAACCCACGCCACATCTTAAGTGGTACCGTGACCTCCCCTAGGACATTAATTTCCGTCCCGTTAGCAGCCATCAAGCAGCGAGTACAAGGTTTAAGTTCTAACCCTACAACAGCTGACAAAGGCACGAGGCTCACCTCCGAACCGGTGTCGATGAGGCACAGCTGGGTCTTTCCTTCGATGGATCCCCGAATGTAGATTGCGTTGTTGCTGGCTCTGTTGGATGTCCGAGAGCGCGTGGTGTGGTTCACTGCGGCGTCTCCGTCAGTGACTTGCTCCTCCGGTCCGGCGGTGGTGGCGTTTGGAGTGCGATTGGCGAACCGTCGTCGTCCCTGACGACAGTCCCGAACGATGTGGCCAGGCCGACCACTCCCGAAGCAGACCGCTGTCCGGCCATAGGTAGGCCGGTTCGACGATGAGTTGGTGGCTCCTTGGTTGGCATCGAGGTTCGCTTCTTGGAGCCTCGACGCGTTGTTCGTCCAGCTCTCGAATTGTCGGTCGATCCGTGCTTCGATCTCCCGCTGCCATCTCTTCTGCTCCTCCCTCTGCGTTGCCAGGAACCGGTCCAGTTGAGATTGGAGTTGACTTGCAGCGTCGGCCTCGGCGGTCCCGCGCACACGATTGGGCGGTGTCCGCCGATCCACCGACTCAGACGTTCTTTGGTAGGCTTCCAGTCGTAGAGCTGTGCGATATGCCTCGTCTAGCGTCTTCGGCTCGCGTTCCCGAACTTTCAGCGACAGCTCACGATCTCGTAGGGCCTCCAGGAATGCGTCTTTGGCGACTATCTCGGTAGTCTCGTTCGATGGCACTGGGTAGGCCAGCACCACCAATCTTCGTATGTCATGGAGAAGGGTACTCAGCGTCTCGTCCTGGCGTTGACGACGATAGTACAACTGCGCTCTGAAGGTCTCCGCTTGCCCCTCAGTGCCGTATCGTTGTCGCAGACGCACCACAAGTTCTTCGTACGTGACATCGGGTTGCGAACCGAAGTCCCATAGCAGCTGGGTCGCCGCCTTGTCCAAAGCGCACCGCAGGTAATCGATCTTGTCCTCCGGAGTCCATGCATTGTGGCGTGCGCAGACTTCAAATTGTGTAAGGAAGGAGTCCAACGACCCCGTCCCGTCGAACTTGCCCGGCTTCATCGGTGCTTTCCGATAGCCCAGAACAACACCGGCGTTCTCCAACGATTTTGGCGTACTCGGCAGCTCCCGCTTTACACGCAACGGTTTCGGCTCGTCAAAGTCAATGCTCTCCAGCAGTTGGTCCGGGTCAAAGGTGGCCCTCCTCGACGTCTTGTTCGCCGCAGGGGTCGACGTACTTGGCTGCAAGGGCGTCGGTTCTCCCACGTCGAACAACGAGTAAATTATCGTGCGCTCTTCGTCCGTCATTTTCGCTCGAGAGAAGAAATCTTGAAAAGTCACTCACCAGTCGTCGAATCCAGTGAATTTCCGGCGAACAGTCTTTTTCCGAACAGAATCCTAAACCCGTACTTCTGGTACCAATTTGTCGCGTAACTACTACTTCCAGGTGACCGGACTTCTGTAAGGAGTTTCCTATAAGGCAGCCGACGGCTCGTGTCGCGACCCAGGATGCCTCACGACCGTCGCTGATATCCGCTGAGTTCGACTTCAGCTTTTTGGCTGAAGATTTAAAATAAGAAAAGACTGTGTTTCGCTGTAAAGTTAAACTCTTTTATTTCACAACGACCGAAATTCTTCTTTATTCGACACTGTACTCAAATAATATATCAAACTAGCGCTTGATAACTTGTAAAATCCACGAAGAGCTACGATAACGATCCAAACGAAAATCCACGAGCGAACACACGAAGAACAGAACCCAACACGCACGAACAGACGAAAAGCGAACAGACGAAAAGCACGCTTGCTCTATACAAGGTCCTTATATAGCGTTACCAGGCGAACATTCTGACTACTGGCGAACATAAATCAAGCCAAGCGAACAAGCGAAATCTCGCCACCAACAGGCGAACCTTAAAAGCGAACAAATCTATCTGTCAGACCATCAAACACAGGCAAAAATAGTATACAAGTACGCCGGAAACGGCGTGGCGAAATTGCAACGTTCGCCACAACGGCCAATTGTCCTGTAGAACACACAAAAGTTCGCCAATGCCTAGGCGTACATACATAGTTGTTCAAGGCCTATTTCGGCCAACGAAACACCCGAAAGTTCGCCACACACGGAAACCTATTTCCGTCACACATTCAATAAGTTGTAATCATCAAGAACTTTTGCAATTCCTGCGGCAATAGTTTCGGCCTTCCATCTTTCAGACGCAGTGCATCCACTTTCACTTCGGTTCTCTCATTCTTCAGTACCACAACCTGATATTCATTTTCCTCGATGTGCTTGCCATCAAAATGTAAGGACCACTGTTCCATCTGTAACTTTTCAATAATTTCCTCCTTCAATTTTGCAGCGTTTTTGGTAGCCTGCCATGGTTGCAGTTTTCTTGTGTGACACTGTAGGCCTATATTGCCACTGAAAATGTTTTAAAAAAATATAAAAATTCAGTTGTTTGCCCACAAATTTTTCGATATAGACCAATATTTGAATTCTTCTAGAAAATGCTCAACAGTTTGAGGGAGTTCCAGATAGCTGCAAAAGTTCTAAACAGTTCCATACATTTTTATAAGTGCTACTACTTATGAGTAGTAACGTTACATATATGGTGATTCAAACTTTTCATTTGGGGGTGACCTTTTTCACAACTGAAAAGAATTAATCACTTTTTCAGTGTTTCTAAGCAAAAGTTCATCCATTTATGATACAGGAAATCGTTTTTTTGAAAAAAAGTCAAAAAGTTATAACCCTAATGCACACTGCAGCACACATCATGCAGCATTGGCTTACAGTTTTGCACATGTAGACTAACAAGCTGGCCAAGTTGCCCCCGGAAAAATACTCAAATGACGTCCCTGCGCCTCCCCCCCGAAAAAAGCTGAAATGACGTCCCTGAATGAAAGTCGATTAATAAAACTACTCAGCTCAAACTCGTTTCTCCATATATGGAACTTTTTAAACTACAACTCCTTGCAATACTCCCAGCCCAGGTATCTTCGCGAACTCTTCTACATGGACGATGAATATTCGCCGTGTCGTGTAATCTTATTATTATCATTACTTATAATGATAATAATAATAATTATGAAAATAATAATAATAATAATAATTATTATTATTATTCTTATTTTTACAACTATTATTTTAAACTGGAATATGTCCAGAAACTGTTAATGACATCTGAAGCGGTTCTAACCGCAATTATACTTGTAATTGAACGTTCATATTGCGCCATCAAATAGCAAAGGACATTGGTCACGTGACTCACGTCTCGTCTATAGTTCTGGCAGAGAGAAGGTATCGTTATCATATTATAATTTCTCTCTTTTTCTCCTTTAACCCGTAATAAGTAAAATCCATAAAGAGATAACAAAAAATTGTCTGGAGTCAGTCTGGAAGGGTTACGTTTCATCCAGTTCTGGAAAGGCAAAGGTCCGGCGAAGGGCAACAGGGTTAAGATGCTGAATTATTGGTTAAAGGCGTTGAAATGAGATGGGTCATGTTTCTCGCATATCTGGATATAATATTGTGCGAGTTACATTGCGTCTCAAATCCGTGATGAAAGCTAGACAAGTGCGATTAATGAGCCGAAGATTGAAAATGGATCAAAGAGGAACAAAGAGAGCAAATTCATTTGTTGCGAGGAGTCAGTTGTATTTGACATCAAATCTAGCCACTGGCAGCTCAGTCACACTGCCAGCTGTAACCGAAGCTCCTGACGAGTAGGTAATATCAAAGGTCACAAGGTGTCTGATTGATATTATTTTTCGCCTAGAGGTACCTCAGATACCTCAGGAATTAAAAAAATTATCCGCAGAATGCAAAGAAAACATTCTGGGTCGGCTAGAACTCGTCAAGATCCGGCGCGACAAAGAGCCTCGGAAGACCATATAATTATTTTTTTATAAATTTTTTGCCCGAGGTAGGGAGAATCAGGCTCCTAGAACCAATTTCGAAGAATTACTGTTGCTACTGGGGCTCGTGGTCCTCGTTCCCGGTGTTATTACTAATATTATTATTATTATTATTATTATTATTATTATTATTATTATTATTATTATTATTATTATTATTATTATTATTATTATCATCATCATCATCATTATTATTATTATTGTTATAATTGTTATCATCATCATCATTATTATTACCATCATTATTATTATTTTTAAAATCAGAGTTTCCCATCGTGCCCATGCAGTTGATATTTATTATTTTTACTAAATTATTATTATTATTATTATTATTATTTTTATATTCATCATCATCATCATCATCATCATCATCATCATCATCATCATCATCATCATCATCATCATCATCATCATCATCATCATCATCATCATCATCATCATCATCATCATCATCATCGTTATCATTAGGGCCTACTACAAGTAGTAACGGGTTAACATAATCACAGTATTAACTAACACGAAGAGTTCCGCTTTTGGGTAAACTTGTCTAAGGCGATCCCGACCTGGAAATCATACTTGGCAATCTCTTCCAGAAGTGTGTGGATCGACATTAGCAAATTTTCGATTCTGTACGATGGAGTTTCCGACCGTACGGTTTTCTTAGAGAGGACACCGTCTACTAGTTCCTACTTTTACGTCTGTCCCAAACTATGACCAGTCAATTGGTTTGGTTTTACGCGTGTGCAGGAGAGTAACTTTGGTCCAAAAAGTGGGGGGTACCAATTTCTTACATACACGAAACAAGGCTGAGACTGCGATCTCTGGGATGTCACAATAATAAAATATTCATTGGCATTGTTCAAAAAGTCGGGGTACTGTACCCCAATCCAAAAAGTGGTGGGTACGGGTACCCCTCGTACCCCCAACAAATTACGCCTATGCGGGTGTGCGTCGGACCGTCGTTGGTGACTCTTCTAGTCTTCTGTGCATTGTCTTGCTACTGATAAAAGTCAACTTTTAAGTGACATTTAACATCAGAGGCATCATATAGACTAGCTCTGATAGTTTTCTCTTGAAGTTGCGCTATATAAATATTACAATTATAATTGCAAAGACGACACTTTATTCCCTTCGCAGATCCATTGTTTTCTGCAATCTTAAAGAATTATGGGAAACGAATATAAATGACGTCATAGTCATAGTAACTATTGTCTGAGAAATATAAGACGTCATAAACGATTGTCTTTCCACGGCTCTTGATAGTAATGACTGAACACAATCAATCTTCAAATGTTAATGCTGTCAGAAAGTTCATATGCAAACTCCACGATATTTACAGAATAGTGTTATCTCCCGACAGAGAGCTTCTTAATTTTGCCGCAGCAGGCCGTGGCACATCGATATCTTGTCGGGTTTAGGTGAAAGCATTATTTTTGTGTGTTTCTTCACCAGACAAACAAATTCCTACACGAGGTCTGGCCATAAAACTGTGTCTCCTATTGTCAAACATTAGGTTAGACAGTGAAACTCTATTAACCAATCATTGACGCGAAACCACTCGAACGTCCATAAGAATAGGGACGTAGCTTCAGACGACATCTAGCGTCGACGATTTGAACTACTCCAGCTGAACTACTTCTTCAGATAGGTTTGTCTTACAGTTATTTTCTTCGAATTAGCCAGTAGAACTGTTACTGAGGTTTGTGATTGTCCGCCGATGACGAACAGAGCCGTTAGCATGCACACTACGGCCAGGCACTCGAATTCTCTCATGTCTTTTCAATGCATAAATCTCAATGAAACCTGTACAATATTTCTACCCTCAGGGGCTGAGCGGAAACCATACGGGTGTGCATATTCCCACGGGCGAGCTTAGAGCCTGACAATCCGCGGTAGAAATATGCAGCAGTGCTGCTACAGGGAGCTACCCATTCCGTGAAGACCTAGGAGCCTCTGTGGGTAGGATGAGTACCTTCAGGAAGTTTCGAAATGATCTAATCGTGTTTTTTACGTGACTCCAAATTAAGGGTTTCCGTCTTGTTTATCAATCTGTCATAAAATCAACACCTTCTCTTTCTCTTTATGCCACAGGATCTTCCAGTCCCTATAACAGCTTTCGCTATAGCTGTTTCCAGCTTTTGGAATGCACCGGTGTTTCTGCCTTTCTCCTCTTCCTTGCTGCTATAGTGTGCGGCTTATAATCTCACAAACTAACCACCGGGAATTTACCGGCTGTCCACACTGAGGCCCTACGCCCTTCCTACCCCTTCATATCCATTACATAGGTCTAACTATTACGGTTGTACACATGTATAATACAGTATGTAAGCATTTGTGTATGTACCATCTATGCATGTGGTATGTAAGCATGTATGTATTCAAGTATATTGTATGTATTTATTTATTTACTAGCTGTCCTAACCCGTGAAAAATCACGGTGTATGGGCTTATAAAAAACAATTATTATTGCCGTGATAACAATAACGTCATATTATAGGCCTATAGCCGTCGTCAAGACAACCGTCAAGACAACCGTCGCCAAGGCGGCAGTATAGTGACGTCACAATAGTGTTTGTTTACGGGACAGACAGACAGACAGACAGACAGACGTACAACGGTTATTATGTAAGTTGATTCCGGATATTTCTATAGCGCCTCTCGAAGTCAACTACTACTCAAAGGCGCTCCCGACTACAGCATTTGATACTGTGCCGGAATTTTCACGCCGAAGCGCCACGAGCAATTGTGAGTGAAAGACTTGCCCAAGGTCCTTACGCAACGGCTAGAGTGGGATTCGAACCTGCAACCCTCCGGTCACAAGGCGCCGAACTTACCACTGAGCCACCACGCCCCGATGTATGTATGTTGTATGTATGTATTTATGTATTTATGTATGTATGTATGTATGTATGTATGTGTGTATGTATGTTGTATGTATGTACTGTATGTATGTATGTATGCATATATGTATATATGTATTACGCAATTATGCAAACCCGCGCCTTCTCGGTGGTTGGCCCGACCATATGAAATGGCCTTCCTCCTGAGCCGCACTTATTTCCTAGTACTTCCTCTGACACTTTCTATGACCGCCTGAAAGCTGTTCGTTTTGTCCGTGCTGGAGTCGGAAGCGCCTCTGAGTAGTTCTCTTGAAGAGGCGCTATATAAATCTACGAATGAATGAATGAATAAATGTATGTGTAGGGCCTACATGTATATGAATCAAAACGCGCAGCAATAAAAACTTGTCTTGATAAGGGAAATGAAATTACTGCTGTTAGAAGCAATGTTGAGGAGTCGGCCGTCGTTGAGAACTGACGGAGCCAACTGCGGGGGTTGTACAAAGGCGCCGACGACTTTCTATCCGAATTCAACGCCTGTGTGTGGTGTGGTTGCCACTGCTGATGTGCGCCGAGTGTCATTAGACAGAGGGCAAGGTCGAAAGCTTCATCAATCTTCCAGATGATCAGAGAAACGTCTCAGTTTGATGCGAACATTAATCGCCAACCATTGGAGTAGCAGTAGCAATCGAACTCTCTGCTTATGATCTGATGCCGTTGGAGGTATAAACTGGAATTGGTCGACTTTCCCTCTGGATCTATCCTCTCGCTGTTTACTCCGATCGCTGCGATTGATCGCGTGTTCTTCTGCTAGACACTGTCGGATTTACTGCGGCGCTCAACGGCTTTAATTAATAATTATTATTCTTTTGAAGTTTATTCGACGTTGCGATGATGTAAGGATGGGTAGTGCGAAATTTATGGCCGGAATAAAACGCCAGACGGAGCGCATTCTTCACAGGTCACATAATTTCGTGACACCTTAAAGACCAGGGATGGGCATCGTTCGCTCAGACCGCCAATTTACAGACAGACACACACAGACAGACAGACAGGCAGATACACAGACAAACGTACACGGACAAACGCACGCAGACACACAGACGAACACACACGGGCACACAGGCGCACACACACAGACAGACACATAGACAGACAAAGCAATACGATATGACCTTCATTATTCGCTGTGAAAGATACTTTAGTTGCATTCCTGCGCACTTAACAACCTCATACTGCGCCTATATATATGCCACGGCGGATTACGACATATGAAGTATCACGTAATGTTACATGTTTACAGTGATGACGTGTCACATGCAGCGCAACATAAAGTGGGTGTTTTGCGTTCTAGTTAATTCAAGCGACATCGAAACTGACTGGTAGAATGAAGCACGCGATAATACAACTATGATTACTACTACTACTACTACTACTACTGCTGCTGCTGCTGCTGCTACTACTACTACTGTTATTATTATTATTATTATTATTATTATTATTATTATTATTATTATTATTATTATTATTATTATTATTATTATTATTATATTACTGTTACTGTTATTATTATTATTATTATTATTATTATTATTATTATTATTATTATTATTATTATTATTATTATTATTATTATTATTATTATCATTATCATTATCATTATCATTATCATTATTATTATTGTTATTATTATTATTATTATTATTATTATTATTATTATTATTATTATTATTATTATTATTATTATTATTATTGTTATATTTAACAATGATGATTAAATAATCTGAAGCGCCATCTCAGCGTCACTCAGTGAACAATTTATCGTGAAAAGGTCGACGAGAAGCAGATGGCGTTCCCGCGTTGGACAGCTATCGACAGTCTCTGAAACAGGTAGCTTGTCTCAAGCGTGTCCTGAGTTGAATCCGTCAGCCTATGTCCCAGTTCCAACACAAAATCCAATCCTTCGGAACTCCATGCACCACTCGTCTCCACTGCAACCGCTACAAAAGCATGCGTTCGGGTGATTGTGTCGTATTTGGATCTTTTGGCGGCGGCTGCCCGGTTTGCGGCCTCACCTGCTCCGGTTGATGTTACAGCCAGATGTGACGCTGCATATGTGTTCGAAACGGTCACATCCCAAGTGAGGCACCTTCCGCATGACCACGGGATAAGCGTCACACCGTCAGGTCGCTTGCCGTCCTCTCTGGTGAGGCCCAACGGTTCCTTCTGAGAAGGGATATTTGCTCTTCCAAATGATCTCCATATGACATCGTTGAGCATGTTGTGCCGTTGATGTCTGCCAGCGTTTTTTCTGCAGACAAGACCATGGAGTCCTCTGGCGTCAACTCTCTCGCCACAATGACACACATGTGGTTCGCACAGAGTCGTTCCAAGTCTTATTCCAACCGCGACCCGTATCACTTCATCGGACAAGCGGAGGCCCAATGCAGTGACCGGAGGAGCTAGCAACCAGTCTCCCGCGTGTGGTGCCCGAGAAGCTAAGAGACGAGCCCGGTCCAGTGCATTGTTCGCAGACTCGTGCAAAGTTATCCACGCCTTATTTATCCAGCGGCTGTCCCATTCTCTTTGACGATGAGCTGTAGATCCGGTTGGTGGTTCCGCACTCGTGAGTGTTGTCCATGCTTTCAGTGCTGTGGTTACAAGGTCGTCTGAGGCATCAGCAAATTCTGGTGGCAGCATGTGTGCTTGGAGTTCGCCTGTGCTCGCAGCAGAAGCCAAGAAGGCAGAAAGTGCCAGCGTAGCAGCACAGCGTATCCCAAGCCCACCATCCTTCACCGGAAGGGATGCCTGAAGCCAATTCTCGTCCGACAGTTCCACGTTCAAAATTTTCGACAATCCATTTCGTAACAAAGAGTCAAATCTTGTTAGACTAGGGCAGTCGACGCATAAGGCTGTGCGCATTGTGTAAAGGAGCTTTGGCACGCTCAATCCATTTCGTAACAGGATTAGAGCGTCATGCGAGTGAAGCATGGAGAGTCTCCCTACAGCTCGTTCCAGGTCATCCGCCTTCTTGTTTATCACCTTGTCGACGGTTGGTCCAGGCATCAGAGGTGAGCCCAAATAATTATTATTATTATTATTATTATTATTATTATTATTATTATTATTATTATTATTATTATTATTATTATTATTATTATTATATGTCTTTTAATCTGTGGTAGAAAGGATTCTTCAGGATTTAGGAAAAATTAGGGCCTACTAAAACTTCTATTATTATTTTTTCCCCGAGATACATATGAACCCCGCTGCATTGCAAAAATTAGGAGAGCATTATTATTTTTTTTGCCCCGAGGTATACAGGATCCCTCAGGAACTTCAACATTATTTACAGTGTAGAATTGTCCGGAATTTTATTATTATTATTATTATTATTATTATTATTATTATTATTATTATTATTATTATTATTATTACTGCTATGTTTATTATTATTATTATTATTATTATTATTATTATTATTATTATTATTATTTTTATGTTTTTGTTGTTATTATTATTATTTTTTATGCCCGAGGTAAAAATGATCCCTCAGGGACTTCAACGTTAGTAAAACTTATTATTATTATTATTTTATTACTATTAATACAAAAAGAGAAAATAATAACGAGCACGGCATCCAATGGTACAGTTAGACTACTTACAAAAACTGTATTCCTAGTTGCGTGTTTTCGATTTGAGAAGGCTGTTTAACTCAATGACGGAATGACTGCGTGTTTCGAGATATCACACACTGAGTTAAAGTTCTGTGAACGATGTGTTGGCGGTATTGAGACCAGACTGTAGTTTTTAAATTGCCAAATGATTTTAAATTGAACCTGAATTATGGTAAATTGTCTGTACTATGGCTGAACTACACAACATAATATTTTCGATCTTGTAGACGACGGCGACTTTGATGAAATTCTCCAGCACACCATGAAACGTAATTGTTACTGACCAAATAACGTGGGTTGATCTAAAAGAATTCTAATCGTATAATTGATGTTTATGGAGCATCAGAGCAGTATGATGTTAAGACATGACGACAAAGATACTTGAAGTAAGTTCAAGGTAAGCGAAGGTAAGGCAAGGTAATCAAAGCTAAGATTGTAGCTGTAATTGAACATTTATATAGCGGCACTCAAAGAACAAAACAACTCGGAGACGCTCTCTGCCTATATGATGTTAAATGGTATCAAGAACCATAATTACACTAGTTAGCCAAATAATGCATAGTAAAATGGAAGATCCACTATTGGTGAGCCCACGCGCACACGTAGATCCCATTCAATCTTGTCTCATGGTGGGGCAAGATACGGTAATCTTAGTTTAACTAAATTAAGTTAAGATTAAGTTAAGGTTAAAGTTAAGTTACTGAGGTTAAGTTAAGTTAAGGTTAGAGTTAAGGTTAAAGTTAAGGTTAAGTTAAGGTTAAGTTAAGGTTAAAGTTAAGGTTAAGTTAAGGTTAAAGTTAAGGTTGAAGTTAAGGTTTAGTTAAGGTTAAAGTTTAAGTTACGGTTAGATTAATTTAAACAATGTTTAGGAAAGTAAGACAGAGTTAGACGTGTTAAGGTATGGTCAGGTAATTCAGCTCCGGTCATAAAGGGCTTAAGGAAGATCAGAACAGGTTAGGTCAGGTCAGGACAGGTATATTGTAAGCTGCTGGCAATGGGATTCAAAGTTAGTCCTATAGTCTGTCCTGCAACGGTCAGAGAAGTCAGGATGAGGTACTGTGGTGAGATATAAAACAAGCTGCAGTTACAATACAATTGGTATTTGTTATTGCCTTCCTTCCAAAGTTCAGAAGTGCACAACGACCATACGACAGAACATCGATGGTGCAGAGAAATTGTGTGTAAAGGACTTTCTCAAGGTCCTTGCACAATGACCGACTCAGTGGAGGTTCGAAACCATACTCTCGACGTTATAGTCCGAGCGCTCAATCCATTCGGCTACCGGTGCCCCAGGTAAGTCCAGATAAGCCGAAACAGGATGCTATATGCGCATTCGTGATATTTTAAAAGAAACTAATATATGGTTCCTTCATCCAGATACATAGACACGAGACACGGTAGCCGATTGGTTAGAGAGCTCGAGTTCGAGCCTTCTATCAGACAGCTGTTGTGTAGGGACCTTTAGCAAGGTCTCCACTTAAAATTGCTCAGCGCCATCGATTGACACTTGTTTATTTTTTGACACTTGTTTATTTGGTAACCAAACTTTTACAGATAAAGCAGAAACATGCAGTATTATATTCCAAAGTCTGGCTACACAGGAGACCCAAAAGGGGTCAAATGACCCCGCTACCAGGGCCGCCTGGGTAGTAGTACAGTAAGTGGATTGATGCTGGGTCATTAGATAATGGCGCTTAATAAATGCATGATAATAAAGTACATACATGTAGTATACGTAAATGCAAGTACTGACCTCGACGCACTTGTAGGCTCCGTTGTTGAGCTGCAGTACGCGTTGGTAGGCTGCGATGGGGACCATGAGCAGGAAGGACAGAGCCCAGACGGCGGCGATGATCCGGTAGGAGTGAGAGACGGTCTGCCATCGACGAGAGTGCAGCGGTCGGCAGATGGCGAAGTAGCGCTCCAAGGAGATCGCCACCAACGTGAAGACGCTCACTCCGACCGACACACCTATACGCCGCCAAAGAAACTGCGCTTCATAAGGTAAGGAAAAGCAAGGTAAGGGTAGGTACGGTGAGGTAAGGTGAGGTACGGTTACATATGGTAAGGTAAGAAAATGAAAGGCAGAGTTAATTTCACGCTGTTAGTATATAGCGCTTAACTAGCGAGGGTGTTGCAACCAACCCATGTTGCATCTAACCCCGGTCTCCCCTATACGGCGAGGTAAGATAAGGAAAGTTATGCTTAAACAAGGTAAGGCAAAGCAAGGTATGGTAAGGTACAATGAGGTACGGTGAGATGAGACATGGTGAGGTAAGACAAAGTACGGTGAAGTGGGGGTAAGGTAAGGCTACACAAGAAAAAACAATGTAATGCGAAGTAAGGTGAAGTCAGTTACAATAAGTCAAGGTAAGGTACGGTGAAATAGGGTAAGATAATCGTAATTGTAAACTCAAAATTTCTAAAGCACAACTCTATAACTAAACTCAGGGCACCAGTTTGTTCACGAGCGCTGAAACTAAACGCAAGACACCAGCACTAGGTAAGATATGGTAAGACAAGTAAACGGCAAAACAAGGTCGCTAAACTAATGAAATCCGACCAAATTCACTGCGTGCAAGATACGAAGGAAAATGAAACAAAGGCAGGCCAAGACTACGCTGGATATATGCAATATAAATGAGGACATAATATCTCTTGTTCTGACACTACTAGTAGCAATGGACTTGACAAATGACCGAGGACAATGGAGATCTTTTATTTCTACCCATCGCCGCCAAATATCTGGCTTAAGGAGCTGCTGCTGCTGCTGCTGCTGATGATGATGATGATGATGATGATGAGGTGAGGTGAGATTGGGTAAGCGCCTAGAAGGCTAAGTATAAGCCTCTGCCAGTAATGGTCCGCAGACATGTGCCAACTGCTGAATAGCTCTGACTCTGAATCGTAAAAGCGTCACGCGATCGTCTATGTAGCATACAAGGTCCTATAATAATTAGGTCTACAGCCACTCATTTCTAAGCGCATTAGGTTTTTCTCTTACTGAATTTATTCCGGATATTTCTATAGCACCTCTCGAAGTCTACTACTACTCAGAGGCGCCCCCGACTACAGCATTTTTATACTGTGCCGGAATTTTCACGCCGAAGCGTCACGAGCAATTACGAGTGAAGGACTTGCCCAAGGTCGGTACGCAGCGGCTAGAGTGAGATTCGAACCTGCAACCCTCCGGTCACAAGGCGCCGAACTTACCACTGAGCCACCACGCCCCACAAATGCTCCACCCATCAGGGGTTCCAGTCTAACTATCACTGTCAGCTTGCTGAACGCTGTGACGTGTATGACCGATTAGTGTTTGTTATTGTTTTCATTCAGCTATTTGAACTTAGGCCATAATATAGACGAACACTCAGATGGCAGCATTATTATTATTTAGTATGGATGATTTTATTGCGTAGATATATACGCAATAAAGTCCTAAAAATAGTGTAGGCTACCACATATGTGTATGTGTATAAATAGCCCGTATAAAACTACATGCAAATATGTGTTTATATAAAATTAGAGATATATATTTGCGTGTATAAACTACCTACATGCAGTGAAGTCGTCAATAACAGCGAGTGCTGTCCATCTGTCTATCTTACGGCTTAAGTTAATTCGCCGAATGAAAACAATAACAAGGATTAACTTAATCTCGGTCATACGCTTTAAAGTAGGCTAATCCAATGACTTTTCATCCTCTCATCCTCTAATCATTAGAGGATGAGAAATCACTGGATTATATTAGAATAGAGGATGACAGGATGAAAGTCATTAGGCCTAGATTAGATTGATTTTACTGTTTAGACTTTTTTTTCTAATTGCTCAATTTATATATGCATTTTATGCACTGAGTTAAAAGCTTATTTTTTAAATTTAATTTGTTCACCCGCAGTACTGTAAGAGTATATGTGGTTCAATCGGTGGTTCTAAAAATAGAAACTTGAGTTATTCATCTTTAAATGTGATAGGCCTATTACTTTTGTAGGGGTGCGAACATTAATCAAACATTTCTTATGGGTGCAGGGCTTTGAAAAAGTTGGGAACCTCTGACAAAAGCCGTTGATCCTTTGGTTGGCCGTGGATCGAAACTGCCTTAAAGAGAAGAAGGAGAACGAGAAGAAGAAGAAGAACAAGAACAAGAAGAACAAGAAGAACAAGAAGAACAAGAACAAGAAGAAGGACAAGAACAAGAACAATAACAACAAGAAGAACAAGAACAGGAACAAGTAGAACAAGAAGAACAAAAACAAGAAAAACAAGAACAAGAAGCAGAAAGTGAAAGGCAGTCAGAAGAAACATGTCCATTCCGCTTCTGTCTTCTAGATCAACTCACCCTGCATGTATCGTACGAGAACACACATGGCCTTGCCGAAGATGAAGTTCTGAAGCAGCGTGGGAATGAGGGTGAAGGGCATGCAGAAGAGCGCCAGAAGCAGATCAGCGATCGACAGATTCAGCAGCAGAACGTTCGTCAGAGTGCGCATGCGCCGATTCTGAGCCAACGTCAAGATGACCAACGTATTTCCGGTCACCGACAAAACGAAAATGACGGCGTACAGGGCGATCCTCAACTCTCCGCTGAGGATGCTCTGTCCCGCTGCTCCTCCTGGTCTTCCTCTTCCTCGGCTGAGGACTCCGGACGGTTCTAAGGTCGCGTTCGGAGGTGCTCGAATGTCCATAGCTATGAAAATGTCTTGCTCTGCGTTCGTAAAGTTCGGACATAAGAACGATTCCATGGCGAATGAGTTCGTCTAGTTTCTCGGCGTCATTCGATGCACTTGCTTCTGTTTAAATGACACATAACTACGGGCTATAATCTATTGCAATCAAATTATTATTATTATTATTATTATTATTATTATTATTATTATTATTATTATTATTATTATTATTATTATTGTTGTTGTTGTTGTTGTTGTTGTTGTTGTTGTTGTTGTTGTTATTATTATTATTATTATTATTACTACTACTACTACTACTACTACTACTACTACTACTACTACTACTACTACTACTACTACTACTACTACTACTACTACTACTACTACTACTACTACTACTACTACTACTACTACTACTACTACTACTACTACTACTACTACTACTACTACTACTACTACTACTACTACTACTACTACTACTACTACTACTACTACTACTACTACTACTACTACTACTACTACTAGAATATTTACCCGTCATATATGACGGTTTGATGAGTACTCCCGTCAGATCGTATGCATAGGGAGAAGTAGTGTGGTAGGGAGTGAAACAGAGACACAAGGACGTCCGTCTTATTATATAAAGATTTATAAAGCGCAAGATAAATGACTAAATACACCGCATATGCGCTTGTGGTAGTAGCTCGGTTTAGTCAGATGACGTGAAGTCTTAAATTTCTTCCTGAAGCTTTCGATAGAAAGTTCCGGAACACGTTGTTAGACGGGCAGCGCATTTCATTGGGCCAGATGCAACGAATGTTTTTCTACGCGTCGCAGTAGCCTTTTCGGACCACAACTAAGTCGTATAGCTCTTTTCTGAACGCAATCGAGACCGACCAGGGGAGCTGATTATGCTGGCAAAAGTCTTTGGCTCCGTGTGTTTGCGCCATTTGTAGATACATCATTTTCTGTAGCGACAGCATAGGCTATAACTTACACCTTATTCGTCCTCCACTGAATTTATCGGATGCTATCATTCACCAACGCTGCCCGCTTGAATGGGCGCTGCGCTATATTGCAACCCGTGCTAGCTCGATATACACACATACACGAAATTTACCTACGATTGGTATGCAACCATTCTTACTCGTTCACAGTAACTTCTGTAATGACAGAATCTGAATGTGAGGTGTTGGTTAATGGTAGTTGCAAAGCGTTTTACAAAGTAGCTTTGCAGAGACAATGAGAGATTTTCACTTATTTTTAAGTGTAAAGAAATCCAATAAGCAACACCATGATCGAGCTCCGTATTACTTTAACTACATTTGAAATTGTGTCAAACTTCTTATCAGTAATAAACAAACGATTTTATGCTGTTCTATTAACTATAGTTAATCTATCTATCTATCTATAATGAACTTCTATAGCGCCCTTCAAGAAATCTACTCAGTGGCGCTCCCGACCCAGGCCCGGTCAAAAAGAAAGGTCTTAAGAAGGCCATAGAAAGTACCTGAGAGGTCTCTATGGAGAGAGCGAAGGGAGAGAGGGAGGTCGTTCCAAGCGGTAGGACCCACCACGGAGAATGCCCTACGCTGCGCCATAGCAGTACGCGCATAGGGGACAGCAAAATCACCCCGGGAGGCCGAGCGCAAGGCACGGCGCCCCGCACAAGCGGAAGTTAAAGTAAAGAGCTCGCAGAGGTAGGCCGGGGCCCGCCCTAGGACACAATGCCACGCCATGGTGGAGACCCTGTAATGAATGCGATGCTGGACAGGAAGCCAATGGAGAACGTCTCGCATAAATTCAGAGACGTGGTCAAACCTGGAGATACCGCCAACCAAGCGTGCAGCCGACCGCAAAACCCTCTCTAGACAAACAATGCGAGTCTGAGGAAGTCCAACAAAGAGAGGAGCAATAATCCAAACGATTGACAATAAATGCATGTACCAGAGTGGAAGCCGCGGAGAATGAAAGAGAGCGGGATACGACACGCAGCTGTTGCAGTTGATAGTAGCAAGCACGAGTCAGTTCATGAATGTGCTTAGAAAAGGAGAGTTCTTTAATCTAAATCCACTTGATATATTTATTTCTGATAATACAAAAACCTCAATAAAAAAATCCTGCGTTCTTGTACGTTAGGCTATCCGCTAGAATAAACTAGAAGAAGCAGAAGCAGAAGCCGGAGAAGAAGCAGAAGCAGAAGCAGAAGCAGAAGCAGAAGCAGAAGCAGAAGCAGAAGCAGAAGCAGAAGCAGAAGCAGAAGCAGAAGCAGAAGCAGAAGCAGAAGCAGAAGCAGAAGCAGAAGCAGAAGCAGAAGCAGAAGCAGAAGCAGAAGCAGAAGAAGAAGAAGAAGAAGAAGAAGAAGAAGAAGAAGAAGAAGAAGAAGAAGAAGAAGAAGAAGAAGAAGAAGAAGAAGAAGAAGAAGAAGAAGAAGAAGAAGAAGAAGAAGAAGAAGAAGAAGAAGAAGAAGAAGAAGAAGAAGAAACAGAAGCAGTCCCATGAGCTAGCCTCAGAGTCAGCCAGCCATGGATAAGAAGTGTTAGAGCCTTCGTGTTTTTTCAACCTCGGCATACGAGGGCAGGCGACCAGTCCTCTCCCTCGCCGTCTGATCTTCCAACCCACAGTGTACGGTCAGTGCACTCGTTATATCTGAGTCGTCAGCTAGAGGGCCCAGTTGGAGCAGAAATCACGAAACAAAATTATGCCCTGGTGGGGATTTGAACCCCCGACCTCTCCTTTGACATTCCAGCATGGTACCTACTAGACTACTATCCTACACCCATAGACCACCCCTAGAATAATAGGCAACAGAGGCAAAGTTTACTCACCCAAAACGGCAGCAATAGATTCGGGACTCGCAGACTCCTGACCGTCTGAATATCTAATGATTAATAGTCCTTGGATGATGACCAGCACTTGTCGTATTTAACGACCGATCATTCGACCTATCGTGTTGGTTGTTTTCATCCTTTTCAAACACGCAAGTATGCAATCAGCTTCTGCGCCTGCGCACCGACGGACGAACGGACGCACAGACTGATGGACGCATCGATGGCCTTTCTTCACTGCGACTACAACAAATCTTCGCGCTGCATCCAGCTAAGCCTAGAGCTGGTGGACACGACGTTTATCCGAACAGAGAGTTGAAGAAGCGGACGAAAGGATGGATGGAGGCGACGAATGTTGGTCGATTGAGAAGAAGAAGAAGAGGAGGAGGAGGAGAAGGAGGAGGAGGAGGAGAAGAAGAAGAAGAAGAAGAAGAAGAAGAAGAAGAAGAAGAATAATTAAAAATATCTTCTTCCCATAAAACGCACCCTGTGTGGACAGCTGGACATTTATGCTGCGCCTTTGTTCCTAATCTCTTGTTGGATCTTATCTAATCTAATAAAATCTAATCTATAACTTACATGTATATGTTTATCAATTTATCTCAATACTATGCTAACCATGGTACTTGATGGCAGTTGCTCAATGAAACAAAGTAAAGCAAGGCAAGGAACTCGTTGTTGGATTGCCATATATATATATATATATATATATATATATATATATATATATATATATATATATATATTTAAGACTAACATTGTGACGGTTCGTGTAATACACACGCCACCTAGTGTCCAGTCGGCATAACCTTCCTTCAAGGTAGGGCCAACGTTTAACAATCAAACGCAAGTTCGGGGCCTAAGACGCGTCGTGTTTTGTCACCGTCGTGTGTACGTGTAAGTTGAAGACACTTCAACCCTGCTGTCGCGTGAGGAGATCGACGACAACGACGAGATGTCATCATCATCATGATAAAGTCGTCGTTGGCGGTCGAGATGGAATGATGACGGACGAAAGCCAGCCCCCACTTGGTCAACAATGAAGACAGCGAGGCCGAGGTGTAATCGGACACCACACAGCCAAGGTGTAATAGGACACCTCGCAGCTGGGGTGTAACCAGACACCGCCCGCGCTGCAGGCGAGCGACGACCCGCGGCTCGAAGAGCAACCTGACACTAATTGACGATAGCATGACGTGGGGAGGGGGCGAACCGACGGACGCTGGAGTTCCTACATAACCAAAGGGAAAGGAGAATACGGGACTTGTACTACTGACGAGCGCGACGTGAGAACAACGGTCGAGCGATCAACATCGAGAGGAGCGACCAGCGGCGGCGGCAGAGATTAGTCCGTCAGATTCAGAGACTGACGCGAAAAACGATCTGTAGTTAGGCTGTACGAAGCAACATTTGAGATAGTCCGATTTAATAACTGTCAACCCAATTCTTCCGTTGACAATCCTTCTGATTAAATCCTTGTTCTCTCTCTACTTAACGCCTATTCAACGTTCACCCTTTGTACACCAATTCTACGTATAAGTATAACCTGAATTAATCAGCAACACAGTTCAACATCCTTTCAGTTTAATAAGAAACAAACAGACAGAACTCAATTCGATCACAACTCGACTAGTCAGCCACACCACCACAGCGAACACACTCGAATTCAAACTTCTCTAGTCAGCATAATTCTTCGCGCCTCTTGACACACCTGTCCTCTGTGCGCCTAAGCGAACTCTAATAATATACATATAGCGCGCCGCTGCCGATATCGGCCGGCCGCGCGTGTCACTAAAACTAAACGTTATACATCTATCATATATACATATACACGTGAAACTAAAGTAAGCGCACTAAATATATACGCCAATATCTCGCACTGCAAGACTGTACACAAAACTCAGTTCACAATAACTAAACGCTTTAATACTACGTGGAAGTTCCCGTAGAGTTAGTGTATATATTTGTTTCTTTAATTAAATACTTTTATTAATTAAACAAAGTTCGTCGTGAATCTTCTAAAGGAAAGTTAGGCACATTAATTAAAAGTGCAAGTAAAAGAACAAGCGAGTCGAGGGTCGACATCAACACACGGCAAACACACGGCAGGCGACCTTCGATCGCGACATTGGCGCAGTCGACAGGGTCTCCAACGGAAGACGTCACGACGAAAAGCGGAACCGGAAACGGAAAGAGGAATCTCAACAGATCGGGACCAGCGGCGAATACAACCCTTCGCAACTGGAGAAATCGAGTGCCGGACTCCGAAGACGAAGGACTCGAAGCAACCGACAGCAACAGGCAAGGACGAGGAACAAGAGCGCCAACGGACGACCGACCATCGCTAGCAACGACGGACGGGAGTGGCAACGGAGGACAGCGGATCAGCCAAGATACCAAAAGACGGAACACGCTCGACGTATCAGAGGGTAAGTCCTTACTGGTAGTCGTGGTAATCTGTGAGGTTGCGGTTGAGGTCTGGATGAGGATTGGTGTGCGAATAGCCGAGGCTTTTGCGTAGCTCCTTTTGCTCAGGTCTGTTCTTGTTGTATTTGTGGTAGAATTTTAGGACGTTGTTTTCTTTGATTTCTGACCAGCGGTGACTCTCCTCTAACTTACTTATCTTTTTCTATTAGTGAGCGGACTGTTGGATATGGATAAGTTGTCGGCATGGAAAAGAATGATGGTGCGGAACATACCCCATCACAAACTAGTCGCATATCTGATAAAGATGGGACTAGGAGAGAAGGAATTGGATCCCATGAATATGAACCAGCTCCGAGAGCCTAGCGCGGAAATAATTGTTTCTGGACGGGAGGCCCCGCCAGAAGTAAGTGAGGAAGTAAGCACAGGTAGCCTAGATAGCATTATTAGCTCGACAGTGCAGAGGCAGCTAGTCGAGCTCAGACGATTAAAGTGCGAGAGAAAGGAAGCGGAGAGAGCGGAGAGGAGAAAAGAAGAGGAGGAGGAAAGGCAGAGAAGGATCGAAGAAGAGAAAGAGAGGAAACTAGAAGAGGAAGAAGAAAGGCAGAGAAGAGAAGAGAGAGAGGAAGCGGAGAAACTGAGGAAAGAAGAAAAGGGGGAAACGGAGAAGCAGAGGAGAGAAAAGAGAGAGGAAGCGGAGAAGAGACTCAGGCTGCTTGAGGAGAGAGCGGAGAGGAGAATGGAAGAGAAGGAGGAAAGGCAGAGAAGGATCGAAGAAGAGAGAGAGAGGAGACTAAAAGAGAAAGAAGAGAGACAGAGGCTCCTTGAGGAGAAGCGGGCTGAGAAGTTCAGGATGATTGGGGAGGAGAGCAGGCTGCTTGAGGAGAAGGAAGCTGAGAGATTAAGGTTTCAGGAGAAGTTGAGGAAAGAAGAAAAGGAGGAAACAGAGAGACTCAGAATGCTAGAGGAAAAGCAGGCTGAGAAGCTCAGGCTTCAGGAGGAGAAGCAGAGGAGAGAAGAGAAAGAGGAAGCAGAAAAATTAAGGCTTCAGGAGGAGAAGCAGAGGAGAGAAGAGAAAGAGGAAGCAGAGAAATTAAGGCTTCAGGAGGAGAAATTGAGGAAAGAAGGAAAGGAGGAAACAGAGAGACTCAGAAAGCTAGAGGAAAAGCAGGCTGAGAAGCTCAGGCTTCAGGAGGAGAAGCAGAGGAGAGAAGAGAAAGAGGAAGCGGAAAGATTGAGGAGAGAAGAGAAAGAGGAAGCAGAGAAATTAAGGCTTCAGGAGGAGAAGCGGAGGAGAGAAGAAAAGGAGGAGGCAGAGAAGAGAGAGAAGGAAGTCCGAGAGGAAAGGGACGCAGAGAGGAGACTCAGAGACGAAAGGGACTATAACTTAAGGCATTCGGTCGTAGGACGAATGAAAACGTATAGTGAAAGCATGCGAGGACTCTTACCGAGATTCCTAAGCGACCATGCGCAAATCCCTGGTTTCTTTGTGCTGTGTGAAAGGTCATTCGACTCTGGCGCTGTCCCGGACGACCTTCGAAGCAGATTTCTCTTGACCTGTCTAGATGATCATGCCAGAACAGTGACAGCCAGAATTCTCATTGACTGGACCCAGAAATCGGTGCCTGCTAAGATACCCTGGCGAGCTGAACACCAAAAGGCGCTAGATAAACTTATGCACGATTTGAATAACGCTGTACGTTTGCAGACAATTGACTACGGCAGAGAGTTTGGTCTATCGACTGACGCTTCAGACAAAGCAGTCGGTTGCTGCTTATTCCAAATTCAAGACGATGGAACAGAACGGCCAATATATTTCGCCAGTTCTAAATTAGATGCTACGCAAGCGCGTTGGTCCACTGTGGAACGCGGAGCGTATGTCGTAATCTTTGCGTTGAAGAAGTTTAGGAATTGGATTTTTATGTCAAGGACCACCCTCTATTCTGATCACAACCCCTTGACTTTCCTAACTGCTTCTACGCCCACGAGTGCCAAACTTGCGAGGTGGGCTCTGGCCCTCCAGGACTTTGATATTTCCTTCGAATATCGACCTGGATCGCGGAATATTCCCGCTGATCTTTTGTCCAGACTGTGATTGAGGAGAAGGCGGACTACCATGTAAGGCACCGCGACAGCTGTAAATAATAATTACTAACTGTGCTGTTATTTTGTAATTTTTATGGGAACCACGAGGACATGGTCTGGAGGAAATCGGCGGAGGGAACGACATCATTCTCAGCCGGGAGGCGAACCAATGACTGGCTTTGTCCTCCCCCGGGAAGGGAGGTGTCGCGTGAGGAGATCGATGACAACGACGAGATGTCATCATCATCATGATAAAGTCGTCGTTGGCGGTCGAGATGGAATGATGACGGACGAAAGCCAGTCCCCACTTGGTCAACAATGAAGACAGCGAGGCCGAGGTGTAATCGGACACCACACAGCCAAGGTGTAATAGGACACCTCGCAGCTGGGGTGTAACCAGACACCGCCCGCGCTGCAGGCGAGCGACGACCCGCGGCTCGAAGAGCAACCTGACACTAATTGACGATAGCATGACGTGGGGAGGGGGCGAACCGACGGACGCTGGAGTTCCTACATAACCAAAGGGAAAGGAGAATACGGGACTTGTACTATTGACGAGCGCGACGTGAGAACAACGGTCGAGCGATCAACATCGAGAGGAGCGACCAGCGGCGGCGGCAGAGATTAGTCCGTCAGATTCAGAGACTGACGCGAAAAACGATCTGTAGTTAGGCTGTACGAAGCAACATTTGAGATAGTCCGATTTAATAACTGTCAACCCAATTCTTCCGTTGACAATCCTTCTGATTAAATCCTTGTTCTCTCTCTACTTAACGCCTATTCAACGTTCACCCTTTGTACACCAATTCTACGTATAAGTATAACCTGAATTAATCAGCAACACAGTTCAACATCCTTTCAGTTTAATAAGAAACAAACAGACAGAACTCAATTCGATCACAACTCGACTAGTCAGCCACACCACCACAGCGAACACACTCGAATTCAAACTTCTCTAGTCAGCATAATTCTTCGCGCCTCTTGACACACCTGTCCTCTGTGCGCCTAAGCGAACTCTAATAATATACATATAGCGCGCCGCTGCCGATATCGGCCGGCCGCGCGTGTCACTAAAACTAAACGTTATACATCTATCATATATACATATACACGTGAAACTAAAGTAAGCGCACTAAATATATACGCCAATATCTCGCACTGCAAGACTGTACACAAAACTCAGTTCACATTACCTCCTTCCTTTTTCTGGAATAGAGCAAATTAAATTTCAAAATTTGCGAAATTACCAAAATACATGAAACATACATATATATCTAACTAATTAATAAACAGTCTTACGATTACTTATAACCTTGACAAACAATCAGCAATAACATTCAATCTGCCCTTCTTGTACTTCACCTCAACATCAAAAGTTTGTAAGGCTAACGCCCAACGCACAAGTTTAGCAGACTTAGACATTGACTCAGTCAAATATGTAAGAGGATTGTGATCAGTAAAAATGAAAATTTTTGATCCAATTATAATTTCTTTTAACTTGTTTAGAGCCCAAACAATAGCATAGGCTTCCTTTTCCACAGTAGCCCATCTCTTCTGGGTATCAGTTAACTTCTGACTGATAAATGACACAGGGCGTTCTATTCCCTTGTCGTCCCTCTGTGTTAAAACAGCACCGACTGCAAAGTCACTACTATCGCAGTACAAATTGAATGGTTTTCCCACTTCAAAAACATATAACACTACTTTGGATCGCACAGCCTCTTTAAGTAAATCAAATGCTTGCTGATGTTCAACAGTCCAATCAATCTTATCAGAAACACGTTTACTAGTTAAATCAGATAAAGGTTTCGCAATCTGTGCAAAGTCCTTAATAAACTGTCTGTAATAATTAAAAAATCCAAGCAGTTGCTTAACTTGCTTCTTAGTTTCTGGGATCTTCAAATTAGTCAAACTTTCAATTCTGTCTGGATTCATCTTTATCTTACCAGACCCAACCACATGACCGATAAACCTTACCTCACTCTTACCAAATATGCATTTTTTCAAATTCAAAGTAACGTTACGCAATCTCATTTGCATCAAAAATGCATCTAGATGTTGCAAGTGAACTTTCCAACTGTCAGAATGCACAGCAATGTCATCAACATACGGTTCTGCAAAGTCGCTTATAGGCTGTAAAACTAAAATTTATCGCCTTAACAAAAGTTCGGCCTGAATTTATCATTCCAAAAGGAACACGAGTAAATTCATACAGTCCATTATGTGTTACAAAAGCTGTCTTCCATTGATCAGATTGTTTTACAGGACAAGTCCAATAAGCACTTCGACAGTCCAAAATAGAAATCACATTAGACTTTCCAACTTTGTTTAAAACGTCTCTGACAATCGGCATCGGATATTTACAATCCACTGTGAATGAGTTAATGTATCTGTAGTCACAGGCAAGTCTCAAAGATCCGTCTTTCTTTTTAACAATAACCAAAGGGCTTGCCATTCTGCTCGATGATGGTTTGATAATGTTTGTTTTTAACATTTCTTTGATCTGACGTTCCACTTCTGCTCGATAAATCAAAGGAATTCGATATGCTGCAAATTCCTTTTCACGAAATCCTGGTTTTAGTTCAATTTCATGTTCAACCAATGTACATAATCCGGGTTTTTCTGAAAATCTATCACAGTATTTGTTCAAGACTTTCAACAACTGTTCTTGCTGAGTTACTGTCAAATGGCTAATTTGTTCAGGATCGAGGTTAAGTGAATTCTTGTCATCTTGAACCTCATTCCTCATTGGTAATTCAACCACTGAACCAAAATCTTCATCTTCTTCAACGATTAGACCACAACTTAATGCTCGAGTTACATATTTTCTGATCTTGTTGGCGTGAATTATTTTTCGACCATTTTCACCCATATCGACTAAATAAGAGTACTTTGATCTTCGATGTATGATCGTACATGGACCATGCCATCGAGAAATAAGTTTGTTCGTTGACGTTGGATACAAAACTATGACTCTCTCACCAGCTTCAAATTCTTTGTGCTTTGCTCTCTTGTTATACTGATTCGTGTATTGTAATTGCTTTTCTCGAGAGTAAGATTCTGCAAACAATAATGCTTTCTCCATATTTTTTTTGAGTTCTTTCAAATACTTTTCTGGTTTAACTCCAACATGAGGTGGTAAGTTTATTTCTCTAGTCCAACTCTCTTTTAATATTGCCAATGGTCCTCTCGGAATTTTCCCATAGACAAGCATATATGGTGATACTCCAGTAGTTGCATTCGGCACTTCTCGTAATGCCCACACTGTGAAAGGAATTATCTTGTGCCATTTCCTCGGGTTGTCTATTATCACATGATGGATCATCTTTTTAAATGTCTGATTCCATCTTTCTACTAATCCAGCAGCCTCTGGGTGTCCTGGTGTGTCGAATCTTGGACTACAGCCCATTAAATTGAGAAATTCTCTTGTCAAACTGGCTGTGAAGTTCGTTCCTTGGTCACTTGTAATCACGGACGGCACACCAACGTTCATGAATAGTTCCATCAACGCTTCACACACAGCCTTCGCTGTCAGCGATTTCAATAAAAAGATTGTAGGCCATCTGGTGCACGAGTCCACAATGCATAAACAATACTTGTGACCTGCAGCAGATACTGGATCGATCGGGCCAACGAGGTCCATCGTCATTCTCTTGAAGGCGACCTCTTCTCTTGAGACTGGAGTGATGGGCACTCTATCCATCACCAAACTCCTTGCCTTTAGTTGACACTTCTCGCAAGACTTACAAAATTTCACAATGTCTCTTCTCATCTTTGGCCATACAAAAGATAATTTTATTCGTTCTCTTGTTTTCTCTTCTCCTAGATGTCCTCCAAACACTGATTCATGCGCCAACTCCATCACTTTAATTCGTCTGTCTTTTGGTAACACTAGTTGATATATCGTCTGGTCTAATATCTGATATTTCTTATGCAATAAACCGTTGATCACACAGAATTCAGATTCTTTCTCTTGTGCTAACTTCCACCACGGCTTCAACGATTCATCCTTTCTCTGTTGCTCTTCGAACTTCTTCGAATCAGCAATCTGCACCTTTTGTTCTTCATCCATTTCTTCATCTCTATACAAGTCTCCTATCCCCACATCACATTCATTGTCTTCTTCCGTTTCATTTAATTTACCATTCTCGCATGCAGCCATCTCTTGCTCATTCATCTCTGCTATTACACCATCTCGCGATAAGCTTCGTTGCTCATTACTTTCGTTTTCCTCATCACTTGAACTTCCATTTTCATTCTTCTCATCAACATCTACCATTTCCTGTTTCCGACTCTGCGCTCTCGTCATTACATTTGCTCGTACACTCACATCTCCTTGTATCGTTTTAACTTTCATCTGTGGTACGGCTTTTAATTCGGCAATTATCTCTGGATGCAACAAGAATCTTTCTGTACTGCCCATCTTTGCAATACTAGCACACATCAAGGTGACATAAGGTGTAAGTGAACACTGGATTTTACGCGGAAATCCCTCTTCTTCCACGTCACTACCACACAGTCTAACATCCACTTTCACTAACTTCGCAGGAATGGCATCTCCTGCCACACATTGCAAGTTCACTTTTCCAATTTGTTCCACCTTCATGCCTTCCAGTAATTCTTCACTAATCACCGGAATCTCTGCACCCGAGTCGCTCAGTGCTTTGACTTTCACTGGCTCTTTACCGTCTACTCCACGAATTTCGACCTCGACATATTGCAAGAACGATTTCTTCAATATTCGACTGTCATCTTTTCCTATGACTTCTCTCTGAATTTCAGCATCCAATAGAATTTCTTTTTGAATACCACATTTCATTACTGACTTTACTTCAGTTTCTTGGTTTTCTTGAACCGTGGTTTGATTGTCTGTATCACTAACCACTTGAATCAAATTCACCCTTGTGTGTTCTTGATTTCTGCTAGAACTAGCTGCTGCCACTGGAACTGGACAAAATTTAACCAAATGTTTGTCTGAACCACAGTTGTGACAACGCTTCACAACTGTATGGTATGGTTGTGAAATACCTCGTTGTTCATTTCCTTCATATTTCTTATACTGCGTAAACGATGTGTTGCCTTCCCTCTTGGCGAACGGCGCTGACGATTTGTTAAATCCCTGACGACCAAACGTCACGTCTCTGGTCTCATTGGGTACAGGGACACTAGCCTTGACTTCTTTACCTTTGAACTGATTCCCTGTTCCTGGATTACTTTTCCACTTTCCACTCTGGCTTTGGTTTACGGAACGTTGAGAAGGATAACTGTTTATATTTGGGACCGCAAACCCAATTCGATTGTTTACATGAATGTCTGCTAGGTCTGCCACTGCACTAGCTTGGAGACAGTCAGTTCCTTCCTTCGACAATACAAACTGTAGTGGACCTGGCGGTAAACATTCTTTCAGCTTATCCGCTACCAGCAAATCAAAGAGCGTATCATACTCTCTGTTCACGTTTCGACTTCTCACGTAATAGTTTAGCAAGTTCTTCAGTCTTGCCGTAAACATCGTATAAGTCTCTTCTGTCGTCTTCTTAGCATCCACAAATCTGGCTCTGTATTCTCTCGAAGTCAATTTAAATTCTTTTAATAAGTGCTGCTTGACTCTATCATAATTGTCTAGATCATCGTATGACAATCTATTCAGAACGGTTCGAGCTTTCGGCGTCATCAATGGTAGTAATAATTTAACCCAAAACGGCTTTTCCACAGCAAAACTACGAAACGCGTTCTCGACTGTTTCAAAATATAATGGCACCTCCATCATATCAGTTGGCATTTGAGGCAATACATGCTTCATTGCATCACCTATTTTCTTAATTTTTGACACCAAAGTTTCACTTTCTTGCTGTTTCCTTCTTTCTGCTTCCCGTTCTTCTCTCATTTGCGTTTCTTTCAATGTCAATTTTGATTTCTCCAGTTTCAGACGTTCTTGTCTTTCTGTCTCTGCCTTTTCCAAACTTTCTTTCTGAAATTTGAGTTCTTCTTGTCTGATCTGTTCTGCACGTTCTAACTCTAACGTTCGCGCTTTTTCTTTTTCTTCTTCACGCATTCTCTTTGCTTCAATCTGTTGCTGACGAACCTCTTCGTCACTTTTTCTAGCTTTTTCAAATTCAATCATCTGCTCCAATCTTCTTCTTTCAGCATCTTCCCTATCTCTTTTCAACTGTTCTAACTGAATCTCAAACTGATTCTTTTGCAATTCAAGTTCTGCCTTACGCACTTGTTCTGCTTTATCTTCTCTCTCTCTTTGCAGACGCAATTCCTCTTGCCTTGCAAGTTCCGCTTTCTCTTCTTTCTCTCTCTGCAAGCGCAATTCTTCTTGCCTTGCAAGTTCCGCTTTCTCTTCTTTCTCTCTCTGCAAGCGCAATTCTTCTTGTCTTACACGTTCTGCTTCTTGTCTCAGCTCTTTCTCTTCCTGTCTGCGTTTCTCCTCTCTATCTTCTTTCATCATCATCCACTGCATCAACATCTCCATAGACATAGGCGCAGGAGGTTTTTCAATAACCTTTTCTACGGCACCGCCAACTGCACCTTCTTCTACTTCTTCTTTCACCCACACTTCAGCGAGTTCCTGTATCATGTCACCACGTGACATACCTTCTAATTGTTCTTCTTTAAAACCGGCTTTCAACAAACGCTGTTTTAGCCTTTCAGTAGACATCTTCTTAATATCTGCTTGTCTTTCAGCACTTAGTTTCTCCATCTTACTTGTTTACTTTGGTGATTTCTCTTTTCAAAGAAGTCACGGTTTTTCTTGTTGTGTGAATCGATAAACAAACGGGATTTCTTTTATATTTGTTCGTGGAAAACAACGAAATTTTTATACCGTTTCTCGTGTTCCACCGTCGTTGATATCGTAGACACGTCACACAGCAACAACGCGTAGATTCTTCTAACACCGTCGTAGATTCTTCTAACACCGTTGTAAATTCTTTTATCACCGTCGTAGATTCTTCTATCCGCCGAAGGAGGTGATAACGTGAATTTTAATCCACCGTGAGTTTATATCCACCGTGAGTATTTATTCCACCGTGAGTATTTATTCCACCGTGAGTATTTATCCACCGTGAGTATTTATCCCACCGCTGCCACCAATAATGTCAACCCAATTCTTCCGTTGACAATCCTTCTGATTAAATCCTTGTTCTCTCTCTACTTAACGCCTATTCAACGTTCACCCTTTGTACACCAATTCTACGTATAAGTATAACCTGAATTAATCAGCAACACAGTTCAACATCCTTTCAGTTTAATAAGAAACAAACAGACAGAACTCAATTCGATCACAACTCGACTAGTCAGCCACACCACCACAGCGAACACACTCGAATTCAAACTTCTCTAGTCAGCATAATTCTTCGCGCCTCTTGACACACCTGTCCTCTGTGCGCCTAAGCGAACTCTAATAATATACATATAGCGCGCCGCTGCCGATATCGGCCGGCCGCGCGTGTCACTAAAACTAAACGTTATACATCTATCATATATACATATACACGTGAAACTAAAGTAAGCGCACTAAATATATACGCCAATATCTCGCACTGCAAGACTGTACACAAAACTCAGTTCACAATAACTAAACGCTTTAATACTACGTGGAAGTTCCCGTAGAGTTAGTGTATATATTTGTTTCTTTAATTAAATACTTTTATTAATTAAACAAAGTTCGTCGTGAATCTTCTAAAGGAAAGTTAGGCACATTAATTAAAAGTGCAAGTAAAAGAACAAGCGAGTCGAGGGTCGACATCAACACACGGCAAACACACGACAGGCGACCTTCGATCGCGACATTGGCGCAGTCGACAGGGTCTCCAACGGAAGACGTCACGACGAAAAGCGGAACCGGAAACGGAAAGAGGAATCTCAACAGATCGGGACCAGCGGCGAATACAACCCTTCGCAACTGGAGAAATCGAGTGCCGGACTCCGAAGACGAAGGACTCGAAGCAACCGACAGCAACAGGCAAGGACGAGGAACAAGAGCGCCAACGGACGACCGACCATCGCTAGCAACGACGGACGGGAGTGGCAACGGAGGACAGCGGATCAGCCAAGATACCAAAAGACGGAACACGCTCGACGTATCAGAGGGTAAGTCTTTACTGGTAGTCGTGGTAATCTGTGAGGTTGCGGTTGAGGTCTGGATGAGGATTGGTGTGCGAATAGCCGAGGCTTTTGCGTAGCTCCTTTTGCTCAGGTCTGTTCTTGTTGTATTTGTGGTAGAATTTTAGGACGTTGTTTTCTTTGATTTCTGACCAGCGGTGACTCTCCTCTAACTTACTTATCTTTTTCTATTAGTGAGCGGACTGTTGGATATGGATAAGTTGTCGGCATGGAAAAGAATGATGGTGCGGAACATACCCCATCACAAACTAGTCGCATATCTGATAAAGATGGGACTAGGAGAGAAGGAATTGGATCCCATGAATATGAACCAGCTCCGAGAGCCTAGCGCGGAAATAATTGTTTCTGGACGGGAGGCCCCGCCAGAAGTAAGTGAGGAAGTAAGCACAGGTAGCCTAGATAGCATTATTAGCTCGACAGTGCAGAGGCAGCTAGTCGAGCTCAGACGATTAAAGTGCGAGAGAAAGGAAGCGGAGAGAGCGGAGAGGAGAAAAGAAGAGGAGGAGGAAAGGCAGAGAAGGATCGAAGAAGAGAAAGAGAGGAAACTAGAAGAGGAAGAAGAAAGGCAGAGAAGAGAAGAGAGAGAGGAAGCGGAGAAACTGAGGAAAGAAGAAAAGGGGGAAACGGAGAAGCAGAGGAGAGAAAAGAGAGAGGAAGCGGAGAAGAGACTCAGGCTGCTTGAGGAGAGAGCGGAGAGGAGAATGGAAGAGAAGGAGGAAAGGCAGAGAAGGATCGAAGAAGAGAGAGAGAGGAGACTAAAAGAGAAAGAAGAGAGACAGAGGCTCCTTGAGGAGAAGCGGGCTGAGAAGTTCAGGATGATTGGGGAGGAGAGCAGGCTGCTTGAGGAGAAGGAAGCTGAGAGATTAAGGTTTCAGGAGAAGTTGAGGAAAGAAGAAAAGGAGGAAACAGAGAGACTCAGAATGCTAGAGGAAAAGCAGGCTGAGAAGCTCAGGCTTCAGGAGGAGAAGCAGAGGAGAGAAGAGAAAGAGGAAGCAGAAAAATTAAGGCTTCAGGAGGAGAAGCAGAGGAGAGAAGAGAAAGAGGAAGCAGAGAAATTAAGGCTTCAGGAGGAGAAATTGAGGAAAGAAGGAAAGGAGGAAACAGAGAGACTCAGAAAGCTAGAGGAAAAGCAGGCTGAGAAGCTCAGGCTTCAGGAGGAGAAGCAGAGGAGAGAAGAGAAAGAGGAAGCGGAAAGATTGAGGAGAGAAGAGAAAGAGGAAGCAGAGAAATTAAGGCTTCAGGAGGAGAAGCGGAGGAGAGAAGAAAAGGAGGAGGCAGAGAAGAGAGAGAAGGAAGTCCGAGAGGAAAGGGACGCAGAGAGGAGACTCAGAGACGAAAGGGACTATAACTTAAGGCATTCGGTCGTAGGACGAATGAAAACGTATAGTGAAAGCATGCGAGGACTCTTACCGAGATTCCTAAGCGACCATGCGCAAATCCCTGGTTTCTTTGTGCTGTGTGAAAGGTCATTCGACTCTGGCGCTGTCCCGGACGACCTTCGAAGCAGATTTCTCTTGACCTGTCTAGATGATCATGCCAGAACAGTGACAGCCAGAATTCTCATTGACTGGACCCAGAAATCGGTGCCTGCTAAGATACCCTGGCGAGCTGAACACCAAAAGGCGCTAGATAAACTTATGCACGATTTGAATAACGCTGTACGTTTGCAGACAATTGACTACGGCAGAGAGTTTGGTCTATCGACTGACGCTTCAGACAAAGCAGTCGGTTGCTGCTTATTCCAAATTCAAGACGATGGAACAGAACGGCCAATATATTTCGCCAGTTCTAAATTAGATGCTACGCAAGCGCGTTGGTCCACTGTGGAACGCGGAGCGTATGTCGTAATCTTTGCGTTGAAGAAGTTTAGGAATTGGATTTTTATGTCAAGGACCACCCTCTATTCTGATCACAACCCCTTGACTTTCCTAACTGCTTCTACGCCCACGAGTGCCAAACTTGCGAGGTGGGCTCTGGCCCTCCAGGACTTTGATATTTCCTTCGAATATCGACCTGGATCGCGGAATATTCCCGCTGATCTTTTGTCCAGACTGTGATTGAGGAGAAGGCGGACTACCATGTAAGGCACCGCGACAGCTGTAAATAATAATTACTAACTGTGCTGTTATTTTGTAATTTTTATGGGAACCACGAGGACATGGTCTGGAGGAAATCGGCGGAGGGAACGACATCATTCTCAGCCGGGAGGCGAACCAATGACTGGCTTTGTCCTCCCCCGGGAAGGGAGGTGTCGCGTGAGGAGATCGATGACAACGACGAGATGTCATCATCATCATGATAAAGTCGTCGTTGGCGGTCGAGATGGAATGATGACGGACGAAAGCCAGTCCCCACTTGGTCAACAATGAAGACAGCGAGGCCGAGGTGTAATCGGACACCACACAGCCAAGGTGTAATAGGACACCTCGCAGCTGGGGTGTAACCAGACACCGCCCGCGCTGCAGGCGAGCGACGACCCGCGGCTCGAAGAGCAACCTGACACTAATTGACGATAGCATGACGTGGGGAGGGGGCGAACCGACGGACGCTGGAGTTCCTACATAACCAAAGGGAAAGGAGAATACGGGACTTGTACTATTGACGAGCGCGACGTGAGAACAACGGTCGAGCGATCAACATCGAGAGGAGCGACCAGCGGCGGCGGCAGAGATTAGTCCGTCAGATTCAGAGACTGACGCGAAAAACGATCTGTAGTTAGGCTGTACGAAGCAACATTTGAGATAGTCCGATTTAATAACTAAACGCTTTAATACTACGTGGAAGTTCCCGTAGAGTTAGTGTATATATTTGTTTCTTTAATTAAATACTTTTATTAATTAAACAAAGTTCGTCGTGAATCTTCTAAAGGAAAGTTAGGCACATTAATTAAAAGTGCAAGTAAAAGAACAAGCGAGTCGAGGGTCGACATCAACACACGGCAAACACACGACAGGCGACCTTCGATCGCGACACCTGCAGAGTTGCCTTAGTCTTGTTAACAACCGTGTTACAACTGCCTGTTACCTTCTGACAAGAACCCACAATTAATGTATTACACGTTACACAAATGTACGTGCAAGTATAATGTTTGTATGTACAATCAAATGTTCGCATTTCAGGTAATCTAAAATGTGTAGGCCCTATCCCCGTTAGTCCCACCCATCACTCCTTCCTTCATTTCATTCTAGGCCTAACATCTTATTTTATTTTTATTTCGGATATTTCTATAGCGCCTCCTCAAGTCTACTACTACTCAGAGGCGCTCCCGACTACAGTATTGATACTGTGTCGGAGTTTTCACGCCGAAGCGCCACGAGCAATCGCGAGTGAAGGACTTGCCCAAGGTCCGTACGCAGCGGCTAAAGTGGGATTCGAACCTGCAACCCTCAGGTCACAAGGCGCCGAACTTACCACTGAGCCACCACGCCCCACAAATGTATGTAACCGATTATATATTATGCATTATCTCCTTTCAGTTACTCCAGCATCGTGCACTTGTCACGAGGCGTGTATCTGTTAAGAGCGCGTGACCATGCTTAAGGAAGGAACCGATGGACATCGACCCCCGACGATTTAGTGCGTGATAGAAAACTGTTAAACAAGCTCCAACAATGACCATCATCGTGTGCCAACACGTAAAGTATTTCCCACCAGGGTTTTCGCACGACCGGTCGCACGGATGAAAGCCGTAGCTATGATTTAGCACCTTTGTAGGATTTTCTAAAAGGCACTACATAATGAGCCAGATGGATACACACACGCATACATACGATGGAAATTGACAGTCCTCGCTGCCGAGGCAGATATGGCCCGCGTCCAGCGCAGGCCTTATAGACACCAATGATATGCCAAATATTTATTCGTCACTTGCGGTGGTGGCGATTCGCTTCAGCTCTTCCCCCTAGTGTCGCCACCGCGGCCACCGATGAATGAGTGTTATTGCTCGATACGCCGATATCCACGCCGCCATAATGTGGACCAAGAACCCAGACATATATTTCTATCAGCACCGCAACCAGACGCAGCTGTAGAAGCAGCTACAGCAGCGTCAACAGCTGGAACTTGATACCCGGCAGACATCTGATTCTTAAAGAACCGAGTATTAAAGGACAGAGAATTCTTAGCTAAATGTCACTTCTGGTTACATATCCGGTGTCTGGAAAAATCCAATGAATTGGAATAGAGCATTGTCACTGATGGCCTGGAATACTCCAGTGTATTGAGCTGAAGACCATGTATACTAGAAATAACAGTTGGGGCGAGCGCTGATGAGATGGATTACGTATAAACAGATTTGTCGATGCTTGCAGTACACAGGCGAATTCTTTGAGCTCAACAACATCTCAACGCGACTTTCCTTAACAATCGATCAGGTTCGCGACCCTATTTAATCTGTCACGGTCAACAAATTTAGGCCGGGCAGAGAAAAGAAAGCCGTGTTTTACCCAACATTTCCGTTCTTCCTTTCTTTCGTCTTTCCTGCCTTCCTTCCTTCCTTTCTTCTTTTCTTCCTTTCTTCTTTCCTTCCTTCCTGTCTTCCTTCCCTCTTTTCTTCTGTCCTTCCTTTCTTCTTCCCTTCCTTTCCTGGAGGTCAGGAAAGACTCCTTCCTTCATTCTTTCTTGCCTCTCTTTTCCTTTCTTCTTTCTTTTCTTCTTTCTTTCCTTTCTTTTTTCCTTCCTTCCTGTCTTTCTTCTTTCTTTCCTTTCTTTATTTTTTCTTACCTCTTTTCTTTTCTTCTTTTTTCCTTTCGTTCTTTCTTTCCTTCTTTCTTCCTTTCTTTCTTCTTTCCTTCCTTCCTTCCTTTCTTCTTTACTTCTTTTTCTCTTCCTTCTTTCCTTCTTTTCTTCCTTTCTTCTTTCCTTCCTTTATTCTTACCATCCGTTCCTTTTCCTTCCTTTCTTCTTTACTTCCTTTCTTCACTCCTTCCTTCACTCTTTCCTTCCTCTCTTTTCCTTCCTTCCATCTTTCCTTTCTTCTTTCCTTTCTTCGTTCCTTCCTGTCTATCTTCCTTCTTTCATATCTTCTCAACTTCCTATCTTTATATTTTTCCGCCCGTCCTATCTGCCTTCCTTCCTTTATGCTTTCCCTTTCTTCTTTCCCTGTTTTCTTCCATCGTTCTTTATTTCTTTCCTCAGATCCCTGTGTATCTTTGTTTAGTCTATTTCTGGTCGCAAGTCCGCACATGGTGTCCTAGACGTCCCTGGAGCTAGGTCGTCCGCTACCCAGCACAGAAGTGTTGCTATTGTTAGCCCTGTATTCTGGAATAAGCAGTAATGAGGCAACTGACTTGAGAAATGACCGAGGAAACTGGAGGTCATTTATTCGTACCCATCGCCGCTAAATGGCTGATGTAAGGAACTGATGATGGAATAGTCATACTTTCCTTCCTTCCTTCCTTCCTTCCTTCCTTCCTTCCTTCCTTCCTTCCTTCCTTCCTTCCTTCCTTCCTTCCTTCCTTCCTTCCTTCCTTCCTTCTTTCCTTCCTTCCTTCCTTCCTTCCTTCCTTCCTTCCTTCCTTCCTTCCTTCCTTCCTTCCTTCCTTCCTTCTTTCCTTCCTTCCTATATTTCTTGTTTGCTTCGCTTATTTCCTTCCTTTAATGCGTTTAATATCCGTTGTTGTCGATGGCACGTCTCAACTGCTTTGACTATTCGTGTGCAATATGTCCCCCTTATGTCATTTAGCGATGCGAGTCTTCAAAGGTCCAATCCAGTAATCGCCAGGTCTTCTGCCTGACGCTGAGATATAACGCCATCAATGCCTGCAGCGTTAGATAATAACCGAACGTTACTGTCGAAAGTCTATCGAGGAGTCTTAAAAAAAACGACGCTATCAAATGCGCTTCTATCCATGCACAAAATTTCACACACTGATCAGTTTTGCCGGGATTGAAAGGCAATGCAGTTTATCACTGTCTTCTTGCTATATCTCGACAGATGTTTCACTCAAACTGAAAACGCTGCTCTTTCACAAATTCTATTTTAATTTCCCGATTCCTCCTCTTCCCTTGCCTCCCTCGCCGTTTCAGTTCTAAACATCATCCACCTTAGTCGTCTGACTGTCTGGCTGCCTGACACCCTTGGATCTTGACCTGGAACCGATTTTTGCCCCACCCGACCTATCGATTTTTGTTTTGACTAGACGCCTGCGAATAAGCTGGCTCCCGCGTCTCCGCTCTTTTGGGCGCTAGAAATCTCGCGATTACGATTATTGTTACTCAAGTTTAGTTGGCAGCGCTGCTATATAAGTATTGAAGTTGACCGCAGGAATGATTTCTTGAAGCCTCCATACAGTCAATTATACCATCTTCATTAAAACGTAATTGTAATCACAAATCACGACAGTTTATGTGGCATATAAGGGTGCTTTACCATGTTAGTTTACCAGTCAGTTTACCATGTCTGTTCTCAGTGCGAGTGCTAAAAAATCAACGAACAATGTACGTTGTTGGACGTGAGAACATTTTTGAAGGTGTGAACATTACGACCCGGCAGCATTACTCAACCGACTCGAGAGATATATCCGATTTCAAATGACTATTTTAAACAGCCATATATTGTAATCATTCTACATCATATTTCATCGTGTCCCTGTGTTTGATTGTGCGGAGGTTGATATGTGTGTAGGTGCGTGTGTGTGGGGAGGTTGATTTGTGTGTATATGCGTGGGTGTGGGGATGTTTATGTGTGTATGTACGCGTGTGGAGATGAGTCGTGTCCATGTGCGTATACGTGGAGGATGTATATTTTTGTATGGAGTAGGTGTCCGTGTCTGTGTATGTGTATCATGGGGGTTTGATATATATATATATATATATATATATATGTGTGTGTGCGTGTGTGTGTGTGTGTGTGTGTGTGTGTGTGTGTGTGTGTGTGTGTGTGTGTGTGTGTGTATGTGTGTGTATGTGTGTGAGCGGGTTGATGTGGTGCGTTGTTTGTGCATGAAGCGTTGTTAAATGCCACCACAGAACAACAACCTAACGGGGAAGGGACCCAGAGGAATCAGACACCATTACTGCTCTCTTCTCTTATGGATGGACACTGGAACAAGAGCTTCCGTCTTCCGCGTCATGCACAGTCTACTAATTGTCTCAATTTGGCGAAGAACATGTTGTACTGGGTATAAGGGGCTCATTAAATGACCGAAAAACAAGGGGAATCTGCAAGGTATTCATGGTTGCTGGATAGGAACATCTAGGGTATAGTCGTAGCACTACACCGTGTCTCAAAATAAACTGTGCAAAATTGTTTCTGTCAGAACTTCGTCAAATTTCCACCAATTTTAATAATTTTTGGTAGATAGATGGAAAAATAGCTGAAATTTTATGTTATACATAAATTTTCCACCTCACCTGACTCGTGTCACCGCACTACATTGTTAAACACAGATGTGCCAATTTCTTATATAACGCTTAAATTTTAACAACTAGAGTGCTCAGATTTTGTTTATCAATTCGTTAGAGGGCGTCAGATGTTATTTATTAATTTCTAATTTTAACTAGTCTACCCTCAGAATAGCTGGCAATCATTATTTACGTATTAATGACGTAACTGTTTATTTAAAGCTGCGCTATCGTTGATTAAAAATGGTGTTTTCGATCGTTTTTACGTCCGTACATCTGTGTTTAACAAGGTAGTGCGGTGACAAGAGTCAGGTGAGGTAGAAAATTTATGTATAGCATAACATTTTAGCTATATTGCCATATACCTACCAAAAATTATTAAAATTGGTGGAAATTTGACGAAGCTCTGACAGAAACAATTTTGCACAGTTTATTTTGAGACACGGTGTATATACGATAATACGATTACGTGTATATCATATCTACGCTCCTTTCTAACTAGATAGACAATGCATTCCCTTAAGTCCCTAAATCTTATAAAACTGTATGTTTCATAGGATTTACGGATTTAAGAGAATATCTTGACCATCTGATTGTCTATGAAAAAAAACTTCATTTTTAAAGAAGCTGTCTGAAATATGGTACAAAAATCTTCCATCCAATGTCGGCTTCCGCCTTTCCATTTCACTCAGCATCTGCATAAACGAAAGCCATCTTGTTCATCTAATTCTTTTTCTCGGTCGGAAGTCTCCACGCAATCGGATCTTGTTCGTAATCTCAGGAAACCCATGATATTCATTTCTTCATTCATTAATTCTGAGAATTTGATATAACGCCTCTTCAAGATAACTACTCAGAGGCCCTACCAGCCCAGCCACAGCTAAAGAAATGTGATTTGAGGGACTTACAAAAAGCAGGCGTATTTAACCGTGGCAGCATATATATATATATATATATATATATATATATATATATATATATATATATATATATATATATATATATATATATATATATATATATATATATATATATATATATATATATATATATATATATATATATATATATATATATATATATATATATATATATATATATATATATATGACTCACACAACTATATGTGACTCACACAACTATATATATATATATATATATATATATATATATATATATATATATATATATAGTTGTGTGAGTCATCAATCGTTCAGTCCAGTAGTCGCCAGGTCTTCTGGACGAGGCTCAGACATAACGCTGTCAATCCATACAACTTCATACATTAGACCTCTATTTAGACCGTCTGACGAGACGCAAGCGCTCGTGAACTGGCTAAGTATTCAATAACACTTATAGTCTAAGCGAATAACATAGATAACGCATATGACATTTAAGCATCGCTTTAAACATTTTCGTGAATACGATTAACGAATTGGGAGTGGGTGTAACGCGTTGGAGATGGTAAACGAAACAAAACTAGCATGATGCTGGAGTTTTATGTGAATCTTAATGCCTACGGCCGTTAAGGTAAAAGACGAGTTGATGCGATCGGAGACTGAGCGACGCCTGTTTGGAAGCTGCCTTGAAAGTCAATTAGAAGACAATTGAGCCGTTTTCAATCTCCGCCGTCTCTACAAGTTTGTCGCCGGAAAATCTACTGGCGACGCACTGGCTGGTGTCCTACATCCATCCATCCATCCAAGCATCCATCCACCCATCCATCTGCTTCCAGGTCTCCTGTTCTCTGGTCAGAATTCAGACCACTCGCCGATTTCTGTGTGTCTGTCTGTCTGTGTATCTATTGACAGCGGCACTTCATGTACTCTGTTCATTACCGCATTTTATGAACTGACATAGTTCTAAGTATGTCCTCTGTAGAAAACTAGAAAATCTATAATTTCTAAAGAATGAAAATCACAATTTGTTTCAAAAAGAAGATTCGCACGTGTGTTTGAGACTATCGGAAAACTTCTCCATTCATTGCGATTTACATGCGATAATTTCATCGTCAATTTTCCAGTTGAGGATCTTTTTTCTTCTAAAAATAGAAGTCTTCCGTTACCGTATGTTTTGTCGCTGACCGGCTTAGTTCATCAAAATAACTTTTTATCCTAATTAAAACTGCAATAATGCACGGCTTGGGCAACTACTTTGGCTTCTATTTTTCCACTTACAGAGATTATTGTCTTTCGTCTATTTTGTTATTAAGACAACGCGATGCTTCGACGGTCGTCACACTGTCCGGACCACATTTCACACGCAAGCAGCTCGCACATGTGCTGTTCCAAATCGGGCCTTGGCAACTTAAAGTAGGTGGATCAAGAACTACATTCGCACCACACCTTACGTAGCTACGTATACGCACGTATGCATACCAGGACATTCATACACATGATACCAGGACATAAAATTATGTATATGCCAACATACATACATACCACATGCACGCATACATAACTACATTCATGCAAGCATACATATGCACACAAACATACAAACGTACATACATACACACATACTTGCATACATACATGCATATCTACACATATTCACACATGCATACTTGCATACGTACATACATACATATACATGCAAGCATACATACATACATACATGCATACACACATTCACATATGCATACTTACATGCAGACATACATACACACATACATAAATACATAGTCATACATACATACATACATACATACATACATACATACATACAAACATAGTCTTACATACATACATACATACATACATACATACATACATACATACATACATACATACATACATACATACATACATACATACATACATACATACATACATACATATATACATACATAGATGCACAAATACAAGCACATTCACCCAGGTATATATATATATATATATATATATATATATATATATATATATATATATATATATATATATATATATATATATATTAGGGTGCCAATGAACATAGTGTAAAAAATATTTCTTCAATTATTCTAATGTCTCACAACCTCAAAGTGTTCCTTTTGGTATGTAGATTATGTGTTAAAAATTTTATTCAGATAGATGCATATTTAGAGGTAGCTCATTGCATTAGTAATTTACAGTAGCTTATTACATTATTTGTGCTGCGAAATTAGCCTTCATGGTGGTGCCTGTGTTCTGCTTGATCAGAAACTTAGAAAACTCTATTGAACTTGGCATGCAGATACCAATTCATGGAATTAGTCATTGCCAAAGTGTTTGACATACTGTAGTAATACTCCAGTAGACATAACATGAAGCTATTTAAGAGATTCAGAGACTATGGAGCACAATTGCAGCAGACCGTTATGAGAATGGTATATATAGGTGACATCAACTGCATGCACTGGATTTGGATCCAGTGAAAATGTGCTTATCCAGTTCATCCAGCACCAACTCAAGGATTTTCAGCCAAGAGACGATTACTGTAAGCTCTTTCATCTGGCACTGATATTCCTAGAAGGAGCGGAAAGTGGTGGAGATGTGCTCATCCATGCTCCCGAAGCCTACCATAGAGCTAGATGGGTGGCAAAGCCAATATAGTCTAAAAATCTATTTATTACGCTCTCAATTCCATCTCAGCACATGTGAGTTGTCAGCTCTCCAACAGTTCAATGCATTTGTTCTCAAGTTGTACATAAGTATTGGTACACAATTGCATGTATCGCATCTGCTCTTCGCAACTACTTGAATCTTCTGTGTGAGTTTGATGCATACAAGGAAACAATAATAGCTGTTGCCGATGCAGCAATCAAGTCCTTTTGTGGTCATTTGTGTTATCTATAGGTGAAACTCTTGTTGTTCTTGCTTTCTTCGATCCAATGGTTCCTCTGGATATGAAGGCAGCAATGGTCACAGCCCTAAGTAAGGAAACACACGGAGAGCCTCCTCGGCGCATTGTAACTGGACATGGCGCTTTTACCAATGATACAGCTATATGTGACTTTGTCTCACAACATACTTTGCAGTTTTTTCGGCA
>OY744616.1:26217434-26299934 GCA_963556255.1 Allolobophora icterica
ATGGAGACGAATACAGCTTCTGCTGTTGGTTATTGTATAAGGTTTGTTGGTGCAAATGTTGCAAAGATCTATATATGGCTTTGTATAATCAAATTCAATCGTGAAGCTTCTGAAACGCCAATTTCCTAACACAAAAGGCACTCAGAGCATGTCGCATCAGCACAGATCACAGGTCAGATATGTCAAAGGCTGATCGATAGATAGGCTAGATAAATAGATAGATAGATAGATAGATGGATGGATGGATGGATGGATGGATGGATGGATGGATGGATGGATGGATGGATGGATGGATGGATGGATGATTGGATGAATGGATGGATGGATGATTGGATGGATGAATGGAGGGATGGATGGATGGATGAATGGATGGATGGATGGATGGATGATTGGATGGATGGATGGTTGGACGGGCGGACGGATGGATGGATGGATAGGTAGACTGACTGACTTACTGATTAAGAACTCTAATAATATAAAGCAAAACTTATAGCATGCACTCAATTGATGGATGTACCAGCAGGTGCGTTCAACCCAAGGAGTGCCAGCTGGTGAGCATAATCGTTTGTTACGAGCTTTCATTCGGCGGCCAAAACTCCCCAGTCTAACTCCGCACATATCTCAGGATCCGAAAGGCACGGTAGCCGATTGGTTAGAGCGCTCGACCAGCAACGTAGAGCGTACGGGTTCGAGCCTCCTCCACTGAGCCGGTGATTGTGTAAGGGACCTTGAGCGAGTCCTTCACCCGCAATTTCTCAGCTCCATCGTTGTCCTGTCGTATGGTCGTGTGAGCACTGAGCAAATCTTCCTTTGGAAGCGCGACAATATCAAATACAGTTGTGTTGTATATTATTTGGCAATTGGTCATCAATCAATCAAGCATGACAGTCAATTCGCTTCTACTGATGGAGACTTATTTAAGAAATCTGAGCATCATTCGCCTACGCATGTTCCTGTTCTAATTCAACTATTATAGGCCAAATATCATTTAGGATGTAGAATAGACACTGTGTAAATGTCCATTTGAATGCTTGCAACGCTGTCTGACTATAATTATTGATCGTATGGAGATTTCACAATCCTTTAATAGAGGTTTGGAGTTAACGATTGCGATTACGATTAGAGTAATACAAGCCTCAAAAATTGTGCACAATTTCTATGAAAACTGGCAATGTCTGGCTACACCGGGTTGACAACTGAGCCAATGGAAAATACGACGAAAAGATTCTTCTAAAGAGAAATAAAACTAATTACTAACGGATTAATTAGTGACGCGCACGTTTTCAAAACACGTGCAGACTAAGCAGAAGACGCATGCATATTCTGAGGACATCTGTTCCACATGGAAGAGCCAGCATTGTTCCACATGGAAGAGCCGGCATTGTTCCACATGGAAGAGCCAGCATTGTTCCACATGGAAGAGCCAGCATTGTTCCACATGGAAGAGCCAGCATTGTTCCACATGGAAGAGCCTGCAACACACTTTAATTGACAATAGCCTTGCAGTTGTGTATTGCTTCAGTGGATGTTGATATGCTTTGTGCACTAAACACCGGCGCTATAAAAATTGTTAATAATAACCAGTGTTTAATCTAGTCCTCCTCTTCTGGGGGAGGGGGAAACAAGATTTGTGGGGGACCAATGAGCGTCGGAAATTTTGGAATTTCGACATGACCTTTTTTGGGAATTTCATCCATCTTCAATTTCAATACCGCAACAAATTGGACCTGAAAAATCACACGCTGTCCCAGTGGTCTCAAAACTATTATTTTAATTTTATATTTCTCTCCTCTCTAGGGAGGAACATGAATCCTGAGGAGGGGGGGGGGAAATTACCCTTCCCCCAAGAAAGGTGTCTAGATTAAACACTGAATGATAACGCGTCATAATAGCTTGCTTTATTCTCATAGTGCACTAGGTTCAACAGATAGACACTGTTTACTAAGCAGCGTACTTGAAAGACTTTGATTGCAGCAATAAATGTCTAAATACATGCATGCATTATATAAAATATATAATACGTACTCCACCAGCCCATGTAGGACCATATTCCCATATGGGACCCGTATAGGGCCCATGTGGGTCCCACTCAATGCCCATAAAAATGCTGGCATGGATATATGTGGGATACTCTTCCTTTGGACTGACGTCTTATTGTATTTGTGCATGAAGACAATTTATCGACTCAATCTGCGTGGCGCGTCTTTCTTCGAAGCAGCTTCCTGTTGGTTATTCTCTTGTTGTTTGGCAAATCGGAGTCATCATCACCACGGTCGCTGCGTCATATCAGAGGGGTTGTCGAGAGATATCAAGTGGAGGTCCAAGTCCGGGTGCCAGGAGACGAGGGAGAGAAGGAAACAGAGGAGGTGCTAAAGCGGATTCCGTCTGGGACAAAATTGATTTGAAGGCGGAGGATAGGATGGATGTGGGTAGGAATTCGTGAAGCGGTAAGACTAGTTTGGATTGGAAAGTCTGAGGGTGATAGAGGAGCGTGAGGTATATGATGGGTGGGTGAGCGGCGATATTGGTGGAGGATATGGGAATTTTCAGAATTGAGGAGAAAAATAATCATTTTTATTGACAAGATCACTGACAAAGCGCGTTAAGCTATATTAAAACATTGAAATATGACGGTGCAATTATCTAGATCTTATAGAACACATGTCTTGGCAGTCTATTAGGCGCCTACTCATTTTACTGCTCCCCCTAAGGAGTGGAAGGCTGGGTCAACCTAGAGGGGCTTACGGGTATCGAACCGCGACTTTTCAAGATCTAACGGTCTTCCGGCCAGAGTGTTACCATTCATCAATCCCCTCCCCAGGAAGGATATCGTTTCAGAGTTGAAGTAGAAGCACCTGAGACAAATAGTGATGGAGGTGGAAGAGTGAGATAGGAGGAAGTCAGTCATCATCATCCCCGTTGTCAGGCGCAGCAGCAACAGCAGCTGCAGCGTCTGAAACTCCGATGCTCAGCATGATTTTTTAGGTAAAGACGATAACGTGTTTTAAATTAGCACGGCGCCTGACCACCGTCAGTTTAAGTCTTGTGATCAGACGCAATATGTCTACTAGCAGGTCACAGACTGCGGCCTAAAGAACCAGACATAATTTCTATGGTTACTGCAAAAAGGCCACATTAATCCGGATCTAGGCTACATTCATCCGCAACCAGTGATAACTTTTGATTATCAGACATTTGATGTGCGACATCGTTCGAACCACACCATAGCCAATCTTTCGTCATTTCGGCTGTAAGACGGTTTAAGCCTTTTTCTGTCTGTGTAAAGAACGCAAGGCGGTATATATATGGGCACCGCTGTCTTTCGGGAGAACAGGAACATATAGTACTACGGTCTGCTTACCTAAATACTGCAGCCAATCCTACCTACTGGGGTGTTATTACCGAGCGGGTTGCTATAAGAAATCAGAGCCCGGACGATCAAAGACTTTCTGGGAAGACCAACAACTGCGAAAACCATATTACGCCGGCAATATCATCAGCAGAGTGGCCGAGTCAGCCGCAAATCTTGGACCTCGTGACGTGCGAGAGTCCATCCGTCCCGGACCCCCAGAAATATAATTAATAAATCAAGCTATCTGTGTATGATTACATGACCTACGTACGAAGCACTCGATTTAAATGTATCTCTGTGGCATATTACTCTATAATGTGTGATCTCTCGCCTGTTCATGACCTTCGAAATGAATAATCATGCATGATCTGCAAATATCTAAGTTTAAGACTGTTGAAGCGCACAGGGCTAATACCTTAACTACGTTAGGCTAAATATATCCTAATATATATATATATATATATATATATATATATATATATATATATATATATATATATATATATGACTCTAATACTCATAATAGACAGTTGTTTGCTTTACTTGAACATGCGCCGGAAAATGATGCCATAAATAATTTGTCATAGTTTCAATGCATTTGTTTACCGAAGCTAATAGGTCCTAAACACTTTTATTTAGACATGTTAGACATGCTTATTAGGATGTTACAATGAAGATGTACGTCGCCACGCGATTTCTATACTATCTGCTGGACATTAGCGCAGAACCAGAGCAAAAACGGTTGCTTCGTGACAGTAAATAACTCACTCACTCATTTAAAATAATAAAATTGTTAAAAACATATCTTTTCCCTTCCCAAAAATAACCCTATCATGTCGCAAAATTTCAATACAGGGCTAAAAAGTGGCGGTGACTGTCATCTTCGCTTTTTAAAGTGGTTGTGATTGGACACCCCCCCCCTCCCATCACCATACATGCGAATGGGTAGTTTTACAGATTCTCACTTATGGCAACTGTGGTACCAGTCCTACCTTTAGAAACTTGCTTTTTGCAGTGGCGGCCTACCATGGGTCACGGCAGGTCATTTGACTTGCCTAGTTTTCAGGAAGACCTGCCTTACGAGTTACGACCTGCCTATTTTACTCTTGACCTGCCTTATGTCCTGCCCACTACCTAATGCTGTATAAACTTCTTTGGAATCTGTGATATCTCTGTTACATTTAAACATTTAAACATCAGCATCTGTTCCATAACATCCCTAGTGCAATTATTAGATCTAAACGACTTTTCTTTACGTTTTTATCTAGTATGCTATGTCAATAAAGTCTATGTTGTGAACACTAACAATTTTCTTCTTTTTTATATCTAAGTTATGCTGCTTATGTTGGGGTTATGCTGTTTGATGCATCAAACTCAAACATTAATTTCTTCGACCTGCTGAATAACAGACTCTGACGCGACCTGCTGAAATTGTATAGCTGGCGCCGCCACTGGTTTGTTGTCCAAACTTTATGGAATAGTTCGCTATAAAAGTTCAGTACATCAATTAATTTCCTCAGCTTCCACAGAAACCAAGCAACTTTGTTATGTACTTCAGCAAGACACTTATATAGCGCCTCGTTGATCTAACGCTTCGCAATCATGTAAACAATGCCTGTCGGTGGTGGTGTTGTTGTTTTCATCTTTGTCAGATCCGCACTGTGCGATGTTCGCTTGCCTTATATATATATGACCTGCCTTATGACCTGCCTGTTTTACTCATGACCTGCATTGTGGCACAGTGGCCGATTGGTTAAAGCGCTCGGCCTGTAACGCGGAGTGTACGGGTTCGAACCTCGCCCGAGGCAATTACTGTGTTATGGACCTTGAGCAAGTCCTTCACTCATCTGCTCTGCGCTATCGATGTTCTGTCGTATGATCGTGTGCACTTCTGAATTTCGGAAAGAGGACAATACAGTGCCCTTGTATTGCATTGTCAAATGCAGTTGTAGTGTTTTGAATTGCACTGGCTCACGCCTTTGTCTCCTCTAGAATCGACTTTGGAAATGTTATTTTCTCCTGAGTTTGCTCCTCTCTTATCTCGAAATTACAGTCTATATTCCAAATGCTTCTCCTCGTCGTATCGTCGACAACCGCATAAATACGAGTGACGTTTAACTCTCATGCAAAACTGCCTATAGTTGGAGCTGCCCCATCCTATCTCAGATCCTTGTGTATCTTTGTTTCATCTATTTCTGGTCGCAAGTCCGCACATGGTGTCCTAGACGTCCCTAGAGCCAGGTTGTCCACTACCCTACAGCACAGAAGTTTTGCTACTGTTGGCCCTATATCCAGGAATATTCGTACTTTTAAGCGCCACTCGAAAACCATAAGCTCAGCTGATTTACACGCTGAATTCATTTTCCAAGACATCGTTATATGCACATTACGATTATATACAATATAAATATATTATAAATATATATATATATACATACATACATACATTCATATATACTTACTATTTACTTAGTGTCTGGCAAAGTCTGGCTAAGCCAGACAGAGGGGTCTGGCTTGTCGCGCTCGTATACGGGTATATATATATATATAATATATATATATATATATACAGGGTGGTCCAAAATAAACCGCACAATGATAAATTGATAGTACTTTAGTCAGACCAATTCAAATATAACCGTGAAAATTCACAAAAACACAGCAATTATTTTTACTGTAACATTACATGGATGGATTTCGTTACATAAAATGTTCAATGTGTCCTCCTTGCTGCTGGACAACGCATTGAAGCCGACGACGCCATTGATCAATTGCGCGGTCAATGAAACGCTGTGACAGCTTGGTCCACTCTGTGACGATTGTTTCTTTCAGCTGATCCACTGTAGTGAAACTTCTACGACGGTATACCATCTGTTGAAGGGCGTCCCAAACAGCGTAGTCGACTGGATTCAAGTCGGGGCTGTTTGGGGGCCACATGTCAGGCTCAATGAAAGAAATGTTCTCACGTCGCAGATACTCCATAGTGTTCTTGGCGGTGTGTGAAGGAGCGCCGTCCTTCTGTAGGGTCCAAGTGTGGTGTTGGCATATTGCACGGATGTCAGGTAAAAGACCATCACCAAGAACGTGCTGACAATAATATTGACTGTTCACCTTCGCACCTGGCTCAATGACGACAATGCGTGACTTTCCCATTTTTGATATGGCGACCGAAACCATGACGTTACGGCTGAAGTGCTGGCGCTCACGGATAAGTCTCGTTGATGAAACATCACGTTTCTTCCTTGCTTGTGCGTATACGCGATCGTTCTGTGTATTTACAGGTGTAGCAACAGTAAATGTTTTTTCATCAGTAAACCAGATGCTACGAACTCTACGATCAGTTGGAAAACGCTGCAGAAGTTGCTGACTGCGCTGAATCCGTTTCATCTTGCAATCGCTGTTCAACTGCTGTCCAACTTTGCGCCTGTACTGGTTAAGTCCGAGATCTTTCTTTACAATACGTTTAACTGTTGAACGTGAAATGTATAAATAAGTAAGAAACATGGCATTAAACATTGAATTGTTATACATTATATCAAGAAAACTGTCACTGTGCGGTTTATTTTGGACCACCCTGTATATATAGTCTATATGTGGCATATGGTGTAGGCATACATGTATGTAGGTGTATGTGTATGTGTGTGTGTGCGTGTGCGTGTGTGTGTGTGTGTGTGTGTGTGTGTGTGTGTGTGTGTGTGTGTGTGTGTGTGTGTGTGTGTGTGTGTGTGTGTGTGTGTGTGTGTGTGTGTGTGTGTGTGTGTGTGTGTGTGTGTGTGTGTGTGTGTGTGTGTGTGTGTGTGTGTGTGTGTGTGTGTGTGTGTGTGTGTGTGTGTGTGTGTGTGTGTGGCAATGTTTGGCTAGGCCGGGTTGTCATTCCGGAGCCTGGCTTGTAGGGCTCGTATATATATATTTATTTCGGATATTTCTATAGCGCCTCTCGAAGTCTACTACTACTCAGAGGCGCTCCCGACTACAGCATTTGATACTGTGCCGGAATTTTCACGCCGAAGCGCCACGAGCAATTGCGAGTGAAGGACTTGCCCAAGGTCCCTACGCAGCGGCTAGAGTGGGATTCGAACCTGCAACCCTCCGGTCACAAGACGCCGAACTTACCACTGAGCCACCACGCCCCATATATATATATATATGTGTGTGTGTGTGTGTGTGTGTGTGTGTGTGTGTGTGTGTGTGTGTGTGTGTGTGTGTGTGTGTGTGTGTGTGTGTGTGTGTGTGTGTGTGTGTGTGTGTGTGTGTGTGTGTGTGTGTGTGTGTGTAGTCTATATGTGGTATGTGGTGTAGGTGTGTAAGTAGGTGAGTGTGCTGATTCGAGTTTATCATACTTCTATAGTCTCAGAGAAGCCATCTTATAGACAGGATGGAAAATTCTATTAATAATTCTTGCCAATCTTATGGTCATTCCGCAACAGATGTCATTTCGTTCACCAACTCCCGGTGACCTCCATATTTCAGCAAACGAGCAGAAGTAGACGATAGGAGTTTTGCTGTTGCTGAGCTATTTGTTATAGGAACAACCTACCACCTGGCACGCGCAACCACAGGGCTATGGTTTAGAACAGGACCTGAGACAACAATGCTCTTTGAAGCATATACGCGTGATTGAGTCAGTTCGTGTCAACCTAGGCTGTATGGACCGTGACACTAGAATGCTTCCGTAATAATAATAATAATAATAATAATAATAATAATAATAATAATAATAATAATAATAATAATAATAATAATAATAATAATTATTATTATTATTATTATTATTATTTTTTTTTTTGCCCCGAGGTAAAAATGATCCCTCAGGGACTTTAAAATTAGTAAAACTATTAAGGGTCTGGAACGCAGGTTCGAATCCCACTCTAGCCGCTGCATATTATTATTATAATTATTATTATTGTTATTATTATTATTATTATTATAATAAGAAGAAGAAGAGGAGGAGGAGAAGAAGGTAGCGGAGGAGGAAGAGGAGTAGGAAGAGGAAGTGGAAAAGAAGGAGGAAGAGGAGGAGGAGGAGGAGGAGGAGGAAGAGGAGGATGAGACGGACGAGGAGGAGGAAGAAGGGAAAGAGGAGGAGGAAGAGGAAGAACGATATGTTAACAATTCTCTGGAGCTGTTTTTTGGGAAAAATAATAAAAGGCCCTAATACTAATAAATATATTAATAGCTAGCAATAATGACAATGAAATGGTAATAGTTTTAAATATATGTGTGTTCAAATACGGAAGCCGGTCGCCATTTTGCAAATGGTCTAACTTAACGATGAAACTGAATTATCATGGGTTGGAATTTCCTACGCACAAACAGCCTTTTCCAGGTCGAAGACCTTTGCCTTCTGATGTTGCTTTTTAAATGAAATCAGCTAAAGTTCTAAACCATAAAATGGCATTATTCTCAAATTCATTTAAAGTCTGCCAAAGAGCTAGATGTCGGATGCTTCGATCTGCCCAGTGCCCCGCGCGACGCTATCAGGATTACTCGATACTGCAATAGGGAAAACTTAAATTGAACGTCCATGCCATTTAATGTCCATTTAATCTCATTTGCGAAAGAGCTGCGCTAAAATGGCAGCCATGGACGAAAAAACTAATTTCAGTAAGGCTCTGACGTTATTTCCTCGCCTTCTGATGTTCTCTGTCTGAACGACCTCACGAAACATTGCTAAAAACAGGATATTTAATGTGTTACATTTATTCGAATACATTAACGCATTTACATGGATCTGGATATTCTTCTGGATTTCTGGCAGAGGCGAGACTTTAGTTTGGAATGAAAAGACTCATCTTATAGTTAGGCTATAGATTAGGCTATAGACTGTGAGGTATATGATGGTGAGTGAGCAGCGAATATTGGTGGAAGATCTGAGATTTTTGCGGAATTTAGGATGGATATTGTTCGGGGTATATCGTTGAGGTGCAGTGTGGCATATGTGGGGCGTGGTGGCTCAGTGGTAAGTTCGGCGCCTTGTGACCGGAGGGTTGCAGGTTCGAATCCCACTCTAGCCGCTGCGTATACGGACCTTGGGCAAGTCCTTCACTCGCAATTGCTCGTGGCGCTTCGGCGTGAAAATTCCGGCACAGTATCAAATGCTGTAGTCGGGAGCGCCTCTGAGTAGTAGTTGACTTCCAGAAGCGCTATAGAAATATCCGGAATAAATAAATAAAAAATAAATATGGAACGGTTGGAGAACTTCAGATAAAAAAACTGGGCTGGTAAAATTGAGAAGAGAGGATGAACGAATTGACTGGATGATGAAGTGGTCACAAAGGTACTTGGCTGCAATAGCGCTAGGACTTTGAAGTGGATGCACAATAGATCTATAGGTATCCATGATGCAACATCCATTCAGCATTCGCCTCAAGCGTATAAACTCAGGGTTCCATGTGCAACTTAAATCACGATGCAGTCTATTACTGACACTGCAATAAATATTCCGGACTGAATCTATTCTAGAGGATACTCTGTGCAATTCCTCTATTGCTGTAGTTAGTTTTCAGTAATAGCCAATGATAAAGCGTCAATCGTTGGCGACGACTTGATCAAGGCCTCTACACAGTAACCGCCTCAGAGGAGATGATCCAAGGTAAGATTATCTATTATGTATAGGCCTAAACTCGAACCCTGCACACTCCACTGCAAGGCGAGCGCTCAAACCAATTGGGTATAAGATGTCGCGAAAAACGTTCTCATTTGCACATCTGGGTGAGGCAGAAGAGAGCATCTAGGATGCTCAGCAGACAACAGATGAATCGGTCATGTCTCTGTTTAAGACCCTGAATTAGCATGATAGATGGATTTCCCCAAACGTTGAACTAATCGAGCATTCTGATGCAGTGTGCATGGGTTAAACCACGAAAGCTCTGCGTATTGCACCAACTGCACCCAATTATTCAGAGCTGATCTTCCTATATATCTTGACAGCTGATCTTCCTATATATACTGTATCTTCACTGCAGCTGAGATTTCTATATATCTTCACTGCAGCTGATCTTCCTATATATATCTTCACAGCTATATTGGCCTAATGCCAATATATTTTCACAGCTGAGATTCCTATATATTTTCACAGCTGAGCTGCCTAAATATCTTCACAGCTGAGCTGCCTAATGCCACTATATTTTCACAGCTGAGATTCCTATATATCTTCACAGCTGAGCTGCCTAAATATCTTCACAGCTGAGCTGCCTAATGCCAATATATTTTCACAGCTGAGATTCCTACATATTTTCACAGCTGAAATTCCTAAATATCTTCACAGCTGAGCATCTTGTATATCTTCACAGTTGAGATTCCTATATATCTTCACAGCTGAGCATCCTATATATCTTCACAGCTGAAATTCCTATAGGCCTATATCTTCATTCGTCATCACCCACACTGGTCAGTGACGATGTATGTAGGCTATATATTATGTATGTATGTATATATGTATGCATAAATGTATGCATATATATATATATGCATTTATGTATAGGGCCTATATGCATGTATGTATGAAGTATGTATGTATGTATGACATTGTATATGTGTATGTATGTGTATGCGTAGGTTCTATATGTAGGCCTATATATTATGTATGTATGTATGTATGTATGTATGTATGTATGTATGTATGTATGTATGTATGTATGTATGTATGTATGTATGTATGTATGTATGCATGTATGCATCATGCATACGTGCTTGCATGTATGTATGCGTATGCATGATGTAATGTAACCTATATGAAGGTAGGATATATACTTCGTAAGGTCCCGACAGCAAATGCAATATTTACTGCCGGACTCTTGGTCGGGTAAATCCCGAAAGAAGGACCAGCGTATACGTCAGGAATTCACAATGAGAAGCAGAACTGTGCAGTGTGCACTCTATACGTGTTTGTACGGATGACTAAACAGACAGTTCACGCCACAGAGTGCAACGAACCGTAAAGCTGTCAGACAGTCTGCCGGCCAAAACACTATATCTTCAGCGAATTTCCCTTTGACGACAGTCATCAAAAGTGAACTCGGCAAGTGTCGCAATTGCATCAGTTGGCTGTTTTTATAGAGTCCTGTGTTCGGAAGGCGATCGTGGACATGACACGCGCACATATACATACATGTGTATATATATATATATATATATATATATATATATATATATATATATATATATATATATATATATATAAAGGTGTCCGATTTCAGATCCGGCGAGAATCGGCTTAATTTAACCTCGTAGCCTACAGTACTGCATGGATGAGGGTGGGATTTAGTTTTAAATGGAAAACCTGAGGAATGATTGATTGGTAGATGAATTTGAGACAAATCGATGACGGTGGATGAACATTAGAGACATTTAGCATAGCATAGCATTACAAGGGTTTTAAGTGGTTCAGAAAACGTGTGATCTGTGTTAGAACCACTGCAACTTCGACCTGTAAGATTTAATAGCCTATCAATCCTAGCTTATTCTTAAAAGCTGTGATATAACATAGTGTCCGCTGAAACAGTAGTCCATACATACTATCATCCAAACCATTCCACAAGTCCACAACAGTACTCATGCATTGAAGAATGGCTGCCCTAGTGTTCCTTTCGGTTTCTTTAATAATTTATGCATGAGTCCTCGAGTCGCCTTGTTTGGTGCTATTAAAAAAGAACTTCTCCCACCGCACTGTCTCCTTTCCAGTTATAATCTTTTATGCTTCATTAAGGTCTCCTCTGCTCCTTCTCTCTAATGTTGCTAGGCCACACCTTCCAACATTTCTTCATAACAAAAAGAAAAAAGGAGTAGGCCTGAGAGTGGTACAGAAACGGGGTATTTACGGGATTCAGAAGGCAGAACGTTCAAGAGTCGAGATCCAGTAGCTTACATGCAGGACTGTAGTGGTAAACTTTAGAGGTGAGCAGTGGCGGCGATCTTGTCCGAGAGGTGGGGGGGGACAAAGTCGGCCATGGTCTGGTCGATGACCTTTTTCAGGAATTCATGTCGTCCCCCCAAAAAAATTTGTTTACTTTCATCCACAAAAAGCAAAAACTGTAAGACTTTTCTACGAATTCATCTCCCAAAAAAAGTTGATGACCTTTTTTAGTCATTAACCTTTTTTACGACTTACTTTTCAATTATTCGTCTAAAAAATAAATTGCTTACCTTTTTCGAGATTCATCCCCCTTAAATAAATTTCATGACGAATTTCTTCTTCTTTCACAGAATTTTCGGGGGACACTTCTCCTAAAAAATTGACTTTTTAAACTCGTCTGGTCAAAAAGGCAGTGAAAACCATCACGCGCAATTACATTTCTTGCCGTTTTTTGGTGTTTCTTCAAAATTGGAGAGGGGACAAATGTATGGCGTGTCCCCAGACTCTTAAAGGTGGGGGTCATATCCCCTCGACCCCCCTAGATCGCCGCCCATGGAGGTGAGTACGCGCTACCGGTTAGTTTAACGAAACTAATTAGAGGTGAGTAGAAATATTTTGTCAGGATACGCTTATACGTTCTCTAGAGGTGAGTACACGCTGCATACCCTCGTATGCCCTCGACTACAGCCCTGCGGCTATATATATGTTAGTTATAATAATTTTATGGATCGTTATCGCAATCGTGATATCTACCGCATCTAATGAAGCTAGTCAGAGGAATCGGCTTACTCGGAGTCGCTCATGCAGTCAGAACAGACTCAATGTGACACATGCGATGATGTAATTATATATATCTTCGTTTATTCAAGCAAGTTCCCATTGACGGAACGTAATGAGGTACAGATCACTTGGGTGCTGAGTGATTACGTATATATGTAATAACCGTTTTTTTTAAGTCGTATACGTGCCAGAATGTTCATGTCTAATAATATAGCCACCTTTACCACGAATTACATTTAGAGTAGGCTACACTTGTGATCACTTGTATCGATCAGCATTAAGAGCAAAGTCGTCGGTTATGACTAGGTCAGGTGAGGATGAGATTCAAGCCGCCAAAAAGACCTTAAAATCCAGTAAAGAAAACCGTTAAAGAAGGAGACGGAGGTCTATATAATTATAGACCTATAGGCACTGGCGTAAACTTGTCCAAGATATTGGGGGGGGGTTAGGTTAATCATTCTACACTTGTTGCATTGGGTGTACAGTCCATCTCAATTATTGGGGGGGGGGCACGTGCCCCGGCTGCCCCCCTCAGAGTCTACGCCTATGCCTATAGTAGTCCCCGGCGCCGCCGCCGTTAAGCCCTCAAGTCGAAACAAGTCGCTATGCTATCGACTGCTAGCGACTTCGTTCACTTAATATTTTGCTTGTTGTTTTAATCGCGGTTTCCAAGTAACAATGACAGAGCAGTGCTTCTACCTGTTAATAGCTGATAACATATATAATCTATTGTACGTCCATGTTGTTGTCTATCAATGCAAATATGTCTATGTAGAAACTGAAACTGAAATTCTCCAGTAACTGAAACGAAAACTATTTCAGAACTGAAACTGTAATAAAAACTTAAATAATTTCAGAACTGAAACTGTAATAAAACCTGAAATTATTTCAGAACTAAACTGTAATAAAAACGGAAATTAATTCTCAACTGAGGCTTGAACTGAAATAGAAATTACGAAACCAAAATTGAATTAAACTGAAACTTTAATTATTTTCAGAACTGAAATATCACTAGATTGGACATAGTGGTATGCTTTATTCCTTTTATAAACACTCAAATGCGTCACAAATTCACCTTAACATTAATTTTCACAGTCATTGGTCTGTCCCCTGTCAGCTTGCCCACATGGAGCGGAGTCCATATAGGATCCATATTCCCACTGGACCCGTATAGAGCCCATTGGGTCCCATCTTATGCCCACGGAAATGATGGCACGGTCAGTACAGTATGCGGTAAAGTGCATTATATTGTTAGGTAATCAGGTATATCCAATAGACATACCTGAATACCTGAAAAGTCGATAGCAAGTCGCTAAGTCAGTCGATAAGTCTAAGCTACTTAGTCAGTCGACAAGCATGCGACTTAGTCAACTGGCTCGCTAAGTCATTCGCTAACTCATCAAGTCAGTCGGTAACTCCTTAGCGACTGACTCCGGGTACTAGCCTATAGGGGACTACAATTAAGAATGCAATAAGTTTGTTTTGTTGCCAGAGTTCAGAGTGGCAAGCATAGTTTCATAACAGGAAGGAGAAGGTGGTTGGGGAACAGATCTAGACAAAGGCAAGATTTGCCCTTAAGTTTGTCTAGATAAGTAGGATTTGCAAAAGAAAGCTAATCCACACCGTTTCCACTCGACCGTGGTTCTTGTTATTAAGGAGGCTGGAGTTACATGACAGTAAGAACTGCTGGAGTGTGTCAGGAGTCTAAGGATGCAGCCAGGTTTCATCGAGTCCTTTCATAAATTCTTGGCTACTTTTGGTCTTAACCAACACATCGCCTTACCAACACACGCTAAAGGCCACACGCTTAATGTCTTTCGTAATTGTAATCATAATCGTTAACTCCAAACTTCTAAAGCGCCACTTAATTGAAGGCTAAGCGCAGATGCTTATTTTAGAGCGCTGACAAGATCTGACTGCAGTAGGCCTATAGTATGAAGTCTTGGTCAAGGCAACTTATTTTTCCAGATTAACTTGCTGTAGGCCTAATCGCCTCTTTTTGTTTCTAGACCAAACCTCCACCGAACTATGCACTGTCATCACCTTTTGATCCCGGCATAAGGGGTCGTCCATTAATTATGTCAACAAATTTTAGGCAGATATTGGCCCTCTCCCCTTGTCAACAACTGTCAAACATTCAAAGACCCCCGTAATAATATTATATCAAAAAATTTACCCCCTCCCCGACAAAACAAATTATCTTTCCATCGAAAAAGAAACTTGAAATATTAGATTTTCGAAAAGAACCCAGGATATTCGCATTTAAGAGATTATGCAGCGCATTTTCTCATTAATCTTCGAATAATGAACAAGATAATTTAAAATGAAGAAAATATCGCGTTTGATTAAATTACAGTCAAAAAGTTATAGATCACTCATAAAGACTTTCCGATTCTATGATTGCCTTTTGATTAAATTATTGTTGACGTCAATTTGTCTTGAACACCCCTTCCCCCTTGTCAAGAATTGTCAAACTTTTCAAACCCCTCTCTCCCCCATTTTGTTGACATGATTAATATACGATCCATAAAGTAGGCCTAGATGTCCAGACTTTCAGAAATGACATCTGCTCCTCATTTTCTTCTTTTGATGCTAACCTATCCGCTGATAACTTCGATCTAGATTGTCACCAACTCCAATCTGTTCTATAACTGAACTTCTGATCACTTTCTCATCCTGCATGGGCCTATTCCATGGACATTGGACAAGGACGGCTCTGGATAGGCTCGCATTTCCTGTTGCTAGCCCTAGACTCTGGAAATCTATTCCGGTAAAGGTCCATTCTGAAAGTTCGTTTTTAGCCTTCAGATCTCAATTAAAATTCATATTTTCCCGAACTCATTTCCACCGCAGGCTGTTTCCGTGTCTTCTCGGACTCCCTCCTTGGATTTCGACCGGACTCATCGTGGAATTGACTTGCACGATTTTTATTAATAGCGACCATCGACTGATGCCTTCAGTATTATTATGATGGCGCTATAGAATTTCTTAGATTAGACTATAGTTACCGGTACTGGCTAATCGAAGAAACATTATATTGCAGTAAAAGAGCTTGCCGTACAACCGTTATATTTATAGATCTGTTGTTGACTACAACAAGGAATTTGTACTACAATCATAGAATACAATTCCACACGATCGTTCTCTGATTCTGAGATTATAGATCCTCGTCTCCTCGATCTATGGTTCGAAAATTTGTACGTGACATCATTAATGACGTCACACGGTCTTTTTCATCGCGAGTAAGAATAGGACGAACCAAAAATGGCGGCTGCAATTTCGATTGAGGTTGGCAATGACGAAAAGTCGTTTTTTGGTAAGTGATACAGATATGTAAAGACTGAGTTCATGCTGAATAAAAAAAGTTCATCTTGCTACTATTTTTGCCATTATCTTGGTTCTGAAGCTTCTTGTGTGCCGCATTCAGACCCTCTTTTTCAGTGCCCCACGTGCGCTCTATTACTCGCAAAAGTTTCACAACTTCTTTGTATTGATATTGAGCTTGATTGTTCGAGCCTCGACTCATCAGGGAAAGCTGTTCATGTGTTTTACCTGATCGCGAAATAACATGAATGCCCCGTACAAATAAACTCTGCACGCTTGTACATTCTGCTGCCGCTGCTTTCAGCGTTTTTTGGTGCGCGCTTGCAATCCTGATGCGAGTCGATCGTTCATCATTTTCACTTGAATCTACTTGATTGATTACTGTAATAGTATTTTAACGATCTGGCGTTTCCACGTACCTACTATCTGAATAAGTTGCAATCATTTGTAAATGCCACTGCATGACTTGTCGAACACCAGCAAACGGAAGTTGGGTCACAACACAGCAACTCTAGGCTCCCCATTAGCTACCGAATTGAGTACAAGATGGAAAATTATTCCTTTACAACTGCCTTCACTGTTAGGCCCCAGTTATGCATTGGACTGCATATGCCGATTTGTTCTTGCCACTTGCGCTAGGCTTATAATGTAGAGGCTGTTAAATTAAAATGCCTAGAGAAATTTCGAACAACATGAAGTAAACTCGACTGTGCATCTGTAATGAGCATTATTAATTTTTGGTGCCATGTGTCACTTGTTATGTCTATTGGTGTAGAGCCAGTATTTCAAGACAAAGTATCAATCAACAGCACTAAACATGTGCAGGTTTGAGGCACCCAGGATTTGTTGACTAAAGGTTTATGGTGTGGGATATAAGGCCAGTCACAAACAATTGCATACAACAAAGCATATCTACTGTAAGTTTCTATTGAATATTATGAATAAATGACATAGAAATAATGTACAAGGAATTGTTCAGTGTTGATTACTGACCTCAAGTTTTTTATCACGTCTTGGTAAGTAGATAAGTAGGTAAGTAATCTTTTATTGGTACAAGACAAACGCTCATACTTTACAACCACAATACATAAAAAACAATATCAGTAAGACCAAAAACAAGTGCTCAGTATTATAAACAATTTGATAATGTCTTATTTACATACATATCTATAACTAAAGTTATAATCTAAAGAACGTAAGTGTTACTCGGGTCTACAAATAGAGCCAGGTTAGATATCAGAACAGGCACTAGAATGCGCATTAACCCAGTTTTTATAGTTGTACTGTGATCGAATGATGAAGGATTTCTTATTCTACAATGTATTACAGTGCGGTAATTCAAATGCATGTCCCCTTTTTCGTAAGTTGAATTTATAGTGGACTTGACCTAGCCCCGGACTTAAATTCTCACCAGCATAGTCTAGCAATGGCCTTCTCACCAGCAATTATGGAGTAATTTTAGAGTGAATCTTTTCAAAATTATAAAACCATCGCATCCGATCTGAACTTACTGCAGGTCAAGGTTGGGGAGTTTGACTTTTAACCTGAGGGGGCCTTGAATAATGAATATTCTCAAGATGCCTGGTAAATCATGACCTGCAGCCGACTGGTGTCTGTAGGGCCTGTAGGCAATGTAATGGCAAGCTTATAGACCATTAATTTCCGACTGCATACTGATTGCTGCATCTTGCAGTCATACTGAGCTGAAGCCAATACAGTTAAACCTGAAAACTTATGCAAAATGCTTTAGTCTTTTGTAATCTGCTTGCAACTTAGACTTGCAACTGAGCATCAGCCACTTTAGATGGAGGACATTAGGATAACTATGTGACAGAGTATCTGATTGGTTTGAGTGCTCATCTTCTGAAGTGGAATGTGCAGGCTTGAGCCTCCTCTGAAACGATTCCTATGTAGGGGCCTTGTGAGCAAGTCCTTAAAGATGCATAGGGCTGCAGTTGTTCGAATACTTTGAAGTAGATGTTGTGTACATACTGTAAAATTATGAATTTCATTATTATACAATTAATAATATTAAACACAGAGACCAAATTATTTTATGGTTTAATTTATTTCAGGGTTGAAGTTACAACCAGGGATTACATATAACTTGTCAATGAAAGCCGATGTTTGCTTAGCCAATGTAGCACTGGATCCCAGCACTGTAGAAAAGTTACCAGTATCTGGTGAGAAGTCTGATGAAGAGATTGAAGAAGAGTATGATAGCAATGAAGAAGGTAAGCAACAGAGATAAGATGGTCTACAGTGTTTACAGATGAGTTAAAAACTTATAATTTGGTGTAAATTTGTTTTATGTCTTATCTCCAGCAAAAAACAGTGGCATGCATGCATGTTTTGTGTGCTACTTTTCACACGAGTGTTGCTAGCAGTTAATTTTAGGCCTAAAACCTGATACATGTGCAAATTAAAAACAGATTGACACGTTGTAAAATAGCACACCATCGTACTATTTAATCTTACAGTCTGTTGCTGCTGGTTATATCACAAATTTGCAATTGTACTTGCATATATGCAAAAATCCATATGCAAGCATGCATAAAGTGTAATGAACAATGGTAAGAGACATTATGTGGCACAGAGATTATCTACCCAAACAATTGGAGGAGCTGGCCAGCCCATGTGCACATTACAGAAAGGGATGATTATATTCCAGCTCAAGTTCATACACTGGATCTATGTGTTCTTTTTTATGTATCTGGCATGCAAGTATCTGGATACATGGACTTACTTTAGTATTTGTGTAGTGCTTTGCTAAAACTTAAAATCACTGGCAGAGATTTTAAACGTTTTAAGAGGTTTCAAGAGTTTAGTAACAGTAATATCCTTCTAAATACTTCTCAGTGAAATGTGCCTAAATTATTTTGCGCAGGTGACGACGACATGGAAGAACTGGACGACGAGGAAGGACTGCGGCTGATCATGGATGGTGCGGATGGTATATTATTCGGCATCGACGAAGGAGACTTCCAGCATCGTGCTGGGTATCACTTTCCAGAAGGGAGCGAAATTACCCTCTACGTGAAGGGAAATGGTAATTCCAAGACAGTCAGTATAAACAATAACTACGTTAGTAGTGTCTTAACACTTTAACAATGAGCGTGTACTAAGATGTATGGAAAAACTAATCTCTCTCGTCGTTAAAGGGTTAAGGTCATCACCACCACAACCACCATCACCATCCATTCAATTTGCAGAAGTCACAGTTCAGAATGAAAAGTTACACTAAAGGATGTTTTCTAATCCTGGATTATAATAATTTTAAATGAGGCTAATAATAATGGAAATTGTGATGGTGATAGCAATAATAAAAAATTACAAGCTAGTGTAAGTATTTAGTTTATACCAATTTCAGTTATCTTCAGGCATTTTTGGCTTGCCTAATGGTGAAGAGCTGAATCAGCATTTTGAGTTAAATCACAGAATTTATAAACTAATTTGTTAGCCAAGTGACTTTTTTGTTCTTTGTGATTTTTGATGTCAATGGATTCTCTGAATTTATTCTTTCAGGAACGTACTATATTTTTGGATATAAGACAAATGTTGACTATGGCAGCGACTGAGGAAAGCAGTGGCATTGATCCATCGTGAACAGTACTACATAGTTCGGATTTGATACATTTAGCTTAAGCTATGCTTCAAGTTATGTAGGTTAGTTAGTACAGGGATTGTGTTCGCTGTATTGTAGCATTTGCACACACTGTTTATCTCAACAGACCTCAACTCTAGAAACTGGCTTGAAAGCTCATTGCTATGGTCATAGTATCTGTTTAAAATCAGTTTAACAAATTTTGCCAATTTCATTTTGTAACAATCTTGCCTGAAGTCATTACTCATCTGGTGGACTTGCTTTGTGAATAAGCTGGTGCCTTTTGTTTAGCGTTTGAATGGCGCTTTCGAAATTTGGAGTTTGCAATTATGATTTATGATGTCAACATGGTACAAATAAAAATTATGCTCACGTTTATCATCGCAACTGGGATGTACTAAGATCAGATATGTAACTCTGTCTAGTGGTTGCATTCCATAATAAATGCACAGCAAGATAGTTGAAACTTAGGAATTCGTAAATTAAGTTTGATTACCATACTTGTAATTGTGTGGTGTGATAGATTCAAGCACTCTGCATCAAATCCGTTTGTTTTGAAAGTTATTTTGCTCATAGGGGCCATCCATATATTACGTACGCAATGAGGGGGTGATCGGATTTAGGCGATTTTGCATACGAGTGCGTAATTATGACGTCCACATTAGCCTATTTGTAACTCTGTATTGTCCTATAGTCTTTTTAAAATGTAAGTGTTAGTGTTGTTAGCAAACTTTAGGTAGCAAATATGATGTTTAACAACAATTAGCAGACTATGGTAAAATAAATGTCTTATAGATGACTTTAACTTTTGTAGGGGGTGGGGGTAGAGAAGCTTAGTTGTATGTACGCATGGGGGAGGGGTCCACAAAATGTACGAGGTGCAACAGGGGAGGGGGTATGAAAATATGATTTTTGCTTACGTAACATATGGATGGCCCCATAGTTTAACATCTAGTGCAGAATTTTGTTGTGTAATGCAGCCTCTGAGCATTATTATAGGTGAACCAAATGCAGTTGATATGGATAAGTTGATTTACTCACACAAGTGAATTCTTGTTTATAAGCATTTCAAATATGTCAAGAATTTCATGTCCTGATCCATGTTGGTTTTACCATTGTCTTTTGGCCAATTGTTGCTGCTCCGTAAATTTGAATATTGTAATTGTAATTGAACATTTATAAAAGTGCCACATCAGTGCTATAGCTAACAAAATGGACTTCAGATGTTTCCGGAATAGGGGAAGAGAAAGGCTGAGGAGCTCAAGCCGCAATCGGTCTTCGGTGTAGCAAATAAACATGTGTTTGCATCGTTTTCATGTATGATACCACGTATGGGTATGAACTATGCTTTTTTAATAACACAAAGTCAAATGTCAAGAAAAGGCTTTTTTATAACAGTTTGGATGTTGACTGAAAGAGGTTGTACTGCATTAAACCTATTGATGATTGGGAACTAAATGATCTGACATTATGTTTTGTTTTCAATATTGAACAAGTAACAAGTGTTATAAATCAATAAATCTCTTGCTCTTGTTGATTATTGTCAAGAACCAGAATACAGCAAAGGCTTCAATGTTCATATTCAAAACCAACCAAGCCTACCGGTAAATGAGTTGAGAATTAGCCATTTAGCTCAAAACGCACAATGTAGCTTTAACCGATATAATCAATAATATAATAATAATTATTCTGATGAACACCTGTGTTTTGATGTATTTCAAGCATACATTCTTGATTAATAAAATGCAGATCAAGCTAAAATGTTCCAGTTCAAAAATTAATATTTCATTGTGTTTGTAATTGTCTCCATGAGAGCCAAGCCACGATAAACAGAAATAAATAATTGTTTGATATAAAAATTCAGAAATCAAGTACAACAAGAGTGCAGTGATTATATCAGTTAACTGTGTGCAAATACACAGTCATGCTTCCTGCTGCTTTAATGTGCATTACACAGATGCATTGATATGTTACAGTTTCAGAAGGTGGCTAACACTGGTCATAAAGGCATTGTAGGCCCCTATACAGCTGAACAATAAACACCACATACCTGTCGCGTGAGGAGATCGACAACAACGACGAGATGGCATCATCATTATGATGTAAGCGTCGTTGCCGGTCGAGATAGGATGATGACGGACGAAAAGCCAGTCTCCACTTGGGCAACAATGAAGGCAGCGAGACCCAGGTGTAATCGGACACCACACAGCCAAGGTGTAATAGGACACCTCGCGGCTATGGTGTAACCAGACACCGCCCGCGCTGCAGGCGAGCGACGACCCGCGTATCGAGGAGCAATCTGACACTAATTGACGATAGCTTGACGTGGGGAGGGGGGGCTGACTGATGCACGCTGGAGTTCCTACTTAACAGAAGGGAACGGAGAATACGGGACTTGTACTACTGACGAACGCGACGTGTGAACAAGCAATCGAGGGTCGACATCAACACACGGCAAACACACGACAGGGCGACCTCCGATTGCGACATTGGCGCAGTCGACAGGATTTTCAACTGAAGACGTCACGACGAAAAGCGGAACCGGAAACGGAAAGAGGAATCTCAACAGATCGGGACCAGCGGCGAATACAACCCTTCGCAACTGGAGAAATCGAGTGCCGGACTCCGAAGACGAAGGACTCGAAGGAACCGACAGCAACAGGCAAGGACGAGGAACAAGAGCGCCAACGGACGACCGACCATCGCTAGCAACGACGGACGGGAGTGGCAACGGAGGACAGCGGATCAGCCAAGATACCAAAAGACGGAGCTCGCTCGACGTATCAGAGGGTAAGTCCTTACTGGTAGTCGTGGTAAATCTGTGAGGTTGCGGTTGAGGTCTGGATGAGGATTGGTGTGCGAATAGCCGAGGCTTTTGCGTAGCTCCTTTTGCTCAGTTCTGTTCTTGTTGTATTTTGGTAGAATTTTAGGACGTTGTTTTCTTTGATTTCTGACCAACGGTGACTCTCCTCTAACTTACTTATCTTTTTCTATTAGTGAGCGGACTGTTGGAAGATGGATAAGTTGTCGATAGGGAAAAGAGTGAGGGTGCTGAACATGCCCCGTCACAGACTAGTCGCATATCTGATAAAGATGGGACTAGGAGAGGAGGAATTGGGTTCCATGAGGATGGACCAGCTCCAAGAGGCTAGTGCTGAAATAATTGTTTCTGGAAGGGAGATCCCGCCAGAAGTAAGTGAGAAAGTAAGCACAGGTAGCCCAGGTAGCAGTATGAGCTCGGCAAGGCAAATGCGGCGGGTCATGTTAGAACTAACAATATACCAGAGAGAGGGAGCGGAGAGAACGGTGAGGAGAAGCAGTGAAAAGGAACGCAGGCGGATCGAAGAAAGGAGAGAAGAAAGGCTGAGAGAGGAAGCGGAGAGAAGGGAGAGAAGAGAGGAAGAGAAAAAGAGGAATGAAGAAAGACTCAGAATGCTTGAGGAGAAGTGGAGGAGAGAAGATGAGGAGAAGCAGGCTGAGAAGCTCAGGCTGCTTGAAGAGAAGCAGAGGAGAGAAGAGAAAGAGGAAGCAGAGAAAATAAGGCTTCAGGAGGAGAGACGAAGCAGAGAAGAAAGACTCAGAGTGCTTGAGGAGAAGTGGAGGAGAGAAGATGAGCAGGCTGAGAAGCTCAGGCTGCTTGAAGAGAAGCAGAGGAGAGAAGAGAAAGAGAAAGCAGAGAAATTAAGTCTAGGCACGGGTAAGACGGAGGCACGCTACGCGAAAGCGCCAGCACCTCCTCAGACGACAGCTAAACAGACGGACACGTGGACTGACCGACCGGGAGGGACACAGACAAATAACAGGGCAGACGGACGTCCAACCCCCGACGAGATTAGAAAGCGTGGCCTTTGTTTCCTATGCTTTTCTCCAGACCACAGAGCTAAACTGTGCTCGAAGAACAAACAAATTAAAAGCAAGCAGGTGAGCGCGTGTGCGGTCCAGCCAACCGTGACCAGAGCTCAAGGCAGACAGGCAGACAGACAAAGCGAGACGCGACAAGACGGACCGCCATTGATACAAGAGATAGACCAGCATGCATTGCCGACAAACCCGGATTGCATTGACGTGGAGGAGACTTATGTAAGAGAGTACATGAAGGTGTATATTACAGGGCTCCCTGTGACATCGTCTCTAATAGATAGCGGGGCCGAATACAATTGTGCGCGAGCAGAACTAATCAGGCCGCTCAACCTACCTGTGGTCAAGCAGATAGAGGTGAAGGGGCTGAACGGTCAATCAATGATTGTGGACGTGGTGCGGCTGAGACTAAAGGGGTCTCAGGCCGGCGAGGACAGCGAGGGGGAGGTAAATTGCGCCCCTGATGTTCGGATATGGGCGGCACTCATTAAAGACCTTAATGAACCGTTAATTATCACGCCCACTACAGCCGACTTGCTGCGCGAGACAGCGTTGCATTCGAGTCACGCGGCCAGCGCTCCTGAAATAGATCAAATTTCAGAAGCGCAGGCGGTCGCAAGGACTGAGACGAGTGAGGAAGAGGAGAGAGGGGAGGAGGTAGAGGGACTTAGGACGCTGATAGGCGAGGATTACTTCACGGTCGCTCAAGCAGACAGTGGGAGTGTAGGAGAAATCGGTCCCGAAGAAACGGATAATGAAGAGCTATTCTTCAATCCTGAGATACCACCCCCACCCAAGGAAGACACAATAGTAGGCAGAAATAAGATGGCGGCTGAACAAGCACAATGTTCGACACTAGCACCATTCTTGGCCCACGGGAAAATTGGGGCGAAGAGCTTCTTCACTGAAGACAATTTGCCCTTTCATAAAGACAAAATAGCTGGGCATTCTGTAAAACAACTGTGCTTGCCTAAAGAGAGAATAGACAAAGTCATCATCCAATCACCGGAAGCGCGAGGAGCAAAGAAGGAGGGCCAATGGCAAGGCCCGGCCATCATCGCTCAGGTGAAATCGCCCTACACATACATCGTGGAAATAGGGGGCAAAAGCCGCTTACTACACGCAAATCGGATTCGCAAATATAACGAAAGAATACAGCAAGCATTAATTAACAATTGCTCCATTCTGTTCGAGAAGGACGAAGACTTCGGTCACGGGGAAGCGGGGGGTAGCTTCGTCACGAGGCAGACAAGGCCCAGTGCACAAGTAGACCCTATTGCCGTTGCACACTTAACGGTACCCGAGCGGAAACAGCTGTTTAGTCTGTTAGACAGGTTTCCAGATGTGTTCTCGGACAAACCAGGTTTCTGTCCCGTCCTAGAACACACAATCACTGTTAGCGCGGAGTTCAGGCCGAAGAGTTTGCGAGCCCATAAGGTGCCGGAACTGCTCAAACCGGAGATGGAGAAGCAGACCCGCGAACTTTTGGCCCTAGGTATTATCACTCCCTCACATAGTGACATGACAGTACACTCGATGACGTGGCCGGATCACATGAAACACCTAGAGAAATACTTAAGGACTATTCAACAGTCGGGTCTGACCCTTAACATTAAGAAGAGTTCGTTTGCTAGGCGACAAACAACGTTTGTAGGTCACCTGATCGGATCAGGGAGCATTGAACCGGATCCTATGAAAATCGCAGGGCTAGGGAAAATCCCTCAACCCGAGTCCAAAAAGGACATACGGAGATTAATTGGCTTCTTCAGTTATTTTAGGAACTTCATCCCTAACCTGGCTGAGACAGCCAGAATTCTCACTGACTTGACCCAGAAATCGGTGCCTGCTAAGATACCCTGGCGAGTTGAACATCAAAATGCGCTAGATAAACTTACGCACGATTTGAATAACGCTGTATGTTTGCAGACAATTGACTACGGCAGAGAGTTTGGTTTATCGACTGACGCTTCAGACAAAGCAGTCGGTTGCTGCTTAATGCTTATTCCAAATTCAAGACGATGGAACAGAACGGCCAATATGTTTCGCCAGTTCTAAATTAGATGCTACGCAAGCGCGTTGGTCCACTGGGGAACGCGAAGCGTATGCTGTAATCTTTGCGTTGAAGAAGTTTAGGAATTGGATTTTTATGTCAAGGACCACCCTCTATTCTGATCACAATCCCTTGACTTTCCTAACTGCTTCTACGCCCACAAGTGCTAAACTTGCGAGATGGGCTCTGGCACTCCAGGACTTTGATATCGCTTTTAAATATCGTCCTGGGGCGCTGAATATTCCCGCTGATCTTTTGTCCAGACTATGATTGAGGAAGAAGGCGGACTACCATGTAAGGCACCGCGACAACTGTAAATATATTTCTAACTGTGCTGATATTTTGTATTTTCATGGGAACGACGAGGACATGGTCTGGAGGAAATCGGCGGAGGGAACGACATCATTCTCAGCCGGGAGGCGAACCAATGACTGGCTTTGTCCTCCCCCGGGAAGGGAGGTGTCGCGTGAGGAGATCGACAACAACGACGAGATGGCATCATCATTATGATGTAAGCGTCGTTGCCGGTCGAGATAGGATGATGACGGACGAAAAGCCAGTCTCCACTTGGGCAACAATGAAGGCAGCGAGACCCAGGTGTAATCGGACACCACACAGCCAAGGTGTAATAGGACACCTCGCGGCTATGGTGTAACCAGACACCGCCCGCGCTGCAGGCGAGCGACGACCCGCGTATCGAGGAGCAATCTGACACTAATTGACGATAGCTTGACGTGGGGAGGGGGGCTGACTGATGCACGCTGGAGTTCCTACTTAACAGAAGGGAATGGAGAATACGGGACTTGTACTGCTGACGCGAGCGACGCGTGAACATCGGTCGAGCGATCAACATCGAGAGGACGACCAGCGCCAGGCGGCAGAGTATAGTCCGTCAGATTCAGAGACTGACGCGAAAGAACGATCTGTAGTTAGGCTGTACGAAGCAACATTTGAGATAGTCCGATTTAATATCTAAACGCTTTAATACTACGTGGAAGTTCCCGTAGAGTTAGTGTATATATATATTTGTTTCTTTAATTAAATTCATTTATTAATTAAACAAAGTTCGTCGTGAATCTTCTATAGAAAAGTTAGGCACGTTAAATAAAATGCAAGTAAAAGAACAAGCAATCGAGGGTCGACATCAACACACGGCAAACACACGACAGGGCGACCTCCGATTGCGACAATACCACAGCTATTTTTTACACTATACTTAAAACCACACACCTATAAACCAGTGACAGTTCATTCTGTAGCTGAAAGTATATAAACACTTTATACATTATGCATATGTAAAACGTTACATTTATTGCCTAGAAAAAGCTTCGAAAATCGCCAGGTTCAGAGCCTCTGCAAATTATTAGTCCCCTGCAGTTTTGATGATGTAATATCTGCGTTATTTCCGTGGATGAGAGTCTGTCTATGTTGTGTGACGAGTTTCTTGATTGCGAATAAGCTGGTGCTCAGCGCTCGTGGATAAGCTGGTGCTTTGGGCTTAGCTTTAGAGTCGCGCTTTAGAAATTTGGAGATTACGATTGTTTCCATGCTTGTCAGCTTATAAGACCAGTGAGTAGTGAGTACCCTTGTAAATCTTTATAAGAATCAGTAAAGAAAAAGGCCCTTTCAAGTCACGTTTGGAGTTTCACTTGCATGATTTCATATTATAGGCCTATATAGGCCTATGTTGTACTACAGGTCTAATATATTTGAAACATATCAACCTATCCATCAATCTATCCAGCCATTCTATCCATTCACCCACCTATCCATCCATTCATCCATCCGTGAAGTTCTCTGTCATTCATTAAACCCGGTCTCTCTGTTTCACTGTCTCTGTCTGTCTGTCTGTCTGTCTGTCTGTCTGTTTGTCTGTCTGTCTGTCTGTCTGTCTGTCTGTCTGTATGTCTCTGCTCTATGCATAGTAACCACAGAACGCAAATAAGCAGCTAAACTTCAAAGGTTCATTTGATCGATAAACAAAATCGAACAGACCTCATTCGTTGAATAAGAAGCTCAAAGCCACAACGACATCGATGATGGTATTATTCTCTACACTGATATTTGTGTTATGAAGAGCTTGCGGCTAGTTGGCAGCTGGACATTACGAAGCTTCTCAGCACTGGCTGTGTTTCGTCGGACAATTGTTTTAAATGAGGTTCGTGCTTTTGTCACTAGCCTATTGACGCAGACTGTATACATAAACTGTAGTTGTAAACAGAGATGTTTCAAGTACTTAGGTTGCAAGTGCAAGTACTTAGGTCTCAAGTACAAATACTTAGGTCTCAAGTACAAGTACTTAAGTCTCAAGTACTCAGGTCTCAAGTACAAGTACTTGGGTCTAAAGTACAAGTACTTAGGTCTAAGTACAAGTACTTAGGCTACAAGTACTTAGGTCTCAAGTACGAGTACTTAGGTTTAAAAGACGAATACTAGTACTTATGTCTCGATATCAAGTACTTAGGTCTCAAGTACAAATACTTAGGTCTCAGTATCAAGTACTTAGGTCTCAAGTACAAGTACTTAGGTGATAATACATATACAGTGCTTGTGCATGTACATGGCTACTGCAAGAACAACGAGATATTTATTTCCTTAACAAAGCAATGGTGTATTGCTACGTGCACTCATCACCCCACAAGCATTACACAACAAACTGAAGTCTCACGTCCAAGAATTAGTGCCCTAATAATTAATCCGATCCTCTGCCTTCCAAGCTATCTCGTCCTCAAAGAAGCCCCCCCCAACAGCTGGACTGCCTCTCTCTGGTCTCAGTCTCTCTGGCAACTGAACTCTGACCTCGACTTGATATTGATCTCTGGACAACCCCTCTGATACGACGCAGCGCTCGTGGATAAGCTGGTGCTTTACGGTTAGCTGTAGATAGCGCTTTAGAGATTTAGAGTTTACTATTACGATCGGCCTGATAATTAATATGCGTGTATAATTGGCTTACATTTTCGTTCAGAGTAGACTATAAATTTTGCAGTTAAGTAGGCCCTACAATGCAATATATATCAACTTGTTCAAATCAATATAATTATTATACTCTTAATGTTTTTGCATGGAGTACAATTCAATATCGTACTCGTATTTAACGAACACGGATTCCATTACTTTGAAATGTTATATTTCGCCCATAATATCACTCACCATTGCGCCAACGTCGACTTCAACAAATGCAACAAAAGCTAAGTTAAAGAGCAATTGAAATTGTCGATTGTCGATATAATGACTTCAATTGACCCAGATTGTGAATTTAGGCCGTTACTATAAATCAAATAATGATGGTTCACGGAATCACGGTGTGTCCGCAATACAAGTTAGCATATCAGCTAAGAAAATAAGAAAGCAATAAACAATTAAAAACATCGATTAATAATTAATTAGTTCGTTATGAGAAAGAGCAGGCGTTCATTAGTGAAGCGTCGATGGAGCGCATCATTGGCTATGGAAACAAAATTTAGGCTTATAGGCCTACTTGCAAACCAAAATACAATGGACAAGATATAGGCCTATAACAGGGTAATACATAACAGGGTAGAACACACAAGAACAAAATGTAATGTTTTAACTGCAATCGTAATCGTATTCTCCAAACTTCTAAAGCGCCACTCGAAGGCCAAGCGCATGGCACCAGCCTATTCACGAGCGCTGCATCAAATCAGAGGGTTTTTTCCAAAGAGTAGTCCAAAGGAGACCCGAGTCCGGTTACCAGAGGGGGTAAGATCAAGAGAGGAGGCAGAGCGGCTGTTGAGGCGGGTGTCGATCGTTTATGCTGAGAAGAACTGGAAGGCGGAGGATCAGATGAGTCAGGGTAGGATCGAGTTCTTGAAAGGAAGAGAGTTCAGTTTTGAGTGGAAAGCCCTGGGATGATAGATAGAGGAGCATGAGTAGGAGGAGGATGGAGGACGGGTTGCAATGATTATGGGGGAACCTGTGGAACTCAGAGGGAGATCGTTTCAGAAGCGTGGTGATGTGATGGCTAGGTTGGAGAACTTGAGATGAGTAGTGACCGGGGGTCGAGAGAGACTGAGACAGTGTGGGGATTGTAGAAAAAAGACTTCTCCGTATTTTACAAGCTGATGTCAACGAAATTTGAAAGCAGCTTATTTGAACGCTACCCTTTTTGCAAAGTCAGACTCGAATCAAAATCAATTCCTTTATTGAGAAAATTCAAACATGCATACATGATACACCATGGAAATGTCTTCTCTTTGTCAGAGACTCGAGAGTCAAATAATGCTAAATCACACTAGCACAACTGAGGGGGTTGGAAACGACCCCCTTGGGTGTGCACTGAAGACTTAACTGGTGGTCCTAATAAAGACTAGGGGTCGAATCCCCAACACCCCGACAATCCCACCCTGGACTGATTAAGACTGAGGCAGAATTTTAATTTGGAAGCGATATGCAGGATCACTGGGCATTGATAGAAGCAATTGAGTAACTATTGGCCCACAGGGCCGCAACTCCAGAGGGTATACGTTGCGCGGGCCCGAACCTGAAGAGAGTGCCCTCGCAGAGTCTGATTTAGTGTGAACTTTTGCCATATGAGTAATTTAAGAAGGGGGGTGTCACGGTGTGAAATTAGAAGTTACGCCACTGGATGATGGTACCTAATAAACGAACGATATAAATAAAGTTATCTGGGATGATTACATTGGGATGTCTTCCTCTAAGGAACTGGTAGGCCAAAATCATTTTGGTTTTTATGTTATTTAAAGTGGCAAGGTGACAGAGTGCAACACTCTCACCTTGGTTAGAGACATCATGTGAAATTCAAGACAGTACGTATTGTCAATTCTTTGAGCATGCATTCATAGTCTGATCAAACACATGCACCGACGCACACACACACACACACACACACACACACACACGCGCACACACACACACACACACACGCGCGCGCGCGCGCGCACACACACACACACAAACACACACGCCTATACAGTGTGTTTTTCTTAACATTATGTGGCTCAAATACACGTGTACTTTTCTTAATATTATGAAGCTCAAGCTCTTCACATTGTATCCACTGGATTTTCCTTAATAATGGCGCGCCCACATCTTGCGCAAAATTGAGTAGGCCTAGGCTTACAGCGCACAAAGTAAAGACACTGTAACATGTAGATCCGAGGTGTTTGGCGACATTTAACGCACCCACAAAGTCAGCCACCTTCCCAGACGTATTTGTCTTGGTTGACAACCATGTATACAGTGCAGGCCCACGCTCCTTACCCAATGTAATTTACGAAACACAGGAAAGAGACATAGTAGAATGGCAGTGTGCAATTTAGCTGCCATACAGAATGGAGAGTAGGCTAAAGGTTGATTTAAGCTTTCTGTAACTATCAGCCATCGTTCACAGATGGTGTGTACAAGAAGCTCAAGCAAGAAATCAAACCTGAACAAGGGATAAGAAAGGAATGTTGTACTCAAATTAGAGAGCAATGCTTTCTGAAGGTCATAAACAATAGCATAATTTCGTGTGCTACGTGCAGACAGAGATAGACAGACAGACAAACAGATAGACACAGACAGACAGACAGCTACAGAGAGATATACAGGGTGGGCCAGTAGGAATGCACCAACTTTGAATGGATATAACTTGAACAATTGTTAACCGAACATCGTGCCCAATATACTAAATTGAAAGTAATCATCCACTCTACTACTGTTCAAATCTTGCACTGATATACGGCACCACTGTTATAAAATTTCGGTGCGGCGCACACCTCTCAATTTTGAATGTAAATATTGAACATCATGACGCCGCTCGCGGAAGAGGATAGAATTTTAATCCGAATTTTAAGAGCAGAAAAAGGATACAATGCACATCAGATGATGATAGAATTCCCTTCTAGAAAATGGAATAAATATGCTCTAGATCGATTGATTAAACAAACTGATGCTACGGGAACGTCTAACAGCCGCAACTGTGGTCGCAAACGTTCTGCGCGCACAGCAGCGAACATTGCACAAGTCCAAGAGTTAATTTCCAGCCAAGACAACAATCCAGGGACGAGTAAGAGTCCGAGCACGTGGTGGACAATATTGAGTATTTGTTTGACTGATGGTAAATTCACTCAAGATATTAATTGTTAGTACTAAGTGACTGTTTAGAACTGACGTCTTCAGTTTCAGACTTTTGTTTTTTCTTGCAGTTTTATGGCCAGAAAATGGCACATCGAATATTAATAGCATTATCTCATAAAGTCGTAATATTATCTCGTAGATATTTTGCATAATCAAAAAATGGATAATTATCTTCAATCTGATATATTGGACAAGACGCTCAGATAAAAATTGTTTAAGTTATAAGGCGTCAAAGTTGGTGCATTCCTACTGGCCCACCCTGTATATTGGGGTAATACTGCATATAGGCCTAGGAGTTCATGGCTGAATTAAGAAGAGTGGATTACCTTTGGCAGTGCTGGAAGAAATGGAGGTCATGGTGCAGGACCATTATATGCAGGGGTTGTAACAAATGGCCTGACTGGCAACATGAAACGTCGGATTTCTTCTCTGTTTCCGTCTCTCTGTATGTGTATGTATCTTTCTTCGTCTGACTTTATTTCTTTCACTTAAGTGAAGCCCGTTTACAGATGTAAATATAGGTCAACACAAAGAGAAGCTATACGAAAACTGTATAAAACTATAAACGCATATAAAATGAAATGATAAATAGAAACGTATACATACTACTCGAGGAAGAGCAGTCTCCAAAGCTGCAGCCTCTAAAGGCAGCCGTGGGCATTAAGCGACCTTATTTTCCGAAAAATTAAGACGTTCCAACACCTGTTCTGGTATTCACTTTTTATCGTCGGTCTCAAGCCCCATCTCATTAATAACGGCTCAGGCTTTCAAATTCAAAAGCAAAGAACCAACGCTTCCAGAAATCTTACACGAAAACAACGATTACCACCTCATTCCATTTCTCTTAGACAAAACACAATCAACCACAAAACCCTCCTCTGTCTTCTCCTCGACCTGGTCTCCCGGCAACCGAATTTTTCCTTATTAACAGATCACTTTATCTCTGGACGATCCACGCAGCTGCTCCTGGATCTTAAGCCGATGACTTGTGCCATGCCTAAGCAGCGCTTTAAAATGTTTCCAGTTTGCAATTTAGGATTATGCGCAATATATACATAGACCCTGTTCCGTTTATCATGTATGATGAAACAACTTAATTGTAAACACGACTCTATGGGGGAGAGGATAGAGTCATGGCCAGGAGAGCATTAGATCGCGGTTCGATACCCGTAGGCTAACCCCCCCCTCTAGGGCGGCGCTTTGCATGGCTGCCAAACCGTGTGTTTAATCAAGATCTTAATTTTACTGTCATGTTTCAATGTAATCTTACTGCATACTTGTCAGTTTGAATTAATAAAGATTAGGCCTATTTTTTTTTATAGAACTAGACCCTATCTGTAAATTTGTCTGTAGGCCTGTGTGTGCATGTGCGCAAATGAGCAAGCGAGTAAGCGAGCGTGCGAAACAGTCAGTCAGCCAGCCAGCCAGCCAAAAATTCAGTTGGATTACGACCTCGGCCTCACCCTCGTGAGTCCCGACCTTCGAAATATCAAGATTAGGCCTAGCATCGAACTGGTTAACAGTAGATAATCCCTTACGCTAGCCCACAATACGAGTGCTGTTACATATCTACTCCTTAGCCGCTTCAGAGACTTTGGAGTTGAGTGATTACGATTCACCAACTTTCGGAGCTTGTTCTTCATTCAACTCCGGCTCACCGTGAAGAAGTTTCGCGCCTGAGCGATCGGACGCTGACGAAATACTGAAATTAATCTGTCTATTACAGTATGCGCCGCATGTCCTCGATATCGCAGATAGTTAGTCATTGTAAATGCTTGAAAGACAAGGCTATTTAGATACAAATATGTTTCAGACAATACCGAAAATACCTGTTTTTGTTCCTTAATTTTACCCGTAGGCCTACTTCTACCAGGCAGCATCATGCTTTCTCGGTGGTGGGTCGTTCGATTTGGAATAGCCTCCCTCTGGTGCTCCGCTTACTCCCCAGAACCCTTTCTCCTATCTTCCTTTCTCACCTTAAGACTCTCACTCTTCAGCCGTACTGCATGGAGTCGGGAGCGCCTCTGAGTAGTTCTCCTTGAAGAGGCGCTATATAATAATAATGACGACAATTTCTATGGCGCCGTAACACAGCTCATGCCGTTACAAGGGCGCCTATAAATGTCTAATATGAATGAATTACTGACTCAGCATAAAATGCGACAAGTGAGTAGGGAATAAAATGTGTGAGCTGCAGTTTGCATTCTTCTGAGCGAAAAACATTAAAAGTGGCCTTACAGAAAGTCAATACCACATGCACACTTTCATACTTACATGTTTACATATTTATAATAACATGTAAGTAGGCCTACATATATTAGTTTATACGTAGGCCTATGCAGTATACATATTATGTTCTGATGCATGTATGTGACAGTTACAATTACCCGGTTTCCAAGGCCGAAAATCTGCGCCCCATGTCCAAACTCGAAGCCAAATTTTGAATATCAAACTAGCCTAATTACTAATTTCCTGCCTCAGTTTGCGTCTTCTCACCCTGTGACAGGAAAGAACTGTCCCTTCTGCACCCTGTTTCATCTGCGTCAGGCTGCTACATTTGTCACCCGACAGGCATTTCCACTCCAAACCAAAATTTCACCTCTTCAAGAACTCCTACCTTGACCCATCCCTTCCTCCGTCCTCCAATCCTTCTCGTCCCCAACGAAGCCCGCCTCAGCAGCTCATACATACATACATACATACATACATACATACATACATACATACATACATACACACATACATACATGCATACATACATACACACATACATACATACATACATCCACACACACATACATACATACATACATTCATACATACATACATAGCCTGCATACATACATAGCCTGCATACATACATAGTCTGCATACATACATAGCCTGCATACATACATACACACATACATGCAGGCATACATGTATGTATGTATGCATTATGCATGCATGCATGCATGTATACATATATCCATACATGCATGCATACATACATACTACATACATACATACATACATACATATATCCATGCATGCATACATACATACATACATACATACATACATACATACATACATACATACATACATACATACATACATACATACATACATACATACATACATACATACATACATACATACATACATACATACATACTTATATACATACAATGTCATAATACATACATACAGTGTTTTTTTCAGCCGGAACGGCGTTCCGGCACCTTTTTTCAGCTACTAAAAATAATTTATTTATTTTAATAATAAAAACAATAATTTAGTTAATTTAATTTCAGTGTTGTGGACTGTTTTCAGTGTTTATTGAGACCCCTCCCAAATCCCAATCCCCAATTCCCTTTCTCTCGGAATTTTAGTCCTCCCATAATTGTTCAGTTCCGGAACCCAATGTTCAGTTCCGAAACCTTTTCTCTAGAAAAAAAAACACTGCATACATGCATGCATATACAATTTTTATACAAACACGTCTATGACTATAACAATCTGGTCAATAACCCCTTACGTAAAGCGTGTATACATGTATAATATATAGACTCCAATTAGCCGAGATTTTCGGTTGTGTTGATGTGAGGCGATGTGGTTGCTGAAGCTGGGATGTGTCAGTGGCTGTCTGGCTGCAGATCCGGATTAAGTTGTCGCGCATAAGTAAATCATTTCCTTTAGCTTGCGGACGGACGGACGGACGGACGGACGGACGGACGGACGGACGGACGGACGGACGGACGGACGGACGGACGGACGCAAGGAGAGACACGTGGGCGAAGAAAGGGCAGAACGGGTGGGCGGACAGATGGATAGACAAATGGATAGGAAGATGGATATGTGGGCCGGGAATATAAAGAGACAAAGGAGACGGAGATAGACAGAGAATCAAAGATGAACGGTTAAGCGGAGGAAGAGATGGAGAGAGACGGAAGGAGGACTGGGTTGGGCTGGGCGAATGAAGAAAGGAGAGAGAAGGAAGAAGGAAGGGAGAGGCAGGCAGCAGGCAGTCATGCAAGGAGGGGATGGCTGACGGTATCTCTCTTGCAAAGTGCTGTAAGGATGGAAGAAAAGGAAAGATAGGGAGCTTCTGAGGGACGTAATGGAGGTCAAGGAAGAGGAGTTAGAGTGGGTGAGGAAGGGGAGGCGGTGGGAGGAATGAAGAAGGTCACCCGGGGGGGGGAGACAGACGGAGGGACATGTTGGCAAAAGGGAAGAAAAGGAAAACGATTGAGCGACAGGGGGATGGTAGGAGGTAGGGCTGGATCGAGGAAGAGAAGGAGAGGGAGATAGGGAGAGGGAATGGGAGGCGGTGGGGGACCGTGGGGGAATGGAGATGATCTCTGTATCCAGTCGACCACAGATGACGAGGGCCTTGGCTCCGTTATCGCGCGCTGCAGTGGTCTACACGAAAGAAGGGATGGCTAACCGCACCTGGCAGGACAAGGCCTCAAGACTGGGCTAAAGTTCATCGGGTGGGGCATTAACACTGGCGTTATATTTATCAATCTCGTGGTTATTTATTACACTGGTCTGTGATCAGTCTTAAGAGACGCGCCGCAAAAGAACGGACGGAGTAAACAAAATAACTAATAATAGATTGCATTGCTTGACAGCAAATTATCTTGTGTATGGCTCATGGGTTTCAGAATGATGAAAGACCGAGGAATTAGCAGGCGGCCACGATCTCGAAGATTCGTAGATTAGAACTATTGTTCAGCATTACCGTACATGTGTTTACAGTTTTGGTGACATGGGTTTAAGGGATTGACCGATGGTAGTAATCAGGTCCATCATTACAACTAAGGCTCAGAGAAGATTTCTCGCTTTAGTCCGAAGTTAAATTCAGGGCCAAATGTCACGCTAATAATAGATGTGATTGAAGTGGTATGGTCAGCACCAAGGATTTTAGTAAGGGAACAAGATGGGCCACTGTTAACAATTATCTGACACAGTCCGTTACTAGGTTTGCGCAAATAGAAGTTACGTGATTGGAGGGCAACTAAATTCAGCCACTCGCATTGGCGCCGACTCCTGGGGAGCCTTGGGTGCCAATGCACCCAGAGCGAAAGTTCAGTGGGTGCGTGGCACCCAGAAGAATTCGGACCTTAAATTTAAATTTGTATACCTAAGTAATCTCACAACTTGAGAAGTACGACTGCAACACAAATACCAAAATTCCATGAGCTAACAGTCACAGCCAGTATATAAATTATTTATTTAATTATTTGTTATTTAAAATAATAAATAATTAATAACATTAGAACGTTAGAACGTCACCGATTTTCAATACTTTTCCTAACCTCGTAACCCTTGACAATAAAACAATTTTCTTCCTCCGAAACTCCGCTAAAACTCTACTACCTAAGGGGAGGGGAAGGGGGAATGGAGGGGAGGGAAAACGGGTAGGGAAGGGAGTGCACCCAGAGAAAAAAGCAAAACTCGGCGCCCATGGCCGCTCCCAAGCACTGGCGTAAACTTGTCCAAATATTTTTGGGGCGGGGCATAGGGTCTGGAGTCTCTGGACCAGAGGTGCCAAAAAACAAGTTTTTTCAAGATGAAAAGTTGTTTTTTGTTGCTGTTTTTAGTTTTTTTGCTTTTTTGTTTCTATGGTTTTTGTTGTTTTGGTTATTTGTTTTTAAGATTTTCGGATTTCCGACCATAAAAATCATGAAAAATGGCATGAACAAGAGCTCCAACTCAGTTTAATTCAGTTGCGATTTCCAAAAATTAAAAATCATTAAATCAATGTTATTAAAATAGCTTCTACAAGAATAAGAAATTTATTTTTTGTAAACAGAAAAAACAAATTTTGTGGTTTCTTTTTCTTGTGTTTTTTAAGCCAAAAAACCGAAAAAATACAAATTTTAACCTCTAGTCTGGACAATCAGCGAGCCTCAGATACTTCCAGTGTTACGTAATGCGTATGAAATGGGTAAGTTTTGTTTACATGTAAATTTTTTGCATATTGGAGATACTGAAGATAAAAATAAATTTTTGTTTTCATTATCAATTTCTTATAGTATTTCAGTTCTATGTCTCGGTTTTTCTGTTTATGAAGAAATTTGTCTATATTGAAACATAATATTTTAATATTTGAAGTAATTTTCCTCTCGATTTTTGGGGGCATTGCCCCTGCTGAATTATTGGGGGGCACGTGCCCCGGCTGCCCCCCAGCGTCTACGTTTATGCTCGCAAGGGTAGGCCTAAGTGTAGGCTATATTGTTCAAGACGAAGCGATTTAACAGCACTGTCGTCTTAATTTAGTTTTTTATTTTAGTAAAATATAAAACTTTAGTCAACATAAATGTTAGATAACACGCAGAATTCTCATACATACCATCAGCTGTGGTAATGTAAGCTCAAACAACTTGAATAGGCCATAATCGTTTTTCAGATTAATATTATAGACCAGAATGCATCACGCGCCTTAGTCACGCAGTTTCGTCATAAGTGGTCCATCTTGTTCCCTATGAAAAATGTTGGTCCACACGACGACTTTCTGTTTTTGTTTACAGCGGTAGTTTACACAATAATACTAAGGTCAGATCGATCGACAGAAAGGGACTACTGCTGCCATCTCCTGTTCGCCGTATTCCCTCTTCCATAAATTATAGTCTCTCCATTCTTCTAACTCTTAGGCCTCCTGCCGCTCATTCTTGCTCTCTCCCATTGCACTTGCTGTATGTGACGGATGGACATCTATTACTTTGTTGTGATTGTGGCATTGATATAAATGTAGCTACGCGTGGCTGCTTCTTAACCATGTTGTCCACGTATGAGGACCCATGCACAATAAAGAGATATATGCCTATGGACAGTTGAAAACGGTTATTCAAAAAGTGTTTTTTAGTCCCCTTTGCTCTTACCACAACTATGCAGAATCGAACCTTCTCTGTTGTGAGCCCGGTGGTTTGGAATAGGGCCTAGGCTTCCCCTACAGCTCCGCCTGCACGCCTGGGCCCCTGTATGGTCTGTTTCTTATTAACCTGGAGACTGTTATTTTTGAACGCGCTGGTGTCTGGAGCGCCTTTGAGTAGTTGCTTGAAGCCTTGAAGGGGCGCTATACATAAATTCTCGAAAGAATGAACGAATATCTCTATGTTGCAATAAAAGAAGTTATTCTTGTGCTCACCAATTTCGCAGCTCTCGTCACTTACTTTTCTATCTTTCATAGTTTTCTATTTTCGAGAATAAATGTACCGATTTACTACCATTTTCTACATCCCCTCCTCCCTTTTCCTGTTTCTATTCCTCCTCTCAAACACATGCTCCGCTTTCATCTCCCTCTGATGACAGGTGCCCTGAACCTTTTAGACAGTAGTATGAGGAAAACATTTCTAGGAAGAATGCTGTACTCTTGCTGATTTTGTATATGTAGTGCGGCTCTTCTGCAACCGGTTTCATAAAGAATATGCTTACTTACTCTTACTCATAACTCTATTCTTCATCTGGCAATATCCCTCGTCCTGTTATAGCTTTCATTTCATTTCCTTCTTCTACTCCAGCTCGAAGTTTATGGTTCACATCAGAGGACAGCGTCTGCCGTTAATAGCCACGTCACTAATGGCATAATCCGCAGATAGCTACGCATGGCTGCACCTTAACGTACCGACGCAGCCATGGTTTCCACGTATGAGTATCCATGCACAATAAAGAGATATATGCCTGTCGACAGTGCTTTCATTAAATTGCGACCAGTGCTTGTTTACGAGGCTCGTCTGGCAAAATAGCTAATATCAAGTTTAACCGATTTCGTTTTTACGGTTGTTTTCTTATATATATATTTTTTTAAATCTGGATATACATTGTGCTTTTTATATTCTAGGCCTAGGTCTTGACTAGATGAGCAATATTAATTATATCTAGTCTCACCAAACTATGGACCTCTGACATGCTTTAATTATTATTTTTTAAATTTAATTTAATTTATTATTATTCTTTTATTTTTTGTCCAGAGGTACATGTAATCCCTCAGGAGTCTAAAAAATTAAGCTAGGAGCTGTTAAGGAATGTCTGAAAAATCAGGCCTCGTCCTCCGTAACATTAGTGACAGTGCCACTATTATATTATTATTTTTTGCCCCGAGGTAAAAATGATCCCTCAGGGACTTCAATATTAGTAAAACTGTTAAGGGTCTGGAATATTATTATTATTATTATTATTATTATTATTATTATTATTATTATTATTATTATTATTATTATTATTATTATTATTATTATTATTATTATTATTATTATTATTATTATTGTTATTTTTTTTTTTATGCCCCGAGGTATACAGGATCCCTCAGGGACTTCAATATTAATTAATGTAACATATAAAAAGTCCGGAATGGCCCTATATTATTGTTATTGTTATTGTTATTATTATTATTATATTATTATCATCATCATCATCATCATCATCATCATCACCACCACCACCATCATCATCATCATCATCATTATCATCATCATAATCATCATCATCATCATCATCATCATCATCACCACCACCACCACCACCACCATCATCATCATCATCATCATCATCATCATCATCATCATCATCATCATCATCATCATCATCATTACTATTATTATAAGAATTAGTATTAGAATTAGAGTTAGAGTTAGAATGAGATTTAGAATTATTGGCTTCCAATGTGAACAATTTTATCATATCTATAAGCATGGTGAAACTCTGACAGACGTGCAGGTGTACATACAGATATGCAGATATACAGGCAGGCAAACGGACGGACGTTGAAGTGGACAGACAGACAGACAGACAGACAGACAGACAGACAGACAGACAGACAGACGGACGGACAGACAGACAGACAGGCGGACGGACAGACAGACAGACAGACAGGCGGACGGACAGACAGAAGGGGATCAATGGCATACGTTAAAAATGCAATTGCGTTGAAAATGGACCTCGTCGCCGACCGCGTCAATGCGTGCGTGCGTGCATGAGTGTGCCATATAAGCCGCCGTCGCGTAGAGGGAGTGGCGGCGGGAGCGATGGTGTTGGTGGTGGGTGAGTGGGCGGCTGTCGATGGAAAGAGGCAGCGATGGCCAACTGCCACTTGGGCATCAGCTGCGCTCGCAGAACGAGGAGGAGGAAGAGGTGGAGGAGGAGGAGGATGAAGAGGTGGAGGAGGAGGAGGATGAAGAGAAAGAGGAAGTGGAAGAGGAACTGGAGGACAAGGAGGAGGAGATGGAAGAGGACGAGGAGGAAGAGGACGAGAAGGAAGAGGACGAGGAGGACGAGGAAGAGGACGCGGAAGAGGACGAGGAAGAAGAGGAAGAGGAAAAGGAGAAGGAAGAGGAAGAGGAGGAGGAAGAGGATGAGGAAGAGGAGACGTGGAGGACGAGGAAAGAGGAGAAATAAAAGACAAGGAAGTAGAAGAGGAGGAGGAAGAAGAAGAGGAGGAGGAATGAGAGGAAGAAGAAAGAAGGAGGAAGAGGAGAAGGAATGGGAAGAGGAAGAGGATAAGGAGAAGAAGGAGGAGGAAGAAGCAGCGAATGTTGTTCTGCTGAGTCGATTCAGCTATTCGGCCAAGTGCCACTCCTCTCTCTCTCTCTCCTCCTTCCGCTCTTATTCTTCCTCTTTATCTTCCTCTTCCACCTGTCAGGCTTCTACTTTGCCTCTCCTCCTACTTCCTCTCCTCTTCTCCTCCTAGTCCTTCCCGTCCGCTGTACCTGTGTCAACCGCTGAGGCCGCACACCAGAGCAGTGGAATAGACGAAGAAGCTTAAGTATGCTTCTCTTTCTCCCTGTCCATTACAGTCACTATCAAGTGTTTGTCTGCCTGCTTGTCGCCCTTTCTGTCTCTCTGTCAACTCGTGTACCTGTCTTCCGCATACCTGGTTTCTTGTCAATCTCGCTTTCTGTCAAGCCAAACACTGTGCCTCTGTTTTACAGACAGTGGCCAGATTCTTATATACAGAAGGAAAGGGAGAGGATTGTGAAAACACGAAAGCTCCTGAGTAGAGCTGCATCCGTTCCTATGCAAGGTAACAATAGAACGAAAGCAGAAGTTGCTCCACCTCAGATCGAGTACATTTACATTTCACATGATAAGCCATTTGATTGCGCAACATGGGCTTTGTTTTTACGTTTTGAATGTGCAGAAATGTAAATTATACCTTTTTTTTTATAAGGCTACCGTATGGCTTTGACCTTGCTCGTTTTTCAATGAATTGATCCGGTATTATAAGATCTTCGTCATCGCTGTAACTGCTTTAAGGTTTCAAAAGTAGTTGGAGAAGCCGAAGGGTTTCCAAAAAACACATTGAACGCTCCTCGTAATTTTGTGTAATTCCATGGCTTACCTCTTCTCAGCGCCTTATAATTGCTTATCATCTCGGTTGTTCCAGACTCCGATGCATCCAATATAGGTTACTCCCTCTCCGCTGATTTTTCTGCATTGTAATCTGCAATAAGATTGCTCGCATTCCCGTATGATGTCGCGTAGCTTTTAATTATAGCTTATCTTCGGCGGTATCAGTTTTCCACGTTTTATTCTCAGCTGTACGGAAAGCTGACCACAAACTTTCTTGTACCTCTTAAAACTCTCAATTGGATTGGTCCAATGGTTGGATCTTCCACCTCCGCCATTCTTTTTCTACGAAGAAATTTTCCTGTATTGCTTGGAAGGTTCGTCTCTTAACGACTAAACGCATCCGTGTCTCTGAGTAAACTCTTAAAGAAAACAATGGACGTTTTCTTCTCTGTTTCAGACCTGGTGCTTTTGGGTTTCGTAATTTTACGCAACATCTTCAAATAGATTGCATGTTTTTCGAAATGAATAATCTCCAAATTCTTCTTTACTTTCTTAAAAGAATTAACTTGGCTTCACATTCGAAGTCTCGATGACAGCCGAGGGATTTCTTGAAGTTTTCTTTTCAATTGAGTCTCCCTCTTGGGAGTTGGCAGGAACGTGATCAAGACTATTGTCTTTGGCACACTTAACTCGGGGACTGTCATCTGAGCAATTTGGCGTTCTGCCATCATCCATATAAATATGAGAAACAGCTTCCCTAACATCCCAGTAACTTCAATTTCTCCTTCCCATATTTGCTGCCTTCCAGTTCACCAAACACAGAGTCAATGGCAAACCAAAATGGCGAACAACTTAATCTGTAAGATATAAACATCTTTTCAACATCTTTGAACACCAATGAATAGGCCTACCTATATCAGGTACACGTGCGCAAATGTTTCGTTAATGTCGGCCGCATTGGAGATTTATATTCTATCACTCCCCCAAGATATCTGCTGTTAAGTTATTTCAAAATATATTGTGAAAAGAAAAATATGAATATTATTAATATACAGTGGCGAGGTCCAGAAAAATATGTTTACTGTTACAAACATGTTTACTGGGGGTCCATTTCTTCCACAAACTTTAGTACCATATATCCTTTTCAGCACAGAATTAATTAAAGGAATAACAAAACAGCACAATGGAGACTCCTCGAGACCATTAGGCCTACCATCGTCGTCGTCTTCATTATTATTAGTAGTAGTATTATTATTGTTGTTGCTGCTGCTGCTGTTATTGTTGTTGTTATTATTATTATTATTATTATTATTATTATTATTATTATTATTATTATTATTATTATTATTATTATTATTATTATTATTATTATCATTATTATTATTATTATTATTATTATTATTACTACTACTACTACTACTCTACTACTACTACTACTACTACTACTACTACTACTACTACTACTACTACTACTACTACTACTACTACTACTATTACTACTATTATTATTATTATTATTATTATTAATTATTATTATTATTATTATTATTATTATTATTATTATTATTATTATTATTATTATTTCTTCAACACCAGTGTAATGATTGAATTATCTGAAGCGCCATCTCAGCGTCACTCAGACAGAGGTGGCAATGTCCTGGAGAGGCAGATGGCGTTCCCACGTTGCAGAGTCACCGAAATCCGTTGGAGCAAATACGATGTCTCCAGTGGATCGTGAGTTGCTCCCGTTATCCGGTTTCCCAACTCCATAACGAACTGTAAACCTTCCCCGCTCCAAGAGCCGCCCGTCTCCAAGGCGATTGCCACAAAAGCGTGGGTGGTAGTAATGCTTGAGTATTTCTCTCTTTTGGATAGTACAGCACGTTCCGCGGCTTCGCCAGCTCCAGTGGATGTGTGGGCAAGATGGGAAGTGGCGTAAGTGTCGGGCACTGTCACATCCCATGTCAGGCATCGTCCACGTGACCAAGGGATCAGTGTGAGACCGTCTGGTCGTTTTCCATTTCCTCTTGAGAGGCCGAGAGGCTCTTTCTGAGCAGGGATTTTAGCTCTGCTCAGCGATCTCCAGATTACGTCATTCAGCATAGCGTGTCGCTGTTGTTTCCCGCCTCCTCTTCTACAAACCAGACCATGAAGCCCTCTTTCGTCGACATTTTCTCTGCAGTGGTGGCTCGAGTGCGGCTCACAGAGTGTTGTACCTAGCCTCAACCCGACTGCGATCCGTATATCCTCGTCTGAGAGGCGGAGGCCCAAAGCCGTCACAGGGGGAGCTAGCATCCAGTCACCAGAATGAGGTGCTCGTGAGGCTAGCAGGCGAGCACGATCGCGTGGACAGCTGGTGGACTCGAGCAGGCCTATCCGTGCCATGTATGTGAATCGGAGGTCCCACTCCTTTTGGCGATGAGTTGCTGCTTCTGTTGGTGGTTCTGCACCTGTCAGTGTCATCCACGCGGTGAGTGCTGAGTTGGCAAGTTCGTATGGTATCTCAGTCGACTCTGTTGGTAAGTTCGGTTGTGCTAGCAGCAGAAGCCAGAAAGGCGGAAAGTGCCAGCGTAGATGCACAAAGAACTCCCAGACCACCATCTCTCACCGGCAAAGAAGCGGTTATCGTCAAGGTCAACGTTCAAAATGGTCGATAGCCCTTCTCTCAACAACTTGTCAAACCGAGTCAAGCCCGGGCAATCGGTGCAGACGGCTGTGCGCATACTGTATAGTAGCTTCTGGACACTTAAACTGTTTCTCAGAAGAACAAGAGCATCATGTGTGTAAAGTAAAGAGAGTCTTGTGACTGCTCTCTCCAGATCGTTAGCTTTCATTTCTAAGACCGAGTCCACAGCTGGACCTGGTATCAGAGGTGCACCCAACTCTGAAAGCTATTATTATTATTATTATTATTATTATTATTATTATTATTATTATTATTATTATTATTATTATTATTATTATTATTATTATTATTATTATTATTATTATTATTATTATTATTATTATTATTATTATTATTATTATTATTATTATTATTATTATTATTATTATTATTATTATTATTATTATTATTATTATTATTATTATTATTATTATTATTATTATTATTATTATTATTATTATTATTATAACAGTGCCGTTATAATTAACAGTCATGAAGGGGAAACTATGTGAAATTTAGTAGCCCCCACTTTCTAGAACAAAGTCACGCTCCTGGACAATTAGGCTCTCTTATCCATCCTACGAACTCGCGAAAACTGCACCTCTTTTTTTCAATCTCTTCACAGGGCTTTTGGCGATCCTTCGCTCAAACAAACCAGAAAAATCCTTTCCCTCAAATCCTGAGTCATGTCTAACTTGTTTTTACTGCAGATAAAACATATATTTTGATTAACACAAATGTAAATCTCTCAACATGTACATAAGTGCCGCACAATGCTGGGCCAATGCTGTCTTAGTCCTGGGAACAAAAAGATCAAGCCGATTCGCAGAGCGCAACGAGTGAGAAGAAGAAGAAGCAGATAGAGGCTTTCAAGATAGTTCGAGAGATATTTCGGGGCAGTGCCCTACTGAGATTTGGAGACAATAAGGAGGATCTTATAACGGATACACACGCCAATAGGGAGCCAGTACCGGGCATCAAGCATGTAAGTAGAGACATGGGCAAAGCGGGGGAGTCGAGCGATGAGCATTTAGATCAGATTGAAGGGGAGAGACGCTGCTTAGGGAGACCCATGAGGAGCGAGTTGCAGTAGTCCAAGCGCGAGCAGACAAATGCGTGAACTAGGTGGTAAAGACACAAGGTGAGACCGAGCGTCTGATGGCCCTGAGACGCCTCAGTTGAAAGAAGCAGGAGCGAGTCAGGTTGGAGGTATGCTCTGTGAACGTGAGGTTATGCGTAAGCAGGGAATTTCTGGGTCAGCAGTAGAAAGTCGAGTTTAGCAAAACCAGATCAATTGAGTCTTAGCAGTGTTGAGGCAGAGACGGTTAGTCGACATCCAGTAGTTAAGATCAGAGACAAGATAGTCAATGAAGCGAATAAGGGAGAGTTGATCAGTTGACGGACCTGAGCATCGTCTGCATAAAGATGGCCATTTGCCCATGTTTAGTAAATAGAGACTGGATATCAGCAGTGAAGAGGATGTTTAGGTGTAATCGAGCACCGAGCCCTGGGGAACACCAAATTCGACCTGTGCCCACCGAGTCCTGGGTTTCACCAAGGACAACCAACTGTGAGCAGTCAGAGAGGCGTGATTTAAACCAAAGAAGAATGCGTTTTGCCTACATGTAAATTTGTTTCATATTGAAGATATTGAAGAGATAAATAAATCTTTGTTTTCATTATGAATTTCTGATAGCATTTCAGTTCCTTGTCTCTGTTTTTCTGTTTTTAAGGAAGTGTGTCTATATTGAAAATAATATTTTAATATTTCAATAAATTCTTCGCTCGATTTGGGGGAGGGGTAATACCCCTCCTTCCTCAATTATTGGGGGACCCGCGCCCCGGTTGCCCCCACCCCCCAGAGTCTACGCCTATATGTCCGTTAGAGTCTGGTTGTTTGATGAGTTTCGATTCCAGGTCAGGCTCCGGAGGTCATGCCGTGGAAGACAGTGCAGAATTTGTGCACCTTCATACAGACGCTCGATCATAAACCGCAATAATGGCCTCACTAAATTCTGGCGATATTACTGCAGTAAATATCGTTTTTTGATATGAGACAATTCTTGCCTGCGATAGTAGGAGCCACACTAACGCCGGTTGTTCATAGGCATTCAATTGAAGATGACTATTACGCATAGAAATAATTATCAATTAATTTCTGCGCCTCATAGACAACAACCAAGTAGAATTTCGTGACTGTAGAAGGGGTTTAGAAGACAATGATCGTGTTCACCGAAATTATTCGTCGAGAGACAAAGAATATGAAAGACAATCGTCGTAGTAGTAATTAAGACAATTGATGCTCAAATTGTAGCGTATGAACAATAATATTGATAACATGTACGTGTGTGTCTCTCTCTCTCTCTCTGTGTCTCTCTGTGTGTCTGTGTCTGTCCTTGCCTGTCTGCCTGCCCCTCTCTGTCTCTCTGTCACTGTCTGTCTCTGTCTGTCTCTCTGTGTTACAGCTGAGCGTAGCTGTGTCAACGATGCGGCAAAAGCCTTTTATCATGGGCGTTCTGCCATCTTGTATTAAGGCCGATGTTCAGAGTTGTCAGATCCTCCTCCAAGACCAGTATACTTTGTACGCAAAGTAGGCAATTAAAAGGTTCCTTTTAGTTTGGATTTCCGTCAGTTACCTGATTATCCATTGTCCGTCTGTTTTGTTTGCACAACACGAGGTACGTGCTATAGCACTCCGAAAGGTCATATAAAATTCACGAGTTCCTAAACAGGTGTTGCGTTTACTGTTACGTTTATAGACCACATATAGGCTAATCAGGAGAAGTTATTTGTCTGAAACTGCAAAAACCATCTGCAATCTATTATTTAAGCCCTATACAAGTATACATCCATCAGATTTTAAGCCCAGTCAGTTACATTGGTTACAACGTACGTCTGTGCGTGCGGTTCTATAGGTTCACCTCCCGATAGTGGATTATTTCAGAGATTTGAACCTCGGACAAACACGGTCCGTAAGCATGTTTCCAAAATCCTAGGAATTGTTGATGAGGTAAGTCAGGTGGTATGTTTCTTAAAGGGTGTGGTGCCCGTTCAAACGGGCAGCGGCAGGGGGTGTGACTTTGGTCTAAAAAGTGGACGGTACCAATTTCTTACATATATGAAGCAAGGCGGTGACTGCAAGCTCTCGGAAGGCACAATAATAAAATATTGATTGGCATTGTTCAAAAAGTGGTGGTACGGTATTCCAGTCCAAAAAGTGGGGGTACGGGTGCCCCTCGTACCCCCACAGATTACGCCTATGGGCAGCGGTGATGAAAGATCTCACCCGATCAGTTCATTGAAAAGTGAGCGCATGGTCGAGACTGCAGTTTACGGTCGCTATATAAAACATATTGACATTTATAGGATTTTGTCCATAAAGGGACCGAACGTGAACAGCTGTGCACGAGACGATAAGCACTAAGCAATACTTCGATCAGCGTGAGAATTGTTGGGGATTGGGGGGTTTAACCCCCCGGTCTTTATTAGGACCCCACAGTAAAGTCTTCATAGCCTAAACCCCAACTACACATGGATCAATGTCTACATGGATCAATGGATCAATATCCCCCAGTCTTTTTTCTACAGTTCTCATACTGACTTCGATACAAGATATATGGGCGGGACTTCTCGAATCTATCGGTACAGTATTCGTCTCTCAAGAGCTATAGCCACCTGTTTTCGTTCTCATGCATTTAATCTCCATTGTGAGATATTTAACGTGACAATCTATGCGAGGCTGTCGACATGGATACTGCTTATGTAGGCCTACACTTCGCCCAGTGTGATGAGATTTGAGTAAGCTTATGCCATGACCATGTTATAGCACATATCGGACCGTCGTCTTAAAAAGATAATAGTTAAATAAGTGAAACGGCATTATTGACTCGTGCGTCAGCAGTAGAAAGTGGGCTTGAAAGAATACACAGGTAAAAGTAAAATGAATAAAAATGCGTGAACGAAAAACAAATAAAAATAATTAATTGGACAATAAGAGAAACATAACCTGCAACTACACGGCAATAGTTGTTAAGCTCACCCGTCTTCAAAGCTCTCGTTTAATGCACACATCTTTCAAACTATGTTTCTCTTAAATGGAAATGTCCAGCTTTGTATAGGCCTAGGCCTACATCAAAGGCTCATTTGTGTGGTATCAGTTCTCATCAGTTGGTTTGTGGCTTGTGCCTTAGAGGAAGAATATACGGCTTCTAATAGATAATACGTGAGCAAAATGTTAAACCTTAGAGGAACTACATTAGTTAAATTCCACGTCTGATACCGTCGTTTCTGAAATATATCCTGAAGTTCTGACAAATGTCTTGACAACAGATCAATCTATGTTTGTTTTCAATCATCGCTACCTGCTAGTCTATCATTTATTCAGTGCCTATGACTAGGAGAGAGAGAGAGAGAGAGAGAGAGAGAGAGAGAGAGAGAGAGAGAGAGAGAGAGAGAGAGAGAGAGAGAGAGAGAGAGAGAGAGAGAGAGAGAGAAAGAGAGAGAGAGAGAGAGGGAGAGGTGGAGAGAGAGACAGAGACAGAGACAGAGACAGAAACAGAGACAGAAACAGAGAGACAGAGACAGAGACACAGACAGAGACACAGACATACAGACAGACAGAGACAAATGAAGAGACAAAAAGCGGTTTTAAACAATTTGTTGTTTTTCTTTCAGCTATTGCTTTTTCAACTGCCCCATTCTGCTCGCTGTAGCTTTTGTTTCATCTGTTTTCACTCCATAATTAGGACCTATGTATCGGATATTTACAGATAATCTATACATTAAAGTGAGAAGATTTTTAACTGTAGGCATACAGGAAATATTTTAATTGTAGACCTATGTAGATTTCCATAGAGCTGTTTGGCGCATATATATCACCTACACCTATCTTCGAACCGATTCGTATAGTGATTGTGACAGTATACATGTATATGTGTCTTTTATTTTGTTCTAGGTCCCTGCATTGTGTTCCAGAAATTAGCATCTGTAAGCTTTCAAAATGCATTAGTTATGTTATGTTAATAGATAATATGTGAGCAGATGCTAAATCTTAGAGGAACTACATGGATTAAATTCTATTCCGTCGTTTCTTAAAATATCCTAAAGTTCTGACATTAAATGTCTTGAGCAGAGGTTACCAGATCTGCCTATGTCTGTTTTCAATCATCGCTACCTGATGGTCTATTATTTATTCAGTGCCTATGCCTGGGGGAGAGAGAGAGACAGACAGACAGACAGACAGACAGACACACAGACAGACAGACAGACAGACAGACAGAGGAGAGAGACAGAGACAGAGACAGAGACAGAGACAGAGAGACAGAGAGAGACAGAGACAGAGACAGACAGACAGACAGACAGAGAGGGAGAAAGACAGACAGACAGACAGAGACAGATGAAGACAAAAAGACGGTGTTAAACAACTTGTTGTTTTTCTTTCAGCTGTTGCTCTTTCAACTGCCTCTTTCTGCTCGCTGTAGCTTTTGTTTCATCTGTTTTCGCTCCATAATCAGGATCTTGTATCGGACAAACAACACAACCGCTATACTTAGTCACACATGTAATTACCGTCTCAGTTGACTTGTCAACCTGGTTCAGGTTGAAAAGTCAACTGAGACTGTAATATGTGCGCATAGGAGATTGTGTTGTGTGACGATAGGATTACGTAAGTGTAGGGAACGCGTGTGCAAGAAATGCTCAGCACTATGCAGGCCTACTTGCAGATCGAAGCCAGAATGGGTCTCACTGTGTCAGATCGGCGATAATTTAGATATTAAAGTAAGAAGATTTGTAACTGTAGGCATAGGCCTACAAGAAATCTTGTAACTGTATATAGGCTTCCACAGAACTGGAGCGTGTATCACCTACAGTCCTACACCTAACTTTGAGCGGATTCGTATAGTGATCATGACAGTGTAAATGTGTTAGTATTTACACGATGTATTCGGCACAAAATGTGTTAGAACATCGACTCTGTAAATTGTGCATAATTGGTTATTTTATTTTGTTCTATGTCCCTGCATTGTGTTCCAGAAATTAGCATCTGTAAGCTTTCAAAATGCATTAGAATAAATAAGCATATCTCTCGACGAATACTTTCATATATGTTACAACTATTTATGTTTCTATAAGTTTTATTCTGTGCTTTTGTTAGAATCTTGTAGGAACTAATTCGTTACCATGTCGGTTGCCAGTCAAACTTTGAAAACGAGCCTGCTCGTGATTGTGACGGCATTGTGCGCCGTCACTGTTGAAAGTGTTTCTGGAATGAACTTCAAGGAGTTGGATGCCATATTCTGGAATGGAGACTTAGGAAAAGGCATTGAAGAGATAACTACGAGCGAGCCAAAGTCGTGTTCAGATTCCAGCCCATGCTTCGAATGGAACAATAAGCTACGTCTGGAGGTAGAGCAGTTGGCAATAGACGCAACAGATATCAACTGCACGGTGATCAACTGGGAAGCGCTTGACTGCACACTGGAAGTGCTCGAAGACTGCTTTGATCTCACCGGTTCTCACTGGTACGGCGGCACCGTAAACAAGCAGATGTACTGGCCGATAGAAAGAATCACCGAACGCCTTCAGCCTTACGTCACCGGCGACTCTATCGGCTCACCACCTGGATACGGCCCGACACAGGAAAGATATTGGTTCAATTCAAACGGAACGGCAGTGTACATCGACTGGGAAATTCCACTGTGGGTCAGCATCAATTCAACAGGTGACAAACAGTTGTGTCTGAGGGCCCAGTATACCGACTCTCCCTACTACAATTACGATAACTCACAGGTGAACCTCACATATACGGTGTGTCAGGGAAACAATGTACGCCACGTGCATGACTACATGACGGCCACGTATTTTAAGAAACCAACAGACATTCCGGACGAAAGGCTTTTCCGCTACCCGATCTGGTCCACGTGGGCTCAGTATAAGAGGGACATAAACCAGACAAAGGTAATCGAATTCGCCACAGAAATCTTGAATCATGGCTTTTCGCATTCCCAACTGGAGATCGACGACAGATGGGAGTTGCATTACGGGGATCTCGAATTCGACGCTGAGAAGTTTCCAGATCCGCAACAGATGGTGGAGACGCTTAATGCCATGGGCTTCAGAGCCACTCTTTGGGTACACCCTTTCGTCAGCCTCGACTCGCCGTCGAGAGACGATGGCATGATAAGACGCATTTTCGTCACCGATCCAGGTCGCCGCCAGCCAGCGCTGACCAGCTGGTGGGCAGAGTCATCGGCTATGACCATAGACTTCACGGGCAGCCGCGGACTGGATTGGTACGTACAGCGCCTCACTGACTTGAAGACCAAGTACAACATCAGCTCATTCAAGTTTGATGCCGGAGAGACCAACTGGCTGCCGAACTGCTACGTACTGTGGCTCGATAACCAGCGCAACCCAAGTATATACAGCGCAAGTTACGCTGAAATGGCATTCGCCGTTGATAGCACCATCAGACACCAGGAGGTCCGCGTGGGTGCGCAGACTCAACATCTGCCAGTTTTCGTTCGAATGCTGGACAAGGATTCCCGATGGGGAAGAAACAACGGGATCGAGACCTTAATACCGCACGCGCTCAACCATGGTGTTATCGGGTACCCGTTCGTTCTGCCGGACATGGTAGGCGGAAATGCATATGGGGAACTTCCGGATAAGGAACTGTTTATCCGATGGGTCGAGTTGAACGTGTTTCTTCCTAGTATTCAGTACTCGATAGTTCCGTGGCAGTATGACGACGAATTGTTAGAGATAACACGGAACATGACGGAGCTGCACGAATCGTTTGCCCAGAAGATGATTGACCTTGCCAGAGAGTCGACCTTGACAGGTGCCCCAATCATCCGCCCCCTTTGGTGGATTGCTCCAACAGACCCAGTGGCGCTCACCATCGATTCGGAATTCCTTGTCGGCGATGACCTCTTAGTTGCACCGGTCGTCAAAGAGAACGCAAGGTCACGAGACATCTACCTTCCGGCCGGAAGTTGGCGGGATGAACTCCGTCATGACGTCAAACCAGGCGGTCAGTGGCTCCTCAACTACACAGTCGAACTCAACGAGATCTCGTATTTCACCAGAATCTCACCTACTTCGATTGTTGTCTAGATGTTTGACAATCGTAATGCTCCTGGAAAGCTTAAAGGGAAACAGTTAGGAATAATTATCCAGTTTCAATCATTTTCAGCTCTGAATAAAGTAATTCCTAAGAAAAATCGCAAAACTATCTGTGAAACTCTAATTGTGGCTAGTGATATCTAAAAGGAAGTTCCAAATTCAAGCGTGCCTGTTTTAAGCTCAAGACGATGCAAAACATTATGGAACAAGCAACTTTTTCTAAAATGAAATAGGCTACATGGAATAATGAATAAATCAAGTAAAAGAATACTTTGCAAACTAAAGATGAGCTGCAAACATTCAATACACTGAATACTTAGTTAAATATGTCATGCTGCCCGAGTTACTGTCTTGTCAAATTTAGTTAAGCTTGCATCTAGTTAAGGTTATTTTGGATTTCACCAGCCCTGCGTGTCTTTTTTTTCTCTACAGTGAAAAGAGGCATAATATAACGTTTATATTATGAGAAAGCCATTTCGCTATTTGTTACTAATTCATTTATGTTACATGGGTAACCCTACTTAGTGGGCATATAGCCCTTTTGGGTTACCATTTGTCGCCAAAACTTCCATGCCTTTTTTTGTACACTGATTTTTGTTGTTTTTTTTTTACAATAAATTCTTGATTGATTGATTGATTGAATATGGTTTGTATTTTTGCCCTTACTTGTTTAGACAGTGTGATATTGGCGCCTCTCTAACCTAGCGAATATAGGCGTATACATGCACTCAAGATGCGCGTGTAACTACATTAATCTGCATGCTACGCCCAGAGTTGAACTCATTTCGGACCATCTTTTCCATACATGGTCAATTTGTAGATTTCTACTTCGGTTGGTTATGTGTCAGGCTATGGCTAAATGATCTCTGCTTAATTAACTAATACCTCTTTCTACTGACACTGCATGATCATTCGTTTTGGTATATTATATATGCCCTATAACTTCTCAGAGGCGATGCAAACATGGTTATGAAACTGTTCTGAGCAAGTCAGAATTAAGGTAGCCTACGCTGATCATGTGCGGAATAGCCTACTATGTTCACCCGATTGGAGGAAAACTGAATATAATATAATGCAGGCTGGATTTTTCAGAAAGGTCGTCTCACACGTGAAAATTGTTATGGGGCTGGAGTTGATATAGGAAGTACGGAATTTGCCTAACACTAGAGCGCAAAGGGTCAGGGATTCATCTAGCAGATGACAGCACGTTAAGCTACTGGGTTGCGATGCACGGAGAATGGCGAACGACTAGGATGTAATTAGCCGACAGTGGCACTCGGATGCGTTACCGTCCATCACTCCCAGTGGCATCTGGATGCGTTACCACCGTCCATCAGTCCCAGTGGCACCTGGATGCGTTACCGTCCATCAGTCTCAGTGGTATGAGGATGCGCTATCGTCAGTCCCGTGTCAATATTGTTTGTATTTGTGTGTGTGTGTGTGTGTGTGTGTCTGTCTCTGTCTGTCTGTCTATCTGTCTGTCTCTCCCTGACTGGAGGAATCTAGTTGAGCGTAGCTGTGTCAACGATGCGGCAAAAGCCGTTTGGTCATGGGCGTTCTGCCATCTTGTATTAAGGCCGATGTTCAGAGTTGTCAGATCCTCCTCCATGACCAATTATATACTTTGCATGCAAAGTAGGCAATTAAAAGGTTTCTGTTAGTTTGGATTTCCGTCAGTTACCTGATTATCCATTGTCCGTCTGTTTTGTTTGCACAACACAAGGTACTCCGAAAGATCATTTAAAATTCAGGAAATTCCCGAACAGGTGTTGCGTTTACTGTTACGTTTATAGACCACATAATCAGAAGAAGAGATGTGTCTGAAACTGGAAAACCATCTGCAATCTATTATTTAAGCCCTACGTCCATCAGATTTTAAGCCCAGTCAGTTACATTGGTTACAACGCACCTGTGTGCGTGTAGTTGCAGGTTCATCTCCCGATAGTCGACTATTTCAGAGATTTTAAACAAGCACGGTCCGTATACTATATGCATGTTTCCAAATCCTAGGAAATAGTAATGAGATAAATCACGTGGTATGTTTCTCTAAGCCCCGTCCATGACTTCCCGACCCTAGCATTTGGAAGGATGCGGTCCGCACACTGATATCTTAAAGGGTGTGGTGCCCGTTCAAACGGGCAGCGGCAGGGGCTTAATTTTATTCTAAAAGTGGTGGGTACCAATTTCTTACGTACATGAAACTGCGATCTCTGGGAACTGCGATCTCTGGGAACTGCGATCTCTGACTGCGATCTCTGGGAAGGTACAATAATAAAATATTGACTTGTATTGTTCAAAAAGTGGGGGGTACGGCACCCCAGTCCAAAAAGTGGAGGATACGGGTACCCCTCGTACCCCCACAAATTACGCCTATGGGCAGCGGTGATGAAGGATCTCACCCGATCAATTCATTGAAAAGTGAGCGCATGGTCGAGACAGTTTACGGTCGCTGTAAAAAAACACATTTAGGATTTTGTCCATATAGGCATGGGCGGCGATCATGGGGGTCAAGGGGTACAAGTCCCCCTACCTTTAACAGTGGGGGGACACGCCATGCATCGGTCCCCCACATTTTGAAGAAACACGAGAAAACGGTCAGAAAATGTTATCGTGCGTGAGTGCGAAAATTTTTTTAGACGTTAGGTCCCCAACAACTATTGCAATTATATGATTATATGAGACGAATTGCTAAAAAAAGGTAATCGAATGTATTAATGACTTAAAAAAAGGTCATCAACTTTTTTGCAAGATAAATTTCACAAAAGATGCCGAAATTCTGAAAGAAATTCTGAGAGTTTTTTGCGACTTTTTTGCGACTTTTTTGCGACCGCCCTTCGGACGCTGAAAAATGTCCCCCTCACCTGTCAAACAAGATCGCCGCCACTGCATATGGGGACCGCACGTGAACAGCTGTGCACGAGGCGTTAAGCACTAAGCAGTAATTCTTCGATATAAGATTTATGGGCGGGACTTCCCGAATCTATCGGTACAATATTCGTCTCTCAAGAGCTATAGCCACCTGTTTCGTTCTCATAAATTTGATCTCATTCAACGTGACTATCTATGCGAGGCTGTCGACAAGGCTACTGTTTATGTAGGCCTACACTTCGCGCAGTGTGATGAGGTATGAGTATGCCATAACCATGCTATAGCACATTTCAGAACGTCGCCTTGAGATGATAATAGTTAACTAAATGAAACATCATTGACTCTTGTGCGTCAGCAGTTGAAACGGTGCTTGAAAGAATACACAGGTAAAAGTAAAATAAATAAAAATGCGTGAAATAAAAACAAATGAAAATAATTAATTAGACAGTAAGAGAAACATATGTATGTTAAGGCCTGTATAGCAATAGTTTTAAAGCTAATCTGTCTTCAAGTGCTTGTTTAATGCACACATCTTTCAAACTGCGTTTCTCTTAAATAGAAATGTCCAGCATGGTATAGGCCTAGGCCTACATCAGAGACTCATTTATGTCGTATCAGTTCTCATCAGTTGGTTTACGGTTTTTGCTTTAGAAGACGAATGTAAGACTTCTAATAGCTTTTAAGAAGAAGCTAGGAAAGTTGGGCTATTAAGCGTTCCAGGTTAATTTGCAGTGGTTCTAACACAGACTACACGTCTTCTGAACCACTTAAAACCCTTGTTATGTTATGTTATGTTATGTTAATAGATAATATGTGAGCAGATGCTAAATCTTAGAGGAACTACATGGATTAAATTCTATTCCGTCGTTTCTTAAAATATCCTAAAGTTCTGACATTAAATGTCTTGAGCAGAGGTTACCAGATCTGCCTATGTCTGTTTTCAATCATCGCTACCTGATGGTCTATTATTTATTCAGTGCCTATGCCTGGGGGAGAGAGAGAGACAGACAGACAGACAGACAGACAGACACACAGACAGACAGACAGACAGACAGACAGAGGAGAGAGACAGAGACAGAGACAGAGACAGAGACAGAGAGACAGAGAGAGACAGAGACAGAGACAGACAGACAGACAGACAGAGAGGGAGAAAGACAGACAGACAGACAGAGACAGATGAAGACAAAAAGACGGTGTTAAACAACTTGTTGTTTTTCTTTCAGCTGTTGCTCTTTCAACTGCCTCTTTCTGCTCGCTGTAGCTTTTGTTTCATCTGTTTTCGCTCCATAATCAGGATCTTGTATCGGACAAACAACACAACCGCTATACTTAGTCACACATGTAATTACCGTCTCAGTTGACTTGTCAACCTGGTTCAGGTTGAAAAGTCAACTGAGACTGTAATATGTGCGCATAGGAGATTGTGTTGTGTGACGATAGGATTACGTAAGTGTAGGGAACGCGTGTGCAAGAAATGCTCAGCACTATGCAGGCCTACTTGCAGATCGAAGCCAGAATGGGTCTCACTGTGTCAGATCGGCGATAATTTAGATATTAAAGTAAGAAGATTTGTAACTGTAGGCATAGGCCTACAAGAAATCTTGTAACTGTATATAGGCTTCCACAGAACTGGAGCGTGTATCACCTACAGTCCTACACCTAACTTTGAGCGGATTCGTATAGTGATCATGACAGTGTAAATGTGTTAGTATTTACACGATGTATTCGGCACAAAATGTGTTAGAACATCGACTCTGTAAATTGTGCATAATTGGTTATTTTATTTTGTTCTATGTCCCTGCATTGTGTTCCAGAAATTAGCATCTGTAAGCTTTCAAGATCCATTAGAATAAATAAGCATATCTCTCGACGAATACTTTCATATATGTTACAACTATTTATGTTTCTATAAGTTTTATTCTGTGCTTTTGTTAGAATCTTGTAGGAACTAATTCGTTACCATGTCGGTTGCCAGTCAAACTTTGAAAACGAGCCTGCTCGTGATTGTGACGGCATTGTGCGCCGTCACTGTTGAAAGTGTTTCTGGAATGAACTTCAAGGAGTTGGATGCCATATTCTGGAATGGAGACTTAGGAAAAGGCATTGAAGAGATAACTACGAGCGAGCCAAAGTCGTGTTCAGATTCCAGCCCATGCTTCGAATGGAACAATAAGCTACGTCTGGAGGTAGAGCAGTTGGCAATAGACGCAACAGATATCAACTGCACGGTGATCAACTGGGAAGCGCTTGACTGCACAGTGGAAGTGCTCGAAGACTGCTTTGATCTCACCGGTTCTCACTGGTACGGCGGCACCGTAAACAAGCAGATGTACTGGCCGATAGAAAGAATCACCGAACACCTCAGGCCTTACGTCACCGGCGACTCTTATGCCACACCGGCTGGATACGGCCCCACGCAGGAGAGATATTGGTTCAATTCAAACGGAACGGCAGTGTACATCGACTGGGAAATTCCACTGTGGGTCAGCATCAACTCAACAGGTGACAAACAGTTGTGTCTGAGGGCCCAGTATACCGACTCTCCCTACTACAATTACGATAACTCACAGGTGAACCTCACATATACGGTGTGTCAGGGAAACAATGTACGTCACGTGCATGACTACATGACGGCCACGTATTTTAAGAAACCAACAGACATTCCGGACGAAAGGCTTTTCCGCTACCCGATCTGGTCCACGTGGGCTCAGTATAAGACGGACATAAACCAGTCAAAGGTCATCGAGTTCGCCACGGAAATCCTGAATCACGGCTTTTCCAATTCGCAGCTGGAGATCGACGACAGATGGGAGTTGCATTACGGGGATCTCGATTTCGACGCTGAGAAGTTTCCAGATCCGCAGCAGATGGTAGCGACGCTTAATTCCATGGGCTTCAGAGCCACTCTTTGGGTGCACCCTTTCGTCAGCCTCGACTCGCCGTCGAGAGACGATGGCATGATCAGACGCGTTTTTCTTACCGACCCAGGACGTCGCCAACCAGCGCTGACCAGCTGGTGGGGAGAGTCATCGGCTATGACCATAGACTTCACGGGGAGCCGCGGATTTGACTGGTACGTACAGCGCTTCACGGATTTGAAGACCAAGTACAACATCAGCTCATTCAAGTTTGATGCCGGAGAGACCCACTATCTTCCGAACTGCTACGTACTGTGGCTCGATAACCAACGCAACCCAAGTATCTACAGCGCAAGTTACGCCGAAATGGCATACGCCGTTGACAGCACCATCAGACATCAGGAGATCCGCGTGGGTGCGCAGACTCAACATCTGCCAGTTTTCGTTCGAATGCTGGACAAGGATTCCCGATGGGGAAGCAACAACGGGATCGAGACCTTAATACCGCACGCGCTCAACCAGGGTGTTATCGGGTACCCGTTCGTTCTGCCGGACATGGTCGGGGGAAATGCATACGGGCTACTTCCGGAGAAAGAGCTATTTATTCGTTGGGTCGAGTTGAACGTATTTCTTCCTAGTATACAGTACTCGATAGTTCCGTGGCAGTATGACGACGAATTGTTAGAGATAACGCGAAACATGACGGAGCTGCACGAATCGTTTGCCCAGAAGATCATTGACCTTGCCAGAGAGTCGACCTTGACAGGTGCCCCAATCATCCGCCCCCTTTGGTGGATTGCTCCAACAGACCCAGTGGCACTCACCATGGATTCGGAATTCCTTGTCGGCGATGACCTCTTAGTTGCACCGGTCGTCAAAGAGAACGCAAGGTCACGAGACATCTACCTTCCGGCCGGAAGTTGGCGGGATGAACTCCGTCATGACGTCAAACCAGGCGGTCAGTGGCTCCTCAACTACACAGTCGAACTCAACGAGATCTCGTATTTCACCAGAATCTCACCTACTTCGATTGTTGTCTAGATGTTTGACAATCGTAATGCTTCTGGAAAGCTTATAGGGAAACCGTTAATTATCCATTTTCAATCATAATCAGCTCTGATTTTGATTTTGATTTTGAATAAGTTTTTTTTTCTCTGGACGGTTACCGTATAAAAAATGAAATGAAAATGAAACCAATAAAGTAATTCCTTTAAAACACCGCAAAACTGTGTGTAAAACTCTAATAAATCGTAGCAAGTGATATCTTAAAACAAGTTCCAACTTCAGGCTTGACATTGAAACTCAAGACCGTGCAAAACATTACCGAAAGAGCAACTTTTCCTAAAATGTTATCCATGGAATGATGAATAAAAATCAAGTAAAAGAATACTTTGCAAACTAAAGCAGAGCTGCAAACATTCAATATGGTTTGTATTTGAACCTTACTTGTTTAGACAATGTGATATTGGCACCTCTCCAGTCTAGCAGATATGCATGCACATTAGTCTGCATATGCTACGCCCAAACAGAGTTGAACTCACTTCGGTCCATCTTTTCCAGACATGGTTAATTTTTTTATTTCTACATCGGTTGATTATGTATCAGGCTATGGCTAAATGACTACTGCGTAATAAACTAATACCTCTGTCCACTGACACCGCATAATCATTCGTTTTGTGTGTGTGTATATATATATATATATATATATATATATATATATATATATATATATATATAATGCCCTATAACTTCTCAAAGTCGATGCAAACATGGTTGTCAAATTGTTCTGAGCAAGTCAGAATTAAGGTAGCCTAAGTTGGTCATATGCGGAATAGCATATAGTATGTTCACCCGATTGGAGAAAACTGAATGTATATTGAGGATGGATTTTTCAGAAAGGTCGTCTCAAAATTGCCTAACAGTATTGAGCGAAGGTCAGGGATTCGTCTGGATCAAGACGTGCACGTACAGAGCTTCCTGATGTACGCTGGGCGATGTTTCAAGCTAATGTTTTGATGCAGCGCTAAGGGCCAACAGATCCTCATCCTCGCTGGTAATAGGTGACCCCGACTCATGAAGTCTCTGTAGATCCAGGAGTTCTGCGCAGGATTTTCATCCAGGGTTTGAGATGGTTAACGGTTAACGGATCGATACCAAGCAAAAGACGCTTCTCACCCTTCTTTAACTGAATCCAGGAATTTCCAGGCAGACGACCGCATGCAGATCTACGTTACAGTGTTTACTGGATAGCTGTCACTTCTTCATAGGATACGGGATCAAAATAGCGGCAAGGTGTCTATATCGATCGTCAAACGCACAAACATGATACTGAAATCGATAAAAATTACCGAGGCTTAGGCTCGATCGGTTGCGGCAACAAGACGAACAAATAAGAATTATCGACCACATTAATACAAAATCCTTTTCGCGCTCCATAAACAACGCTTTCGCGATCGATTGTCTTTATCCACTGGAGACCATGCACATGGGGGCCTATAGGCCTACTTATTCCAGCGGATTTTGGTGGCTCTTCAACGAGGGAACGCCATCTGCCTCTCCAAGATATTGACACCGCTAAGTTCAGCTGAGATGGCGCTTCAGGCAATAATAACAACATTCTTCATAATAAGAGCAGACAGATCTTGTCGAGTGATTGACCTTTAAGACACCCACTGCTATAGTCTTCGGACATAGGCCTAGTTTCATAGCCTGAGGGAAGAGAACTATATCGACTGATGCGGTGCAAAAAATAATAATGATAGTATAGACTCCTATAGGCCTAATATTTTCTAAGGGACCGGCAACATAATGATAATGACGACCACATTCCGAAGTTGTCAGTCGATCGGTCTTCAACCCCACCAAACGTTAAATAAGAAAACACGCAGTCTTTCATTTTCCTATACTCAGCACCGGTCTAAGGCAGCATATGCGACCAGTGGCGGCGATCTTGTTTGACAGGTGGGGGGGACATTTTGGAACTGATCTGGTGAAAAAAGAGTTTTTAACTGATCTGTTGAAAAAAAGAGGTCAACAAATTTTTTTCGCGCTTACGCGCAAAAAATTTGATGACCTTTTTTTTAGGGTTTCCTCAAAATTTGGGGGGTCCGATGTATGGTATGGCGTGTCCCACCCCCACTCTTAAAGGTGTGGGCGTCTTGTCCCCCTCGACCCCCCCCCCCGGGATCGCCGCCCATGCATACGACCTATGCGACCGCACAGGGCCGCCAAATTTGGGGGTCGCCAAATTTAATAATGCTTCTCTATAATGTTTTTATTTTTATTGATGATAATTTGGCAAGTGAATTGCATAGGCCTATAGCCTACTAATGAATTTGGTGATGTCATCACTTTAAGGAGTTTAAGCTTTCTATTGCATTTTTTATTTTCTCAATTTGCAAAATACGGATAAAATATTCAACTCCACATGGATCTAACTCATCAAAGTCTAACCCCCCCGTCTTTTCTACAATTCTCACACTGATCGAATGTTATCTTTTTAGTACATAGGCTACGCTGCCCGGGAATTTCGAGCATATTAGAAGTTTCAATGTATGATTCAGTTAATCGTGTACATTAGTAATCAAGAAATTGAAAGTTTTTATCGATTTTTCAGGTTTTATTTCTGCTTGTAACGCATCATAGATCCAGATGTCTTTGTGACATACGTTCCCAATGGTGAAAACATTTGTAAGTATTCACACACATGCGGAAGCTCCTCTGCTGAAATATCAAGATAGGACTAGGCCTACTGATCTACTCACGATCGATACGCTGATTGGGTAGAGCACGTAATCATCACTTTGCAAGACTTACCCAAAACATACATTTGCTAACAGGGGTCAGTCTATAACAGGATTTGAAACAACGCGTCTTTGGGTACAGCAAGAAGTTTGACCAGGTAGGCCTAGTGATGTAATATTATAAGTGATTTATAGGCCCTACTTATCTGGATATATAATATAATATAATATAATATAATTATATTCTTTATTATTTAAAACCGACAGACGCAGTAAGATTACATTGAAACATGAAAGTACAATCAATATCTTAATTAAACACACGGTTTGGCAGCCATCCAAGGCGCCGCCCTAGAGGGGGGGTTAGCCTACGGGAGTCGATCCGCGTACCTTATGCTCTCCTGGCCATGAGTGTTACCACTACTCTATCCCCCTCCCTGGTATCTGGTAATCACCAGGGCTTCAGTTAAATACACATGACATCAAGTCATGGACAACAGCTGGTCATAAAAGAACAGTAAAGAAGTCAAATGCATGGGCGATTAGAAATATTCGTGCAGGAGAAGGCAGCACATGAAACCCAGGTAGGCTGCGCAACATTCCAGCATGGCTTGGGCCAATTAAGCGTCCTTACATATAGGCCCCACTTTTAATTCTAGGAAGAAGCAAGCACTCGATCTTGCCCTTAAGAACCCATGATCGAAATGGGTTGGACTAAATCAACATCAGCAAATGATTTGATGTAGACCTACCTGAATTGACGTTTTAACACTTTAAAGACGAGCGTGTACTAAAATTGACTGGGAAACTAATGCAGCTCGTCGTGAAAGTGTTAATGTAGCGTAGTGGCGTCATTTACAATGCCTTGCTGAGTACGCCTAAGCGAGCGTAGGTCTACGCTAGAACTTAGCATTACTTTCGCGTTAAAGAAGTTTTAAGATTAAGTTATAACTTATAAGCACTTGTTTCAGCGCTCAATGTAAATCACACATAATTTTAAAGGATTTTAAACGATTTTTTAAATTCAAGTTGCAATGATCGACACTCGGAGGCGAGATGTAGGCTAGGGCGTAGGCCTAATCCTTGAACAGTTTGTCATTTAGGCCTATAAATCGACAGGGACAACCAATAAGACCTATTATATTGATCAATGATTGTTGCAATATCTGTAGGAAACAGGCCTACCGATTGCTCGTTAGACAGCCATGCGACGCACACGTGAAAGAATTTGTGCGAGAGCTTTCCTCATTCTGCACGTATTCATCAACGCATCTGCAGTCTGTGCCAATCCCGACGACACCTCGGTACCTTTCGAAGACGTAATATTCTGGAAAGGAGACTTCGGAACAACTGTCGAGGAAGCTTTACCAAGCGCATTCGACAAATGCGCCGACGCAAAATTACAACACTCAGGCCCCTGCCTAGAATGGAACCCTAAACCGGAAGTGCGCCTAGAAGTATATCAGACGTTCAACGCCACTACAGGTATTAACTGCACGGTCGTTAACTGGGAAGCATTGGACTGCACTGTTGAGATGTTTGAGGACTGCTTCGACATTACGGATGCTCACTGGTACGGAGGCACGGTTGTCCGAAAGATGTACTGGCCAGTCGAAGGATTATCGCACAACACCACAGCGTACGTTCCGGGAAATGTGGCCGGGGTACCTCCAGGTTACGGTGGCGTCTTAGAGAGGTACTGGGTCAACTCCAACGGAATGGCCGTGCAAATCGACTGGGGAGTCCCGCTTTGGGTCAGCATCAATCAAACGGGCGATCAGAAGCTTTGTCTCAGGGCACAGTACCGCGACTCACCGTACTACAATTACGACGACTCGCCAATCAACCTCACGTATACGGTGTGTCAAGGTAACGACGTTCGTCATGTGCACGACTACATGGCTGCAACGTACCTACCTAAACCAACCGACATACCGGACGAGAGGCTCTTTCGCTATCCCATCTGGTCAACGTGGGCTCAGTATCGTAAGAACATAACACAAGACAGCGTCATCGACTTCGCCAATGCAATTCTGGAGAACGGGTTCACGAACGCGCAGCTGGAGATTGACGACAAATGGGAAGTCAACTACGGAGATTTTGACTTCGACCTTGACAAGTTTCCCGATCCGAAGGGCATGGTGGAAACGCTGGCCAGCATGGGGTTCCGGACCACCCTCTGGGTACACACCTTCGTCAGCCTCAACTCGGCCGCCATGAAGGAAGGCATGCGACGACTCGCCTTCGTCAACGATCCGAGCGGCCGCCTGCCGGGTTTGACTGCATGGTGGGACGAGACGTCTGCTATGGTCGTCGACTTCACGAGCGACCGCGCTGTCGAGTGGCATATGGATCGACTCCGGGCCTTACAGGTCAACTACAACATCAGCACGTTTAAGTTCGATGCCGGAGAGACCAACTGGCTGCCAAACTGCTATATCCTGTCACCGGTAAACGAACGAAACCCCAGTCGATACACCACAAAATACGTCGAGATGGCATACGCCATGGAAACGGTCACACGACATCAGGAGGTTCGTGTGGGCGCCCAGACGCAACATGTTCCGATCTTCCTGCGCATGTTCGACAAGGACTCCAGATGGGGCTACAGCAATGGAATCGAGACACTCATACCTCATACACTGAACGTCGGTATCATTGGATATCCGTTCGTCCTGCCGGACATGGTCGGTGGAAACGGTTACGTCGTTTATCCAGATAAGGAGCTGTTCATCAGATGGGTCGAGGCAAATGCACTCCTCCCTAGTATTCAATACTCGATAGTTCCATGGCAGTTCGACGACGAAGTGATCGAGATAACGCGGAACATGACAGAACTCCACGAATCATTTGCCCAGAAGATGATTGACCTTGCCAGAGAGTCGACTTTGACAGGTGCCCCAATCATCCGCCCCCTTTGGTGGATTGCTCCAACAGACCCAGTGGCACTCACCATCGATTCGGAATTCCTTGTCGGCGATGACCTCTTAGTTGCACCGGTCGTCAAAGAGAATGCAAGGTCACGAGACATCTACCTTCCGGCTGGAAGTTGGCAGGATGAACTCCGTCATGACGTCAAACCAGGTGGTCAGTGGCTCCTCAACTACACAGTCGAACTCAACGAGTTGCCATACTTCACAAAAATCACATTAACAAATGTAGAGGAATATTGATCAGAAACATTACTTCAATCACGATATTTAATAACAGAAATTTATTTAAAACCAGTCATGGAATTATACATAAGCAGAAAAACAACTGCAAACTTGAATCTAAATGCATTAGAAAAAGAAAAACATGGTCCATTTACTTAATATACAAATCGTCAAAACTTAATTCAATTCTCTTGACAAACTGGAAAACCTTGAAATTTTATTTCTAAACAAAAGTAAGTATAAATTAAATGCAACAAACAACGATTCCTAATTTCATCATCAGTTTGCACTTTCCCAACTACCTGAAGCAATAACCTAAAATCATTCGTTTTACCAACACCAGCAAAATCACCATTAATGCATTCCAGCTATGAGAGCAAATAAATAACCATATTTCCCCTCTCAGTAGGAATCAAATAAGTTAAAACAACTCGCTAATTAAGCTCGACCTTGTAAATAAAAAATGATCATTCTACATTTATTAAACCATGTCTACAACTAAAACGAAGAGACTACATAGGTACAGATGTGCAACTTGCTAATACAAAGACAGAGGAATGAAGATGGTTTATTGCACAGTATGCTAGCTTACATGGACCAGACTATGCAACTAGGCCAGTACAACATCAAGCACCCGAATTACTGTAACTAGGAATTTGCCTTTAGTGTCCTTTGGTCTGCACCATCGTGTTTAATCAAGAAAATTACTGTTTGTTTAAGCCTATTTATCAAGAAAGTTGTCAGACGAGACTGTACATTCACATGGCAGATGTGAATATATGCTAACAGGATATTCCCAATCGACAGAGTGCCAAACAACTGAATTCATTCAAACGGAAACAAGTTCCCAATTAACACAGTGCAAAATAACTTATTTCATATGGAAAGTCCCCATTAACAAAGTGCTATATAATGAATAAAAATTAAACGTTAAGATATGTTTGAACCTGGTCACGAACGCCAATTATGCTAATGAATACACAATTACACAGTGTCACAGGTGAACAGCATAATCAAGACATATACCAGTTTGCAGATTAATCTTCAGTGTCTTTGCGTGGGATAGCTTTTAGTTTGATAGGTCAGCCAAGTAAACTTCAGCCTCACAGTTCACGTCTCATATAAAATTGCCAAAGTATTTCAAACTTATTGGGATACTCGAAGGTTTGCTTTCAGCTAGCTTCATAGATTATGGCGATTTAGCTATAAATTTATCTTCCATCAACTCTCAAGTAGTTGATGTTGGCAGTACATTTTCTAGTTAGTTCTTTATTTGGAAATGATTTAGTCCTGAAGATTTATTCAAGGAGTCCTTTACAATTTACACCATCAGCAAGAATCATTTCTGAACATTAAGCAAAAGACAAAATTCAGAACAGAAATAAACTTGCAACGCTAAAGTACAGTTTCCTAATCACTAAACTTGCAACACTTACGCACAGTTTGCTAATCACTCTTACAGAATATAACTTCAAGAATAAGGCTGCCAGAGTCTGACCGATCAAACTCGAAGGATATTCCATCCAAAGACACGGTCTTCATGCCGCCTTTACCTCGCTGGCACGTGCCTTGATCATGCTCACCAGTAAAATGAAACGTGACGATGAAGGTGTACCAAAGAGATGGACAAAGCTGCAGAGGATTCTTCAGGTAGACCTTGATCACGTCGTTTGTCGGGTCGTCCGTCACCGTTATCATATTGTTGCTCAGAAATGTACGATCCTGCTTTATCGTCAGCTGGATGTCGGTGAGCGGGTCGAACCCCATCGACCGACTGATCCCAAATCCCATAAGCATGACTGGCGTGTCGCACTGCAGTCTCATCATGCTGCAATCGCCGGAGTAGATGTTGCTCTTGCCGAATGAACGAAACCGTTTCAGTACCAGTGGATCTCGCCTCTGACGACGATTGATCGGAAACTTCAGTTCGCATAGTTTTGGTCTACGTTCTTCGTCACAGGTGAGATATTCAAACACCGAACATCGATCTTCAGTTGTAAGAACGCTCGTGCACGACACACCATTCGCAAACTCCTTAACAGACATCGTTGGAAAGTGAAACAGGTAGAGGGAGTCGCCCATCACAGTCCGTTTGTTTTCTGGAGTGTCTGGAATGTTTCGACGTTGACACTCTTTCTCGCTCCATGCAATGCAAGCTTGAAAGAGTTCCAGCTCGCTAACGGAAATCCTTTCAAACTTCAAGACATCAGAAAGCGTGCTTGCTGAAATAACAATAAGATGTATACAACAGTTACGCATACTGATCACCCTAAAAACTGTTATCATAATAGTCTTCATTTAAAAGTAATAATTTCAAAAACAGGCAAAGGGACAACAAATGACATGTTACAAAACTGGCTTTAAAAACAGAAGCTGGTTGTCAGCTAGACCTTGCCTAGCACACCACGCAAAACAATAAAAGAAATATGAAATTCGCTGCACTATTTGTTCTGCTAAATGATTAAACTTTTACAAAGTATAAAAATAAACAGCAAAATAATTTCTAACATTATTTCAGATGCAGAAACCAACTTCAATGACATAGAAATAATAAGCAACACAAGGAAAACTGAAAGTCTTATGATTACGGGTGTCAAAATATTAATATTAAATAGCCCAGATACCCGTGTCCATTCTGAGCAGAAACTAAACTACCCATCATTCTGTCCTTAAATAAAATTCAGAAACGTCATCAATTGAAAACGCAAATTTGGATAGGAACATTAATAACTGTTTTTACTAGCAATGGTAAAATCACCGATACAAGTTTAGATACATTTCTACAGTAAAAAATATGTTGCCCTTTCAAAATTAAAGATTTGCAACATTTGTTGCTTAATGCCTTGTTGTTTGATGCTTTTATGGTTTTATTATGCTACTAGTACTCTCACCCATAGATGTTAAAACCGTTTTTTTCGTTTTTTATTTTTTCACAAAAAAAGTCCTTTTTTCGTTTTTTATTTTTCTTATCGTTTTTTTCCGTTTTTTTAATGTAACTTTATTTATTTATTTATTTACTGTTTGTCAATGTCTTTCAGTTTCTGTTTAATATTTTGTCTGATGTCCCTTACGTTGTTTCCGTACTTTCAAGGATTCAGCTAATTTACCTCACTAGGCTATTTACGTCATCATTTGAGAAACAAATATTTTATGAAATAGCACAGTACAAGAAATAAAATTTTATAAAGTTATTTCTAAGTTATCTAAAATGCCAGAAGAAAAGGGTGCGGAATGGATTCACGTTACTTTGATAAACGAGAAAGACAAAAACTCAGCATTGGCTAAATTGAAATGCATTTACTGTGAGAAGGTTTACACTATATAGTCTATACCTCCAAAGTTTAGTTTTTAATTGTGTTTGTTTAGTCAGCATGGACTTATGTGGACTTATGTTTGCAATTTAAATTTGAAAAGATTTCAATATTTTTAATTTCTCAATTTCTTATTAATCCAAACTTACAAAAAAATAAAATAATTGTTGTAGATTGATGTTACTTAGTGTTTACTAATAAAGTTGTGTATTTGCTATTAAATTCTGCGAGTAAGGTTTTTAATTTTAAATTGCAGTAGCGCCTACAAGATGCGAGAAAGTCAAATTATTTTCTTTTGTCGTTTTTTTCCTTTTTTTCCCTTTTTTTGTGGAATAAAATGACGTTTTTTTCCGTTTTTTTATTTTGTTTCTATCGTTTTTAACAACTTTGCTCTCACCCAAAGCAATCAAGGACAACAAATGTAGAAAGATACTATATAATTTATACAGCACAAAAATTTAAAAAATTTAAGATAATGTGGCTCAGCAGATAAATTTTATATGTTTATTTGAACTAAAGTGTTTCATACAAACAATTTACCTTAAAAGGCACCATGTTAAATATCTGGATACATATATCACTAAGATGAATTACAGCACGATGTCCCCAGCTGTTGCTGTCTCCAGCTATATGGTCAGAGATGACAACAGCTGCTTGGTGGTATCCCATGCCATTGACTGAGAGCAACATTTGCACTTAAAGCAATGCCTAGAAACAGTGGGTAATGGGTATTGCATTCTCTCCCATGCACAACCATTTCAGTGGGTTCCTGGGATTCTGAGTGCCCACTGATAGGCCTAGTAATCATAAAGCTGCAAAATCAAAAAGAAAGTGCTCATACAGTGCTATGTATAAAAGACAATCATCTCATTAACTTATGACCGTTTATTTAGTTATATTAACTTGTGCTTAATAAATCTTCGTAAGACAATAATAATACTAATACCAATAATAAAACTAATAATACTAATAATAAACATGTACCTCAGGTTAAAAAATTAATAATAATCTTACCGGTAAGATTCAGAAAAGCAGCCGAGTTAAGCACCTCTTCAGTTCGTGTCTCAATATAGGATTTGCACTTTTCCATAAGCGTAGGCTCCTCGTAAAGTTTGCTCTGTTCATAGATGAGACAAACATTATCGACGTCCAAGTTTTCCTCCAGGAAACTTAAGCAGTTTTCCGTCAGCAGAGGAATGATGTATTTCTTACTCGCGTACAGAGTCGGCAAGATCAGATCAAAGGTGAAGTTGCTGTCTTCACAGTAAAGAAATCTACATTGCACACACACAAAACAGACATAAGAGCAGTCCAAAGTTAAAACTAAGTAACTTTGTGACTAATAGAACTTCAAAAATCGAACCTAATCATCACACTAATACACAGCACCTGAAGTGCTAAGCTAATAATAATAATAATAATAATAATAATAATAACAATATAGTAATAATAGTAATAATAATAATAATAATAATAATAATAATAATAATAATAATAATAATAATAATAATAACACAAGCACCATAACGTGACCATGCCGCTACAAGGGCACTGTACAGACACCATGTATACAGCCTAACACAACAAAAGTCGGCAATGTAGTCAGGCGCCATGCTGTGGAGTGCCTTGTAGACAATCAAGCAGAGCTTGAACTCCACACGTTGGGGAACCAGAAGCCAGTGGAGCGTGTCATGCAGAAGGGGAGTCACGTGGTCAAACCTCTGCCGACCACAGAGCAGTCTCACCGCAGAGGCGCTCCCAGTGCGAGTAGCCCCGTGAGAAAAGGAAAGTCTTAAGACAGCGAGCAGTAGCAGTAATGCCCCCAGTTAGGATCTGAGAATGAGTCATGAAAGGAAGATCATTCCAGAGGGCCAGGCCAACAGTTGCATAGGCATGGTGTTGTTGCTAAACTGCCAAAATTCTCAAATGTTTTGAAATATATGAGATTCTGCACTGGCTTTGGGTTAAGGCCTTCAAAATGCTCCTTGACAATGGAAGAGCTTCGTTTGTTGGTGCAGCACCAGACTACCTCGGAGCCCTCTGGCACATTCCTGTTTTTAGTCAACCTACTCAAATTCCGTGCGTTCAGCTGCCGCTGAGACCTGTTGGTTCCACGCTTCCATACGATGATGCGGGTTCATCATGCCTTCTCATGTATAGTCTCCGATTAAACTTAGGGACTATTTCATCACAGACTGCTCAAGAAACATTTTCAAATCACTTTAAGATGCATTTTTTCAGTTCTGTTAGATCACCATGTTAAGTGCCCTTGTGAGGTTCTCAAGTTAAAAGATACTCTACAACTTATAACCAAATACATACATACATACATACATACATACATACATACATACATACATACATACATACATACATACATACATACATACATAAATACATACATACATACTTGCAATCATACATAAATACAAACAAACGTACAAACCTGAAACCCACAATGCACTAATTATTGTTATTTTCAATACCAGCACCATGCATAGAAATAGTAAGCTACTGAAACTACTTAATACTAAAGAAACTTTGAGGCCACCTTAGCATCGTCATGAAGGCATCTGGACTGATGTCTGGCACTACAATCGTTTCGTTGTTGTCCTTGGCTAGGTTTCCGAAGAGCATTGCGAAGAAGACAGGACTGCGAGACGCCAGAACGTACTTGTGGGCTGAAATGCTGCGAACTGATTTGTCTGCACCAACCAGGAATGTTACATCACACGCGATCTCATGATCCAGCATGTACCTACAAGAAACATACACAAATGATCTCATGATCAAGCATTTTATCTACTATTACAGATTGTGCACTCATTTTTATTATTATTATTATTATTAATTATTATTATTATTATTAACAGATACATCCTAACTTGTCTCAAAATTGAATACATTCTTGAAAACAATAATCATCCAAACCATTCTTGTGGCTGCACATCTACACAGTACTAGAGCAATCTCAAACTATCTCACTATCAAGAACTTCATTAACATTTTAACAAAGAGCGTATACTAAAATGCATGGAAAACTAATACCTCTCGTCATTAAAGGGACATCCTTTTGCCTTTCTTAAATCTAGTTTCTTATATTGGGGTCTCTCACACTGGGAGGCCTTCAGAATGGCTCTCCCGCTAGAAGCGCTTTATAAACGTCCGAATACAATACACAGGCAGACATGATATTAGTATACTGAAAGACTATTTGAGTCTTGATCAATGGTATATACAGAATTAAGCATCATATTCCACTTTTTTACAAAAAGGTCATATTATTGACAATCTCATGGTCTAGCACTGAGCTACCTTACTAATTAGTACATTTCACTCACATTCATTTCGAGGTGAATTCACAACATAGTGCAATATAAAGTATCGGATTAATAATAATAACAACTTCAAGGTAGAGGTAAACAGCTCGACACTCAACCACTTGACAAACCAAGCTGCTGCCCATTGTGGCAAATTTGCTGTTTGGTAAAAAGTATTGAAGAGTTTTCTGCAGAGGCACCCGCAGGCCAAAAAAAACTGGACGTACAACCCTCTCGTAAACAACTAATATGGCCGCTTGCCCACTTTGCTATTAAGGATATATATATATATGAAAAATTGAAATAGCTGCCATATATAGAGTAGAGAGTAGTGATAAGCGTAAAAAAATTTCGTTTTAGATAACATATAATGCTTTAACATGCCGTATTGCCTTTTAACAAAAATATTGACGTGATGCCTATTACTTGTATGGATTTGATTTGGCGAGTGGACGCACGTGCATCCAGTGCATCACGCAGCGGGCGCCCCTGGTTTTCTGTTCTGATTTTAAATACAAGTTGCCCACTTTTTCTAATAATACTGAAAAACAAAATCCTAGTTTTTAAAGGAAAATGTGACCTAAAGGGTAAAAGGTGGGAGGTATAGCTACAGTGCAACATACCCTTGCACTGCCCTTCCGCCTACTGCTACTTTAACCCTTTAACGATGAGAGAGGTTTCCATAAATTTTAGTACATGCTCGTTGTTAAAGTGATAAAAGCCAATAAATGATTAAGGAAAGTTACGTGACAAACCTGTTGCATTCAGCCAACGTTTTGTTAACCTGCCACGTTAAATCTTCATTGTTTCCCATTATGGCACCTTGCACTTGATCGCCTGCCTGTTACACACATACACGATAACTAATAACAAGTACTTGCACCGCAAACCACGCAGGTATATCTTACAAATAAGTACTCGTTCATGCCTTAATCATTTGATTCAGTATGTACAAATATTTTAAATATTTACACACAGCAGCAAGAAAACCGTCTGAATTTATATCAGTAACCAGAATAGCAGCTACCCAAGTTCATCGCAACAGGGTGAATAATAGCACATCCAAAAGCGTTATACGTTTTACAATTATCATAAATATGTCACAAGCAAAAGCAGTGAATTATTACAAAGGCTAAAACCAATAGGATATTTAAACATGTGCCACATTACTAAAACCCCTGTGGAAATCAGTTTCAAAGGCGCTGCTGCCCGTGGTGACTGTTTCGGACTCTGGAGAGGTCTCATTCCGGCATCGAATTTGCGGTCACTGCGATAACCGAAACCCTAAGCTTATATCAATATATCAAGCGAAAACTAATATAAATTAAATAACAATATTTGCCAGCAAATAAGTTTAAAGAGAAGAACTTCAAGAGATCCAGCTTTTATTTGCGTTCGCGCTGAAGGTCAAACGAATGCCCTGTTCCGTCTCAGTACTACAGCATTCCAACGTGATGTTCTTAAACCAATAATCATAATTATTCATCTATTTAACATTTAAATATCGATATATTTTCGCATACGAAGCATTGGTCAACACACTACGACTAATGATCCATTCCTTTGGGTTTATGTTGTAAACGCCTCATATATAATTTCATTTATTATAGTGCCAGCCTTACATCCTAACTTAATGATGATTTGCCATTGCATGATATCTTTCACGTTGGTAAACGTAGACTTTATTTTAAGTTTTTTTTCATGTTACAGTTATATGTTTAATTAAAACGGAATCGGGAAAATTGCAGGTTATGTCCATTTTGTTAATCCAAGTGTACTACCTCATAGGAATGCAGCATTAAACGCTATGGCAAAGACGATATATGGATGATTATACACAATGGTGCGTACACAATGTTGCATACAGTTGCCACTCCTCTCGGTCCGATTTCGAGAGGAGTGGCGACGTACGTCGGAAGTTTGAACTTGCCTGAGGGCAGAGAACCAGATAAGACTGGTTCAAGATAAGAACCAGTTCAAGACTACGTATGTAGTTTCAAGATTTGACTGCTTGTAGTGGCATCTAGCAGGTGACGATAATCGTAATGAGATTCTAAAGCGCCAAAAAAGCGGAGTCGCGGGAACCAGCTTATTCACAGGCGCTTTGTCAAGACAAAATCGATAGACAGAATACATACATAATAGAGATTCACATTCAATATTTTGTTTAAAAAAATTGGATCAATTTCTTTTAAATTTGTGAAATTGATTTAGGCCTAATCAACTATCTAAAGAAGTCGTAATAATAATCGTGAACTCCAAATTTCTAAAGAGCCATGTAGGCTACTCGATCGAAAGATAAGCGCCTGGACCAGCTTAGCGCCGAGCGCTGCGTCGAGTCAGAGGGGTTGTCCAAAATGTTAATGAAAAAATAGGTTCGAATCTGGTTGCCAGAAGGTCAGAGGAGGTTTAAATGAAAACTGTCTTCGTGTCCTAGTCCATTCACTTAATTGTCATGTCCTGGATCGACTATTGTAGGCTAATTCGGTGCTTTAATTCTGGGTTAGGGGCCGTCCACATATTACGTACGCACTGAGGGGGGAGGGGTCGGATTTTGGCGATTTTGCGTACGGGTGCGAACGGGGGGGGGGAGGGGGAACAAAAGTGTACGTACGCAAAATAAATTTCTAATTATGACGTCCACATTAGCCTATTTATAACTCTGTATTGTCCTATAGTCGTCCGATGGCATTTTATTACATTATATAAAAGCCATGTGCAGTTATTCTGTGCTGTGAAGGAGACACCTATAATTTGTCTATATTGGCCCTCACTCATCCTTCAATCTGGCCTAAAGTGCAGACTGTCGAGACACTTTCTCAGCTGGTCTTCGGGGGGGGGGTGCGTCAAGTGTACGTACGCGGGGGGTGTGGAAGAAAGTACGCTTGCGAACAGGGAGGAAGGGGGTCCAATTTGCCCGGATTTTTGCGTACGTAATATATGGATGGCCCCTTATCAAAAACTATAACCTTGCACCGCTTATCTCTGTTGAGTCATTTTGCGGTAACATGTCTAATTGAAGAAGCAAACAAATTCTAAATTACATTGATTTTGTTTGGAGCAAATCTTGAATATTTCTATTTCACAAATATATATTTGGTTTTGCACTAATATGTCAAATTATGAAGTTTTTAGCAGAATAAAATAGCCCTACTAAAATATTTGTCCACTCCGTTACTCCTCAGTTACCAAACACATATGAGCTATGTATATATAGGCCTATTGTAGACAGCTTCCTGTTGCGTAGTTTGACATGTCAATATTTTTTTAATATTAATATTAATAAAATAAATTTAAAAGAAATTGCAATACAATTTAATTCCATCCCATTTCTAATTTTATTAAGAAGTTCCACTCCGTTACGAAAATAGAAATATGAAACCTAATCAATGTAAAGTTGAATGTATTTCTTTTGGCCAAATAACAAAATAAAAATCACTTGAGCCAATCATTCCCAGTGATCAAATAAACAGAAGACAATGAAATAGGCTATATATGATGTTGTCTTAAAAATCTGCTCATAACATCAAAATGACATAAAAAAAATTACCATATAATTCCGCTTCGTTACTACCTGTCGAGAATTGAGCACAGAATGTGAAAGTGAACTTTTTAAAAAATAGTCTGCCGAAACAAAATTTGTTAAAAATGTCATATATTGCTAAATAAATTGTATTAGAAATAATAATTTAAGTAGACGACTTACCCTGACAGTGGAATAAATTTTAATAACGGAGTGGACAGTTAACGGAGTGGACAAATTGTGTATCAGTACGGTAAATATCATATTATCTCTCATACGTCCACATCAATCGTCGGTAGGCCTACACTCATTAGGCCTATATAGCTTATAAACGTTATATTACAAATATTATTTTAATTAAATTTAATTTAATTTATTCATAATCATTGTAAAAATGCAGTAATGGAGTGGATGTATAATAAAGAAAACATTAGCTACGAAATAAATGAAAATTAGTAAGAAATTTGTCTTAGCATTCAGATCCTGTATTAAGACGTAGGCCTACTTAGGCCTACATAGATCTTAATTCACAGAAGAGATGTGTTCAGTTGCGAGACCAAAGAAATTAAAGGGTTGTGAGATTATGAGATAATATTTTTTACGTTTTAATGGAGCGAAATGAAAAGAAAAAGAAAAAGAAACGAAAGGGTTGTGAGATACGAGATAATTTTTGCATGTTAACGAAGCGGACATAATTTTCCGGGGACATGTTAAAATATATTTTTAAAAATTATACTGAAGATCCGGTTCACCAAGCTGTATTTAGAAACATACAATAATATTTCATATAAAAGAAACATACACATTTTTGGCTTAATGCAAATCATTTTGAAATTGTAGACGAAAGCAATAAGTAGTATAGCCTAGGGACGGTAACGGAGTGGAACATTTTAAATTCAAAATAAATTTGAATAAATTATTTTATTACTTTGAAATACTTTCAAAGGTCTTAAATTTTTGACTGATCAATTACGTTTTAATCTAATCACTTAGCATGATCAGACTAGGTATTGTTTTCTGAGAAATGACCGGGGACAGCCGTATTTCCAATTTAGCCAAATACCGGAAAATGATCGACTCTGTTATCAACACCGCGGCTCATCTAGTTAAAACCTAGGCCCTAGGCCTACAGACCACATCACTCATTCTCTATGTCGTCTATACGACAACTTCATTGGTTACCTATCCAGGTTCATTTAGGCCTATCCTTCAAAACCTGTCTCCTAAAAAGTCAAAATTTATTTATTCTCGAAGAACTATAATTAACTATTGCATTGGGCCTACCCCGTAACGCTTCCTTTGAGTATTGTATTGTATTGTGTAGAGTAGCTGCTTATAATATAGGCGGGTGTCGTTTAGGTCGAGAATTGGAAGGCGAAGGATCATGTGATGATGTGAGTCGGGTATGAATAATTATTGAAGAGGTGAGACTTAAGTTTTAAGAGGAAAGCCCGAGGAGTGATAGAGGAACGTGAGGCAGATGAAGGTGTGTGGTTGGCAATGATGATGGAGGAACCGAAAATGTGCGGAATTCAGAGGGAAGATCGTTCCAGAGACGTAGGCCTACGTGGTACAGCGTTGGATATGGCTCGGTTGGAGAACCTGAGATGAGTAGTGATCGGGGGTCGAGAAAGACTGATATAGGAGGAGGATCTGCCCAGATCGGGTAGAGCGGGTGGGCTGGATGGTGGAGAGTTCGCGAAGATATTTGGGCTGTCAGTATTGTATGGAGTTGTAAGACTCTGAAGTGGATTCTCTCTGGGATTTTTAGCCAATGGAGTGATTTCAGGATGAGATTGATATGATGATTCCAGTCTTGTTGTCCTCGAGACCAAGGTCTTGGTCTCGAGTGCACTCGATCGAGTTCGTTTTTAAAAGTCTTGGTCTTGGTCTTGAGGTTCAAGGTCTTGGTCTTGGTCTTGAGGTTCAAGGTCTTGGTCTTGAGGTTCAAGGTCTTGGTCTTGAGGTTCAAAGTCTTGGTCTTGGTCTCGCAAGACCAAGACCAAGACCGGCTGTTAATATGAACAGTCATTAACAAAACTCAAGAATTCTGTATCAAGCCTGCTTGCATCATACGACCAATATCTATGGATGGATACAAGTCATGTTGGTCAGAAAAACCCATTGGCAGCAGCAACAGTTATTCTGTATCAGACGGAATGATAAACCATGGGAAGATTTCAAAAGGACTCACTATCTGTACAGTTACATCCAGTGCTTGAAAAGCTACTCTGTGTGTGTCAGCGACTTCAGCACCTGTAGAACGTATTTTTTCACATGGCGGAATTTTTATGAGGCCCACCAGGCGCGTCTTGGTCAGAAAATTCTGAGCGAATTGGCTTTTATAAAATACAAAAGGCATTTGGTATAAGAGTTTGCATGAAGGACTTTTGAATACAAATTCGGATTTCTCTGCAGTTTGCATTTAAAGTTAATTTGCTTGAATAAAATAAAAGACTCATGTTTTCATTAAAATAGCGAATATTCCGACTTGACAATTTTTAGAAGTCTTGACCTGATTTCGATTTTTTGGGTCTTGGTCTTGGTCTTGGTCTTGAGGTTCAAGGTCTTGGTCTTGGTCTCGAGGTTCAAAGTCTTGGTCTTGGTCTTGGTCTCGAGGTTCAAGGTCTTGGTCTTGGTCTTGAGGTTCAAGGTCTTGGTCTTGGTCTTGGTCTTGAGGTTTAAGGTCTTGACAACAAGACTGGATGATTCTCGGGCTATAGTGACTTTTGGATAAGTTGAAAACACTTTAGTTGTGTGGATTCAAGGTTGAGGAAGAAGAACGTTATGCAGTACCTGGTAATCGAGCTTTGAATGGACATTGTATAGGTAGCAGTGGTGGAGGCAGTTTTAAAGTCGAGCATGGGCCGGATGCGGCGGAGGTCACGAATGTGCATGAAGCATGAGCGCGAGAGGTTGGAGATGTGGTTAGAGTCAGGATAAAGGAGGAGGGTTCCGCGGTGGACTGGCAACCAAGCCGGGTAAAAAAAAACGCTTGCAGCAGAAACAAGACAACAAATTCACCTGCCGAAAAGCAGTCTTGTTGTCAAGACCTTAAACCTCAAGACCAAGACCAAGACCAAGACCTTCGACCTCAAGACCAAGACCAAGACCAAGACCTTGAACCTCAAGACCAAGACCAAGACCTTGAACCTCAAGACCAAGACCAAGACCAAGACCAAGACCCAAAAAATCAAAATCAGGTCAAGACTTCTAAAATTGTCAAGTCGGAATATTCGCTATTTTAATGAAAACATGAGTCTTTTATTTTATTCAAGCAAATTAACTTTAAATGCAAAACTGCAGAGAAATCCGAATTTGTAATCAAAAGTCCTTCATGCAAACTATTATTCCAAATGCCTTTTGTATTTTATAAAAACCAATTCGCTCAGAATTTTCTGACCAAGACGTGCCTGGTGGGCCTCATAATAATTCCGCCATGTGAAAAAATACGTTCTACAGGTGCTGATCAGTCGCTGACACACACACAGAAGCTTTTCAAGCACTGGGTGTTATGTACAGATAGTGAGTCCTTTTGAAATCTTCCTATGGTTTATCATACCGTCTGATGCAGAATAACTGTTGCTGCTGCCAATGGGTTCTCCTGACCAACAAGACTTGTATCCATCCATAGATATTGGTCGTATGATGCAAGCAGGCTTGATACAGATTTCTTGAATTCTGTTAAATGACTGTTCATATTGACAGCCGGTCTTGGTCTTGCGAGACCAAGACCAAGACTTTGAACCTCAAGACCAAGACCAAGACCAAGACCTTGAACCTCAAGACCAAGACCAAGACCAAGACCTTGAACCTCAAGACCAAGACCAAGACCAAGACTTTTAAAAACGAACTCGAGTGCACTCGAGACCAAGACCTTGGTCTCGAGGACAACAAGACTGCCGAAAAGCTGACAATGGGCAGAGACGAGTGGAGAAGATGCGTTGCCCGATGCGCAGACCTGGACGTGAAGGACTATCGGCTATAGCCCATGGGTACCGGTACTAAGTAGCCTAAGTGCATATTATCTATCATAAATAGTAAAGAAAGTTACAATTTTAAAGATTCAAGTTTCTGGGTTCCTTTATAAAAGTCGTGAGTTAAAATGTAAGCCTACTGTTTGGTAGCGTGACACCAAGTTAGTTAAATTTGCCGCCTGAAGGCTTAACCTTGTATCGGACTCACCCTGCAAGCATGCCCATTGCCCATGAGTCTTATATATATGAAGCCCACATCATTATAAGACTCAAATTAGAATATGGTACCTGTACAGAGCCCAAATGGGTTCCATCTGATGCGCAAGATATGCTGGCAGAGCAACTTAAGATTCAAGGACGCTTTTCGGACACCTGCAGTGGCAGTTGAGTCCTTTCCACTTGTGACTTGTGACTTATATATCTAAGAACCAGCTGCTCACTTTTGCTCGTATACTGAGGTCATAGTTTTGAGAGCGCGTCTAATTAATTTATATCGAAAAGATATGCAAATATACGATTACAATTACATTTACAATTTCCGCGCTTCATGTGTTATTCGCCGGCCTGTGCTGTCCTTCAGATCTTCACCGTTTCCTACCCATGAAGTTTGAAGGACAGAAAAGTTCATGCTTTTTCGCACCGGAGAAGCATCCACAGACTTCAGGCTGGAGTATTGGCCAGAACGTTGCAATGGCTTTACTTTCTCTAACTGCATGTTCGGAGTCTTCTTCGAGTTAGGACAACGAAACGGCCATTGACTGGGTCGTGAATAAGGCTCAATAAGCTGGTGCCCTGCGCTCGGCTTTCGAGTGACGCTTCAGAAGTTTGGCGTTTTGAATTACGATTTTATGATAAACTGACTATGATCATGTGTTGCTGACACTGCTCATGTGCTTACACTGCTCATGTGTTGCTTTCTTTATTTACAACCTCAAAGATCGTATATAGGCCTTATGCCCGATAGCAACGGTCTGGCGTGCATGAAACGCAGCTTCAAGGCTATAAACCTGATCGAATAATATGGTAATGTAACCCCTAGATAAGAATTTCAATTTAGGTCCTTATGTGCACAGGCGCAATTTTCTGAAGGGAAACGAGGCACCTAGAGCCACACCCCCACTTTATCATAATGAATAGTAATAAACTATGTCCGTTAAGTTAACACTTTAGCAACGAGAGTGTACTAAAAGTAACTGGGACAATGGGAAACCAATGCAGCTCGTCGTTTAAGTGTTAAACAGGAGCTTAGCAATCTACATTGCCTTTTATCAGAGTCGGACCGAGACCATTTTGGGACCTTGCAATTTCAATTGTGTAAAGGGTACCGGGCCCAACCGGACCATAAACGAATTAATATATTTTAGACATATTCTGCAATTTAAAAATAATATAAGTAATAATAACAATATAAATAATAATGACAGGCCTCAAACGTTGCTGTTATTGTTTTTAAGTGTTATTCAATATAATAGGCCTACTGTTTGATTTAATAGAACAATTGTGGCGACATCATTGTCAATGGTAGTTCAATGATCGCTTTGTGAGTTTGCATATTTTGAATATTTGTATATAATATATTGATGTATAATTAATTCCTTTCTGTCATAGGGGTCACACTCGCTGAAACCAGAGGAACAAATGGGTACAATAAACAGTCCGCCACTGACTTTAATAGTATTGGTCTAACAGTTGATACCCTCACTATCTTGACCAAAGTTACGTCCCTGCCCATGTGTGTCGGCTGTATTAAATCCTTCTTCACGTAAGTCCACCTGCTAACTGTCCTTCGATGGCGATCACACGGTTGTATACTTGCTGTCCATCAGGGCGACCCATTCCTGCAGCTATGCGGTTGCCTTAAGAACTGAATTTTGATCTACCTTAACAAGCGTATCAACGACTTGGAAGAACTATTAGGTTTACAGTTTACTATACATAAAATGTTACCTTGAAGGTGTTTTGTAGTTAATAAAAAATCATATGTTTGCATTTCTATTAATGTTTTTGTCTTGTATGATAAGCAGACTTCTGCTCACGTGCACTTGTGGATCCAGAAGTTGAGAAAGGAGAGGGCAAAGCTGTTAACAATGGTCAAGGCTTTGGTTGGACTAAAACTTTTTACTATCTTTTAAGTTATCGACAGTCTTGGGGACGATTGAATCCCACTACCCACGTGTCCTGAAAATGTTTGAGTACCATTGTTTTATCAATCATAGGCCTACCTTTACGCGGGCCTCTTCGGCTGTCATTTTTCCCTCTTCATCGCGCTCATAGCAACTTCTTCGCTTTTGCTTTCTTAGTTTTTTTATCTTAATTTTTTTATCATAACCGTTTTTACGTTACCGTTCACGTGGACAATCTTCTCTAAAATCGGATTGGTTCAACTCAGTGGAGTTGCTCCTAAAACAAATAGGGTTTGTAACTGAATTGCATCTGAAATCGTCCTCTATCACATGCGAAAATTCGGTTCAGGTAACCCTTTCGACAGATATCTAACTACCTATAACGAACAACGAAATCGGATCAGAAAGCATTTCCAAAATACGAGTTCTTCGGCAGGATCTGCGACTGGACCCGATGCACGACCACATCCGGTCCGATCGACGTGGGGCAAGACGCCAGACGCTGGACGAGTCCACTGTCAGCGATGCGGTGGCCGCAGGTATCCGCATGACGCACGACGGTCGTGGTGCCTCCCGATCCGTCCTCCATCGACTCGTAGTCGTTTTCGGCGTCCATTCTGTAGAAGAGAGA
>OY744616.1:26304934-26332434 GCA_963556255.1 Allolobophora icterica
ATGTTGGCGGCGGTGGTGGTGCTGGTTATAATGATGATGGTGACGATGACGACCATGATGACGGCAGTCACGGTGACGACATAATGATCATGACGAATGTTGGGTTGTTACACTGGATACATGGAAGGAATGAACGAATGAAAACAAGGATTTGAAGCAGTGAACAGCTATCATGAAAATAAAAAGGAATTCTAACCTCTGGAAAAGATGATAGATGAATCTCTTCCAGCTTCTTCTCCTCTCGAATCGCCTCCTTCATTCGCTAACAAACACAACAGAACCTCATCCATAAGCTGAAAGTTGAAAATAAACTCATAATGACCATATAAATTCCACATAAGAGTATTTATTCTTATTCTTATTCCTCCTCGTCCTCCTCCTCTTGTTCTTCTTCTTCTTTCTCTTCTTCTTCTTATTATCATTTTCCCCATAGTTGGGCCTACATAAGATCCCTTAAAATAAAAATAAAAAATCGGAAACATTTTCTAGAATTTCTGGTCTTAATTGATATCATCAAGATTGTTATTATTAATGTTATTATTATTATTGTCGTTATTAGGGCATACTACTAGTGTTAATATCATGTGCTTAATTTTTTAAATTTATTTGTATGGTCGCTATTTAATGAAAAGCATCCATCAATGACGCAGAGCAATGGTGCATGGAGGACATTATAAACTGAAATTTGACTGAATAGACTGGTCTTAATGTCAAAGGTCTTTCTACAGCTGCTTTTTCCTGCAGTCTACTGGTGCGCCATCGGCTGATACCTTCTGCATAAATACCGTCGTTATATAAGTTAGTAATTAATCATAGTAAAGTGTCATAGTTTCAAATTGCTGGTCTTACCCATTTACTAATCACGAAAGTCGGCTGATGCTTTATTAATTACGGTAACGGCGCTATAAAATTCGTTAGACTGGAGTCAGGCTTTCCTACGTGATTCTATTCCGATCGACAGGCAGTCTGGTTTCTCGCCTCTCCACTTCATTCCCTCGCAAACGAGGCGCCATGTTGAACCCGATGTGGAACAGTGAACCAGCGTAACGTTTCCGGTTCGTTCGACGGATGTACCAGCAAGGAACCAGTCGACATCAGCACACCCAGAAACTAGGAAAATTACAACAAGTACGCTAAAGTATCATTTGCACTTCACTGTGACATTGACTACATGTTAAAATGTTCTCGTTGTCTCTGTAAGTTATGGTAAACTGAATTAAGTTAAGGTAAAATGAAGTAAGTAAGGTAAGCTGAAGTAAGTAAGATAAACTGAAGTAAGTAAGGTAAAGTGAAGTAAGCTAAGGTAAACTGAAGTAAGTCAATGTAACTCAAGTAAGTCAATGTAAACTTAAGTAAGTCAATGTAAACCGAAGTAAGTTAAGGTAAACTGAAGTATACCTTCATAGTGTATGACGAAGTAGCGCAGTCTTTCCGAATGTCCAGGTAGAATACGAAGCTCTACGGCAGTGTCGGGGAACCGGAAGCTATTATCGATGCGCTGCAGTCCTCCGCAGATCTTGTTTGTCTGTCCCGTTCGACGCTGCTTGACGAGCCCATAGACATAGCAGTGGGGGGACTTGCCCTGGCCGGTCAACCCAGACGCCCCGTCCCCCGCCTGGGGCCGTCCCGTCGCCACCCCATGGCCACCGTGGCTGTGGGATGAGCCGTTCTTCGGACCGAAGTCAACGAGGGTGAGGGAGACCGTTTGACCGTCTTGGGCGTCGATCAGCCATGCTACGTCGGTGGATCCACAGTTCGTCTCAATCGTTGTGAGACTGGACAGGGAACCAGCTGGCAAGGGAACCCGGATGAAGGAATTGCCGATGCATTCGCCACGAGAGGGAGTCAACACTGGATAAAGGAAGAATTTTATTCCATCAAATGAAGACAATGCTACACAAGCTGACTAACTCTGAATTGAAAGACAGATAGATAAATTGACAGACAGACATAGAAACAGACACAGTTACAGATAGATAAATTGACAGATACACATACAAACAGACAGAGTTACAGACAGAGTTACAGACAGACAGACAGACAGACAGACAGACAGACAGACAGACAGACAGACTACTGACTGACTGACAGACAGACAGACTGACTGACTGACTGACTGACTGACTGACTGACTGACTGACTGACTGACTGCCTGCCTGACCGACCGACCGACCGACCGCCTGACTGACTGACTGACTGACTGACTGACTGACTGACTGACTGACTGACTGACTGACCGACCGATTGACGGACTTACTGAATGACTGACTGATTGGATGACTGACTGACTGAATGAATGACTGAATGACTAAATGACTGTTTGAATGAATGATTGATTGAATGAATGATTAAATGACTAATCTGTTCATTCGCTAGTTCCCCGTGGACAGTTTTAATCAAGGCTAACCTTTGAGGCACCTGTAGCTGACCATGAGAAATCGCACGAGGTCCTTGGGACACGGAGTGGCAAGGTCCAGCGTCTTATCAGGCAGTTCCATCTTGCATCCGTGTCTTCCGGAGCATCGCAGGTCGACGAGGTCGATGACGTCCTTCTGACATCCGATGTATCCATGGAGACTGGACACGCAATTCCCGTCCGCCATTCGTCCGTTAACGGCCGTCTCCATGACAACCACTTGGTCAGCATCGCACTTAATGTCCATCGTTTCGTAGGCACAGAACTCTCGTCTGACGAGACCTACTGGAACGGACAAAGACTTCCTTAATTAAAGTTAGTGCGACAAGAACAACAATTTATTGGTTAGTGCGTATAGTTATAAGAGCTCCAATCGGTTACAAGAACTTGTAATCGTAAACTAAATTTCTAACGCGCTACAAGAACTAATTAATTGTGTTTCAAGTAATCAAGCTTAGAGAGGACAATGGAGGAAGCTAGGGTGGAAGCAGTTTAAAGTCAAGCATGAGTGGAATGTTACCATTAATTAATTAATTATCCGTTACAAGAACTCTTAATCGTAAACTCTAAATTTCTAACGCGCTACAAGAAATAATTAAAATGTGTTTCAAGTAATCAAGTTTAGAGTGAACAATGGAGGAAGCTAGGGTGGAAGCAGTTTAATGTCAAGCATGAGTGAAATGTCATCATTAATTAATTACTTATCCGTTACAAGAACTCTTAATCGTAAACTCTAAATTTCTAACGCGCTACTTTAAAGCTAAGCGCAGGGCACCAGTTTATTCATGAGCGCTGCGACGTATCAGAGGGGTTGTCCAGAGAGCGATGGCCAGTGGAGTTCCGAGTCCGGTTGCCAGAGTTACCAGGGAGAGGAGGTATAAAGCAGCTGCTAAGGCGTGTTTCAAGTTATGAGTGAACAACGGAGGAAGCTATGGGGGGAAGCAGTTTTAAAGTCAAACAGGGGTTGAATGCGGCAGAGGTTACGATTATGCACGAAGCAGGAGCGCGAGAGATTGGAGGTGTGATTGGAGAGGAGGATAGACGTGGATCGAAGGTAATGTCAAAATTGCACACAGACGAGTCAGAGGTGAGAGTGAGAGATGAAGAGTTAGTGGATCGGTGTATGGAAGGGTCGGAGATTTTGACTACAAATGGTTTAACTACAGAACTACAAATGGATAGTGCGAATCGTAACAAAAACTACAATTGGCTAGCACGATTAGTAACAAGAACTACAGCTGCTTAGTAAGTTAGTGAGAATCATAACCAGAACTCCAAATGGTTAGCATGGGCGTCCAAAGGATCTTTTATGGGGGGCATTTTTTGTGGGGGAGCAAAAAATGTTTAGGGGGACAAAATGACGTTTTTGCATAAGCTAGACTATTCATTAACACAGAATACGTCACAACTGTAAAAATAAATAATGGTCAAGGACTTTTACCAATCAATTGTTTTTTTCGCATTGAAAATCGTGTAGGGACTGTTGTAATAATCATAATAGTCAAACGATTTTATTTTTGCAATATATGCACAAAATCCAGGGGCAAATGCTCCCTTTGCCCCCCCCCTCCGTACGCCCGTGATGGCTAGTGCGAATAGTAACAAGAACTGCATTGACATTTGGCTTGTGCAAGTAATTAGCCAGTGTCGTGTATCTACAAAAGAGACTGTGCGTATGAGTAACATGTAGTCTATTCAATCCGCTGAAAAGGACGACCGATCGATAAGTAAGAAAAGCGAAAGTCAACAGAAAGGCTGCTTTCACGCGTCGAGAGAAAGCATGGACATGAGTCGAACAATAGGGACGTCGATGTGTCCACCTGGGCCCTAGCAGCCGGAAAGATACGAAATGGTAGAGACATGGCATGGGGTGGGGAAAACGGAATGCTCGTGGGAATATAAATTCGTACTAATATTGACTGAATGAAAGGTAGCCAAAGCAAGACGACATGCACAGTGAAAATCATTTACGAAGCAGAAAATCCTCTGTGAACGTGCTGTAAGACATGTGCTGTGGTTTGGACGATAGCATTGTCTCGCGTGGGCGCATTCACAGCTTTCAAAGGAAAACGAGGCAGGACTCTGGGTATTGAGCGGACTCGATAATTTTCAGTGGTTCTAACGCAGATTTGTCTCCTGAATCATGTTAAACTTATGTTATGTTAAATTATGTTATGTTCACATCATGTTATTTTGTGTCATGTTATGTTATGGAATTAGGAAGCTACTGCTATATGAACGAATTTAACTAACACAGGCAAATAAATATATAGCAACACAACGCATATATGTGACATGTGCTTGATATTAACAAACGTATATATATTATATATATATATATATATATATACAGTCTTGCAGTGCTGAATAATATATAACCTGTGTGTATACTTATATAAGACTGTATATTTGTATGTATGTACATTGCACAGTATGTAGAATTGAGAATTAGCTTACCCAACTATGACATTTGCAGACTAGGCCTAATCCTTATATCATTATACCTGCGTTGCTGAAATGTCACGTGCATTTTTATTTATGTGTCCTTTGTACAGGTCTTATATATATATATATATATATATATATATATATATATATATATAATCAAATATTTATAGTATACGACTATAATAATGCCATTATATATGAAGGCATTATTTCGTAGACGTATTAAATTCTTTCTTCGTCTTAGATAATTATGTTGCTGTGGTTCATTAGTTTCTGTTTACCCAGACTGCCTTTGATTTTCTTTCTTTCATGCGTTCATGTCCCCCTCTCCGTCTACCTATTTCGGTTTTTCCCTTTAGCAGAATCGGTGACAGCTTGACAGGGAGCCTAGAAAACACGAGCTGGCCTGCGGGCCAAGAAAACGCCCATAACATGCATAGGAGTTGCATTGGGCCAGCTTCAAAATGGCGGCATTTATGTTTGTTACAGTCAAGATCAGCGTAACAAAATTCAAAATGGCTACCTTTTCAGGCGAAGAGCAAGAGAAAGGCACGTTATTTGCAATACGTGTCACTAAAAAATAAGATAAATAGAAGCAAAACTCTGTTCAAGTTACTTCCCCTATATAATAGCTATGTAAAGACGCGCCTGTTCAGAACTCAGTGCTTTTGAGGGGTTCCAAAAATGCGCTTTATAAAAGTCCAGATACCTACATACACACAAGCATATGTACATGCATACATACATACATCACATCACATCACATCACATCTGTCTTTATTGCATCCAATCAGGCACGTAACTAGGATTTTTCGTTTGGGGGGGCTTAAACCTTGAACATGGCAACATTTATACAGTGTTCATACGAATTTTAGCCGTAAGCATACAACGGCTTGACTTGTTTGGGGGGCTTCAACTTCGTTTGGGGGGGCTTAAGCCCCCCCCAAGCCCAACGCTAGTTACGTCCCTGCATCCAATGACAACATTTGACAGTCATTTACAACAACAAAAATTTTTATATAATTAGTACAGAATCTGTAAACTCAGTAACTATGAATTACAAGGTAAAAAGAATTAATACTTATGCAACTTCCAATTTCTTCATATCCACTTCAACAGGTGAGTTTATGCAGTTGATTGAATTCTTGTAGTCTTGTAATACTAATGACTTAGCTGAGTTTATGCAGTTGATTGAGTTCTTGTAGTCACAAGAGGCAATGGGCGTCCCTAAGGGACCTAGATCCCGCTGAACGGGGATGCCCTGCTAATAACTAATTACAATTTCAAAGGATGGCACAGCATGGTTGCTCGCCTCACAGTAGCACAATCCAGTACCTGGCTCAATTGTCTTACTCCCTCCCCGCTTGGAGGCGCTTAATACTTATGACTTAACTAAACTTAACTAACAAACCTTAAGTAACAACACTCACGAGCCGGGCCCCTTCTCCACCAATCCACTAAAGTCAAAATCAAATCGTGCTTTTTGGTTATTTATCCAGTATCATTACATGCGACAGAAGAAAGCTTTTTATTTGCTTCTTAAACAAATGCCTGTTCTGCAACGAACGAATTTCGACTGGGATCTGGTTCCAGATTAGCGGACCAGCTGATCTGATACTAAACCGTCTCACATTCGTACGACTATTAATTGGACGGTATAGTGAGGCTCCCCGCGTATCATGCTTGTGCACCTCCGAGGCCTTCGCAAAGTAATTTTTAAAGGAGGCCGGTAGTTGATCATGCTCGTAGCAGTAGATGAAGTCAGACATTTGAAAGTTGTTTATCTGATTGATATTCATTATTTTTAGTTCTTTGAAAAAAGGGACGGAATGTTCCCATTTTCTTGCTCCCTGGATCATTCTAATAGCTTTTTTTTGCAGAGTTATTAACTTCTTGAGCCTCGTTTGATAGTTCGTGGACCAGATGAAGTTGCAGTAATTAAGAAAGGGAAAAATTAATGAGTAATAGAGGTTCCTCTTAATTTCGACTGTAAGCAGGTACCCAATTCTAGAGATTATTCCTATATTTTTAGCGACCTTTTGAGCTATATAATTAACATGGACTTTCCAGTTTAAGTGATTATCGACGTAAACTCCTAAAAATTTTGTAGATTCCACTTGGGAAATTGGGGAGCTATTGAGGGCTAGTGACCAATTAATCGGCTTAATTTTCCTATGGGACTTGAAAATGATGAAATTAGTTTTGTCGGCATTTAGGGTAAGTTTATTTGAAATAAACCAATTATTAACAATGTTTAATTCTTTATTTACCGTTTCCATAAGGGTTACGTGGGATTTATTAGAATATACCATATTCGTATCATCGGCAAATAATATGAATGAGAACATTGAAGACACTTTAGATAAGTCGTTAATGTATAGTAAAAATAACAACGGGCCTAGGTTCGAACCCTGAGGAACTCCAAAGGAGATAGTTTTAGACCCAGAGATGGAGCCATTACAAACAACTCTTTGTGTTCGCGAGTCGAGGTAACTTCTGAACCAAGATAGTTGAACCCCCCTAATCCCGTAGTTGCTCATTTTCTCTAGTAATATATTATGATCCACTGCATCAAACGCCTTGGCCACATCTAAAAAGATTCCGACCGTATATTCATTGTTTTCAATTGCAGTTGAGACTTTTTCTTCAAGATCAAGAAGTGCCATAAACGTCGAATGCCCCGGACGGAACCCATATTGGGCAGGTTGTATTATATTCAGTTTATGAATGAACGAAGACAACCGATCATACATAATCTTCTCAAGAAATTTGGCAAAAAATGGCAAGACAGATATTGGTCTATAGTTATTAATACTTTCAATATTACCTTTTTTAAACACAGGAATAACTTTTGCCGCTTTAAGTGACTCCGGGACTATCCCATTAGTTAATGAGCTATTAATTATTTCCGAAAGAGGAAGGGTAATTAATTTTAAGTTCTGAAGCGCTATGTACGGGTCTATGCCATCGAGTCCTTTGGAGTGTGTTTTTTAAAACCATTTCCTACTCTTATCAACTCCTCCGGTGACGTTAATAATAGGCCCATAGATACAATACTCGGTTGAGGTAGGTAATTAAGAAAGGGGGTAGAGGAGTTAGGCAGTCGTGCTGCCAATTCTTTGGGCAAGTTTATAAAATATTCATTGAACTTGTTGGCCATTATTTCGGTATCTTCAATTCTATTTCCTTCTATTACCAGGGCCTCTATTATCGTAGATTTTTCTTCGAGCTGCATAGCGTTACGTATTAGTCCCCAAGTTGATTTTAAGTCATTATGACATTTGAGAAATTCAGCTACGTAATAGCTCTTTTCTGCATTTTTCCTTATTGATTTAAATTTATTTCTGTAAGAAGCAAATCTCTTTTTATTTTCATCATTTGGATTTCGTAAATACTTAATATATAATCGATTTTTCTTTTGGCAAGATTTTAAGAGTCCTGGGGTCATCCAGGGATTAACAAATTTTGTTTTTTTTTATTTTAGTCTGAGAGTGCAACGGGAAGGCCCCATCATACGCTTCTTTATACGAATTTAAGAATGATTCATACGCTTCATTTACATTTCCCTCCTGCGAATATCTTATAACAAGTTCCCAGTTTTTTCCTTTAAGCTCGTTCGAAAATTTTTCTAGGCCTGCAGAAGTTACTGTTCTCCGCTCAAATTTTAATTGCTCCTTTTTATTATACTTATCAGAGTGAAATTTTGCTAAAATTGGGAGATGATCCGAAAGGTCTGACAGAATAATGGAAGCCAATATTAATTTAGACCAATTTGTACAGAACAAATTGTCAATTAGCGTTTTAGAAGATGGGGTTAGTCTAGTAGGCCTGGTAATCGTAGGAAGAAAATTATGAGCAATTAGATTATTATAGAAACTGTTCGTTCCCTGATGATCGTTTACTTTCAGTAAGTCTATATTGAAGTCACCAGTTAGGATTATTTCTTTTGATTTTGCTTCTATGCTTAGTATCAGTCTATCAAATTCCTGCAAGAATTCATCTAATCCCTGACCCGGTGACCTGTAAATAACCCCAAGAATCGGTGCACTAGTTTTTAGTTTAATCCTAATAAAGAGATGCTCAAAAGATGCTAAGTCAGGTTCATCCATGAGAGGAATGTAAATTTGGTAACTTAAACGATTACTTACAAAAAATGCAACTCCTCCACCTCTACCATCTTTCCTAGCCTTCCCAATAAATTTGTACTCAGGGATATGAATGGTATCTAAAAGATTTTCTTCCAGCCAGATTTCCGTTAGTGCAATAACATCGGGATGAGTTTTATTTATTATGTCTATAATTTCAGGAATTTTATTCGTGATACTTCTACAGTTAATGTGAATAATTGTTAAATTCATTTCACTTTTAGGATCTTCTATTAAACGCTGCTGGAGTCTATCTAACGAAATATAGTCACTGGACCAGAGGTTATTTCTAAACAGGTTACGATCAGGGTCTATATCATCATTGTTTACTGTTGATTCACTATCGGGCTCTCTTGAAATGACCTCTAGCTCCAGCTCCTGGGTATAGATTAAATCAATTTCTGAATCATTATCTACGCTATTTTCTTCCTCCTCCGAAGTACATGAGGAGCCCTCGTCCGCATCCTTAACCGGTAAAACACTTGCACCTATCCTATCCCCAGTCAGTCCATCTGTACCTAAATTAGAAGCCTGTCGCTTGTCAGTACATTCTGATAATACCCTAGTACTGTGTGTGGTCGGGAGAACAGGGTAGCCCAGCCCGGAGCCCAGATGAGAGGAAGCTCTGGACATGAGAGTTCCAGACGACCCAGCCGCAACCATAATCAAGTAACGGCCAAAGTGTACCGCGCCTAATTCTTAACTAGTGATTAACAATTCTATCTAACAATGTTGTGAATCACCACATAAAAAGTAACAATCACGGGTTATTTCTGCAGGTATAAAAAATGATAGCAGTATCTCAGACATTGCAATCCAACTTAGCAGAAGATAAAGAAAGAATAACTTCTGCAGACAAAACAAACGAATAATGGCTATAAAGGTTAAACCTCACAATAAAGTTATAGAAACAATTAGAAATTAACTGATAATTGCATGGAAAACAGAACGTCTATATTCAGATATCTAAGTTATTTGGTTTCAAAACAGATTAAGGCACACTGTGAGTAGCCCCAAGAATTCGCTTCACCTCAGACTGGACAAAGATGGAGGTGAACCTTACCACAACTAAACTTCGAACCATTTCAATTATGGAATTAGTCAAATAATTCCATAAGATTTATGGCATTAGACTTCGAATACAATGCCGGTTGAACATAGTATCACACATGGAGCATTTGGTGAGTAACTTTGGGTTAAGTGCCGATAACGTGCACATGCCACACTGCGGGAGCATCTGGTGAGTAACTTTGAATTAACTGCCGATAAAGTGCACATGCCACACTGCGGGACCAAACCAGGTAAGTCGATCGTTAAATTTGGTGCGCTCCTCTCACAGCAACCCCCGCACGATATGCTAATAAAGTCGACTAAAGTTCCATATAGATCGCATTAGAGCTTGTTCAGTTTTCTATAGGACAAGTAATTCATCTGAGGTTACGCGAACAATGGCTTACACCAACAGCGGCTGATATACAGCCAGGTAATATACGATATTTTAACATCAATAATCTTAACTATGGTAAAGAACAGAAGGTACAATCAGTATATTTAATCAGCTTGGTAGTACTTCTTATATTTACTATTGGTTTCATGTGCTCTGATAACAAGAGACACCTCACATCAGGCAGTACATACAACAAGATCGAATTATCACATCGGCACATCAAGAACCCAGTGCCTGTGCACGAAGGACCTAATCATCCTGCCACTAGACTGAATGGAGGAAGAAAAGAAATCGAAAGTAGCCTTCTCTGTTGAGCTAACCAAACAATAAAAAAAATGTATATAATTTTTAGAGGATACAATCGGTAAATTTAATCAGCTTGGTAGTGCTTCTTACAGTTACTTTTAACTTTATGAGTTCTGGTAACCAGAGACACTTCTCATCAACCAGTATATACAACAAGATCAGATTATCACATCGAAACATCAGGAACACAGTGCCTGTGCTCGCCCAACATAATCATCCTGTCCCTATTACACAACAAGAGCCTAAGTGGTCCTTCAACGAGACTGAATAGAGAAAGAAAAAGAAATCAAACGCAGCCTTCTGAGTTGAGCTAGCTGACAATAAAATAATTTATATAACTTTTATAAGCAGCTATCTTCTAAGCGCCCCCCCCCCCCATAGTCAGCACCTCCAGTGAGAGCCCAAGTTAATCGTGATCCCCCTGGAAAAGTAAACATTAACTCACTGGCGGAAATCAAAGATGAAAACGAGATAACAGGGGGAAGAGACGCCCGAGGGCCGTAGACAGCCTCCTAATCAAACTCTAGTTTGATAGATAGGGTAGGTTTTAATTGGGCGAAGCAGCCTGCAGTGTTGAACCGAATGATGAGTCCAGCGACGAGAGTGGTTTGCCCGGTTCTTTTTGGGTTGATTTCAGGGGCGGGAACAGGTTCTCCAGCTCGCTTAGGGATGAGATTCGTAACGGTTTGGTTCCATGGTCCGCCGAGCGTCGGAGGTATATCACACCACCTGCCGACCAGGTGGATACCGCTTTTCCGTCTCTGACAAGCCCTCTTGTTCTCGCGTAGATCTGCGCGTTACGGGAGGTTAGATGCTCGTTTATATACGTAGAGGATTTCTTGAGTAGGAAGCGAGCACCATAAATCAGTTTCCTTGTTCGTTGACTCACGAGTTTGACGAGTAGTGGGCGATATTTATCTTTGCCTTTTTTTGGCAACCTGTATGCCGCCGAAATGTCCGATTCAGAGATGGACAGTCCGAGTGTGGTATTGCATAAGGTCAAGATCGCCTGAGTCGCTTCATTGTCAGCAGAGTCCTTGGATCCCTGATTGACGTCCGATTCAACGAGGCCGTGGATCATCAGATTTGACATCCTTGCTTCTGTTTCCGCTTGATCCACTCGGATACTCAGACGGTCGATTTCGTCTTGCTGGTGAGTTTGTTTTTGAAGTAGTGTATCGCAATGTGATGCAACCCTTTCACCGACCATTTTTTCGACAACTGGGTTTAATTTAAGCAAGACCTTCTCTATAATTTTGTCCAGCTTTCGTTCAATCATGTCCTCAATTTTCGGCGACAGGGAGTGTTCCAGTCTCGCCACCAGTACTTCACTGATTTTCTCGTCCTTTAACAATTCCACCAGTTCCTCCACCTTCGCAGTTTTCTTGGCCATGGTTGTGCTGAAAGAGTAACAGAATACCAACTCTGCTAATCCCGGGTGACTTTGTAGCCGTCGGTTCGAAAATTACACTCGAGAGCGAGATAAGTTCAGCACTGGAGGTAGAGGAAATGTATGAAACGGCAGAGTACGTATCCGAACACTCGTTGATTGTTATTAATAGACCCAGCGATATACATCAACAGAAATATGCTCCTTCTCGACGCATGCGTACGACGCTATTCGCAAAGATCGCACAGAACGTACAGGCTTAGCAGGATCCGATCATTACTACAGAGCCCATCCCTTATAAGACATGCTTCATTTCGCGACGAAATTTTGCATAATTTTGTAGATTTCAATGAAGTTTTCCAACTTCGCCAGCTTCGCATCGATCACAAAGCAGTCCGCTTGCGTTCTTGATAGGCCTCAAATTGTAATTTTAGTCCAAGACCGCAAATTTTGCAAAACTTTACGAGGCGACTGCGCGACGTCTGCACCTATCCAACAGCCATCCTATCTCATCTTAATATATATACATACATACATACATACATACATACATGTCATACATACATACATACATACATACATACACACACACATACATACATACATACATACATACATACATACATACATACATACATACATACATACATACACACACACATACATACATACATACATACACACACATACATACATACATACATACATACATACATCAATCAATCAATCAATCAAAAAGCTTTATTGCAACCGAAGACAAGGTAACGTACATGATAATTGGTTACATAACAGTTGTCAACAGATCGCAAAAGGAGCGCCCAAAGGGACCGTGGTCCCGCTAAAAGGGTCTCCTATACAGTTGGAGTAACAACTTAAAATATAACTGACTCGTTCGCACCATCCCTAGGCCGTTCGATGTGATTAGACCGTTTAAAGTTCGAGTGACCATGCATTGGGATGGGGCTATAAGAAAAATAAACGGGTAGGGTAAACAATCTTAACTAATCTTAACTAATTATTAACTAGATCCCTAACTCTCTCGGAGTCATACCGGCAGACCAAGTGGGGGCCCTCCCGCTGCGCGCGCACCCAGCCGCAGAAGGGAAAGGGAGGTCATGAAAAGCGATTCTTTTATTTTGTTTTACATCGAGTGAGGGTTAGCTTTCGAGCAGAAATTCCCTGAGCTTCCTTCTAAATAAGTAGTAGGGTGTGGCTATTCGGATTACTTGGGGAATAGTATTCCACGTACTAGGTCCAGATGATTTGATACCAAATTCTCGAAGATTTGTTCGCGCCCTATCGGGACGGTAGGAGTCCGCGCTCCTTGTACTGTGTGAGTGGATCTGCGATCCTAAAGTAAAGTAATCAGTGAAGAGGGGGGGAAGTAATTTATGTTCGTACTGGTAGAAGAATTGTGCTGTTTGAAATATTCGAATTTGCTCTATCTTTAATAAGTTGAACTCTTTAAAGATTGGGCTAGTATGAGCTTTTCTGCTCGCCCCAGCAATTATTCGAACTGCCCTCTTTTGGAGAGTAACTAATTTATACAGTCTGGAGTCATAATTAGAGGCCCAGATCAGGTTACAATATGTGAGGTAGGGATAAACGAGAGTATAATATAATTGCAGTCTAATGGCAGGGGGGAGCAAGTGTGAAATTCTATTTAGAACCCCTATATTCTTTGCCATTTTCTGGGAGATGTAGTTGATATGACTCTTCCATGTTAGATGTTGGTCTATTTGAATTCCTAAAAATTTGGTAGTTTCTACTTGAGCAATTGTTTCTTCCTCTATTTTCAATTTTAGGTCTATGGGTTTAACTTTTCTGTGAGATTTGAATATTATAAAGTTAGTTTTATCCAGGTTTAGTGTGAGCCTGTTTGACAAAAACCATTTATTAACCTCCAGTAGCTCAGCATTGATGGTGTCCATTAAAGCCTGCCAAGATTTATGGGAATAGAAGATATTAGAATCGTCTGCAAATAGTATAAAATGTAGGGTGGAGGACACATTAGCTAAATCATTTATGTAGAGGAGAAATAAGAGTGGTCCAAGATTAGAGCCCTGGGGAACTCCGTAGTTAATACATCTTATCTCGGACAGGGCTCCGTTACAAAGGACTCTTTGGGTACGGTTGTTAAAATAACTAATGAACCATTTTAATTGGGTTCCTCTTATCCCATAATAATGTAATTTTTTAAGTAGGATTGCATGGTCGACCGTATCGAAGGCTTTTGCCAGGTCTAAGAATATTCCTACATACATACATACATACATACATACATACATACACACACATACATACATACATACATACATACATACATACATACATACATACATGCATGCATACATACATACATACATACATGCATACATACATACATACATATATACATACATAAATACATACATACATACATACACACATACACACATACATACATACATGTTGATTTGACGCGGAGGAAATTATCATCTTCAGGAAAGCTGTCATGTATGCATGCGGGTGTTAAGATGTCATTCTGTCCAGCACCATTCGTCGCTCTTCCCATGATAGCATACATAGACCGAACGAACGAACGCTGTGGCAAATATATGCAAGCAAGACGTATGCACGCGATAAGCTCTAAGCAGCTTCGGGTCATGACTTGCAATCCAATGACTTTGTTAACGCCCCAGACGTCATCGCACGATTGCCTTGCGCCTTTCTTCGGCGACGCTGCTGGTTAACCAGGGATTTTCTTTCTCGGGCGCCTCCTAAGCTCTTCCAAGGAAACAAGACATTTCTAGAACGTACGTGCTGTAGTAGAGCTCCCTCTGTGAATCACTCAGTCGGTTAAGCAACGAAATCCATTGCAATTGAGCGCCGTAGTTAAAGAAATGGAGAAGGCGAAAGGTTTGATTGTATGTATGCGTTGCGCATACAGTCTCGTTTTAGAAAATAGGGTGGAGTCTTCGAAGTCACTTAATTAGCGCATCTGAGGTGTATTTAGTTATACTGATTTGCGCTTTATAAATTTTATATAATAATAATAATAATAATAATAATAATAATAATAATAATAATAATAATAACAACGCTTTAACGCAGTCGCTCTCTTAGGTTGCTTAACAATATCACAGCAAAAACTCGCTCGGCCGTTCCAGGAATAATTTTTTTCTTTTATATGTCTCCGGACAATTTTTTATCTACCTGGGGGATCCTTGATACCTCGGGGCAAAAAATAATAATAACCAGGGCTTTTTTTCAGCCGGAACGAGCCGGAACGGCGTTCCGGCACCTTTTTCAGCTACTAAAAAATAATTTATTTATTTTAATAATAAAAACAATAATTTAGTTATTTTAATTTAATCTCAATGTTTTTGAACTGTTTTCAGTGTTTATTGGGACCCCTTCCAACCCCTAACCAAGTTTTTATCGTGATTTTAGTCCGCCCATAATTGTTGCGTTCCGGAACCTATTGTTCCGTTCCGGAACCTTTTTTTCTAGAAAAAAAGCACTGATAATAACAACAACAACAACAACAACAACAATAATAACAATAATAATAATAATAATAATAATAATAATAATAATAATAATAATAATAATAATAATAATAATAATAATAATAATAATAATAATAATAATGATAATAATAATTTAAAAAAAATAATAATAATCAGAGATGGGCACGATTAGTTAAATTACCAATCGATTAGAATTAGAATTCAGCAGCAGTTAATCAATTAGCAATTAGAATTAGATTTAGATAATTCATACATATGTTTGCTTCGATAGTATGTATTAAACAGCAAAGCATGTTAATCTAGTAAGAGGTCGAACAACAAAAGTTGCATTTACGTTTCTCTGCCTTTCTATGTACGCATCTGAAACGTATATTTAGGACTACTATTCCCTGCTGTCTTTCTGTCTGTCTGCCTGCCTGGCTGTCTGTCTGTCTGCCTGTCTGTCTGTTATGAGTTCGTCCTTCTCAAGTGTAAATTTAGCAGCCTATAAAGTCGTGTTAAAAATAAAGACTTGCCGGCAGTTTAACCGGCTGCAGTCGTTTCGTATGGGCTTGGTCCTTGGTCGGTAAACGCCGGAAGAAAACGAGAAGCGGGCAAGGAGGGTGCGGAGAAGAAAGGAGGAAGCAGAAGTGGAAGAGAATTAGCAAAGAGGTGGAGGGAAAGTAGATAGGGAAGGAAAAGGAGATAAAAGAAGAAGACAGGAGTGGAGGAAGACAAAGAAGAAAAGCAGGAGGTATTGGGAAGACGACGAAGATGTTAGCGAATGAAGAGGAGGAGGAAAGAGGAGGAGGAAGAGGAGGAAGAGAAGGAGGAAGAGAAGAAGCGAAAGGAAGCAGAGAAGGAGGAAGAGGAAGATGAGGAAGAAGAGGAGAAGAAAGAGGAAGAGGAAGATAAGGAGGAAGAGGAGGAAAAGAAGGAGGAAGGGAATGAGTAGGAGCAGAGGAAGAAATGAAGAATGTGGGGAGGTGAATGAGGAGGAGGAAAATGAATGGTAAGGAGGAAGAGACAAGAATGGACGAGGATTGGCAAAGAGGTGGACCATGAGGCAAGAGAGGAGGATGACGAAGAAGAGAACGATAAAGTGAGGAAAGTGGAAGAGGACAGTATCGAAAGAAGATGAACGAGGAGGAGGATGATGATGGCAGTGCATATTTTAAGGAATTTTGACTACTGGGACAAAATCAGCCATGGGTTGGAGAAAGTCGGCCATGATCTGGTCGAAGAACTTTTTTAAGGAATTAATCTTCAAAAAATTACAACTTTTAGACTTTTTCTTAAAAAAAATTCAAAATTCATCTCCAAAAAAAGTTGATGACCTTTTTTTTTTAGTCATCAGCTTCTTTTACAACTTTTCTCGGGTCTCCCAACCAATAACAAGGGCTCATTCAACAATAATGTCATACCTTTCTCATTATACTACTGGGACAAATCTTAAAATTCTTCCAACATTTGTCCCACTAGTTGTACTTTATACATACATTGCCTGGGACAAATCGCTCTGACTACTGGGACAAATCCTAAGACTACTGGGACATTTGTCCCACTAGTTATACAGTTAAAATATACCCTGGATGATGGGGAAGAGGAGGAGTGTGGGGAGATAGTGAAGAGAAGGAGAAGGAGGATTGTGAAGGATATGGAGAAGTATATGAGGAGGAGGAAATATGGGAAGGATTGCGCAGATGAAGAGGAGTGAGAGGAATAAGAAAAAAATGAGGATGATTAGGAGAAAGTATTAGAAGAAGGAAGAGTTTGAGGGGTAGGAGGAATGTGAGATGATGACACGGAAGAAGAATAATAAGAAGACCGTGAGGAGGAGTGTGAAGATGAGAAGGAGGAGCAGGAGGACAGAGAAAATAACCAAGTCGTTAGCCACTATAGCCGACTTATTATTATTTCACAACAGCCAAATTGTTAGCTACAACAGCCAAATTGTTAGCCACAATAGCCAAGTCGTTAGCCATCATGATGCAGCCAGCCTTGAAACGAAACCAGACTGAGCTATTGTCGACTTACATTGTCTCAGTGCTGTTATTGTCTCTTGCACCCTGGGGTGCGCGACACAATTAGCCGTAATGACAATACATCTATCGTCACCTCGCTCTCACCGACCGGAACTTGTCTTCATTTCCGGTCATCTCGTCTTCCGGTTAACGAAGAATCTCTTCGTAATTTAAAGCGAGATGGTCGTTCGCCGAAACTCATTTGCGCCGTATCAAAACAACGGCATTACTTCATCCGAGATCTCGAGACGTCTTAGACGATGCTTTGTTCGCTGCCTTTGTCGGCTCCTTTGTCGGTTCTTTATTGTTTGCCTTTGTTCTTGCCTTTGTCGGTGCCTTTGTCAGTGCCTTTTCTGTCCATAAGTCGGCGACTTTGTCGGTTCCTTGTCTGTCCATATGTCGGAGACTTTGTCGGTGCCTTTGTTGGTGCCTCGTCTGTTCTTATGTCGGAGATTTTGTCGGTGCCTTTGTTGGTGCCTTGTCTGCCCTCATGTCGGAGACTTTGTCGGTTCCTTTGTTGGTGCTTTTGTCTGTCCTATTGTCGGTGCCTTTGTCGCACCGACAATAGCCACAATAGCCAAGTCGTAAGCCGGTGCCTTTGTCGGTCCTTTATTGCTTGCCATTTGTCGTTGCATTTGTCGGAGCCTTTGTTGTCGCTTTGTCCTGGCCTTTATCGGTGCCTGTGTGGGTGCCTTTGGTCGGTGCCTTTGGTATGTGCTTCAGCTGGTCTTTTGTCGATGTGTTGGTCTGTGCCTATGGTTGGTTCTGACGGTTGGCAACCGTCTGTCTAATTTGCGTAATGAATCGAGCACATCTGGAGATGTAGAGATAGAAAGAAAAGAGAGGACATCGGTCGTCTGCATCGCATCAGATACGGAGACAGTGTCTCTGCCTCCGAAGCAGATGCAGCCGAGCAGCAGCAGCGTATAGATGAGATGCTGACGCTGGGTCTATTATCTGATGGAAGCCTCGAGATGAATAACAACAAATATAAGAATATAAAGACAATAAGTGATCTGCATATGGCGATTTCCTGCTTTCTCTGCTTCTCCTTTGTAGTTTGCCATTCGTCAATTCCTTTTGTCTTAATATTATTCTTAAGAAAACTCAACATCAGATCTCCTAAACAGATAACAAGATGACTGATTCGACCTTCAACCCCCGTTTTTTATATCTAGATCCACCATGCGAAAGAGACGCCTGTGGTCCATACAAGTAAATCTTCAGAAATGCTTTACTCTTCTCTTTCGCTTCTGTGAGATACTTAAGAGGCGCTGTATAAATGTAGTAGTAGTAGTAGTAGTAGTAGTAGTAGTAGTAGTAGTAGTAGTAGTAGTAGTAGTAGTATTAGTATTAGTAGTAGTAGTAGTAGTAGTAGTAGTAGTAGTAGTAGTAGTAGTAGTAGTAGTAGTAGTTGCTGTTGTTGTTGTTGTTGTTGTAGTTAGTAGTAGTAATTCTATTGCATAACACATGGGCGGCGATTCCGGGGGTCGAGAGGGACAAGACCCCCACCTTCAACAGTGGGGGGACACACCATACATTTGTCCCCCAAATTTTGAAAGAAACACCAAAACAGATCGCTGCCAGTGACATTACATTACGTTGCTGGATTGCTAACGCGCAGATCAGCGAATGTAAATATCATTTGTTTCAGAATTTCTTTATTCCCAGTTGTTTTAGCATTTTCAGTGTTTGTATTCTCATTTTTTATAATAATAATAACAATAGCAGAGATATAAGTGCCATAGTTCGTAAACAGTCGAAAGGAAATCGATGCAACGATTCAGAAGCACTGAGGGATACTTTTTACCTCGGGGACATAGAAAATATAATAATAATAATCTAGCCGGATCTTGACGAGTTCTAGCCGTCCCTGCAGGGTGGTTTTTGTATTCTCCGGATAATTTCTTAATTCCTGAGGGATCTGAGGTTCCTCAGGGCAAAATATTAATAATATTAATAATAACAGTAATGTTGCGGAAGACGATCCTGATTTTCCAGATACCCTTTAGCAGCTCCTAGCATAATTATTTTCCTAATGGATAACATTTACTTAGAAATAATAATAATAATAATAATAATAATAATAATAATAATAATAATAGTAATAATAATAATTATAATTATAATAATAATAATGATAATAATAATAATGATAATTATAATAATAATAATAATAATAATAATAATAATTATTATTATTATTATTATTATTATTATTATTATTATTATTATTATTATTATTATTATTATTATTATTATTATTATTATTATTATCTATACCTGAGGTAGGCCTAAATGTAATCCCTCAGGACCTGTAAAATTAGGATCAGCATCATTCTGGTATGGATAGTCTTCGTTGATGTCGTTATGAGTGGCGAAAGTGCTGTGAAAAGCAACTGCGCTGACGCGTTGGATGGCAACAGATATGCGCTGGGAGAAAAATGTAGTTTCTCTGCTGTCTTACTTGTCTATTACTACTACTACTACTACTACTACTACTACTACTACTACTACTACTACTACTACTACTACTACTACTACTACTACTACTACTACTACTACTACTACTACTACTACTACTACTACTACTACTACTACTACTACTACTACTACTACTACTACTACTACTCTACTGCTGCTGCTGCTGCTACAACTATTACTACTATCTTTAACGTACCTAAATCAGATTGTTTTACAAAATACGTAGACTTGAATTATGCGATGCACCGATTGCACAGGCGTCCATTTAGGTGTGAGAAATGGACAGAATTATTTTTCTTTCAAAGCCTCAGTCTTTTCAATCTCATAAATAAGAAATAAGCCGAAAATTTCCAATTACACGTGCTCTCAAAATCTGCTCAAAACCTTGACGAGGGAGGTCTACTGCCCTGGAAAAACGGTCTATGCAGAGACCCTCAAAATGGCTGTATACATGGCTGTACCCGGTGCATGCCCATTAACTGGCATTACGTACAGTCTGCCCCTCACGCTTTACACCACCTAGCGACGGGAAAAAAGCGAATCATTTCGTAAATCCTCGTTTTATAAAGGTCTACGGCATGCGTGCGTGAATGCTGGAACGCGTGCTGGCCATTCCGCTTGACCGAATCGCAACGACATTGCGATGAGGCTATGTTGAAATTTATGACCCGGAAAACTAATTAGCGAGCCGAACACGAAACGCAGCCGACATTGCACTGGCCGATTATATTTCAACGTCATTGCTCTGCGATTGGTCCAGCGGAGCTATGACGTAAGAGAGCAGCTGTAGGATCACTCGCTATATCTTTAGTCCGTGCTCGCTTCGCTGGGCCACAGTTATTTATTTATTTATTTATTTTTATTCCGGATGTTTCTATAGCGCCTCTCGAAGTCAACTACTACTCAGAGGCGCTCCCGACTGCAGCATTTGATACTGTGCCGGAATTTTCACGCCGAAGCGCCACGAGCAGTTGCGAGTGAGGGACTTGCCCAAGGTCCGTACGCAGCGGATAGAGTGGAATTCGAACCTGCAACCCTCCGGTCACAAGGCGCCAAACTTACCACTGAGCCACCACACCCCACAATTGCATTGGGTGACGTCAAGATTGGGTGTATAGTTTCCAAGTACGTTCAGTACGCCTACGTGTCATGTTTCAACATCAGTTTGATTTAGGATTGGTCCAGAAGCAATATATGGCGACATAGAAATGGCGAAACACGTCAGGACACGTCAGAGGCGGCCTTTGACAGTTTTGTGCTACAAGCCGCTATAGATAGGCCTAAGCCGCAAGGACATAAATGCCGCCCCTTACTTAGCAGATATATTTCCATTTAATTTCTTATCAACTAATTATATTATATTTATTTTGCCGGAATTTGCCGCCCCTTCAGAAATGCCGCTCTAGGCAGTCGCCTATATCGCCTATACCTAAAGCCGGCACTGGGACACGTAGGCCCTACTCCGCTTTTTGTCCAGCTGAGATCCACACTTTCAGCCGACGGATTCAGTCGTCATTTGAACGCATGACCTGATCACAAACGGCGCCTGTATGCTGATCATATCTCAACGCTTTACGACTGGCCACCGGAAGTATGACGTAGCAGCCCCGGTTGGCTCTCCAGTCGAAATGCATGCTGGGAGTGCGCTGCCCGTGAGTCCGGATTTCCCCTCCGTCACGCTCGCGCCTCTCCCTATCCCTCAACCGGATCGGCTTCTATCGAGTTAGGTGTCGGCCGAAACCCCGTCCGCTTCCCCTTTCCCGTTTACTATTCCAGTCGTGTTTCCGGCCGATGGAGTTTGGACGCAGAACGGAGGCGCTAGTCCGAGAACGGCCCGGAAATAATCGCAGAAACTCGACACCGGCGGCGAAAGGGACGTAACAATTTCCTTTAAATCTCAAATTGAGTCGGATATATTGTTACCGGTCGTGTGTGCCTATGTACGACCGGAGACGAATACGAAAACTGAGGACGATAACGACGAGTCTAGCATCCCTCCCTCTGCATAGCATTCCCTCTGCCTCTGTTTGTCTTTTTCTGTCTGTCTGTCTCTGCATGCCTCTGTCTGTTTCTGTCTGTGTTTCTCTGTTTCTGTCTGTCTTTATGTGTCTACCTCTGTCGCTTTCTCTCTTTCTCTGTCGCTGTCTGTCTGTCTGTTTGTCTCTGGTTATGTCTGTGTCTGTCTGTCTGTCTGTGTCTGTCTGTATCTGTCTGTCTGTATCTGTCTGTCTCTGTCTCTGTCTATCTCTGTCTGTTTCTATCGCTTTCTCCGTTTCTCTGTCTGCCGACGTCTGTCTCTGTCTGTCTCTCTGTGTCTACCTCTGTCGCTTTCACTGTTTCTCCGTCTGTCCGTTAGTCTATTCAGAAGCAGACGAAACCGAGAGGCGGGAGAAGGGATGGAGTGGCGGGAAGGAGGGAGGGAGAAATGGAGGGGATACTGGGATGGGACGTCCAATTGTACCATTAAAGCCTGGCCCGTCATCAGTCAACCTGGCAGACGGTCGGTCACTTTGTAAATTAATCGATCCCCGTGGAAACTGTATCGAATGTTGCGCATATTGACGGCACACAAACGGTCGCACGCATTGCATCTCTTGCCTTGCCTTGTCTGGCCTTGTCTTGAACTGCATTGTCTTGCATTGCATTGCCTTGTCTGTCTGCCCTGCCTCGCATTGTCTTGCCTCGCCTTGCGTTGCATTGCTTTGTCTTGCATTGATGAGTTTTTTTCTTGAGGTGGCGCTTTATAAATGTCAGACTACAATTGCCTCGTCCTGCCTGGTATTGTCTTGCCTTGCGTTCTCTTGTCTGCTTGCGTTGCATTGACATCAATTGTCTTGTTTCGCCTTGCATTGTCTTGACTTGCATTGTCTTACCTTACCTTGCCTTGTCTTATTGTCTTGTCTGGTCTTGCCCTGCATTGCCTTGTCTGTCCTTTTCTTGACTTGCATTGTCTTGCATTGCCTTGCATTGTCTTGTATTGTCACTTTGCCGCACCTTTCTTTCAGTGCTTTGCCTTGCATTGTCTTGACTTCCATGTCTTGTCTCGCCTTGCCTTGTATTGCGTTGCTTTGCATTCTCTTGTCTGCTTTGCCTTGCAACGACCTTACTTAAATTGTCTTGCCCGCCTTGCTTTGTCTGGCCTTGCCTTGCCTTGTATTGTCTTGCCTCGCCTTGTCTGGCATTGCCTCGTCTTGTATCATATGGTCTGTCCTGCATGGTCGTGCCTTATCTTGCCATGACTCGCCTAGCCTTGCACCCCATACAAGAGACGAAGTCCGTCGCAGGTGTAGCTAAACCGATTATGTCAAACATAACAACAAGAAATATGATAACGTCGACACTGTTGTACATATAAGCCGACGGCTTCAGATAAGTTATCTGTCCTCGGCTCATCGCTCCTGATGAACGATAGTGAAAAGTCGATGATCATGGGCGTCCGTAGAAATTTTTTAGGAGGCAAAAAATTGTAGGGGCGGCAAAAAAATTTGGGGGGGGGGAAATAACGCTTTTTATATAAAAAATGTGCATAGAAAAAATGGAATAATAAATAATGATCAAGAAATTTACTTAAATAATTAAGTGTTTTTCACATTGAAATTCGTGTTGGGACTGTTGTAATAATCAGAATAATCAAAACATTTTATTTATGTAAAAATTTTCAAAATCCAGGGGGAAATGCCCCTTCCCTCCACTCCGAACGCCCATGTCGATGATTAGAAAGTACCCTGGAATCACTACAGACGATCTCAAGCTCTGATTCAATGTTTGAAGTGATAAGGCACGCTCTGAAGAAGGTGTCGAGGATTATGACAGAATGATAACATTATCTCGCGAGATTAAATCAAAACCAGGTACAGTCGGTGACGAACATGGCGAAAGGTTTCATCACGACAGTGCGACGATGGAAAAGCGGTATCAGGGCAACTGGAACCTATCAATGCAGGCCGACTATGGTCGGATACGGAAAAGAGAAGCACCAGATGCCGAGTGCAAACGAAATCAGCAGCAAAACAATTCTTAGCTCAGTTCAACTAATATAATATGAAACGTCAAGTTTTGTCAACGTAATTGTTCTATTTAACACGCTAAATTCAAAATTTTATATTTCTCCAAATTTCTGCGCTATACAGTAAGTCTGAACTTATATTTGTGTTCAGCTTGAAGCTGTCTGTCAGAATCACTAACAAATTTCACGAAGTAAAATTTAAAAAAATGAGTATTCTGTGTAACATATCTCGTGAGAGTAAACTAAACTAAAGACAGAGAGAGGTAAAACACACATTTATATCCCTCTGTATACATATGGAAATTCCTCAAGACTGTTTTCGCGCTTGGCCTTGGTCAGGAACTCCTCTGGGTAGAGACCTTGAAGGGGCGCTATATAAATTTCGAATGATTTATTGACTGATTGATTGATTGAGAAGTGTGATCCAGCTGAGGCGCAAACTCGACTGCAAACAACCTAGGACAGGGACCCTCTTAGCTTTTCAGCTTACGTTGGTAAAGGTTCTGGAATGAACATCTAAGGTGTTCGTGGCTTGGCATGGTTTTGCGCTTTTGTCAACAAAACAGATGGTGTCTTTGAATAGAGCAAGGTGATGATCATGATTATAATTATGATTATTATGATTATGATTATGATTATTATTATTTTTATTAGTTTTATTATTATTATTATTTTTTTTTTAACGCCCGAGGTAAAAAGAATCCCTCAGGCTCTTAGAAACTATCCCTTAATACGTTCCCACACTGGAGTTAGCTGTCCTCGTCCTCGGTGACTTGCGTAAACGTGCCTCTGAAGGCTGCTGCGTTGAATCGTTGCGTGCATATCGATAAACGTTGAAAAAGGTGTCTGGTCTCTAGAGGGTCTCCTGAGACGGTCACCATGCGTCGTCCCAGCTCCAACAAGAACTCCCGGCCCGAACGGTTGATGGGACCCAACGACTCGATGGCCACCGGGATAAATTCGTGCGTTACGGGGAGTGACGAATATTTGGCGCATTTCCGGTCTGCTGCGTGCTCTGCTGCCCCACCGGGCGCTGCTGACGTCAGGTGGATGTAGGAGGCTGCGCACGTGTGGACGGCTGTCGCATCCCAGGCGATGTACCTGCCCCTGGCCCAAGGCACCAGTGTAGCCCCATCCGGCCTCTTGCCATCGGTGCGAAACAGACCCGGCGGCTCTTTTGCGCTTGGAACCTCAGCCTTCATTAGGGCTCTCCAGATGACATCATTCACTGCAAAATGACGCGCAGCTCTTCCCACTGACCGTCTACAAACCAACCCGTGGTGCCCACTCGGATCAGCGATCTCTCCGCACTGGCATTGATGTGGGGCACAGAGGTCTAGCCCTAAGCGGAGACCAACCGCCACTCGTACGGCCTCATTGCTCAGGCCTAACCCGCAAGAGACCACCGGAATGGTCGAGAGCCAGTCCGCCGTATGCGGCGATGACACTGCGTTTAACCTTGCCCGGTTAAGAGGGTCATTGCTGGAGGACCACACCACAGTCTTGTCAATCTCTATCAGTGGTCTGTCCCAGACCTTCTGGCTTGTCAAGGCCGGCTCCTCTCCGCATGGCAGCGTTGAACTGCGAGATTCCAGGATTTCTTCTCTGAATGCGTCGTTCCATTCCCCCGCGTCCAGGACAGCACCCACGAGCGACCTGGTCGATGCAGCTGACGCTAAATAAGCTGATGATGCCAGCATCGACACACGTCTGAACCCGAGTCCGCCGTCCCTGATCGGAAGAGTGGCCTGTTTCCACTGCAGGTCGCTCAGCTGGATGTTCAGGATCTTTTCCAGGCCAGTCCGCATCTGGTCATCTAATTTTTCCAGAAGAGGATGGCCCCAGCACTGTGCTGTCCGTAATAGATATATCATCTTCGCCGACCCAAAACATGATCGCAGAAGAATCATTGCCGATTGAGCCTGGAGACTCACCAGATCTTGTACCGCCCGGTCCAGCGCGTCGCAATGTTTATTGAGCGCTTCGTCCAGCGCATCTCCTCTGAACAGCGGGGACTCAAGAAGGAGCATCGAGTTGCGGTCCACACGCCGGAAGCCCTCAAATTCAGGACCCGTGAGCTCCTCCGCAGAGCAGTATTCGCATTTCTCTCTGCTCAGATGAATGCCAAGAGCGGATTCCAGTTCCTTGATCGCGATCAGGTCCCGTCGTACGTCGTCGATCACGCCTCCCAGCGAGAGATCGTCCAGATAACCCAGCCTGAACCTTGAACGCAGCGAGCGGAGGACCGTTTGCAACGGCAGGCAGAACAGCAGGGGGCCAAGGGGGTCTCCTTGCTGCGGCCCCAACTGTGACCGCACCACAAAGGGTCCGAACTGTAGCATGGAGTCTGCTGAGTAGGCCTGGTGGATAAATGCGTACAGTTCAGGGATTGTGTCGTGGACTGATTGGAGCATGACATCTCTTCGTAAGGTATTAAAAGCGTTGGCGAAGTCCAACTTCACAAAAATCTCTTCTCGGGGCATTTCTGTGATGTAGCTTCTGGCTGCATGAATAGCCGCCTCTCCGCCGCCCGGGGCTGCAATGCCGACCTGGAGGGGGGCGAAGAAATACCCCAGTCTGCCTATGGCGTATTTATTGGCACATTTAGCCGCCAGTCTTCGCCAGACGTATCCGATTACTATCGGTCTGTGGCCTCCAGATTTTTTGGAGAGGGCGATGAGGGTGCCCCCGAAGAGGAGCTCGCGTATCTCCTGGGGGCATTCGCCCCTCAGCAGCACATTAATGAAGCCAGTCAACGCCTGAAGGAGCGACACTGAAGATTCGCGGTTGTTTATCAAGTCCAGCAGGTGCTGGGGTCGCATACCGTCAGGACCCCCTGACGACCCCGCCGGGAAAGAACGCACAGCATCCTCGACCTCTCTCTCAGAAACTTGGTACGGAGCGGTCTGTGCCGTGCTTGGCAAATCAGACAGGTTAGCCACCCATTGGTCAGCGGGATGCTTTTCCTGCATGGCGGCGAAAGAGTCTTGAGTCGCCCTGACCGGGTAGTCCTGACTGCATAGGATGCGTGTTGCTGCCCGGATGTTACCTTCCTCGATCTTAGCTCCCACCGCCGCCAGGAGCAGATCCTTTGCACTGGCGCCCCTCACTCTGCCTCCGCACCCCGCGGCACGTTCATCCCTGTCCTCCACCCGCAGGAAATCCTGACTGGCTATACGCTTTTTGACCACGTTAGCCATATTTCGTCTGCGGCCTGCCCGTGCTGGCTGCGCAAGAATGTTGGATGCAAACCACAAAAGCTGACGCCAAAGGCCGACATCACCCGGATTGTTGATTATTGCCTGCAGGATGTCGACGAGGGCCATTGAGCAAGCGAAGCGGG
>OY744616.1:26337434-26339934 GCA_963556255.1 Allolobophora icterica
GGCATCTCAATAACAAGCAAATGAGAACAAGCGTGAGTAAACCTATTGGTTCCCCGGATCCGCCTTTGCCAACTCATTGAGTTGCTTTGCCAGTCAGCATCCGGTAGGTACTGTTTGATGATGGTTTTCAAAGGACTTCATTTGGCAAGATATGAATTGCTCGGTCACGCATCGAGAAGAGCCATCTTCCGGTTATCCATCGTCCACACGAATGTATAACAAATACATTGTCAACAACAGTTTCTGGCCAAACCAGTCACTATGGACACTATCAGATGCAAATAAAAGCTACTTGCTTATTTACTTACTTTTCTGGAACGGTCCATGTATGATTATGAACTGTCTATTAACAAGCACGCGCAAATAACGTTTTGTGTGGTATCTGGTGATAGTCAGGCAGAAATGTTTGGTTGCGAGCAACAATGAATAGCCTATGCTGCAAGCTCTCAGAGCATAATTTATGGTTCTGTTAGCAGCAGAAACTGCGGTGGCAACAGCATTGATGGCCATCAATGGATAAAGTGAATCACGGTTAATGTGGCTTACTCTATATATCCAGACAATACAGCTTAACCGCTTACATTAATATTACCGTGCCGTGTTTAGTAGTGGCATAAACGAACGCTTTTGGCATCAGACATTTTATGCTTTTCAGTGTCCTAGTCCATGAGACCTATCTATATAGAACTTCTGTTTCCACACTTTACTGTAAGTCGTTGTTTCCGAATCCATTCCTCAATTAATGTCTATGACGTTCTGTAGTATCATCAGTGTCTGGTTTTAAGATACATGCTATTGTCTTTCATTTTAGCCCTGGCTGGACTGGGAGCGCTCCTGAGTAGGTAACTTTATGGGGCGCTATATAAATTCTCTGAATGAATGAATGAATGCTCGATGAATGCAGAGTCCTCTGAATCCATTGCTCTGGTCGTTCTTTCGCGCTACTGAGCTTCCGAAGGGCCCTATAGTGAAGTATTGCATCGACCGCTGAACGCAAATATCCCATGCAGGACGGATCAGCTAATAGGGAAAACAGCTCACGGACATAACGAACAAACGTTCGATGATGTCCACGTTTTCTTCCAGAGGCCTTTCCGGACGAACAAGAGAGGAAGCATATGGTCATTGAATAAACCTTCCCTCCGTGCAGCAACGCCCACTATGTTGACACGGAATAGTATTTACGAAATTTTCATCTGTCTACTCTAGTATCACAACTTATGTTGACCTTGAGTCAACATTTACTTTTTCATCTGCTTACTGTGATTTCTAATATTAGGTTGACCTGCGCCAAATTTTACGAAATTTCTTCTCCGAACTTAAGTGAACCTAGAGTCAAGCTTTTAACAGAATTTCATCAGTTTACTTCAGTATCCGAACTTATGTTGACTTGGAGCCAACTCGTAAAAAATTCATTAAAAATTGCAGCAGCAGCATTACCTAACCAGCATCCATCATAGCTGAAGCATCACATCTTTTAGACCTGCAGCCTCCATCACCGAAGCATCGCCCAGTTTCCAACTCATCTCATTTAAGAGGAAAATAGATTTCTCTAGATAACGAATGTCGTTCATCTTAACATCATGTTTGTAAGTTAAGTGATAATTTGTGGAATTACTTGTATGAGGTTGTATGCGCTGGATTGCATCCAGACGTAGACTGTTTCAGTTATTTCTCACTCGCACTAGCACGGTCGCTACAGTGGAGCTTAGACAGGGGTAGCATCAATTAGACGGAAAAGGTAACACGTTAATTAAGCGCCTCTGTACACACTTTTCTAGTATATAGGCCTACCTTAGGTTTGAAAGAGCTTTCGATGAAGCACAAACAAGACCACATCAGTCCAACAATGCATCTTCACCAACAGCTACACCATTTAATTTTTAAATTTGTAGCCTGATTTTGTATGGGCGAACATTAATCGTCTGCTTGGAGTGCAAAGGTGATATTGTCCTATACTTTAACATTGCCAATAGCACCTTTGCACTCTAAGCAGACGTCATTTATCCTAGTATTAACCACTCTCATATTCCTTAAATTCACTGTACACGTATTCTGACTGTCAATCCACCACCTTTGTTAGCGGTGGAATAGAAGTTAATCTGACAAAAGTAATTGAAAATGAGAAGGATTGACGCTGGATGGTGACTGCATAGAAATACAGAGAAGCTTAATGTACAGTATCAAATTACTACGCTACACCCGAACAATTGAAGTTAGACCGCTAATATAATAGGCCGCCGTTGTGTCGAACAGCTGTAAACGTTCAAAGCTTGGGTTATATTGTAGCGGCTATATGACGGTGACGATGAGGATGATGGTGACGATAACGATGACGACCGATGAGGACGAGGAAGAGGAGAAGGAGAAGGAGATATAGGAGAAGGAAGAGGAGAGATAACGTGGCTTTTTGTCAAAGACGTGAATGTTGTATTCGTGTATACCTTCCTCAATCCCGAACGATCTCCACTCAAGTAGAAGAATGAAATAGACCGTCTTC
>OY744616.1:26344934-26419934 GCA_963556255.1 Allolobophora icterica
GGACAGGCAGAGTTACATGCAGGCAGACTACGTAGGTATACCGCGACATTTTATATTAAGGAGATGTATAGTAAGGAGATGTATGCGTCGTGTATTGCTACATGAGAGTTAATCACAGATTACTGCTGTGGGCGTGTGTGCTCGAGGAGAAGGACAAACAGAGAGACTAACGGAACAAAGGTGTCATAGGGAGGGAGGGAGGGACGGAGGGAGGGAGGGACGGAGGGACGGAGGGACGGTTGAGGAGAGGGAGGGAGGGAAGAGAGGGACGGAGGGAGTGAGGGAGGGAGGGAGGGAGGGATGGTTGAGGAGAGGGAGGGAGGGAAGAGATAATAGAGAAGAGAGACAGAAGAGAGAGATTAGGAGAGAGAGATTATAGGAGAGAGAGAGACAGACAGAGAGAGACAGAGAGACAGAGACAGAGACAGACAGAGACAGAGACAGACAGAGAAGAGCAAAAAGCGAGAGAGGAAAGAGAGAGGAGAGAGAGAGGAGAGAGGGAGGGAGGGAGAGGAAAGAGGGAAAGAGAGAGAGACAGAAGGGGGAGAGATGAGAGAGATATTTAGAGAGAGAGAGATTGAGAGAGAGACAGAGAGACAGACAGAGAGATAGAGACAGACACAGAGACACAGAGAGAAGAGAAGGGGAGAGAGACAGAGAGAGAGACAGAGATAGAGAGAGACAGAGAGAGGGAGGTAGAGAGAGAGGAAGAAGAGAAAAGAAAGAGGAGGGAGGAGAGAGAGACACAGAGACAGACGAGCTAGAGGAGGGAGAGATGCATCGCTGGGAGAGAGAGAGAGAGAGAGACAGGAAGACAGACAAACAGATAGACGCACAGACAGAGAGACAGAGAGGAATAAAATATAGACTTATATATATCTCTATAATAAGAAGGAAGAAAGATATACATATGAGGAGAATGTAAGGAAATATAGTCATTGGCCTATATAAATATATGTATAATGATTAAGAAATATATACAGACATGTAGAACTGTGGAAAAAGGAGAAATATTAACCTACATATAAAATCGTGTGAATGTATATGCTTATAATTATATAATCCTATAATATTGTTATCAAACAGGCTTTCATATCACAGATTATATTGTAGTCAATATGTATGTGTGTATGTATCAGAGCACTTGCGTAGCGCCCGTTAGATAGCTCACAAGGGCGCTTCGAGACGGTTACCTAGGGATCACGGAACAAATGTGTCTTAAGACGAGCAGAAAACGGTTCCTGAACTTTGGGGTTTGAAACCCCATAGTTCTTTTTACAAACCCCGGGTTTGAAAAACTTTTACATGTCCGGATTGTGTTTCTTAAGATGTCAATTTAAAGTTTGTATTCGTTACTTATTTACTCAGGCAAAATTGGCGACTTAACAAACACTGGAGTGGTATGAATGAAAACTGAGAAAAAAACCAATGCAATAGTTTCATTAGTTAAGCAAATTCAGCTTTCTTTGATAATCCTGTAGCTTTGTCCAGGCCAGGGCCGGCGCCAGAGTATTTGGCGCCCTAGGCGAACCTGTCGCACTGTGCCCATGGCAAGTGCGATAATAGGCCTAATTAATATTAAATTAATCAAGTTAATATAACCTTCACACAGGAATGCAGGCTATTATGCAGCCGAATGCTGCATCTTTAATTTAGTATCGTCGTTCATTGTAGTCATCTAAGAATTATTATTACTTCTAAATAAAACAATCACGGAATCAACTTTCGATACTATACTTTCTTATTTTAGCAGATTCACAGCGTAACGTTTAAGGTTTAAGTAAAAGACATTAGTAAATAGTAATGTTTCAGGAAGTGAAGCAGATTACGTATGTACCACTTAAAAAATTAAAGCAACAAGAACTGCTACTCTAAATTTAGAAGTTCCTTACCATCAGTTGAGTCTTAGTTTCTTTTTTCAAGAGAGTTTTGCATACTGCAATCGTGTGTAGAGTCACTGTAGGCAATGTAGAGTGTAGGCCTACAGGCCACATGGCTTAGAGAGACATTGAGAGAGACAGACTGCAACAGAGACAGAGCGAGAGAAATGGAGATAAAACGAGAGAGTGAGAGAGAGAGAGGAGAGAGAGAGAGAGAGAGAGAGAGAGAGAGAGAGAGAGAGAGAGAGAGAGAGAGAGAGAGAGCAAAAGACAGACGAACAAGGCATATCTTAGCGCTGGAGCTGAGAGATTATCGTTAGAGTGTATGCCGTGGTTGTACATCTAAAAGGGAGAATCTGGCTCATGTGCATCTTGGTGTTCGCTTCTAATGGGGGGTTGAACAAAGTCAATTACTCCGACACATCAGGGTAACCTAGTACATGTATAGACAAATACCACACAATACGTATGTGGCCCTGTGTATCAGATATCATGATTCATCCGTCATCATACAGATCGTAGTTCAGACTCCAGAGAGGCTGAGACATAACCGCAGTACATGGGCTTTTTGAACACCGTAGGCAGCGGCTAAATATATCATCAGATGGAACATTTAACCAAATTAAAAATTTGTGCTCTTGGAGAAAAGTGAAAGAATAGGGCCCTAAGGCAGAATGTGACAGGGGTGCGTACGCACCTTAAGCGCCTTGTATGGCTACGCCCCTGGACTGGCAAATCGGCGGCAATGGTTTAAAAAATATTTATTTGTGCAGCTTTTCTGCCGCCCCCAGAAATGTGCCGCCCTAGGCGGCCGCCTAGTTCGCCTAGTGGTTAAACCGGCCCTGGTCCAGGCTCCATGTTTGCCTGATATAAACCAAGAAAATACTTCTCGGCATTCCACAATGCAAGATTGGACCATTTCTACAATCATTAATGAATTCGTTAAAAGATGTAGGCCTAACATAACCTGCATACATACATACATACATAGTTACATACATACATACATACATACATACATACATACATACATACATACATACATACATACATACATACATACATACATACATACATACAAAGTCATACATACATACATACATACATACATACATACATAACCTACATACATACATACATATATGTACATACATACATACATACATACATACATACATACATACATGTACAGACATACATACATAACCTACATACATACATATATAACCTACATACATGCATACATAACCTACATACAAAACCTACATACATACATACATACATGCATACATACATAACCTACATACATACATAACTTATGTACATACATGCATACATAACCTACATACATACATAAATAACCTACATACAGGAACCTTCATAAAAAATCAAGCGAATTCGCTTGGTTCCAATTATTATCAAATTCACTAGCTAACTAGCTCCATCGAACCAGCTTCTAGTCAAACGGTAGTTTCTCTTGCTGCTATTTGTCCTCCTAGTTGCGGTTGCACGAGCGGTTTTTGTAAACATTGTAAGGAACCTTGGATAGAGATACTAATTGCAACGGTCAGTTGGGGCGATTTGGCGGAAATATTTCGGTCGGTTTTGCGCCCATATGCGTGAAGAGAAACTGGCGTTTGGCCGGTCTCCTTTGTTTCAACTGGCATTCTCTTAATTTCTCTCCACATCTCCAAACCATCGGAGTCTTCGTTGAACGACTTTGTCTAGGGAAAGAACGTTTATGCTGTCAGATGCGGGAAGCAATGAATTTGATGTCCCTTTATTCAGCGAACAAGAGACTCGCTTGACTGAGCAAGGCAGATTTCACGCATCATACACACCAGATTTGTCCCTCCAGAAATGTCATATGGTTTCGTTCGAGCTTGTACGAACAAGCTGAAGTAAAAGCCTTGCACACTCAAAGGCTATATTGTCTTATCGTATTTGTTGATACAATGTTATTGTAAATGTACAATTTGAATCTCACAAATTTCTCAGCGTCACGCAAATGTCGCGTTGGAGACACTAGTGGCATTAATGGCAGAGGCGTGTTAAAATCAATTAGTCCCCAAGAGTTGGTTAGTTTGAGCCAGGTCAGAATTCAGATGGTTTAGCGGGGAAGAAAGCTCGGCGCTACCGTTGAAATCATTGGTGTTTATGTTCGTGGTCTACACTAAACTCATCTCATTCAACCTGCTTATCCACCGCATAGGCGTATCCATGGCTTCTGGTGATACATCGGTTTTCAACGATTTCTCCGATGGATTCTGATTTTTCAGTGCGATTTCAGTTGAGGCGACAACTCGATTGATTCCTTTTGACAGATTTTTAATCATTAATATAACGGCGCTATACAAGTCATTAGATAAAATCACGAGGCGGTACAGAAGCGGAGACGGGCTAGGATAGCTTGAAGTTTGGTTTTTAGTCTTGAGTGAAATGCTGCAAGGAGCGATGGTAGACAGACTATACAGCGCAGAATGACAGGCAAGAAATGGGCTTGAGAGAGCTGGGAATCTTTCGGGAGTTGAACCCTCCAGAGAGTCAGTGGCGTAGCAATCATATGTGTAGAGGTGCAAGGCACCCTGACCCACGACCTCCAGGGGCCCACAGAGACACCAGACAATTTTTTATAACCACAGTTCAAAGTTTCTTTTTAAAATTTATCTAATTCACACTCCTGCTTATTTGGTGACAGATGTGTGATGTACGAATGTTTCGATAGTTGACACACTTGCATTACTTCCTTAATTTACTGCTCCAACATAGCCAGCAAGACGTAATAGTAGGCCTAGTAGGCTAATTATATCAAAACATTTAAGCGGATTTGCGAAACGTAAACGACGTCACAAGATTGAAACAGAATCAAGGAAATTGCCAAAATCTCGTTTCATTGTCACTAAGGTTAGTTTCTGTAGGTCGTACATAAATAACAGTAGAAGGCCTACAGGGCTACTTTTACGCCTACAGGGCTACTTTTACGCCTACAGTGAAGGTTAGTGAACGGAATAACTAATTTGGGTTATTGATGGTTGATTTATCTGTGTAATAGCAAAATATTACGCAATTTTATGACTGTGACCTAAGACCTTAACTTAGGCGTTAAGCCTAGGTGGCGGCTGGCATACGCACGAGTCCATGACAATATTGGTACCAACGCAAAGCTACAGACCTTAAAGGGCCAAACAGAGGCCCATGCGGGATCACTTGCACCCGGGCCCATGAAAAGCTAGCTATGCTCTACTCCACTATCCAAAGAGCTGGCATTGCGTAGATTGAGGACCGTACGATGAACGAGTAGATCGTCGCTGTGGGGTATACAGTGGCGGCGCCACGATTTGAAAAGTGGTACGGCAAATTAGAGGGTCTGGGTAAAAGTGCATGGTAAAATTATGTTTTTTCCGTAAAACCTTAAAAAGTGGTACGGCAAAAGCCGTACAACAAACATAGGCGGCGCCGCCACTGAGGGGGTATAGTGAATAGCTGACGAATGAAAGAGGGTTGAGATGCTTGACGGTTAAAGTGGCAAGGGAGGGTGAGGTCAAATGCGGACAAGGGGAAGGAGGGGTCCAAAGTAGGTCATATTTTGCAAACGTCCTTTATGGACGACCCCCAAGACCTTCGTCTCGAGGACAAGAAGACTGGATATCACACGTATCATTTATAAATATGTAAATAAGTTGCGTTCTTGTCAGCTTATAACCTCCGAATAAACAAATATTGATTGACTGACTGATTTCTTCGATTTAAACTGTAGTTAAAAATCACAATCTGCGGCAGATGTCCAGTCAAATTCCAGTAAAATAAAATTGTATGCCTCAGAACAAAGTTCACAGGTGTACAATGATGACGGCCTACAAGAAACATTAAGATCCCATAAGTAAACTGTTGGACTAATTGCTGCTGACATGTTTCCCCCTCCCTCCCTCCCCCTTGCACACGTCCGCACGCCTAACTTCGCGGCCTAAACCAATTTTAAATGTCATTATTATTTTTAAATTATTCCACAGTTCCTGTGCATGTTTAAGTGACAGTTCAGGTTTCATATCCCAGAATGTGCAATAATAAAAAACCTCTTTAAAGTCGCAGTAAAAGTTATACCATGCATGCACGTTTTAGGCAATCACTTCACTGACCTTTTCGTCTTTTGGGGAAGGTTGAAACAAGGTGGTGTTTAAAAACTATCAAATTCAAAAGTTTAGATGCGTTCGTCCACATTCGTCATAAGCCCCCGTCCCCCCTTGTCCGCATTTAGATGACCCTCCCCTTCATTGCGGACGTCCTTTATGGATGACCCCTATCATGCTCAGAAGGTCATAAAAGGTTCCAGTTAGCAGCAGCAGTATTAAAAATAAATCATAATACTATGCATCATTTGCATCTCAAATATGTTTCTGGATTGCCTACCAATTAATACGAAATTCTATTAATATTAATGTTTGCTCTGGTACCCTCTCAATCTCATCTTAACTGATTTGTAATGTAATCTGTAACCTACAACATATTTTTGACTGGATTCTTTGCTCAATGAGTCAGTGTATCGAGTATGGAAATAACGTGTTGATAATTATGGGTGTTTGTAAAGCTCTCGTCAACGTTGTGATTTCTTCAAATTTTAGTTAGATCAATTAGAAGCAAACCTCTGACACATACATACATGTATCTGTTAAAGAAAAACACAGCAAGGAAAAGCACAATAAAACATTTAGATGTTGGTCAGGATTGGAACGACAACATAACATGGAGAACAGATCCAGATTTGCATTCCAGAAGCAGGCCAACCACAGAACACTCTTGCCAAATTGCCGATTTCAAATAAATCAAGTTAAAAGACTCAATGGCTTTTTAAAATCCACCCTGATCAATAAAATAAAGTTGAAATGAAAGCATGCAGTTCCAGGCTCAACCAGCAACAATTTCGCTCACTTAGCCCTTATATACTGTTCCCACAAATTAGGCTTCATTTTAACATCATACAGTGTTAAACACAGCTGTTTAAATGCCAAGGTCTTGTCATTTTTTTATTTATGTAAAACAGACTTTTAACACAAGGTAACAAGGCTGCACATGTTCGGGGCAGCAGCATTTGTCTAAACTAATACACTTTGCTTTTCTTCAGAAACCCTAGTATATCAAAGATGTGTTTCTCATCTTTAAAAACGTGCCAGGAGTGAAGTTAAACCAGTTTGTATTATTGCTTTCTATTATTTGTATCATTGCTTTGAAATATAACAGCCAGTAATGATTGACTTTCTCTTCAAGTACACAAAATTTCGCATTACTATTCTCCATTGAAAAACTATTTTAACATAAAAAAAACAGCACAAGCTTCATTTAATAACGGAATTTTTTCAAAACGATTCTTCCATTTGTCCCATCTGGTACAAGATTTTCTCATTCACATCATGAATTACAAACATACTTAATCTAGAGCTCGACAGTCAACCAACAGAACAAGAAACTCTTGAACTACAGTTCATCCCTAGCAGAGTCTCCAAATGAATTACCAGCGAGGACCTCCACGTCCTCGGCCCCGTCCTCCTCTCGGACCACCTCGTGGACCACCACGGCCTCGACCTCCGCGAGCTCCTCCTCTTGCTCCACGGGGACCTACAAATATAACATCAACATATAACAACTCAAAACAGCTTTGATAGAAACTCAGCAAGCAGTTGCTCTGGCTCACAATCTACTTCAATCTCATGCTAGGAAGCAATTCTGAACAAACTTGATCACACACGAAGGTGAAACGTAGCACACCTATTTCGAAAATCTATCAGAAACTTCAAAATATTTTCAAGCAATAAACAAGTGAAGCTAGTTTACATAAACTTACTAAATTCAGAAACCAGAAGTTGCTTAAACTAACCAAAACTAAAAAGCAAAAACATGACACTACGAAAGCACCATAACAAACAGCACTAAGTTTCAACAGCCATTCACTTTTGGCACAGATAATTAAATGCATCAGCATTAAAAAGCAACACTACAAACCTCCTCTTCCTCCTCGTCCACGTGCTTTTGGTGCGTCATCAATTAGGAGTGTGTCGAGTGGTAGGGTGTCAGGCAAGATGAAATAGCGCAGGTTGTTGCCTCGGATACTCAAAGTCTCCAACTGCACAGGATCTTTGTTCTTAACTGTCATTTTAACTGACTTTAAATGAGTGTTCATGCTCACATCGACACCTGAATCAGAAAATTTGAAATAAATAACGGACACAACTTCGGTTACAAGACTTTCAACTTGCATACTCTCCATAGCCTGACGTCTGATTTATTGAATTGCAACCTGGCTTTTCCAAAAAATATTATTTTGGATCAGGCCCTTACCCAGAAATACAGAGTAGTCCGTCTAAAAGCAGTGAAGTCGTGACCACCCCACGCCATGAGCATACGAAGTTGCGACCGCCCGAAGCCCCCTGCCGTACGAGTCCGAATGCAGCGCCCCTATGCTGTTTACAGAGACTAATTAATATCAACCCCTGCTCCTTACAGAACTGTCATCTGAACGCTGGCAGTGGCTTTAGAGAAGAAACTGGATGGTGCTGGAGGAGAATTATGCACAATTTATACCCGTCCAAAATAATTTTCACCCGTCCAAAGAACGTGTGGCTGGCTAAGGGCCTGTTTTGGATTGTAATTTGAATCTAAGAAACCTAAAACTGTCTTGGGCATTATAATTACTGTGCAGAAGACACTAGAATACTTAATAAATTAGATATTAGACAGATGACAAACCACAAGGTCCAGTCATTTTTTTTAAATCATGGTTAACAAAGCAAAAAGTTTAATCTAGAAAAATCAGTCATATAGTTTAACAGTGCAATGGTTACAAAAACATAATAACTAAGACCATCACTCAAAAAATCAGTGTCCACGTAGTTACAGTAAAAACATTTTCCAAGCCTACGGTAAAATGATCATCACAATGTACGTTAACCAACTTATCTGGGTTGACTAAATTGCATAAATAAAAATAATTGTACTGTGAAAATTATATTAATTAGTTTGGAGATAATCTCTGCAAGTTGTCTCGTCCTCAGCACATCAAAATATCGCACTGTCAACAACAGTTCCTTGACTTTCACACAGATCTAAAAAAGACCATTGTCCTATTGCATACACCTATCAACGCTAATCGTCAGGTGCATAGCTTGGTCAGAGGTCACAATAACTTTAGGCCACAGCACTAACCCACCAATAGCAAATAACTGTGTAAAGTAACCTCTCCAGACACAGCTTCCAACACAGCTTGACAAAATATGAACCGTCAATTTCACAAGATTCACCAAGATTCTAACCCCACACCTCCAGCTGGCAGCTAGATTTGTACGTCTTTGATGATTTCTTAGCAATCTGTCACGTAAAGTTTCATTGCAGTAAGGAAGTCATATTTTCTCTCTTGTATTCACTGAAAGCTGCTCAATTTTTCTGCTTGCCTAGGCCTTCCTCATGGTTAAAAAATCTGTAATCCATCAACAATCTCACAAATTCTTAAAACAGTGCATGGTCAGAAACATTTCTGTGACGGCACCTTGAAATGATTCTGCAAATGATTTAGACATTGAGTAACATAACATACCAGTTATTGTTCCATGAACTTGTGTTCCATTTTTCAGTTCAATGGTCACAGTTTCATGACTCAGTTTCATCAGAAATCTGTTCACAAAAAGAAACAATACTCTATAATGTAATTATCGTCACCACTAGCATAAATAGATCAACGCTTCCACGATTCACCAATGTGCAGTGTTGAGAAATGCCTGGCTGGCATGAGAACCTATGCAAACACTAGTCTTTATCAGAACACACAGTAAACATGCATATTTAAGGCTCTTTTGTTTTGGAAGACACAAATTTCAATTCAGAGGCCAAAACTTCTCATAATTTCTTAAGAACATTTTTGGGTTTCTGAAGAATCCACATAGGTATGCAGAAGTCTATTGCTTAGCATGCTGGACTGTCAACGAAGAGGTCAGGGAAGATAGAGGAGGATACGGCATAACCGAAATCTGAATCGGTAAACCGATTTCGTCTATTTACATAAGTTTTTCAATGGTTTTGCCATGGACAATTTATAGGCCACTCAAATTTAATTATAAATTTCATTGGCATTTGGCACTACTTACCACAGCTGTGAAGAGCCCCAGAATAACAGGGCAGTTTATAGGCCACTCACATATAATTACAATCCACAAATAGTGGCCTATTCTATCTGGTATCTGGAATCGGCAAGAAACAAAATCGGTTATTCCCTACTCACAGGCCACTCACATATAATTACAATCCACAAATAGTGGCCTATTCTATCTGGTATCTGGAATCGGCAAGAAACAAAATCGGTTATTCCCTAGAGGAGGAGGAAGCCCACCAATGATGGGAGTGATGCTGCTGGATGTTTGAATCTGCCCAAGGGCAAAGAACTTGAAGAAGGAAGAACTTGAAGAAGGAAGAACTTCAAAACTGGCAAAAATTGCACCATTCTGGTGATTCTGATAAACTTTCTCAAACTTTTATTGATCTCATCATTTGCTGCCATCGCTGTTGTTTTCAAACAGCAGTGGCAGCAAATAACAAGATCTCGTTTAAAGTCTCGAAAGACCAACTCATTAAGTAACCAATCTTAGAACAGAAAATTATGTTGTCAAAAAGGCCGTGTGTTATTAAATCTACGCACTAAGGCCTAATTCAAAGTTAGTCATCATTGGCTTGGTGTCAGCTACAAGGACAGTATAATAGTCATCCAATACTAACCATGCAATTAACGGCTATACCCCAAGCCTGAAGGGTTAGCTTACGCTGTCATTCAAATTATCCAATCCGCTCAATCGACAGCGCATAAGCAGGGTGAAAGAACAGCCAGTCAGTCATCCCTTCCCTATACTGCGCTATCTTCATTCACTGATTGACAAGCCTAACGGCCGCCTGCTGGGCAACCTGTGCAGCTTTTAAAACTTACTTAATTTATTATGCTTCTTCTGTCAGGTTTCGGTTATTGATTTAAGAGCACGGGTGCTAACCTTTGAATGGGTGCCCCGGTATTCGGGAGCCCGTTGACAGCCCTAATCTTTACCCAATAATATCCTATTTATTTCGCTATATAGCATTTTGCATCCATTGTGACCACACTTCCCAATTCAAAAACTCCTGACCTCTTCTACCTCCTCACCAAATGATTATTATTTTTATGGCCATTTTTTTCTTTCCTGCTCATCTTCATAATCTTCGTCTTTTGATATTTATTTGCATAACACATTCTATCAAACGTAAATATAGAACAGTCCTTCATTCTTTGTAGAACTTCTGGACTTTTTGCCATTGTCATTTGGTTGTCCACAAACTTTAGAGCCTTTATCAGCCTGCCTCCCACATTTATTCCCTCCTTCAAGTTCTCCAGCGTTTGCCCATACTAGTTTTCGCAATTTCGAATGCTTAGTAGAAAAACTGGTTTTAGGGAATTGAGTAATTTTAGAATTTTCACCATACTCCGTGAATTGAGTTCGGGCAATTCGGGTAGACCCCGTTATTTGACGAGTCTAACCAAATCCCTGAAACCTGATAGCGACAAAAAAAAGTAAAACAGACCAAATTCAGGAAAACAATTAAGCTACCAAGCGTACGAAATCCCAATTAAGTAGCATGGACTAGTCGGCTAACAGTACACTCTGAAAAATGTTTTGAGAAGTTAGATTTGTGCACATAATTTTGTTTTTAGTCAGAAAATAGCTTTCTGGGATCCGGTGGAAATTCAAAATTTCAGACTGGGGTTGACAGGATTCACTACGCTCCCTTTATTCGGTATCAGAAATTTAAATTCTTGCATGACACGTGAAATTGGCTGAAACATAAAACCGGCTCCGATTCGTTGTTTGCCCTAAAACACCAAAATCGTGCTTGCGACGGTCATTGCTCATACAAGTGCACAAATGAATTTCCGAAAACTCTCTGATTATATGACCCGGTCTCGCCGATATTTCCTGTTTTTCTCTTAAACAGCACGGCGTGACATTAGAAATGCCGCCAACGGGAAAGTTTCACGCACATTTTATCTCTGTTACACTAAAACTTTATAATTTGGCCATCTAATCAAAAATAACTTAAACCGTCTTATTCGATGTAAAATAGGCAATTTACCTAACAAGCTTCATGATGGCAAACAATATATTCCGCCACCGACAGAAAAAATTAACAAAGAAATTCGTGCAAGCTAAACGGCTTCCCGGAAGTAGAACCAAACGTTTTAGAGCCGACGGTATTCGTTTTCAACGAATGTTTTGTAGCGCTAGACAGGTAAGGAGTAAGTTTTTAATAATGAAAGTCAAACGCTCACATTTTACTAAATGGACAGCTGAAGTAAAATGTAACTATAGAAAGTAAATTAAAGCAATGTATGAATTAATTCTTAGTCGCTTGATGTCTCATGCTGTTTCCGTCTGTTCGACAAATCTTCCTTCAGAACTAGTAGTCCAGGCGGTACCGGCCCACTATTCCGGGGTCCGCTATTCCGGGGGTCCGCTATTCCGGGGATCGGCCGGAGTATACATACATAAAACATACATGCATGCATACATACATACATACATGCATACAAACATTCATACATACATACATACATGCTTACATACATGTATACATATATACATACATGCATACATACATGTATGTATATATACATACATGCATACATACATGTTTGTATGTATACATACATACACGCATACATTCATACATGCATGCATGCATGGATGTATGTATGCATGTTTGTATGTATGTGTGCATGTTTGTATGCATGTATGTATGTGTGTATGCATGTATGTATCTTGTATGTATGTATATTCCGGCGGATCCCCGGAATAGCGGACCCCCGGAATAGCGGACCCCCGGAATAGTGGACCGGAACCGTCCAGGCAATCTAGCTCAAATACCTGATGAACCTGGGCAAAATTGCTTCAGAAGCTTTTTAAACGGTTTCCTGCTCAGAAAAAATTGCTGAATAACATATCCAAAATCCGACAAAATCCTTCCACGGGAACACCCCCAAAAATAGAATTCAAAATGGCGGATTGGCGGGAAATACCAACAGTAATAGGGGCCTACCAATAACTTGCAGTTAGCCATGGGCGAAATTGCTTCAGAAGATTTTTAAACGGTTTCCTGCTAAGAAACCTTTGCTGAATAACATATCCAAAATCCGACAAAATCCTTCCACGGGAACACCCCCAAAAATGGATTTCAAAATGGCGGATTGGCGGTTTCCTAAGAAATACCAATAATAACAGGGGCCTAACAATAATTTGCAGTTCGCCATGGGCAAAAGTGCTCCAGAAGCTTTTAAAACGGTTTCCTGCCCATAAATAATTGCTGAATAACCTATCCAAAATCCGACAAAATCCTTCTACGGGAACACCCCAAAAATGGATTTCAAAATGGCGGATTGGCGGGAAGTACTAACAATTATAGGGGCTTACCAATAACTTGCAGTTAACCATGGGCAAAATTGCTTCAGAAGCTTTTTAAACGGTTTCCTGCTCATAAAAAATTGTTGAATAACATATCCAAAATCCCCCAAAACCTGACCATGGGAACACCCCAAAATGGCCAAATCCAATATGGCCACCGTGGACCGTATTGGAAAATTCACTTTTTCGTTTCTTAGAGTATATGCACGTGTAGTACCTTTAGTGTTACTGATTTTGGTATGTAGAATTCATTTCTGATATTGTTTTCGCCATTCAAGGTCATCTTCACCTTGAAAGGTCATTGTCAAGGTCATTTGGGCAGATTGAAAAATTCACCTTTTTGTTGTTTAGAGTATATGCACGTGTAATACATCTAATGTTACTGATTTCGGTATGTAGGCTTCATATCTGATATTATTTTCGTCTTTCGGGGTCATCTTCACCTTGAAAGGTCATGGTCAATGTCATTTTGTTACATCGATGACACCATTAGGCAAACTTTTCATCATTCGGTAAAAGTAAATTGTTACGTATTGCTGTTCTTCACTGTGACCATATACACAGAAATTGAGTTTGACATTGTTACGGTAAGAGAGTCTTTTGTTATTCTTATTGTGGAGGACCTGATCCGGTCGCTTTAGTGAGAGATATTCTGGAATCACAAGGACAAAGCTGTATACCCATTGTCCAGTCCTGGCATAGTTGCAGGTACTGCAATTTACACTGGCTGAAGAACAGTGTTGCCCTCTGATTGGAGAAGTGGAGGAGTTGCATCAGGACTTCCGGGAATTTGAGAAGGAGTGCGAGGCCAAGTCTGAGCTCTGCCAGTTGTTTTGAGTTTGGCTGCAGTTGGTCGCCGTCATCAAGAACGCTGTAGTATCAGAGAGAGAAATAAACTGGAATATACTTGCGGCTACTGTCGAGGATTCTATGCGAATCTTTGCATAATGTGACTGCATCAACTATCTACGTTATGGATCGTGGTATCTAGAACAAGTCAGTGTTGAAGTTCACTCATCCTGAGGTCTACCGGCGCTTCTGTGTGAGCCAGTGGGTTGTTGAAGATCGCTCAGTATGGTTCTTCGCTGTTGGAGGTGGCACGAAGGTCGAGCAGACCATCCAGCGAGTGTCAAAGGGTCCTGGAGGTCACTATGTGGTAGGAGCCACACGCAATGCCACTCCCATGGCAGAGTCTGAGCTCTTGTTCCACGAGATCGGGTCTATCACCAGACTTCTGAACTTTCTCACCTCTAACCACCCCAAGAGCCACACAGAATGCCATCTACAGCATGCATTGAGTACCACTCGCCGTCTTGCATTTAGCCATAAGGTCTCTAAGCTATTATAACTTTGTGCTAGAGTGGGAGAATCCATACTCGGTGACAGACCCGTGCAACTGCACAACCTGCTCACAAAGGTGGCTGCTCACCGAAAGATGGCTACCCGCCTGCTCAACTTTCTTGAGAATCGTGAACATGCCTACCGCTCACACGGACAGGAGAAATTAGTTGAGAAGACCAAGAAAATTAGCATGACTTCATCGAAATCGAAACTGCCACGGTTCACAGACCAACCTCAGAAGACACCATCAACAATGGAGAAGGAGAAGAACGACCTCTCATCCAAGGACGTGGCAGAGGTGCATAGGAACATGGACATTGCTAGGGAGTGCGGCATGGACGTCAGACAGATACTTACACACAATTTGCTCTCAGCATCTCCACTGTTCGAATTTACCGAATGATGGAAATTTTGCCTAATGGCGTCATCAATGTAACAAAATGACATTGACCATGACCTTTCAAGGTGAAGATGACCTCGTATGGCGAAAACAATATCAGAAATGAATTCTACATACCGAAATCAGTAACATTAGATGTATTACACGTGCATATACTCTAAAAAACAAAAAAGGTGAATTTTTCAATCTGCCCAAATGACCTTGACCATGACCTTTCAAGGTGAAGATAACCCCGAATGGCAAAAACAATATCAAAAATGAATTCTACATACCGAAATCAGTAACAATAGAGGTATTACACGTGCATATACTCTAAGAAACAAAAAAGTGAATTTTCCAATATGGTCGATGGTGGCCATATTGGATTTGGCCGTTTTGGGGTGTTCCCATGGTCAGATTTTGGGGGATTTTGGATATGTTATTCAACAATTTTTTGAAACCGTTTAAAAAGCTTCTGAAGCAATTTTGCCCATGGTTAACTGCAAGTTATTGGTAAGCCCCTATAATTGTTGGTATTTCCCGCCAATCCGCCATTTTGAAATCCATTTTTGGGGTGTTCCCATAGAAGGATTTTGTCGGATTTTGGATATGTTATTCAGCAATTATTTATGGGCAGGAAACCGTTTTAAAAGCTTCTGGAGCACTTTTGCCCATGGCTAACTGCAAATTATTGTTAGGCCCCTGTTATTATTGGTATTTCTTAGGAAACCGCCAATCTGCCATTTTGAAATCCATTTTTGGGGGTGTTCCCGTGGAAGGATTTTGTCGGATTTTGGATATGTTATTCAGCAAAGGTTTCTTAGCAGGAAACCGTTTAAAAATCTTCTGAAGCAATTTTGCCCATGGCTATCTGCAAGTTACTGGTAGGCCCCTATTATTGTTGGTATTTCCCGCCAATCCGCCATTTTGAATTCTATTTTTGGGGGTGTTCCCGTGGAAGGATTTTGTCGGATTTTGGATATGTTATTCAGCAATTTTTTCTGAGCAGGAAACCGTTTAAAAAGCTTCTGAAGCAATTTTGCCCAGGTCAAACTGTATATTGCCTGGACTATAGGCAAATTTTAGATTCTGTCTGCATCCTTCAATTCAGACAACTCCGAACATGGTGTCGACTACCAACTCTGGATGGGAATCCATTGCTTGGGCTCTTCGTTTCTGCAGCAGCTCGCCAGTGGTGACTCTTGTACTCATCTGAACACAATTAATTCGCTTATTGATGAAACCTTTTTGTTTATGACTTTAACACCACTTCGGTCAACGCAGGCAACGCTTTTGTGAAGTAAATACAATATAAAGGCGCTATAGTAAGTGTTTGGGTGTATATGCGGATGCATATACATCCGCATCCGCAAGGTCTAATGTAGAACTAGCCTGTTAAAATCGCAATGGTAAACTCTAAATTTCTAAAGCGCTACTCTAAAGGCAAGCCCAAGCACCATCTTTATGGTCACGAGCGCAGATTCCCGCACAGGGCATCTACACGCTAGTTCGGCAAAATATCCCTTTTCGGAAAAACCCTGTTACTCAGTGCCGTCTTTAGCAGTAAGCCTATTGCAGGCCCTGGGTAAGGCAATTATGCATTGAGCCTCTGCGGAGATAAAAAAAAAACTAAATTAAACGGTTTTATTTTTTGGTACCTCCAACGTTCACTTTGTAACAAAATAAATGTTTACAACAAAAGCTTTTGAACAATATAGGCCTAACATAAGCCTTGAAAAACACAAATATTTCAACATATTGTGGAGATCATTTACTTTTGCCATGAGGTGCAATTGTTTTAAGCTGACACCCATGAGGCGCGGCATGGTAATTACCTTAATTCGACACCCTGTGAGGTGTTTATTTTGTGTTGGCACCCATGAGGTGCTAGGGAGCTTTGCTTTGTTTCGACATATCGTGTAGGGTGCTGTACACGTATTTATTTGGCTGGGTGCGGTTTCGTATTGACACCCTGTAGGGTGCTCCGTTATTTGGCTGCGTAGCCTGCGTGAGAATTTCATTTTGGCACCCTATGGAGCGCTGTGAGGTGCCTGTGTCGAAACACCCTATAATCCAATATGCCATATGGAGTGCTGTTGATTAGATGTATTGCATTTATGTAGATCAGCATCGAAAGAACTGAGATGTCACTCTGCCATGGGGATCTGAGGCGTGGCCGATGCATTACGTACGGTTCTAATTAGATATTTCGACACCCATTATACGAGGTGACGTTTTGGGCCTATCGATTGGTTGGGACCATGGGTGCCCTTTTGTACTGACACTTCGTGTCTTAGGTGATGAGTCACCCCGGTGCCCGATACCTCATGGAGGAGCCCAAGGACAGAGTCTGGAGGACGGTCTGAGAATCGGCCTTTTTGTATTGTATTGTATATGGGCATTTATAAAGCGCCTCTCGCGGTATATACCATTCAGAGGCGCTCCCAGTGCGCGAGACCCCGAGAGAAAAAGCAGGATTTAAGGTGAGAAAAGGAAGAAGCAACGCTACCAGAGAGAATGGTGGTGCGGACAGAAGGAGGAAGTCGGTTCCAAAGTGAGGGACCTATGCAGGCAAAGGACCTGGACTGAGCCATAGTTGTCCTGACACGAGGAACTAAGAGGTCAAGACGATCAAAAGATCGGAGACGACGCAGCGAAGCAGCAGAATGAGGCCGTTGAAACAGATCACGTAAGTACTGTGGAGCAAAACCCAGCTGAGATTTAAGCACAAGAATAAGCACTTTGAATTGTATACGGGCAGAGAGAGGGAGCCAATGGAGGTGTTCAACCATGAAGGTGGAGATATGAGAGAACCGAGGAAGGCGGGCAATGAGTCTAGCAGCAGCATTGAGTACGGACTGGAGAGGAGAAAGACGGATCTTGGGAAGGCCAATAAGGAGAGAATTACAGTAGTCAATCCGAGAGCACACGAATGCATGAACAATTGAGGTGAAGGTCGAAGATGAGACAGACCGCCGAATAGCCCGGAGACGCCTTAAGTGGAAGTAAGAGGAGCGGGTGAGGTTGGAAATGTGCTCAGCAAAAGTGAGCGCGCTGTCCAGAGTGACACCTAAGTCACGAACACTGGACGAGAAAGTGAAGTGAGGAAACCTATCAGACAGGAGCACGAAATCAAGCTTTTTGAGTTGCTGAGGGGTTCCAAACCAGATGAATTGAGTTTTGGAAGAGTTTAGAGAAAGGCGGTTTGAAGACATCCAGCAATGAAGATCTTGAGAGAGAGCCTCAATGGACCCAGTGAGAAGCAGTTGAGCAGATGGAGGCCCATGGACAAAAGCCTGAACATCATCAGCGAAAAGGTGACCAGCCGCCCCGTGTTTAGAGAGTAGGGAAGGAATGTCAGCTGTATAGAGAATGAAGAGAAGCGGGCCAAGGACCGAACCCTGAGGAACACCAAGTTTTACCGAGACCCACCGAGTTCTAGAATCACCGGAGATGATCAGTTGAGAGCGTTCAGACAGGTAAGACCGAAACCAAAGGAGAGGAGTGCCCTTTAGACCAAAAGAAATCTCAAGGCGCTGGAGGAGGATTTCATGGTCGACCATGTCAAAGGCTGAAGAAACGTCATAAAGAGCCAGAAGAGTAAGTTGAGACTTATCAACAGCAGAATAGATCTCTGATAGCAGGGAGAGGAGGGCAGTTTCTGTAGAGTGATTAGCTCTAAAACCAGATTGGAAAGGTGGGAGAAGTCCAGATTGTTCCAAGTAGGGAAGAAGCTGCATAGAAACCAGCCGTTCAAGAGTTTTAGAAAGAAAAGAAAGGTTAGAAATAGGTCGATAGTTCTGACAGAGGTTAGTGTCAAGATTTGGCTTTTTAAGTGAGGGAAAGACGACAGCCCGTTTTTGTGAGGCCGGGATATAGCCCTCAGAGAGAGACCTATTGAAGAGGTACAGAAAGAACGGAGCAAGGTCATCCAGAATATCGGTAACAATGAAAGGGGGAAGTGGGTCTAATTCACATGATTTTAAATTCACAGATGAAAAAACTGAACGAAGAACAGAGTCAGTAACAGGTCGAAATCCATCGAAGACAGCTGTCGTCGAGGTGAACGTCGGAGGAGGAGCATCGGCGGTGGTAGCACGAAGACGGTCGGTCCTGGCAGTAAGCATGTCGAGAAAGTCGTTGGCGGAGAAGGCAGGAGTCTCGGAGGAGCGAGATGATCGGCCAAGGAGACCAGAGATGGAGGACCAGAGACGCTTCGGATTCTTGGCATTCCGAGAGACTAGATTTTCCCAGTAGGCAGCCTCCTTATGGTGGAAAAGGCGATGGAGGGCACGTAGAGCTATTCATCGGCCTAGAAGTCTCGACTAACTGGAGAAGAGTATCGTCGACAGTTGCGATAGTTCTCTTGATGCTGAGTCGTGGTTGCGATAGTCATAGGCTGCGATACCTGTAGGCCTAGCCTATATTGCGGAAGTCATAGGTTGCGATACCTGTAAGCTTATAGTGCGATAGTCGTAGTTTGCGATATGATATCAGTACGTTGCGATAGTTCTTTCGCTGTTGAGTTATGCGTCGCTGCACATGTAGGACTAGTTCTGTTGTGGCGATAGTGCGATTTTAGTTTGGATACTTCTGTGCACGTTGGATTTATGCGATTAAAACAGACTTCTACGTTACTTCATTGTCGACTCTGTTAAGCCTCTTGATAGACCACGAGAACCGGCCGGCCGGACCTGGCCTATTACTTGAGGGGTGGGGTTTTTAGATATCGTGGTAAGAGCTCTGAACCTCGCACCGCCTCAGAAACCAAGAACACCCCGGCTTCGCGACAATATAATTGATAATTAATTGGTAAACCGTAGGCCTACAGATAGAGATGGTACCATATGAATTATTTATTATTAATCAACACAAACGTTTGCGAATTTTTTTTGCAGAGAATTGCTTTATAATTGGCTTGAAGTCAGTGGTCTTCAGTATAATTTATGTCATTTTCTATGCACGACGAGTGAAAGCCAGTTCAACTGCTGCCGCCCCATTCTGCTGCGAAGCTGATTCTTTATAAGTTTCTATGTTGAAAATGAACGTTCCTCTGTACAGTTGTCACCAGCATGCACTTCAACACTGCATGAGTGCAGTTTCAACATTGGGGAACACAGATTTAAAGTTTGCCCCTCTGTGTGTCGTAACTGATATTTGTTTACATTTCCGCGTGTACACGAGGATTATACGTCTACAGTACTTGAGTCATTTTCCGTGTAATGATGTCTGTCAAATACACAGCACAACAGCTCAATCTACTCCGTTCGTTTGCCCAGCGCCCTTGTCGCTCACTTCGAAAGACGCTATTCTATTACCAGATTTGGTGCCCGGCTGTTTATCGTTCATCCATCAATAACGTTACTTTGTCTCTACCTGGGAAAGTTTCATCGTCTTCGTCGTCTTCCATTCCGGCGTCCAGCTCTCATTTGGGCCCTGATGAGCTGGCTGCCCATGATCGATCTACTTCTGATCCTCTCGCTCCTGATCAGTCTCTTCAGGACGACAAGCGACATCCAGGGCTTCGAATGGCTACCTGGAATGCCCGTTCTCTCTCGGTCAAATTCGCTTATGTAGCACAAACTCTTCAAGAAAGACAACTCGACGTCTTAGCCGTTACGGAAAGCTGGCACCATGGTTCTGATGACGTGCCTCTTCTTCGTGCTGCTCCGTCCGGTTTCTCCATCTACGACCGCCCCAGAGCCTCTCGTCCAGATGACAGCTCGGTTCGTGGTGGGGGTATCGCTGTCTACATCCGCTCTACACTTCGAACTTCCGTAATTCCACTTGATCCGGACATCACTTCATTTGAGGCGCTATGCCTTACTATTTCTACATCCCATGGACCATCAACTCTTCTGGCTCTCTACAGACCTGGCTCTGCTCCTCTAACCGGAACGTTTTTTGATGAGTTTTCATCTGTTCTGGAGAGTCTAATCACAAGAAACAGTCAGCTGGTTATTTTAGGTGACTTCAACATCCATCTAGAAGACTCCTCAGACCCATCTACTCTACGGTTCCTTGATCTACTTGCTCAGTTTGACTCCGTCAGCATGTAAATCAGCCCACTCATGTGCTCGGCGGTATCCTTGACCTGATCATCACGTCTGACGAAGTATCTGTCTGTGATCTACACGTTCACCCGCCGACTTTGTCCGATCACCAGCTCGTTGAGCTAACTCTTCCCTTCTTGCATCTGCAACCCATACATGTCATTCGTATGGTGCGTGGCTGGAAGACCCTCGACTATAAAGTATTCCGTGATGCTCTTCGCTGCTCAAAACTTGCTTCTGACTCCTCTTCACTGGATGTCTTGTCGGTGGCTGACCTGTTTGACCTTTACTCCACCACCATGAACGAAATACTGGATAAATTACTACCTCAGCGGAGGGTCAAAATGCGCATGCGACCACTTGCTGTGTGGTTTGACAGCGAGTTCCGCCAGTATCGTCGACGTACACGCTGTCTTGAAAGACGCTACCGTCGCTCGAAAGATCCGGCCGACCACCTGACGTGGGTGACTCAACTCCGATCGCTCCATCGTCTATATCACCGCAAGGAGGCTGAATTTTGGGAGAGACTCGTCGCTCGAGATGAAAAGAACCCAAAACGTCTCTGGTCTTCCATCTCGGGACTCCTGGGCCGAGCCTCCCGTTCGTCTTCCTCTCCTGCATTTTCGGCCAATGATTTCCTCAGAATGATGACAGAAAAGATTGCCGGCTTACGTGCTTCAACCGCCGACTCGCCTCCACCTGAATTCACACGCACGGACTTCAAGTTTGGTGACTTTCGTCCCATCCTTGAGGCTGATCTTCGACGTGTTCTCAGCTCTTCAAACCAGAAATCTTGTGAACTGGACCCGCTTCCTCCGTTTATTCTTACTAATGTTTTGGATGATGTTGTCCCATTTTTGATATATTTGTTCAATAGGTCTCTAGCAGAGGGCCATCTCCCTCCATCTCAGAAGCAAGCTATTGTCTTCCCTTCCCTCAAAAAACCTAATCTTGACTCACAAGTATGTTCTAACTATCGTCCTATTTCTAACCTTTCCTTTCTCTCTAAAACTCTTGAGAGACTTGTCTCGCTTCAACTTCTGCCCTATCTTGAACAGTCTGGACTCCTCCCTTCTAGTCAATCAGGGTTTAGAGGTCACCATTCTACGGAAACTGCCCTCCTCTCCCTTCTCTCGGACATTTATACTGCCATTGACAGGTCTCATTTGACGCTTCTAGCGCTCTTTGATGTTTCCTCGGCCTTCGACATGGTTGACCATGAAATCCTACTTCGACGTCTTGAACTATCTTGTGGTCTCAGTGGTCTCCCTCTTCTTTGGTTCAAATCTTACCTCTCTGACCGTACTCAGAGGATTGTCCTTGGTGACTCCAGAACTGCCTGGGTTAGAGTTGAGTATGGTGTCCCACAGGGTTCTGTCCTTGGCCCCATTCTGTACTTACTCTACACAGCTGACATACCTTCTATATTTACTAAACACTTTACCTCTGGTCACCTTTATGCAGATGACGTTCAGATCTTTGTCCAAGGCCCATCCTCTCAGCAGATCTCCCTTGTTGGATCCATTCATTCCGTGTCACATGATCTCCACTCTTGGATGTCATCAAATCGACTTAACCTTAACTCTTCTAAGACCCAACTGATCTGGTTTGGCACTAAACAGCAACTTTCTAAACTTGATATCCCACTTCTGTCGTCAATATACCCTGCTTTTTCATTTTCATCCAGTGTTCGGGATTTGGGTGTCACCCTTGATAGTACCCTCTCGTTTTCTGAACACCTCTCCCACCTGACACGTTCCTGTTTCTATCATCTGAGGCGTTTGAGGGCTGTAAGAAGATCAGTTTCTCCTTCAGTGTTCACTACTATGGTCCATGCCTTCATTTGCTGCCGCATTGACTATTGCAATTCATTGTTTGCTGGGCTCCCTAAAGCGCGCCTTTCATCTCTGCAGTCTGTTCTGAATGCGGCTGCCAGGCTCATTGCCCGTTTTCCTCCCTTCTCTCACATAACTACCTTTATGACTGATGTACTTCACTGGCTTCCTGTTGCTTCCCGCATCCAATACAAGGTTCTTCTCCTGGTCTCTAGGACTCAACTGGGAAAAGCTCCTAAATACCTCTGTGACCTAATGCGCAAACCTCTATCTGCTCTGTCTTCCCGCCCTCTTCGGTCTGCTGACCGCTTTGATCTGCTTGTCCCTCGCGCAAGGACTTCGATGGCTCAGCATCGTGCTTTTGCCATCCTTGGCCCTTCCCTTTGGAATGACCTGCCCCCCTCTCTCCGTAGCAAGATATTGCTTGGGATCTCGCCTTCTTCTCTCCGCTGCCCAAAGACCTTTCTTTTCCCTCGGGGCTGACACGCTGGGAGCGCCTCTGAATAGTCTATGCTGTGAGAGGCGCTTTACAAATAATCATATAAGATAAGATAAGATAAGATATTCTGTACAACGCAAGGAGCTAGAGCCTCACAATTTTCATCAAGAACCATGTAGTGCTAAGATGCGCGCATTCATATTTTAGAAGGTCACGATAATATTATCAAGGTTTTTGTGCATACACATTAGCCAGATGTTCAGACTGTTTGTTTTGCTCGTCAGAACCAATTAAGTGTTTTCAATTGACTGAAGAGGGAAAACAGATTTCAAAACCACGAATAAGCTTCTGCACGTTTTGTCAGGTCAGAAGTCAGGGAGTCCAGACCAGGGAGGAATGTTGCCACCTCAGGGCATATTTTAACTTTACAACTAGTGAGACAAAATGTTCCAGTAGTTTTAGGATTTGTCCCAGTAGTTTTAGGATTTGTCCCAGGCAATGAATGTTTAAAGTACAACTAGTGGGACAAATGTTGCACGAGTTTAAAGATTTGTCCGAGTAGTAAGTAAGAAGAAAATTTTTGGAGGTGAATTCCTAACAAAATTTCATCAACTTTTTTGAGAGATCAATTCGCCCGACTTTGTCCCAGTAGTGTAAATCTGTTAAAATATGCACTGTGCCACCTTGAAGTTTTCACTTAGAGCAATAAAAAGCGAGTTCTTCCTAAAAAACCGTTTGCCATCTCAAAGTGCGTGGAGGTCACGCACACATTATTAATATTTGTTTTGGTCTTTATAATTTGGGGGTGCAGCACCGGCCTTTGGGGCGTGCGAACCGTGTGGGACCCGCAACTTGGAGGCCGGAAAATTTCACAGAAAATTAACGTGAACAAGACATCCTAATAATAAAAAACAATGAAAAACAATTTGACTTGTGTCATGTGTAGGGGATCCGTACAGTATATTCTGCACGGGGCCCAAAATATCCTAGAGCTGGCACTGGGAGCACCTGGAATCGTGGGCCCCTGGCGACTGCCCAGCGTGCTCATGCCTGAAGACGGCACTAGGACGCCCCACCTACCTTGAATTCTAACCATCTGAATTTTCCTGGTTTTACTCCTTTTGATGAGTTCACTCTGCCGGAAGTTGATAAGCTCTTCAGTGACTCCTCGAGCCACCAAGCACTGTGAGCTAGAGTATACTCTAGCTCCAGCCTGGATAATTAAATCCCTTCGACATATTTTGTCCCCATCTTAACCCTGTTCATAAATTCCTCACTGAGCTGGCCATACGTTACGTATACCTCCCACAAGCGTGCCATTATCCGACCTCGCATAAAAAACAATGCCTTGACCCTTCTGATTCTTCTATCGAACTACTGCCCAATCTCTATAATCTGTCATTCATCTCCAAACTTGTTCAACAGCGTGTTGAACAAGTTTGGAGATGAAGACATTGACAATGCCAAGTCTCGCTTAATAACCTGCTTCATCGAAATCCAAACATGGTGCGCATCTATATGCGCCTGGAACTGAATGCCCCTACGACAAAACTGATCTGGTTTCACCGCCATCTGATGCCCAGCTCGCACATACTTCACACTGTCATCAACCTCGGCCCGGGTTGTTCCATCAAACAGCTGATGTTGTCCGAGACCCTGATATTCTCCTTGACAATTCATCCTCTGTAAAAAATCAAATCTTCTCGATAACCAAATCCTGTTTTTTACATCTCAGACGTTTACGGCAAGTCAAGAAAGTCCTTAACGAAAAGTCTCGGCACCCTAGTACAGGACCTGGTCATCGCTAGAATTGATTACTGCAACTCAGTCCTCTATGGCCTTCCTGCATCTACCCTTCAACCACTTACTACTGTTTTCCATCACGCTGCAAAGCTTATCAAGAACCTTAATCCTAACTGTCACCCCGGCTCTTCGTGAACTACAATGGCTTCCAATACAAGCTTGCATCAACTTCAAACTCTGTCTTCTTCTAATCTAATGTACCGAGTCTACACAAATTCTTCTCCTTCATACGTTTCTTCACTTGTTACACCCTGTTCTTCTCTACAATCCAGACGAGGACTATCTTCAAAACTAACCTTAAAACTTATTTGTTTAAGATGTACTACGATTGATTTGTCTCTTATGCGCTTTTGTGCAAGATTCCTTACTGGTTTATGCGCGCTACAAATGACAGTTTAATAATAATAATAAATAATAATAATAATAATAATAATAATAATAATAATAATAATAATAATAATAATAATAATAATAATAATAATAATAATAATAATAATAATAATAATATCCCCCAAGACGTCTAGATTAAACACTGCTCGCCAGTGGTTATTCCTGTACTTATCTGAACACTGTTAATTCGCTAACTGATTTACCTTTTGTTCTTTATGAGCACCGTTTCGGTCGGCACAGATCTCGCCTTTATGAAGTACGCATCACAAAAGGCGCTATTGTAAGTATACCCCGTGATCGATCGAGTCAGTCGATCAAGTCGATCGAAACTCGGCCAAGTCGAGTCGGTCGAAAAATTGTCGACTCGATCGACTTGCAAGTCGAGTCGATCATATGTTTTGACAAGTCGAGTCGATCGTTGTTTCCTCGACTCGACTCGACTTTGAAATATTTTCTTACTATTTTTAGCGGCTACCTCACAAAATGACCCACATGATGTGATGACGTAATGCTTAGTAAACGCACAACTACCGTATTAACCTGATTTGAAGTTCAGTGCAAATTATGAGCCTCATGGTGATTTCTGCAGATACTTTTTTCACAGTTTAACGGTGAAAATGGAAAGATTAAGATGCGTTAAAAATGCGCAAGTTTCAGGAAATTTCAGCTCTGTAGTCAGTTATAACGACGATCTCAAAACGTTCGACTGTCTGTATATAGGCCTATTATTAGGACGGAACTGAATCCTTCGATTTTGGCCAAGAGCAGTGGCTCGGAAAGTGTTTAAAAGTTGCGTGAGCTAACCTCAGCCAAGTATGCTACAGACCTAAGATGGATAGAATTATACATTATATCCGATATAACCAATAAGAATATTTTGTCATTTCTTACAATAAGTGAAAAAGTTTATTATACATGGCCTACATATTCATGAAATGAAACGCGTCTATAGCACAATAAGTCAGTAACTACGTTAGCAAGCATCAAATACAAAGCGCCAGCCAAAAGTTGTGTGAGCAATCACTGAGCATGCTTCTGCCTCGGCGCTACAGAGCCAAAACTTGTGTGAGCATTGGCACCTTTGGCGCCATGGCTCCCGGGCCCATGGCCAAGAGAGACAGTCCAAGTCGACCAAGTCGATCGTTTATTTGCCAAGTCGATCGAGTCGACGAGAGGTCGACTAGTCGACAAAGTCGATCGAGTCGATCGTCGGCCGAGCCAAGTCGATCGTAGCAGCTCGACTCGATCGATCACGGGTTATAATTGTAAGCGTCTTGTTATAATTATTTTTTTGCTCTGGTTTCTGAAACTCTGGACATTTTTTTACCAAGTATTTGTCAACGAGGTAATTGAACCTTTTTTGGCCAAGGGCCCGATTGCATTTTAGAAAAAATGTCAAGGGCCGCAAGTACGACGTAATATATTTATGTAGGCCTATGTATGTAAGCATCTGGTCACTTAACAAAATGCGTTTTAATTACCTTGCAAAAGCCTAACAACGACTTCGTAAATGAAAACAATGAAGACTCAAACAGAATTCAAAACCAATTTTTACTTAATTAATCTAGCTTAGGCTATTTCACGTTCAAATCTAATTATGATGCGTAAGTTGCTATTATAAGCATGCATAGCTAATGAGATGGTTGTGACTGAATGAGTCGAACTACTTTATCTATATTGGGCTGCAATTCGGTTGTTGCAATCTTCAAAATGGAGTTGAAATTGTTATCGGTCGAATTTGATCTTAGTTTGTTCTTATTGGTGTTCTTGATCGAAAATGTTTGTTCACACAAATATGTATTTCCAAATGCTGAAAACAATGTTGAAGCCATTTCCTTAATTTTTCCATATTTGTCAGGACAAAGAGTGATGAAAAATATTAAAATGTGAGTTTCCTTAAAGGCCACTTTGAGGTCAGCTGAACATCTAGCGAGGTCACACGTACGTCTGGCACTCTTTTGGGAAAAGTGAGCATGTCTCTAAATGCGCAAGATTGCCAGACTGCAGATTTGAAACGAAGGGCTGTAGTTTCAATTGAAAAGCTTTTAACTCTTGCAACAGGTCAAAGATAAAGTGTTCTTCACTGTGGAGGTCATGATTCAACATATTCAGATGACCTGTGATAGCCTATCTGTAAGAAAGGCCAAGTCAGACAGCCATGCCTTATCATCAAACACAGCGGTTTCATTACCCTTCTCAATTAGAAATTGTCAGTAGTACAATGAAGTTTTAATATAGTTTATATAATTTCTGTTCGCGGGCCACTTTTTTTGTCATTTCAAAGTGCCCCGAGGGCCGCACAGGATAAGTCCGGGGGCCCGGCCACATGCGGCCCCCGAGCCGCGGGTTGTTCACCTCAGTAAGAACGGTATTTGCTACGCTTTTATACAGGCGTCGATGGTTATAATATACTATAGTAGTTGGGTGGTGTTATCTGAACTTTTCGAAAATCAGTATAGGCTCAAGAGGTTTGAAAGGTCCAAACTACTAGGACAGAGTCTATCTAATCGGCAACGAAGAAGATTTTGCTAGACGCCGATTCATTCAAGTCGTTGAAGTCGCGTATGAAGTGAAGATTCCTAAATTAGTTACGATGTCTTTATCGAAAGAGATAAACGCCATAACGGAGTGTTCCATATGCACGGAGCCGTTCGTCGATCCTCGAGTCTTACCCTGTGTGCATACGTTTTGTCTCAAATGTTTAGAGGCTTACGGAAAAACCAAGAAGAGCGAGGAAGGATTGGCCTGTCCACTCTGCAGAGCAAAGTTTGATATACCGTTTTCAGATCTGCCGGTAAACTTCTTCATTCTCAAGCTGATCGACGTGAACAAAGTAACCCGTAAGCCAAACGAGAACGTTTCCTGTGATGCATGCAGCGGCCAATATGACGAGGACGACGACGATACAGAGGAGGCGAACCTATCAGTCGAAATTGCCACCGTCTACTGTTTTGACTGTCGCCAAAGTCTGTGTAGGAAGTGCTTTCGTGTTCACAACAGACTGAGACTTAACAGGTGTCATCAGGTGGTCGAATTCGGCAAGAAACAACCAGACGAGCTGCTGAAGATCAGTCCAACCTACTGTGAAGCTCACCAGGATGAAATTGTCAAGTTCTTCTGTTCCGACTGCGAGAAGTCGATATGCATGTCGTGCTACGTCGAGTGCCACAGTTCGCACAAGTGTAGCAACGTCGCAAAAGTTGCCGAAGAGTTTCTGGAACAACTACAGGAAGACGTCACGAAGGTTTCCGGACACATCGAGAAGTGTTTGTCGGAAGAGAAAAAGTTGGCGACAAAAAAGGAACAATTTCTTCAACTGATCGAGAGAAAAGAAGTGCTTGCAAATGACAGGATAAAGGAGATGAGGGAACTGGTGGAAGCTCACGGTAAGCAGATTTTTGACGACTTGGCGTCAGTGAGAAGAGTAAAACTGAAAGAGTTCGAGATTGCCGGAAACGAAATACAGGATCGTCTAGTAATGATGGATAGCTTCAAGAAATACAGTCAGGAAGTAATGATAAAAGCAACGCCAGCAGACGTCACACGTGTAGGCAGCATGCTAAAGAAAAGAGCAGCCGAACTACACACAATGCGATTGGATAACGACCTCTGCACGTACGACATAGACATTCACTCATTAAACATCAGGCAGCTTTTGACAAGCCATGATGAAAATTGCGTCGGGGAGGTTGTCTTGTACAACAACAGAAAAGGTAAAAAATATTTATTTACTTAAGGCTGGATTTCTGAAGAATATATTGGAGATTTTAACAATCACATGCACAATTTGGAACAAATTGGAGAGAAGAATTTATGAAGCTAGTTAAATTACTAGAACGAAATCGATACTTATATTCTCTGATCATTAGGTTTGGTGTTCCATTTATGACTTTAGACGTTTGTAGCGTACATTCACACACTCAATTTAGAGCATTTCTAGTAAAGAAATTAGTGGTCCTCTTGATGATGAAAACTGCATGAAATTTTCCTTTCTTTTTAGGCCTATATAGGCCTATGACTGGAATTGTCACTGCAAAAACAACTGAAAATAAATTTGAGACACAAAGTAAAAACATGAACAAGTTCCATTCAGAGAGAAAGTTTGACGGTCGTAGGCTAAAGTGACACAAAGTTCCCCGCTTTTCTTATACAGAGGTATATGTTGCCATTGGAAATATCAGAAATTAAAAAATATAAGAAAGAGAGCGAGAGCGAGAGCGAGAGAGAGAGAGAGAGAGAGAGAGAGAGAGAGAGAGAGAGAGAGAGAGAGAGAGAGAGAGAGAGAGAGAGAGAGAGAGAGAGAGAGAGAGAGAGAGAGAGAGAGAGAGAGAGAGAGAGAGAGAGAGAGAGAATGAATAGGATTACAACCTGTGAAGCCTGCACATTAAGGGGCAGATTAAGAGCAGATGAGAAAGTCAGCTTATGCCAAGAGCTTTGCCAGCTTGTGGAACGGGCTTAATGGGGATCGGTCATACTGTGGGGTGCCACTCCTTAGAGAGGAGTGTGTCGATTATAATCTTATTCAGTCGAGGATTTGAGATAGTGGATAAACGGTTATGTAATTGCTTACTTTTTCTACGTCTTTCTTTATTGTTGTGTCTACAGTTTGCAATTTAGAATAGTAACATTTTCATTTCAGATAACACAGAAGCTTATTTGTCATCAAACGCAGCATTACCGATGCAGTTGGACGCTGATACAGGAATCTTCGGAATGACAACAATCGGAAACAAATTCTATTTGCTGCGTACAGAAAGGCACGCAGTAGGGTCTGTCCAGGGTGAGAGACGAGTATTAGCTACTGGTCTGATCATTATGCAATTGCAAGATAACTTTTTTCTAAATGGCCGCAGTTGCACTCGTACTAATTACACACAGTGTAATTCTGTGCTTTTTCACCTGCAACTGTGGTACTCAAAAGCTACAACCGGAAAAACACTTGAGTTGGAGATTTCTGATCTTTATTTGGTTGAGGCGGATGGAAAGTCGACACACCTGACAAACTGCGTTACATTTAACCTAGATCCAACAGAAATGGGACAGCCTTCAAACATCAATCAAAACCTGACGTTAAGATCACCACAGAAATTGTATAAGCCTGGTTGGTATGGCATGAATATAAATATTCAGACAACTGGCAACAATCTGTCACTAAGAGTAACGGCATCGATTTCGCAGTTGGTACCCAGCAATTTGTATTCAAACAAAACGATTGTTATTCCAATGACATATGATTCCACTCCAGCATCTGCTGCAACAGTCTCTCCATCAAGTATCCTAGAAGTGTATGACATGAAGGTCAATGCATCCAATCCTGAGACTGCGGAGTGCATGAAGCCATCGAATATTGTGTTTCTACCACCGATTAACCCAACTGACATGGTGTCTTGCAGCTACTATGATTGTCTGTACATCGGGGATCAGTCTAATCCTAACATTCACAGAGTTGATTCAAGAGATCGAATGACCAAGTGGCTGGTACAAGATATCCCCGATGGGTTATCGGTCACATGCAATCATACCGTCCTTGTCACTTCCAGTCAAGTTGCCAAGCTTTTGGAGTACACTACGATAGGAGTTCTACTTCGAGAAATCTGCCTGACTGGAGTAATAACTCATCCCTCTCATGCTGTGGAAATCGTGAAGGATAAGTTCGTAGTGGCAACTGAAAGTGAACTTTATCAGGTCTCGCCGAAAGAGGTGAAGGCTAACCATGCAGAAACAGAAGGTGCGGAGAATGAGGTGGAGAAAGTAGGCAACATTACAGAAACCACAGAACCAAGGAAAGGGTTAGAGACCACATCCGTGGAAGAAGGTAACGGTAAACATGCAGAGCAGCAAAAGGATGAAGCACAAGCAGAGGAGGTAACCACAGTGGAAACAACTGCGCGGATGGCAAACGATGATGATACGCCTGTTTCCGAACCAATAATTGACAAAGCATCGGATGCAGAGAATCCAGAAGATGAGAAATTCCTGAAAGTAGTTGCGGAGAAACTTCAAGACATAGGCGCTTCTGGTGAGACGCCCATCAGAATATGCATTGATCAGTTTGGATTCATCTTTGTCCTGACTAAAACTAAAGTTCACTTACTTAGTCCTGAACTTAAATACATGCGTGAACTCATCACGTTGGGGAGTTTCGGAATGCAGGATCCGAAATATATTCATTTTCAACCCGAAAGCGGTCAGCTGTATGTTGCCTCAACTGCAGGAACTAAACAGTTCCTTGTGTTTCAAGTCACCGAAGGAAAGGTTGCCTGGAAGAAGTAACGGCGTCTTGAGACAGCATCAAATCATTACTCTACTAATAAAACAACTTTCTTGATGACTTTCCAATTCAAGCTAAGCAGACTGACTTTTAAGTCTTTTACTTTCATGATTCCAATTTGGAGGAATTTTTCGTACTTAGGCCTACTTTTCATGGCATTAGCACAAGGCGTTATGAACTAGGCTACTTAAACATGAACCACAGAACTAACGTTTTTCCGTGGTAGGCTACAGTGGTCTAAACTCGTTCTAATATAGTCTGTAGGATAGGCTTATGCTTTCATTCTTTCTAAATATGTCTGCAATAATTTGCGGTTAACTATTTGTGTGAAGCTTAAACTTTTCAAATAATATGTAGAATTCTAGCTGCACTTTAGGTACAATCGCAGTTGTAGCAGAACTGTCAAACGTGGACTGGCTTAATAGGCAACAAAGATTAGATGCTTTTCGTGAATCAGTGTTTTCAACTATATATAGTGCAAAAGTGATTTGCCGTTGTTTTAAGAAGCGTATCGAAACTTAACAGTACAATATGTCCCATCCGATGACAAAAGTTTATGGTCATTTATTCCAGTCACGTAGTCACTAAAGTCACTCTCATCACTGAACAGAAACAGTACACATGCGGAATTAAGGGCACGCACGTTATATCGGTAAAAATTTAAACGTGTGAAAGATATACATCATATTTTATATGCACATGCATACAACTTCATACAAGTATTCCTGATACCAGCCTTTCGTAATCGCAATAGTAAATTCCAAATTTCTAAGACGCTTCTCTCCAGCTTATTCACGAGGGCTGATTCCCGCGCAGGGTATCGGCACGCTAGTTAGGCAAAAATCTCTTTTTGGAAAATCATGTTGCTTCCAGGTATACCTATAGGCCATACAGGCGAGAAAAGCAACGCCAAAATCATCTAAACCCTTTTTCCATGGGCGTCCGCAGGGGGAGCATTTGCTCCTGGATTTTGGGCGTAGGCCTATGTTATAACACGATTTTCATTGCGAAAAAATTATTTAGGTAATTATTTAACCCAATGCTTGAATTGCTTACAAACCTAATGTTGCGGTGAATGAGCAATACTGTAGAGGCTTACTAGTAAGTCATTATTGCTGCGTCTAACGCGGCTGATGAGATCAATTACATTACATCGGGTAATCTGCTAGGCCTAAATCATCAACATCAGACATTATAGTAGAGTTTCGCTGATCATGTTTGAAATAAACAGTTCAAAGTTCACAGGTAAACAATTAAAGTCCTTGACCATTATTTATTTGTACAGTTGCAACGTGTTCATGAATATCAGTTCCATGTCAAAACGTTAGTCCCCGAGTCCATAATTTAAAACTTTGCTCCCCCTACAAAAATTTCTGCTGACGCCTCTGCCTTTTCCTCTCACATTATACCCCAGGTGTCGCCAGTGCAATAATGTCGGTGACGCCTGACCACGCATAATACAGCTGTAGCCACTGGCGGCGATCTTGTTTAACAGGTGGGGGGATACCAGGGACACTTTTGAACTAATCTGGTTGAAAAAGAGGTGAAAATCACGTGCGAACAAAATGTGTTGATTTTTTTGCTGTTTCTTCCAAATTTGGGGGGAGCGACTGTATACTGTCCCCCCCACTGTTAAAGTTGGGGATCTTGTCGTCTCAATTCCCCGGATCGCCGCCCATGGTTGTAGCCTGTTATTGTACTCTAGTTTATCCTAATGGGTAATCCAATAAGGACTGTTTGACTACTAAAACAATATCTTTAATAAATGCCTTATTTGGAAAACGATTATAAACGATACACGCGCCTCGCAGTCGATCGATGCAAGCAGGGTCGTCAACCCTCCTCCCCCTAGTCATTGGACCAACTTCCCCTTCCTCCTGTTCTTCGCCCGTGCACTTCCTCCCCCCCCCCCCCCGTTAATGGTGGCACACACACAGAAGGATCTTTCCCCCTCAATTTCTTGGATGGAGCATTTGCTCCAAGGCTTCTATGATGTAGACGTCCCTGGATGCAAGTATATCTAAGACATTGCTGTTATCACATTTAGGCCTATTACGATTACTGAATTATAGCATTCCATTGACGGAATACTCCCACTCCCGTTTTTGAGGGGATTTTGCCAGTCCCAAACCTGCCGATAAATCTAATCCAATCATAGGCGTAGACTCTGAAGGGGGGGGCAGCCGGGGCACGTGCCCCACCCCCAATAATTGAGATGGACTGTACAAACTAAGCAAAAAGTGTATGATGAATAACCAAATGCCCCGCCCCCAATATTTTGGACAAGTTTACGCCAGTGAATTCAATGACTTCTATAGCGCCTTTTTCATGATGTCCAAGAGATCAGTCGATGGTCACTTCGAGTGAAATCGCAATCAAGAATCATAATCCATGAGCCAGATCGATATCCAGATCGATATCCTAGGCATACATATCAGGGAAACCAGAAGCAGGCTACAACCGGTATGCAAGTTAAGATACAGTGGTCATGCAAATAAATATAAAGGAAGTAAGTAAGTAAGTAAGTAAGTAAGTAAGTAAGTAAGTAAGTTAGTAAGTATACTCTTTAATAAACGCTAGCAAACGCACAGCGCTTTACATACAATTTTACACAAAGAGGAAAGAAAATATATAGCAGTAACAGTAATAATGACGTTAGATGATAAATGAAATAATAGCAACAGAGCCTAACTGTACACTGTCAGCATACTACCCAGAAAACCTCGTCGGGTAGGCTAAGGGAGTCAAATCTAGGGAGAACTAGATTATGGGAACGAGGGCGCAAATCATACCCGGTCTTTAGAACGGGAGGTAGAATGTCATGGAGGAGGTAACTAGGGTTTTTGAGAATGCTATTAAAGAGATCACGATCAGCTTTTTGTGGAGTTCCTCAAAAGTATGAAAAGAAGGAGAAGGTAGCCAAGACGAACCAACTTACGAATAATTGCGCCCAAATGATCAAGTCTTCCTGCTTGTTGGCAAAGCCTAACCAAGTTAATCATCTACGTTATGACCATGGGCGTCTGGATGGGGTCAATGCCTCCTAGATTTGGCAAATATTTATAAAAAAAATAAAGTCTTTTGATTACTATAATTATTACAACAGTCCCAAAACGATTTTCAATGCAAAAAAACACTTCATTAATTAAGTAAGTCGGTGACCATTATTCATTTTTAAAGTTGTCACGTGTTCTGTATTAATGAATAATTTTGAATATGCAAAAACGTCGCCTTCCCCCAAGAAAATGTCCCCACAGATTATGGTTATGACAAATTGTCAACTGAATCGTTACTAAGACGTACAGACGTACCCGATTAGTGAAGAGATGTAGGCCTATACATGCAATAGCTGTAGGCCTGTAGCGACTAGGCCTACCATATTTCAGTGTATATATTGGATGATCGATATGTGATAATGTGCGCATCGTTTCTTTCAGGAAGTTGCAACAAATTGCTCTGATGTAGATCTTTGTTCAGTAATTTGTGCAGGTAGGCCTATATATAGGCACACCATCATGTATATAGACTAGGCCTATAGATGTAAATTGTTGTGGGCTGGCGCGTGTTAAAGTACGTGAACACTCGAATCCGTTGTGAGGGGCCTTGCAATGCTCTTGAACATGCACTTGAAACTTAATTTTATAATAGGCCTACATGACAAGTATTATCTTTGTAGTGTGACGGCATCTGCAAAGTATACCGGAATACCATAAGCCTGAATTTTGTATTCATTCACCTTATATAGGCCTGTACAAGCTCATACATTGCACTTGGACAACGGTCAGTTGGCCTAACGCTTGAAATTGACGAAAGGTTTGTGCTTTGATGACTTTGTACATCTTCATAATACAGTATGCACAGACAATTTTTTTAGACTCATTTCTACATGAACAGTTGACCAGTGTTCGCCGTTGTACATGTTAATTTCTACATTTAGTTAGTATATACTGTAAAGGCATAAACTATAGCATGACAGTGTAATATAAAACAGCATAGGCCTAGCTATGTCATAGTTATTATCATGAACTGCATTTTCTACAGCGCCACTCTAAGCGCAAAGCACAAGCTTAGAACCGATACATATAATAATAGGCCAATATATCATTATAGTATATAATGAGCTTCGTATCCCTGCCTACTTCAATATCGCCAGACCGTTCTTTTGATCATGATCTTGTGCTTGGTCTTGTCAGGCGTATCATAGAAGCTTTCAACTAGATGCGCTATATAAATCATCATCTACGATAATTTACGATCATGTACACTTTAGGTTTATTAATGGGATAAAGGTTCAGTAATGGGATATAATGTAAGTGCGTTTGAAGAACCTAAAGGCTACCAATTTATCTGTTTAACACAGGAAATGGGTAACGAGTTAACAAAAGCTGATTTGGATGAGTTGAAGCAGTCGACGAATTTCAGCCAAACGGAACTGGAGGAGTGGCACTCCAAGTTCGTGGGCGACTTCCCGAACGGACGGATTACGATGGTGGACTTCCGAAAGATTTATGGGCGGATGTACGGCGAGGGAGTCGGCACGAAACTGGCCGACAACATCTTCCGCGCCTACGATTCGGACGGAAATGGAGAGATTGATTTCAAGGAGTTTATGACAACGTTGAGCGTTGCATCGAAGGGAACGCCGGAACAGAAGCTGAAATGGTCGTTCAAGATCTATGATATTGATGGAAATGGAACGGTCTCCAGGGAAGAAGCGAGAAAAATTATATCAGTGAGTTAATTGGATAACATTGCCAAATTTATTAGCATACAATTCACATGGTCACAAACTTCACAATAAACCAGAGCATTATAGGCTACTGTACTGGTAATCCATAAAGTGAATTGTGAAAGAAAATGCTAAAATATATGCACAATATAATCACACTGGCACAACTGAGGGGATTGGAAACGACCCCTGGGGTGTGCAATAAAGTCTAAACTGTGAGGTCCAACGAAAGACTATAGGGGGTTGAACCTCCAACCCATACACCTAAGCCGTATTTTTTCTGGGTAACGGCTAGCTTGAGCAAATTTACGGCTGGTTTTTCGGCTAGCCGTAAAAGTGCGTGAACTACCTTTTTCGGCTAGAAATTCATACGTCAAAAAAAATTACGGCTTGAAAAGTAGTTCGTTCAAAAAAGTGTATCGACTATAGAGTTCCAATAAGCCAATTATTAGACATTAAAACAACTGTAAAACGTTGCCATGAAAAATGATGATTGGCAGTGGCACACAGAAAGTCATACGAAACAGTAGTTTCAGTAAGTGCAAACTTGTGGGCTAATCTACAAAGTCACCACTCGTTAGTTCGTCATTAGTATTCTCACTGACTTCAGGCTCAGACAGACTCAGTAACCAGTTTATTTTGACTCGGTGTTGGGTATAAAGACTCATTCGTATGCCAGAAGTGGAGTATGTCATCATCTGTAACAGAAAACAGTAACTGTCAACATTCTATTGAAAAACAAAACAATGTTCAGCACTCAATTAGCAATTCAGTCATGGTCACATATAGGCTACATCAGTCCCTCACACAGCTACATCACTCGTTAACACAGTAATACGTTATACATTACTTTTAAATCGACTTTTAAATATTCACTCAGTCTGAAAATAATTTGAGCAATAAATTGTCCAGGGGGTTGGGGATTCAAATAATTATGTTAAGAAACAAACAGACATTTCATGTTTTCAGTTCACATACGTTGCAGCGAGTTCACATTCAATTACGATTTACGAATATGTAATACTGATTGCATGTTAGGACCACAAATAGGGCTACCAGACATACATTAATAAGTGTAGGCCCAGCCGCCATAGCGGGAGAAAAAAGAAAGATACACAGAAAAAAAGGTGAAAATTCTGGTAACAGACTGCAGCCGCTTTTGAAACAGAGTGGTAAGAGTGTGCACTCTGCACTTACCTGCATGAGAGATAATTACTATTGCCGCGACTGCTCGAAACTTTCAGTTTAATGTTCAGATCAGCCAGTATAGCTTTCTGGTAATCCTGGGTTTTAGCGTCGGTAATTATTTACATTGCATGAGCGATGAAAACGTTTCACAGTTAAACTCAAACAAGAAGTTGGAAGATTGATGAAAATATCAATCAAACTAGAAGCCGGATGATCGATTAAAATATTACATAGTTAAAGTCAAACTAGAAGTTGGAATTGCGATAAAAATATATCGTTTTAGTGCCGATATTATTCCCGTGTATGACCGATGAAAACATTTTATAGTAAAACTCGAACTAGAAGTTGGAAGATTGACGAAAATATTCACGAAACTAGAAGCTGGATAATCGATTAAAATATAACTCAAACTAGAAGTTGGATGAACGATGATTATTTATTGTATATTGTATTAGAACGTTTCAATGAAAATAATTTCCGACGCTAAAACCCAGGATTACCGCTTTCTCATACCGCGACAACGGCGAGTCGGCGACAAACTAACGAATTTGTTTACACACTTCTTTGGCCTACTGCCGCCTCAACTTTAATTGACGGTGTTCCATCGCAAGAAAGTTTATTGTAAACAATACGCAGTTAGCAATAATCCAACGCACTTTAAGTTTTCGCTTAATTTTATCATCAATAATAATATACACAACAACCATAGATATATATCTATGACCACAACACACCGATGCACCATAGAATATTTAACATTGAATATAAAACCGAAACTAGAATATATGCAACCATAGATATAATAATATACGCAACATTGGACAGCCTGGTCCCAATTATAGACGATTAGACAGCCAAGTCACTCGCCGCTCATTGCGCACTAAGTTCTAACTAGCAAGCCAGCGTGGAAACTTTACAATCACAACCGTGTGCGCGGCTAGCCGAGAAATAACTCTCGGCGGTTTTTCGGCTAAGCCGCAAAATTTCCGGCGGTTTTTCGGCTTGCAGATATTTTTTCGGCTCGGCGGCTTACGGCGGCGGCTTGGGGGTATACTCCAACCCCCGACAATTCTCATGCTGGTCTGCCAGGAGACCAGTTTTGCATGGCAATTTCTAAGTTGTGTGTTTTTGTAGCCATGGTCTGGTTATATACCCTGTCAACTTGTCCACATGTAAGTAAGTAAGTAAGTATGTTCTTTAATATACCGCCTGCAAACGCACTGCGGCTCCTATATGGAGCCCATATAGGATCCATATTCTCATATGGGACCTATTTAAAGCCCATATGGGTTCTTTCTAATGCCCATGGAATTGCTGGCAGGGTAGTAACAAAGAGCCCGTGCAAACCACATAGAGGGTCTCTGTACATTCACTGCATGGGAAGATGGAATGCCATAAAGACAGGCGCTATATAATGAAAGTTGAGCAAATTAGGTGTAGTCGTATGAAATGCAGGTTTATAATATGCTTACCTTTTCGAATTTATTATTATTGGTCATACTGCAAAGTTTGAGGCCCCTATTCAGAACGAAAATTAAGTACTAGCACCTCTGAATAAATTTCTGGCATGCCCACCGGCGGCGATCTTGTTTGACAGGTGGTGGGAGACATGGAACACTTTTGACCTCATCTGGTCCAAAATGAGGTGAAATTTTTTTCGCGCTTGACCTTTTTGTGTTTTTTCAAAAATTCGGGGGACAACTGTATCCTGTTATAGATGAGTAAGTAAGTAGTCTTGTCCTCCTCGACCATCGGGATCGCCGCCCATGGGTATGAATACGAGTCACAGTAGGCTATAAATATATATGCATAATATCATACAGACTAATACACATTACTTTTATATGCATATAGACCTACGCAGGCCTAAGCCACAATAAAAGGTGTGCTGTTGTCTGCAGGCAAGTTATAAACTTCGAGGACTTCCGGGCTACAAGGAGAAGGCTCTGGATGCAGCCAATAAACTGTTCGAGACCCTAAAGAAAAAGCCAGGAGAAGAGGTGACACAGGATGAATTCGTCAAAGCAGCCAGCAACCCTGCCATTCGCGATATACTACAGGGAGCTTGGTGATCAGGACAAAAATGACAAGAACTATAGGTGTTGAAGTACACTATACAGACTTCGATACACTGCAGACGATTTAATTACGACCTCGGCCTTAGGCCTAGCCTATTTATACACGCACATTCATACATAAATATAGGCCTATACATACTGCATGCATTCATGAATATATGTATATATATACATACAGATGCATATATATATGTACATGATGCATATATATACATATATACATCTGTATGTATATATATATATGCATTATGTTAATATTTATGTGAATATTTATACAATACCACGAACATGCAATTAGAATTGCCATTCTCACTTCTAACTTAAAAGCCACACAATGTTAACCCCTTATGCGTGTGTGTGTTTCATGGATGGATGGTTGGATGGATGGATGGATGGATGGATGGATGGATGGATGGATGGATGGATGGATGGATGGATGGATGGATGGATGGATGGATGGATGGATGGATGGATGGATGGATGGATGGATGGATGGATGGATGGATGGGTGGGTGGATGGGTGGGTGGATGGTTCGATGGATGGATGCGTGGATGGGTGGGTGGATGGATGGATTGATGGATAGATGGATGGATGAATGGATGGATGGGTGGGTGGGTGGGTGAATGGATGGATGGATGAGTGGGTGGGTGGATGGATGGATGGGTGGATGGATGGATGGGTGGGTGGGTGGATGGATGGGTGGGTGGGTGGGTGGGTGAATGGATGGATGGATGAGTGGGTGGATGGATGGATGGGTGGGTGGATGGATGGGTGGGTGGATGGGTGGATGGATGGATGGATGGATGGATGGATGGATGGGTGGGTGGGTGGGTGGGTGGATGGATGGGTGGGTGGGTTTGGGTGGGTGGGTTTGGGTGGGTGGATGGTTGGATTAATGGTTGAATGGATGGATGGATGTATGGATGGATGAATGGATGGATGGATGGATGGATGGATGGATGGATGGATGGATGGATGGATGGATGGATGGATGGATGGATGGATGGATGGATGGATGGATGGATGGATGGATGGATGGATGGATGGATGGATGGATGGATGGATGGATCCATACACACACACCTTCCAGTAATCTCTCTCGTACTAAAGTGACGAAACAACACCTTCTTCTCTCTCGGGTCTAGCAACTTTTAAAACATTCCCGATATGTCCTACTGTCATAGGCGTAGGGGAAATTTCAGCGGCGGGGGGTCAAGATTTTATTTCTGCCCGAAAAAAATCCGAGTAATTGCCACGGCGTCGTGCATTTATAGTCACTGTAGACGTGACGTCTCTCTAGAACAGCCCAAAAGTCCCTGGATCCCTGAGAATTAGCCTCCTCTGCCCCCCTTTCGGCGGGCCTGCTCTTGAACCATTCAGGATTAAAATCCCTTCGAGTTCCTTCACGTCCGATTCTTTTTGGACAATACTCTTTGAGCATTGGTTGGTTTGGACAAGGCTGGCCATCCTTCAACACATCATCGCTAGAGGGAGCGTTGAAGTTCTCATTCTCAGACTCAGGTTGGTCAGCATCCTCTTCATCAAAACTTGAACTTCAACTTTCACTATGGTCGTTTTCATCAAACTGTCGTCTGTCGATAAGCTTACACCAGATGTGTCCGGTGCAGACAGCAGACTGCGCATATATAGGTCTATCTGAGGCAGATTGTGAGACTGCGGTTTTGCTTTGGTTGCACGAAAAAAGTCCGCTGCTTTTGGGACTTTTCACGCACAGCGATGAACTTAACATTTTTACTCTGTTGATTTTTACCATGCTGATCTGCGTAGTCTGAATCCCTACCACATTCACTGCACGTAACACGTACGCTGTCGATACCTTCATTTTCGCGAAGGTTCGGCCATTACAAAGTTAAAATTCTAACTTGATAACTGATGCTAACAATTAACAAATTCACAGCTAAGTAAATATCAAACATGAGATAAATGTCTGCACACAACGCTGACTTCCCGACCTGCACGCCGAAAAGTGGAGTGCAACAGAACTTTGAATTTATTTATTTTCTGAAGTCGGTATCCAGCCAACATGTTGGATGCTATAAGTAGGTGAGTAACTAAGTAACTAATTATTTAGTAAATCATTGAATAAAGCTGTGAATGCTGTCGCGTCTCTCTAAACCCTATCGTGGCCTATAGAGAGCGCGGCATATTCAATCTCGGACCAAAGGAGGGTTTTAAAGTTTTAATAAAACAACCTACATAATTATACAGATTACATATACGTACCAATCTCTATCGTTTCTATCTATCCCAGTTACTCTTCCAAGTCAGTCTGACCCGTGCCCTGTCCCACAACCTCTGTGTTCCCCTCCCCTCCTCCATGATCCCTTGTATCGGCCCTATCAGTCTTGCTAAGCTGACTAAAGGCCGGTAGGGTGAAACGCAGGCAGGCAGGTAGGCAGGCAGGCAGGCAGGTGCCCAGCTTACACACTAGTCAGCCTCGCCTCTGGGGTGATTACGGCGAAGGGGTGGATGGAGGGTACTCTTCGGTTGATGTGGCCTCCTGTGAGATGTGATATAGTTTGAGGTGGCCTCCTGTGAGATGTGATATAGTTTGAGGCATCTGCTGTTCTTCCATCACCACGCTGTGCTGGCCGTTTCTGTCATAGGCCAAGTCGGGAGACGAAGCCGTGACAACTGCTATAGTGGTTTGCGAGCTAGTAGCTACTAATAGTCTAATACTATTCCGATTCGGGCAAATTGTTCAGCATATTTCCCGGTGCCTACTTGCCCGAAAAACAGGAATGCCCGAAATTTGGGGGGGGGGGGCGCTTGCCCCCCTTGACCCCACGCCTCCTACGCCTATGCCTACTGTATACGAGAACTGCAATTGTCAAAAACTTTTAATACGCATACTGAAAATGTGTCTTTGCTTGACACTGACAGCGTATTAAAGATTAAGAGATAATAGTTTCAACCCTATTACATGTTCATGTACTTAAATTAGAACTAAACAAACTTAAAGAAAACTAAAATCTGAACAGCAAGTTTTTGGAACAGTTGCCGAAAATGGGAGCTAAAACTGATTAATAATTATAGAAGTAGCATCTAGTCAGTGATACGATCTTATTTCCTGGTTAGGTATGTAAGTGTTGCGCCATCCTTCTGGTGAGAAATGGGATGGCTGTATTCTCACTCTGTTTCCATTGACCCCTTGTGATTTGAATCTGCCTCCATCACTCCTTCCTTCTAATCCGTCTTCTCTCATCCTCCTTCTTATCCCTCGGCTCAATACAAGACAACGACAAAATACACAACACAAAACAAAAGACACACACACATACACAAACACACACACATACACAAACACACACTCCCACAAACACACACATACACACACACACCCACACACACCTACACACACCTACACACACACACACACACACACACACACACACAATGGGCTTACGGGGTTTTACGCCACGCCAGGGCCCCCTGCCAAACAAAGAGCTTACGGGGTTTTACGCCACGCCAGAGGCTCGGCAGGGCCACTAACAAACCACACACACACACACACACACACACACACACACACACACACACACACACACACACACACACACACACACACACACACACACACACACACACACACACACACACACACACACACACACACACACACACACACACACACACACACACACACACACACACACACACACACACACACACACACACACACACACACACACACACACACAAACACACACCTACACACCCACCTACACGCACACACCCACACAAACTTACACACACAAAGACACACACACAAACACACACACAAACACACGCACCTACACACACACCTACACACACACACACAAACACACGCACCTACACACACACACACCGGTGCACACACACACCGGTGCACACACACACCGGTGCACACACACACACACAGAGCCACAGTGCAACCGTTACATGCATCAGAATCCAACCCATCGCCCTTCAGGCAGAAAAACCACCCCATCGCCCCTCGGGCTGAAATAAACCATACCATCGCCTCTTAGGCAGGAATGAACCATCCCATCCCAACATAGGCAGAAATAAACCATTCCTTCGCCCCTTATACACAAGCACGTCACCAAACAATCGAATTGGCTTCGGTCAAAGGTCTTTGCGCGATCCTAGAAGCCTCGTTTAAAAAAGTGACACTAGAAAAGTTGTTTGGCCAGATAGATAATCGACAGAGGTCCGCATTAAGCAATACATTTTATCGTCTGTCAAAACTGTAGAGGGGGCCACATGCAATGCCAGTCTCAATTAAGCCTGGATGAAGCTGCATGGAGGGCGACGCTATAATCATCTTTGTTATGACACAGCGTCGTAAAGCATAAAACCAACCAGAGTAAAGCAGGTGCTTCGGAGTCTATCCAGTGACAACCAGCTAGCTTAATCTGTGTTCAAGTTAAACACAGCTAACAGTGTATACAAGGACCACTGCTGTTTCCAATATCCGGGGACACATTATGGAGATTAGTATTATATCTTTACGTTTCTGTCTGTACTTGTCTGTCAGTCTGTATGAAGTTTGTATGTGTGTATGTGTGGATGCATGCATGGCTCTATGTATGTATGTATGCATGCATAGATGTATGAATGTATATATGTATTGTATGGACATATGTAGGCCTACGTACGTATGATTTCGATCTTTGGTTCGAGTAGGATTTCGATCTCTTGGCGATGTAGATTTAAATCACCAGATAAAGATGGATTTCGATATCTTGCTGGTGTAGATTGTAGATTTCGATCTCCAGTTTGGGTAGGTTTCGATCTCTTGGGGCTGTAGATTTCGATCTCCAGCTTGAGTAGGATTTCGATCTCTTCATGGTGTAGATTTCGATGTCCAGTTTGATTAATTGGGATTTCGATCTCCTGGTGATGTAGATTTAAATTCCTAGTTTGAGTAGGAATTCAATCTTTTGATGTTGTAGATTTCGATCTTCAGTTTATGTAGGATTTCGATCTGTTGGCGATGTAGCTAGATTTCGATATTCAGTTTGAGTAGGATTTCGATCTCGCTAATGTAGATTTCGAAATCCAGTTTCAGTATAGCCTATAGTATTTCGATCTCTTGATGGTGTAGATTTATTTCTTCAGTTTAAGTAGGCCTATAGGCCTAATTTCGATCTCTTGGTGGTGTAGATTTTTAAACTCAGTTTGAGTAGATTTTGATTCTTCGTTTTGTAGATTCCGACCTTCACTTTGAGTAGAATTACGATCTCTTAATTTGGTGATATAGATTTACACCCTCAGTTTTAGTAAGATTTCGATCTCTTGACTGTGTAGATTTCGATCTTCAGTTTAAATATATATTTCGACCTCTTGGTGATGTAGATTTCCACCCTCAGTTTGAGTAGAATTTCGATATTTTGGCGGTGCAGATTTTGATCTCCAGTTTCAGTAGGATTTGGATGTCTTGCTGTTGTGGATTTCGACCTCCAGTTTCATTGGGATTTCGGTCTGTAGGTGATATAGATTTCGATCTCTAGTTTGAGTAGGATTTCAATGTCTTGGTTATGTAGATTTGGAAACTCAGTTTCAGTAGGATTTCGATCTCTTATTGATGTTGATTTCGATCTCGAGTAGCCTAGCTAGGTCTAGTAGGTATATCGATATCTTAGTCGGGGTAGATTTCGATCTCCAGTTTGAATAGAATTTCGACCTGCAGCTAGTTTGAGTAGGTTTTTCGTCTCTTGGCTATGAAGATTTCAATCCTGAGTTTCAGTAGGATTTCGAACTCTTAGTGATGTAGATTTCGATCTCCTGCTTGAGTAGGCTTTCGATATATTGGTGTGGTAGATTTCGAAACTGAGTTTGAGTAGGCTTTCGAACTCTTGATGTTAATTTTTTTTCATCTCCAGTTTGAGTAGGATTTCGATATCTTGGTGATATAGATTTGGAAACTCAGTTTCAATAGAATTTAGAACTCGTGATCTAGATTTCGATCTGTAGATTGAGTAGGATTTCGATCTTCAGTGTGAGTAGGATTTCGATCTCTTGGTAATATTGGCTTCGACCTTCAGTTTGAGTAGGATTTCGAGGTCTTGATGGGGTAGATATCGATCCGCAGTTTTAGTAGGATTTCGATGTGGTGGTGATGTAGGTTTCGAACTCCAATTTGAGTAGGATTTCGATCTGTTGGTGATGTAGATTTCGATCTCCAGTTTTAGTAGGATTTCGATCTTTTGATGGTGTAGATTTTGATCTTCATTTTGTGTAGGATTACGATCTCCTGGCGATGTAGATTTCGAACTTCATGTTAAGTAGGATTTCGTTTTCCTGCTAATGTAGATTTTGATATCCAGTTTGAGTAGGATTTCGATCGCTTGGTGTTGTAGCTTTCGATTTCCGGTTCGAATAGGATCCCAGTATATCAGCTTTGCTTTGCACTTGTGAATTGGAGGAGCCGAAGGCTATAGAAAGACAGTCCTGGGATCTTTACACGGGTTATCTTTTGATACGGCTTCAAATGAAAGGGTGAATATAGAGTGGAATGTTCATTCAGAGGGATGAGCATCGATCCTTCCCTTTCGTTCAGTCTTTACGAGGTTAAAAATCGTAGTTCTAAAGTTGAAACATTCGACTCATCCTCTTCGCAAAGTTGAAGACTAAGTCCTCAAAGTACTCCATAAAAGCAGACTCAACTAAACAAATCCAGCTAAGTTATCCACAAAATGTCTGTAAAGTACACTAAGAATATTGATCGCCACAGATAGGCCCTAACGCTCGCTAACAGAATCTCCTACGAAAAGCAGAAAGAACAAAATAATTACGTCATTGGCGAAAGGGAATAAATGGCTATAATTACGTCACTTTCTTTACTTCCTGGAAATCGTTTAAACCATGCAATTGATCTATTAAGTAGGGCCTAATAGGCCTTTCAATAATAGGAATAATTAAAGTAATAACTAACGGTGGCGGTAATAATATTCACATTAGCAAATAAATTATAGAATTAATTCTTTTAAATGATATTGCGAGAGCTGTTTCTGCGGGGCCATTTCCGGAATTTTTAAAATTTGTATGGCGCCTCAATATATTGATAATTCATTCTTTCGTTCATTCATTCTTTCACTCATTCGTTTGTTCATTCATTCGTAAGTTCAATCAGCAATGTAGGCCTATTTGTAACATGTTTGTGGTTTGTCAATGTGAGCCGATAATAAACGAATAATAATAATAGCAAATCAAACGCCTCCCAGAAACCACCTAATTGGGCCCATAGCAAGCCTGAATAGTAGGCCTAGGCCTACCAATGGTAGTCATGAGCTATGGACCCGATGTGGGCACAACGACAGAAACTGTGATGGACATAGGCCATAGGCCTAGACCCAGTGTTTTAGTTGTCGGGGGGGGGTTGGGGTTCAACCCCCTAGTTCTCTTTCTAACCCCCTCAGCTAAATAACTGAAAATATGTTGGGGGGTTACTTTACTACAAAAAACTGGTGTTTGGTCTATGTGATTATGTGATTTGGTAATCTGAAAATTTTTGACCCCCTCAGTTGTTTTTGGACAACTAAAACACTGCCTAGGCCCCTAGTGTGAAATTCTCATAAGAACTTATTTGTAGGCCTATTATTGCCAATACAATGACGAAACAACCGCTGACTGATTTTCGTACACAAATTTAACACACTTTTCTATTATAAAATTGATCGCAGTGTAAAAATCCATCGCTGGAAACGAAAAGTAAGCAAGTGAGGAGTGAAGGATGACATGGAGTTATTATATATCCACGAATGTAGGTCCAGGGTTATAGGCCTATTGCAGCTGAAGTACATATATAGACTAGGGCCTACAGACTGTAGCGTCACCTATTGGCCTATCGCGATCGTCTGAAATAAACTGGATGGTATATTTTTTTAGCTTACTTACACTGGCCTAAACTTGTCCAAAAATATGGGGGGAGGTTATTAATTCTACATTTATTGCATTGAATGTACAGTCCATCTCAATTATTGGGGGGGAGCATGCCTCGACCCCCCCTCCGAGTCTAGCCTATGCTTACTTGCACATCTAAATGAGCTTAATTATGCAACCAGGATAGCTCACTGACGATGTGATTATGATTAAAATTAAGTCTATGCTTTAAGTTCTATTCGACATAGTTATTAGCCTAAATGTTTTTTCGGGCTTATTTACTTCGCTGCGTATTTGCTTAGACTCTAATCTTGGCTTTCGATCGGACTGACCCTGGAATTTGGCTTTGCACAACAATTATTTTGATTAAACTCGCAGACTTCATGATAGGCCTAATATAGACCGTGAGCTTTTCATTAAGCACGGTTAAAACCTAAAGTCCTAAACAATAGGTTCACAAGACACGAGCAGCTGGAGTGAGCGAGCATCCGCTTGCTACTTGCGCTGTTTCCCCAAAGCTCTTGCGTCTGCGACGTAAACTATTAGGCGACGGCAGAAAAAAGCAGGGAACCAGCTTAACTGTAAAATGGCGATGGACGAATGGTCCGTTTCGGCCACTGGACATTAAAACGAATATAATTTAGGTCTGAATTGCTTAGACTGCTTTTTATTGTGGTGTAAATTACAATGGAAAATAACAAAACGGCCAACAGAATAGCAGGCATTTGTGCCTTGCCGACTCAGCAGGTAGGTCTCAGTGGTAGGCGTGCCTCCGCACAGTTTGTTTACTCGGCACTTTGCCGTGAACGGGTTTCGACTTTGCTTAATTGTCAGCACTCGGCCGACAATTCTAGTTAGTTATTGTTTGGAAGTAGTTAACTAGAGTTACTAATCGCAGCGAACAGAAATTACAGTTCCTAGTTACTTGCCAAGTTTTCAATCAATCACTTTCCTGTGTAAACTAATTGAGCATGTATTATGAAAACGGCGCTAAATAAGTCATCACTAGATTAGACAGGATTAGGTTTGATAAGATTAGGTTAGATACGAAGCTCACACTACATACATATAAATATGCAACAATGTCACAATTTCCTCCTTCGTACATAGCACATATGATAAAGTATCTTAAGGTTGTGCTTTTCACGGCCGTCCTTGGGTGTCCCGCACATGTACTCCATGCTCTTTTACCTCCTTTCAAGCACACTGGTTAGGCGAACATGTACAATCGGGGTGCCTAACTTTAGCCCTGAATTTTAAAATCCAGCTTCCACGCGCAGGTATAGCTTTTTTAGTCGCACAAATACCTAGGATACACTGATCCTAACCCTAAGCCCTAACCGACCCTCACGATGTTTACCCTGATCCTAACCGACCCTCACGATGCAAAGACACCCACCGAGATAGTACATAGGCACCCCAATTGTACATGTTTGCCTATATATATATATATACATATATATATATATATATATATTCTTTTTGTAAACTGTAGGCCTACTCCTAATAGTCGATGCTTTAATTTTTTATTGTACACATGCGATTCGTAGAGACAACATATGTTGAGAGCAAATGCAAGTGAATTTCACTTTTATTGGAAATAATCTGTATAAAGGTTCGTAGTGCAGCAAGATTTGTTTGGAATTTTTAGCGCCGCTTGAGACATCTCCGAAGCTTAGCAGCAAGGAACATTCAGCTGAAGAGAAAGCGGATGACACTCGATGTTACACAGCTTCAGATGTTTTTCACTCTGCATACCGATCCAAACAGTCACCGTAAGGGATTCAGAAACAAGTTATTGTGTTGAACTGAAGTGTTGTTATACTTTGTTTATATTAAAAAGTTAAAAAAATTACCTTTGTGAGTTAAATCAGTCACTTGATGATAATGATGATGAATACGATGATTTCTACAGTGCCGTAACACGACACATGCTGTTACAAGGGCGCTTTGACAAGTTCAACACGGCTCAGTATAAGCTAGCTTGAAGTTAGTGTGTCTCGAGTCTGGTTTTAAATTACTCCAGTAAAGTTGCAGAACATATAAAAAAAACTGCAAATTAGAAGACACAACTGCCACGCACATACACAGCCAACATGTGGAGCTCCCTGTTAGAGAGTTGTGAAATGAGGGTGTGATATGTATACTACTACAATCTGTTAAAGTTTGATGTTTGCCAAATTCTTTATTCTTATACTCGTGATAATTGATATATAGTAAATGGGCTACAGCATTTTATAATTGTATGTTTTGAGCAACTAGCATGTTATTTGCATCTTTAGAGACTTATATTATATGTAGAGATACAGACTAAGTGATGATTCAGGAATCGTTATTGTAAACTACAAATTTCTAAGTGCTACTCTAAAGCAAAGCACGGAGCACCAGCTTATTCACAAATGCTAAAGCCTTGTCTGATAAAATTTAACATATTGTTTCCTATTCTTTAAAATAAATATTCTTATTCATATTTCAGCGTTTTATACAAGTGAAAAGATTCGAGGTTCTTTGGTAGGTGCTTTCTTGCTGATATATTTTTTTTCCGAACTCACTGATTTCAGGCCCTTAGCCAGCCATCTATCCATCCGTCCTTTGGACAGGTGAAAATTATTTTGGATGGGCATAAATTGTGCATGATTCTCCTCCACCACCATCCAGTTTCTTCTCTAGAGCCACTGCCAGTGTTCAGATGACAGTTCTGTAAGGAGCAGGTGTTGATATTAATCTCTGTAAACAATGCAATACAATATTCGTTTATTCAACAAACAGTGTTGTCATAGACGCAACATGTGACACATGCATGTGGGCACTGCAGTCGAACTCGTACGGTGGGGGGACTTTAGGCGGTCTCGACTTCCTACCCTCACGGCGTCAGGTGGTCACGATTTCGAATGCTGTTGGAAGGTCTACCCTGCATTTCTGGCTAAGGGCGTGACTGATTTCCTTGTTTAGCTTTAATTGGTTTGTCCTGTTACGTTAATTGCCAATTAATTATATGACAAGTTAATCGTGAACTTGTTATGTATGTAAATGGTTTCTTTTACAATTTCATTTTGACGATTTTATAAGACTTAATGAATTTTGAAAGAAATGACTATTTATTAACAGTTTGGTTTTGGTCTTTTTATTTAAAGACACTGAAACCATGAAAGTACACTTGAAATGCTTTGCTGCTTTTAATTTGCTAGTGTTTATGATGTTGCAGAATCCAGTTTGGAAAAGTTTTAGCCTGATTCATATGAATGAAGACAAAACTATCGATACAACTAGTCAATGTATCCTTTCATACTCGTTTTTCATACTCATAAATTTATACGTTTATTTAGTTTGATGATGCTCTTCGTTAACATCTACAGCTGCTTATTAGAACCCTTTGATTTTCTTATGTTATAACAGTGATATGCTTGGTTGTTCGGTTACAAAGTTCTTCACAGACGTGTGTCTTTGTTTGTGGTTTACTCTTACAGTGTTGTATGCTAAGTCTGTATATTTTCTTGTGGTTTTCTTGCTAGTCGTTATGAATGTCACTACCGTAAATGTGCATATCATCCTTGTTCTTTATGTCAGGCATATCTTGTTATCTTTTTTCTTTTCTCATGCTTTAATATCCTTGCTTTACAAGATTTTGTTTCAGTAATAATGTTCTAAAACATTTGGTTACTCTGTGTTGATATCATTCATGCTGTTAAAAAAACAAATATTTAGATGCATTTTTGCTTAACCGAGGAATTTGATAGCGTTAACCGTTCGAGTGTGGTATGGTCAGACTTGTCAGTCGGAGTCTGACTACGACTGCTGTATCCGATGGGTTATCCATTTGTCTGGTCTGATTTATCTTGGCAACAAGGTATGTCACTATTTGATTATCTGTAAAGCCTCTGCCTTCACATCTAAGTGATGAATGTGTATGATGCAACTTTTCTTGTGCTCTGTTTTATATATACTTTATTTCATTCAAAACAGAAACTTGAATATTAGAAAAATGCATAATGAAAAGACATACAAAGAATACAAAAACACGAATAAACAAAAAACACCATCTGAAGCTCCCATAAAAAGATAGATAATTTGATAATTCTATATAAACCTTGAGTCGTAAAGTGGCCCTATAATTTCGAGATATTTGCTAACCAGTAGTTCGATAAGGCTGAAAAACGCCTTTGCAATATGTGAAACTTTGACATATGCAAGTTTAATAAACAGAGTTATACCATTTTTGCATTGGTTGTAGCCAGGCCACTGATAAAACGGAAAGTTTGATGTATCAATGTTACACTATATATAATAAATTACCTTATTACATTACATGACCTTTATGTATGGCTGGAACGTATTTTATGACTTCAGATTCTGAATGATCGCAGTCAGCATTTTCTTGTGCTCTGTTTTATATATACTTTATTTCACTCAAAACAGAAACATGAATATTAGAAAAATGCATAATGAAAAGACACAAAAAATACAAAAACACAAAAAAACTAAAAACACCATCTGAAGCTCCAAGAAGTGTTAACCTTTTATAGGCCTTTTATGCAGATAGATAATTTGATAATTCTATAAACCTTGAGTCATAAAGTGGCCCTATAATTTCGAGATATTTGCTAGCCAGTAGTTCGATAAGGCTGAAAAACGCCTTTGCAATATGTGAAACTTTGACATGTGCAAGTTTAATAAACAGAGTTATACCATTTTTGCATTGGTTGTAGCCAGGCCACTGATAAAACGGAAAGCTTGATGTATCGACGTTACACTATATAATAAATAACCTAATTACATTACATGACCTTTATTTACGGCTGGAACTTATTTTATGACTTCAGATTCTGAATGATCGCAGTCAGCATCCTCCAAACACCTTGATATTTGGCCTTCAAGATGGTTTCTACGGGGCTCCTGCAATTAACAAGAAGGTACATCGTAGATTAATGGAAAAGAACTTAGGCATTAGATATTTTATTTCAGCAGCTCTTGAGCAAGACCTTCTGCGTTTTCTGTATGGTTACGAATTCTTTCTCTTTTGACAAGGAGCAGGTGATTGGTAAGTAAATAAATGCTGCTGGTGCTTTGATAATTATGTTCTGTTAGCCAGAGCACCAAGTGCATAATAGTTTCACTTTAACTAGGTCCAATTTGTGTTTAATGTAATTTTCACTATCTGTTGTTTACATTCATTTGTTTACATTCACAGCCTAACTGGCTGTCTGACTGCTTCCCTTTTAGGCAGATAGACACTTTATAAATTCTGTTGTGCATTACTTTGTTCCAACTGGTTATGCATATGTAATATGACATGAAATTTGTAGCATTCGGAATCATAGTCGTCATTTAGTCACATTGAGAAATTTACTAGCGGCTGTATTAACGATTAAAGCCTTTAACCAGTAATGGCTAATGTGCGGTCACTTTTGCTGTCTCAGGAAGCGAATGTCACAGCGGAGTCAAAGAATTTTGTTGTGGACGCTGATTTGTCTTTGATTCGCGAGTCATACAGCACAAGGTCTTTGATGAGGTGAAACAATTGAGCACTGTATTTCATATCTTGGGTGTAACTGTTTAATTAATAACCAATAATTAGAAACAGGGGTCAGATTTTGTATAAGTATCTTCTGGATTTTGTACGGCTCTAGTTGCATTGTTGTGATCTTGGCATTTCTGTTTTACAGATGATTATCAGTGTAATAAACATTGTGCTTTTATGTAATGTATATTATGCTGTTTTAGTAATTGTTGTTTTTGTAATGTGTTAATGAAAATTTCTAAGTAATTTTAGTAAGTCACAAATAAATGTAAAATATCATCTTTTACTAAAGAAATTATTTTATTTTTTCACTAAGTAAATTTACTGAGTAACGGTTAGGTGATGTGTTGAAAATCAGAACCGGTGGATGCACATATTTCATGTAGCAGTTGAGCATTTGAGGTTTGTTTTCTGAAACTAGAGTGCAGACTGTGTTGCGGGCGATTAAACAGACTCAGCGTGGAGTGTCTAGAGAACGACGGGCAATAAATACACGGCTTCTGGAACTTGAGCATTTACGACGTAAAGTATGTTTGACTCTGTAATTTCAGAATATACGTAGTTGTCTGGATTTGATTTTGTAGCATGAGTTTGACCCAGATTAGGACTGTCGTGGTTAGTGGAAGATGTATACGGTTAGCTGATGGATGTATATGGTTGTACACCAAATGCAGATAGCAATTGGTTGAATAGCAAATATTCGTATCTTCCTATCTTATTATTTCAAACTTTGACGATCAATACCCTGCGTGTCCATTGAGCAGTTGAAAAGCACATCACAAATATCATAAAGAAAACTGGTTTTCTTTATCAAAATTATTACTGCAGTGCATATTATTATTAAGAAGCTATTTTAAACAGAAGGGATTAATTGAATTTTTTTTAAATTTTGAGTGTTTTGCTCGGTACACTAGAAATCTTATTTGTAAAGATGATAATTAATAAAAATTATTAGATGAAAAGAAAAACGTCTTTGTAACAACTTCAGTGGCAGTATCATGAATGGTTGGGTACAATAATTGTTTACTTGTTTACGAAGCAGTGTTTGGAAGTCAATAGTGATGTCTGTTTATTTTTGTACAGAAAGCTCAGCGAGAATTGGCTTTGATTAAGGTGAACATGACTCGTAGTGACCTCCAGTGGAGAATTACTCAACTACAGGGCCTAGAAACTACCCACGAGATGCTGCAAGTAGAAAATATACAGCGAGGTGACTGCTAAATATTTGCCCATTGATACTTTGCATGATCTAGATCATTTTCCACACGCCGAATACAAATATCGATAGTGTATTATGGCAATGCTATATATGCAGGCCTAACTGTGTCCAAACTGTTTCCTGTCCTAATCAACTGCAGTCTATTTAATGCTGCATCCAAGGTGTTTGGTAGTATAGCAAGGTTTGGGCATGTTTCTAGCTTCGTTTGGAAGGAACTGCGCTGATTACTGATGGAAAAATGTATTGGGTTGGGTTTAAAGACTAATGCTTATGTGTGGTACTGGTAATTGTCTTGCAGGCTGTGCACCGTCATACCTTAGGGTGTTATGCACAGAGGTATCAAAACTGTAATAAGTAATAGTAGTACCGCTACTACTTAGAAACACTAGGGATATGCTATTATTACTAAGATGAAGTACAGTTATTACGTACCCACCTGCAGCTAGCTAGCCTGGTACTGGTGCATCTGTGGTGACTCTAATCTGTGCTCGGCTGCTGTATGGGCAGAGGTAATGACTACTTCTTGCTGGTGTCCCTGACTTTTGCTTACTGCCTCCAAGGAATTTCTGTTGAAAGCCGGGGTATTGGTTATTGGAGTCATGGCTCTGGTACACCTTTGGATGTGTACCTTCGGTCTCTGGGTGCTCGTTGACAGGCCTAGTCATGTATCTTGGTCTCGTCCATTCTGGCAGGAGATCTGTTTGTTCTGCTGTGCAGAATGACCCAGTTGTCCCACTGGCTCACACGTCTACGGTACAGCGTAGAAGCTTTGCTATGGTCTGTGTGGAATAAGTTGCCCAGCAGCCTAAGACATGAGCTCAAAAGGGCTTCTGACAAATCCCTCATGAAGAGATGTTGTATATATCTGTGATTATAAATGCATTTACAATTATTGCTTGACTTAATTTGATTGGCTTTATTTTATAAAAAAATTCAGCCAGCTTTAACATCTGAATGCAGATAAATGTGAATTGTGTCTGGATTCACAAGTTGAAAAAGCTGTATAAATGTATTGGAAATTAATTTGGCATGAGCTTTCTTTTTGTGATTTAACCAACGGCAGAGGCGGTTCATGCAGCGAAAGAAAATTATTTTGGGTAACTTTGATTAATTTCAGAGGTTGCACTGAGGAAAAAGTGTGGACAGCTTGAAAATGATTCCGAGGAGCTGCACGAGCGAAAGAAGCGTTACTTTGATGTTAGGTACGTGCTCATGCGTAAGCGTTGTTATGATTTTGACACTGGTGTAGTAGAAGACATATATGGCTAGATTAGAATAGCGTGGAGATCATTGGGTTTCTTTTAGATTGGAAAGGTGTTGTTGAATTCAGTGTTGCTGGTATACGCTGTCTGCTAATTTTAAGTGGATCATTAGGCTCGAAATTATTTGAGTTTAGGTGTTTAGATGTGGCAGGAATTGCACTGGCTTCCCATGCACAAAAACTTTGAGTATGAGATCCTAGTGCTTATGCTTAATTGCTTTGTGGTCTGTGCTCCATATTATCTTAGGGATTGGGTGTCTCAGTTGCATCCAATCCTGGCCGAAGATTTCTTCACTCTGCTGCACAGGGTGACCTGGTTATTCCATCAACCATCCACAATACAGCACAGAAGTTTTGCTGTGGTCACTCCAACTTCCTGGAATAGGTTACCTAGCATCTTACAACAAACTTTTCAGTCTTTACCTCTATTCCTTAAGCACGTGTAAACCGTTTTCTTCGATCCTGGTTTTGCATCGTTAGGTCGAGAGTGCCTCTGATGAGTTCTCTCGAAGAGGCGCTATGTAAATCTATGATTAGATTACATAAAATTACCCAAGGATAGACTCGGCAGCTGTGCCAGGCTCGGTTTCTTCTTTTAGTTTATGAGTTATTGTTTAAAATAATTGATGTTCACCTTTGCTTAGTTGTGCATGTGAATGTGGCATACCAGGACTGCCTGCATCTAAGAACACCTTAAATTCTGCCTGCATTAAAATGGCCACTGTGAAAAAGACTTTGCGGATGGAGAAACTGTGCTATGCAGAGTAGAAAAGAGCTTTGGAATGTGTCCCAAAGGTGCTGTCTAACACTATATTACTATTATAATTTCTAATTATATTTTCTTTATATTGCTATTATTTGTTGGATTTTGTTTGATGTTACTGCAGAGATGAACTAATTAAAACTGGTGCTCAACTGGTATTACGACGCAAGCAGTTACTCTCTGAACTGGCATTCATATACCCGATCCAAAGAGTACGTTAAAGTTTTGTATGCTTTAGTTCTTATATTAGTAAAAATGGTTATGGGTATTTAGTTAATGTCTTTATAATTTTTTAGTTGTGTTTGATATTTTAATAGGACACTGTTTATATTAGCTTGCTCTAAATCCAATCATGGATGCTTTACTAATTATTATTTCTAATTAAAGCAGGTGAAAGTGTTTGCTTTTTAGAGGTTACTCGTTTGCTCAGTCACTCACCCATTCACTCACCCATTCCTTCACCCTCTCACATCCATTCACTCACACATTCATTAACCCATTCATTTGCCCACTCAGTCACTCACCCATTCACTCACCTATTCACTCATCCATCCATTCACTCACCCATTCACTTCTCCACTCAGTCAGTCACCTATTCACTCCATCCATTCACTCATTATCTATTCACCCAGTCACACCCATTCACTCACCCGTTTGCTCTTGTCACATTCGAGTTTTAGTTTGGTGTTCAGTAAGATATAGCAGTTGTGCCAGACTAGCACTCAGTGCCAGTTCTTTTATGTTGTGAATTATATTTTGTTGCAGCTACCTAACAGCGTAGACCGAATCGCAGGAGTTCATTTGCCACATTCAGAAGCCTTTGCTGGTGATAAATCTTATTCTTTTCATTCGTTTCTGTTAACAGGAAATGTATGCTTAACGCTTTAACAACAAGCGTGTACTAAAAGTGACTGGGAAACCAATGTAAGTTGTCGTTAAAAGTGTTAATTTTCAGGAAATTTACTGTTAACCCTTTGACAATGATAGGGATTAGTTTTCCATGCATTTTGGTACACGCTCGTCGTTAAAGTGTTAAGCTTTCACTTTTGCTGCATTCTGTGGAAACTTTTGACTGTTAATGGACTGTTTGAGTGTTGCTTCACTCGCTTATGTGACACACTGGGCTATTGGTAGAGTCCTTTTGATTGCTGAATTGATTTGTTGTGGTGTTGCTGGACACGTAATTCATTTGCATCTGTAATCATTGGGCTTTTTTTTTGTATCGGTGTCACAAGTTCTTTGATGTGATTGCCGTCAATGTCCGGGACATTGTGGTTCATCCTTTGCTGGCTTAAATAAAGATGCAAGAGAAAGGAATGAGCACGTCGTGTGAATGAGGATTATGTGGAAAACTGTAATTTTACATATTTAATGTTTTGTTGTTTGAAGAAACTACTTTTCATTTTCTTTGACTGATTTGAACAAGCATATGGGTTAAATCTTTGAATGTATCTGGCACTCATCATCTTCTATTTTGGATGTTACTTGTAAATATGCATGAGTATTAAGTTTGAAGTTTATTTAATATGCTAATGAGTGTAAAGTTTGAAGTTAAGTAGCATTCTAATGAGTTTAGGGTGAAGTTAGTATTCTACTGAGTGTAAAGAGTGAAGTAAAATAATATTCTAATGAGTTTAGTTTGAAGTTAGTATTCTACGAATGTAAGGAGTAAAGTTGAGTAACATTCTAATGAATTTTATTTGAAGTTAGTATACTACTGAGTGTAACCTTTGAAGTAAATTAGTGAATATTAATATTCTACTGAGCATAAAGTATGAATCAATTAATGTTCAAATGCAGGTCATGACGAGACGCAGATAGCGATTGCACTGGGATACACCTGCCATCTGGTGTTGATGATCAGCAGCTTTCTTGACATTCCACTTCGTTATCCCATGGATCACCGTGGATCGAGGTCAATGATCCGAGATCATATAATCGATCAGCTCTCAGAAAAGGAGAGAGAGTAAGCGTATTTGATATTTCTTAGGGAAGATTAGAATGGCATTTAATGCTAATGCTACTGGGATTATTGTGACATGTGGTGTTATATGTTGAAAGCGCAGCTTTTTTGCTGTATAACGCCCACATTGCGTTTCAGTAAGATACATGGCATGTCTAGGTCTTGCTGTTTGTGTTAAAGACTTTACCAACTTACTGGTATTGTAATTTAAAACACTTCAACTTAAGTGGTTAGAAGAATTTTATTTTCTGTTGGATTTCTTATGTTATAACTGTAATGACTGTTCAAACTTCTGAGTTCCTGAATGTCATCTGATAAAGCTGGTATGCATTTTGAATTAAAATTTTATTAGCCGATATTTTAGACTTTAACTTGTTGATTTAGGAAAATGATGTAATTTTGTGAAAGACTTGGATTTGATATTCGATTTGTCTGAATGTCTTAGCTTTCCACTATTCAGCAAAGGCAAAGAGAAGTTTCAGTTTCAGTACGGTGTGTTCATCTTGAACAAAAACACGGCTGAGGTAGCTTCTTGCATGGTTTATTTGCGGTGTTGGTAAATTTTTATGAATTATTTAGTTAGAGCAGTTTTAGTTTACCAACAGTATATAATTTTTCAATTACTTTAGTTTCAAAATACACCTAGAACCTACATATATTTTTAAAATAAATTTCTAACTAAATTTCTTGTATTTGCTATAAATGCTGTATATTTAATGTGTTTGATGTCACTTATTTCCTGTGTGCTGCATTTCATATTAGAGGACAAGAGTACTATTGTCAACAGCTACATGTTAATTTTATGATGGCCTGCAATGCTTTAATCTATTAAAGCACAACATCATATTATTTGCTGATGCTTTGCAAATATTTTGTGATGTTTAAATGTTAGTGTGTAAGCATTCATAGTTCATCTTTCGAAAGTGCTATGTAACTACATTGGCTATATTCCTGTGGTATTCAGAAGTCTTTAACCCTTTAACGGCGAAAGGGATTAGTTTTAGTGCATGCTCGTCATTAAAATGTTAAGGACAAATTCCAGATGATGAATTTCTGTGTGTGTTATTCTTAGCTGAGGCACTACTGTGGCATGCCAACCCCTGACCTTCGACAGACGTTAGCCAATATCTCGACCCTTCTGTGTGATAAACTTGGTGTAACCATGTACGTATAACCAGTTTATCATAATAATCGTTGGTCGACTTGCGTGAAATAATGAGCGAATAGCAGTATTCAGATTTCCTGATTTTAGCTTATAACTGCTTTATATATGAAAAATAGTTCTTTAAAATATTATTTAAAAATTCACTTTTTATCTAGTCCCTATGTTCGATTCAGAAAGGTACTTACTGTTGTAAATGTCCGGATACACATTTCTAGTCACGTTACTGTCAGTTTTTGACAGCCAATGATGCAGAACTTGTTTTTTGCCTGTTGATGTAAAATATAATTACTGAGAAAATACAATATGTTTTGTGGGTTTTTTTGCCTTTTGTCCTGACTATTTCTGAGAAATCAAAGCATCTTAGTTTGTTGTCTGTTTTACAGTAATCGTAACGATGCCTTCACCAACCAACATTCTCTGATTCCTCCGAGCTTTGGAGGGCCGCAGAAAAGCATCCAGAGTCAAGCAGTGATAACAACAAAAGAGCCAAGTGCACCATCGGTGGACGCGACTCTTCGAATCAGCCAGACTGACCCGAGACTCGAAGAAATAGCAGAGGAGAGTGGAGAATTTCACGAACGCCATGCAAATACTCTTGCGGTGACCTCGGCGGCAAAAAACGTAGATGTCAGAGAAAAACCTGACTTTGTTGCAACGGACCATATCTCAGACTTACCTTTCCCAACAGCTAATACGGATATTAAGTCTAAAAAGTTAAGTTTTACTGACTCTAACCATTGCGTAGCTGACGAAACTAAGGACGGAATAGCCACGACCTCTAGTAGCTTGATTGAGGAGGACCTTCGACTTCAGGTCTACCTTGAGGCAGAAGATTTTCAAAACCCTCGGCTGAGAGATAGTATGACATCAAATACAACTGGCACTCCTTGTGTGGAGGACTTGGACACTTCCTCAACCGAAGACACCGACAGTCTCCTGTACCGATCGCACTTTGGTCAGTGGGATTCCGTTGCAGCTCCAGAACAAGCCGTCGAAGAGCAGAGCCTCGTTGGCACTGGGCAGGAGAACAGTAATGACAACTGTGATGCTAGTTTTCACAGTCTGCTGCAGCAGCCCAGCTCCGACGACGCTTTACTCGGCGGAGCGGACATGGATGGCGTTGGTCGTACATTCAAGACGTGGAATTCGACCGCTAAGGAGTGGGGCAATCACTGGACTCATGATGAGACGGAGGATAATGGTTCAGTACACAGTGATAAGTTCTTGGATAATGGGTCTACGGACTTGTGAGCAGAAAGCTTTTGTTTAATAAGGGCATTGGGTGCTGTAAATAGCTGGGAACAGCTTGTGTTGCTGTTGTGGTCCTTGTTGCACGTTATTTTACCTGCTAAATATTAGTTGCCTTTGCATTATTGGTATTAATCGTCTGTACGTCCATATGCTGTCCAGGTCCACGTTATGTGCTAAATTCTTAGTCTGCGCTGTTTCCCTGTTGTATGTTATACTGTTCCCTGTTATACTGGTCTGTTGCACTTGGTATATATAATGCATTTAATCATGACCCATTCTTATCAGCTGGCCCTTTCAAAGATCCCTAGCGTAATTCATCTTAACTGATATGTGTAGCATTTTATTATCAAGTAATTAGTTACCTCCATCACTTCGTGTCTAGTGCATGAGGCATCAACCGATGGCACACCAAAATCAGCCATAATTGAGTTGATATCCAGAACATTATTATGCATTTATTATGTGTCATTGTCTAATGACCAAACATTTCAATGGCACTGAGCAATTGTGAGTGAAGGACTTGCTCTAGATCCATACGCAGTAACCGTCTGTGGGAGGCTTGAACCCATATTCTCTGCACAAGTCCAGCGCTTTAAATGCTCGACTATTGTGTCCCACTAATACAGGCAGCCTATAGTGGATAAGCAATTTGGAAAAGGTATGCCTTAGAGGTGGATATAAGAGCTTGGCCTCAATAAAGGTAAAGGCAACTTGGTCTTTCTGTAGTCTATGAAATTGTCAGCTGTTCATTCCGCAGAATTTCGTACTTCTGACAGTAGGCATCATGAGTGATTTGGTTCTTGTAAGGGATCCGTTTGAAATGCCATTATAAAGGATGGACACACTGGTCATTTGAGGGCAAGATTTGCTATTACGAGCAGCAGCAGCAGCTAGGTACTCGGAGTTTCTGTTGATGTGATACATCCATGGCATCTGAGCAGCACTGATGAAAATTTCCTCGTTCTTTCCAGCTTTGAAAATCATAACAATTGTCCATGTTGTAAGTCATGTTTGGAAGAGCTTCATTTGGGACACAGAGAGAGAGAAATTAGAATTACGGGAAAGACAGAGAAAGAAGCAGATAAAAGAGATATGAGAGACAGAGAGAGAACAAGGTAGAGAGAGAAATTAGAATAAGGGAAAGACAGAGAAAGAAACAGATAAAAGAGATATGAGAGACAGAGAGAGAATAAGGGAGAGAGAAAAATTAGAATAAGGGAAAGACAGAGAAAGAAGCAGATGAAAGAGATATGAGAGACAGAGAGAGAATAAGGGAGAGAGAAATTAGAACAAGGGAAAGACAGAGAAAGAAGCAGATAAAAGAGATTTGAGAGACAGGGAGAGTGAGAGAAATTAGAATAAGGAAAAGACAGTGAAAGAAACAGATAAGAGATATGAGACAGAGGGAGAGAGACAGATGAAGAGAGACAGAGAGAGAATAAAGGACAGACAGAGACAGAGAGAGAAAGATAAAAGAGAGAAGAGATTCAGAGACAGAATAAGGGAAAGAAAAAGAGAGAGTGAGAGAGAGAAGCAGCAGAGGGAGGGAGGGATGGATGTTAGCTTTAGTACAGAAATATTTGATTTATTAAATAATGTGAACTATGGACATTAGAAAAGAACTGTAATTTCAATATGTACAGATTTACGGCATGAATTCATTAAATTTTGAAATCTCAAACACGGATGAAGCTACAATCTGACCATTTTTGGAGTCCAAAAGTGTTTAATTGTATCATGTATGTCTACTGTCAGCTTTGGTTAGGAATCCATTGGCAGGGCTCTGCGTGCCTGCGTGAGCCCACCAGTGGTGACTCATCTGAACACTCTTCGCTTATTGATTAAATTCTTGTTCACCAATGACTTTAACATCATTTGGGTTGTGGAAGCAGTGCTTTTTTATGTGACTAATTAATGCATACATGCATATAAATTGTAATTGTAGCCGAAAATTTATATAGTGCCACTCAGGGGCGTAACTTTAGCCTAAAAAGTGGGGGTACCAATACCTTGGTCTAAAAAGTGGGGGGTACCAATTTCTTCTCCACTTTCTTTTTTCGTATGATTACCATTTTGAACATATTCCCTGCCAGTATTCTCATTAATTTTGGCTCTCGATTTACCTGTGTAGCCTATCTAAGCACTCTCATACTTTTGACGGAGATTGCATTCTCTGGGAAGGCACAATAATAAAATATTGATTGGCATTGTTTAAAAAGTGGGGGGGGGTACAGTACCCCCCAGTCCAAAAAGTGGGGGTACGGGTTCCCCTCCTTAAAATTACGCCTATGGTGCCACTGAGATCAGATTGTAACATGAATTATCTGTGTCGAAGTACATGGGGACTGTAAATGGGGTGGCGCCCATTCAAACGGGTAGCGGTGGTGAAGAATCTCGTCCGATCAATTCAGTGAAAATGAGTAGGGTCGAGGATAAAATGGTCGCTATATAAAAACATGTACATTTACATTTACACTGGCTACCCTTTACCTAATTCGAAAATGTACAGCAGAACTTCGGTATATCGAACTTCGGTATTTCGAACTTCCGGTTGTATCGAATAGCAGTAAATGCCTGGCCACAAACAGTGCAGATGGTGGATAGAATGTCACGACATAGAAAAATTTTGTACATGTTGCTGAACTTGATCGCATAATACTACAAGTTCGTGTAGGCAGGCCTCTGTCTGATTATTTTATAAAACAATAAGTGTAGGCAGGCCTTTCTCTGATTATTTTATAAAACAATAGGTGTATATGCCTGCTTTCAGTTTTGACAGACGTTTACATGTGTAGGCTATTCTTGCGTATCAACTCAAAACTTTACCCTTGTAATACCGTACCATATAGAGACTTCGGAAACTGAAATACGCGTGCGTCCGGCGTTGTATGGATTTCACACAAACGGGATATTCCTTAGTACATGTATATCTTCCTTGCCCCTCGATATATGTTATACTTATCTCCCCATAATTCTTGCAGAGCCGCCTGGTTAACGGGAATGAACTGGTTACTGATTGAAATCACGGTGTGATTGGCCGTTCGACGGTTGTCCGATTTCTCGTCAGTGGAGTTGGTGCTGCCGAGGGGAGTGGATAGCGATCTTCAAGAGTCGCTCGCCCGTTATCAGCCCTGTGTGGCTATTCAATCGAGTTCGGAGGAGTGAGCTTCGTGTGACGTAACTTTCAACGATAAATTTGGTTATCTTCTGCCGTTCTTCAATCCCTACGGGGTGCTGGTGGTCTCTTGAGCACCTGCGTCTGTCACGGGTAAGTCCGGAGACGAAGCAGTGACATACCACCTACCCTCAACAACGATGACAACGGTCGTAGATTGGCGACATCATCATGATTCCAGCGTGTTCGTTCGCGATGGCGGAGTTCCCAAACAGAATATACACTTTTTTTTACAAGAATGTACATGCTACAAGGGTCGACCCTCGTTGTGACTGGGTCTTCCTTTTACCTCAATCAAATCGGGGACAAGAAATTGGCCACGTATAAGTTCCTTAATCTCAGGTGATAAACTGATAACGAAAGTCAATATTAAATTCCTGCAAAGCAGGTACCCAACCAGTTAGCTTAAGCCCCACAAAAGCCACACACCCACCCACTTAGGCCTACCCATCCGTTCATCCATCAGTCTATCCATCTATCTAACAATCCATTCATACATCTACTCAATCCACCACCTATCCACCCACCCATCCATTATGTGGACTCCAACCGATTCAGATGACCACATACCTCACATACACAGCAACTCTTGTAGGTCCTGGAATAGCATCTTCACAGGCGAGATCATCCAGCGCCTCTTCACAGGCGAGATCATCCAGCGCCTCTTCACAGGCGAGATCATCCAGCCCCTCTTCACAGGCGATATCATCCAGCACCTTTACAAAGGCGATATCATCCAGCACCGTTATAAGGGCGAGATCATCCAGCGCTTCTTCACAGGCGATTTCATCCAGCGCCTCTTCACAGGCGATATCATCCAGCGCCTCTTCACAGGCGATATCATCCAGCGCCTCTTCACAGGCGAGATCATCCAGCGCTACTTCACAAGCGAGGTCATCCAGAGCCTCTTCACAGGCGAGATCATCCAGCATCTTTACAAAGGCGAAATCCTCCAGGACCCTTATAAGGGCGATGACATCCAGAGCATCCTCACAGGCGAGATCATCCAGCGCCTCTTCACAGGCGATATCATCCAGCGCCTCTTCACAGGCGATATCATCCAACATCTTTACAAAGGCGACTTCCTCCAGCACCCTTATATGAGCGATATCATCCAGCACCTCTTCACAGGAGAGATTATCCAGCCCCGCTTCAAAGAGATATCATCCAGCGCCGTTACGAAGGCGACATCCTCCAGCACCCTTATAAGGACGATATCATCCAGCGCCTCTTCACAGGCGAGATCATCCAGCGCCTTTTCACAGGCGATATCATCCAGCGCCTCTTCACAGGCGATATCGTCCAGCACCTCTTCATTGGCGATATCGTCCAGCATCTTTACAAAGGCGACATCATCCAGCACCTCTTCTCAGGCGAGATCATCCAGCGCCTCTTCACAGGCGATATAATCCAGCGCCTCTTCACAGGCGATATCATCCAGCGCCTTTTCACAGGCGATATCATCCAGCGCCTCTTCACAGGCGAGATCATCCAGCCCCTCTTCGCAGGCGATATCATCCAGCATCTTCACAAAGGCGACATCCTCCAGCACCCTTATATGAGCGATATCATCCAGCGCCTCTTAGCAGGCGATATCATCCAGCGCCTCTTCACAGGCGAGATCATCCAGCGCCTCTTCACAGGCGAGATCATCCAACCACTCGTCACAGGCGAGATCATCCAGCGCCGTTTCACAGGCGATATCATCCAGCGCCTCTTCACAGGCGAGATCATTCAGTCCCTCTTCGCAGGCGATATCATCCAGCATCTTTACAAAGGCGACATCCTCCAGCACCCTTATATGAGCGATATCATCCAGCGTCTCTTAGCAGGCGATATCATCCAGCACCTTTACAAAGGCGATATCATCCAGCACCCTTATAAGGGCGATATGATCCAGCGCCTCTTCACAGGCGATATCATCCAGCGCCTCTTCACAGGCGAGATCATCCAACCCCTCGTCACAGGCGAGATCATCCAGCGCCTTTTCACAGGCGATATCATCCAGTGCCTCTTCACAGGCGAGATCATTCAGTCCCTCTTCGCAGGCGATATCATCCAGCATCTTTACAAAGGCGACATCCTCCAGCACCCTTATATGAGCGATATCATCCAGCGCCTCTTCGCAGGCGATATCATCCAACACCTTTAAAAAGGCGATATCATCCAGCACCCTTATAGGGGCGATATGATCCAGCGCCTCTTCACAGGCGATATCATCAAGCGCCTCTTCACAGGCGAGATCATTCAACCCCTCGTCACGGCGATATCATCCAGCACCTCTTCACAGACGATATCATCCAGCATCTTTACAATGGCGACATCCTCCAGCACCCTTATATGAGCTATATCATCCAACGCATCCTCACAGGCGAGATCATCCAGCGCCTCTTCACAGGCGATATCATCCAGCGCCTCTTCGCAGGCGATATCATCCTGCATCTTAACAAAGGCGACATCCTCCAGCACCCCTATAAGAGCAATATCGGCCAACGCCATTTCACAGGGAAGATCATCGAGCGCCTCTTCAGAGGCGAGATCATCCAATATCTTTACAATGGCGACATCCTCCAGCACCCTTATAAGGGCGATTACATCCAGCGCCTCTCCACAGGCGAGAGCATCCAGCGCCTCTTCACAGGCGATATCATCCAGCGACTCTTCACAGGCGGTATCATCCAGCATCTTTACAAAGGCGACATCCTCCAGCACCCTTATATGAGCGATATCATCCAGCGCATCCTCACAGGCGAGATCAATCAGCGCATCTTCACAGGCGATATCATCCAGCGCCTCTTCGCAGGCGATATCATCCAGCATCTTTACAAAGGCGACATCCTCCAGCACCCTTATATGAGCGATATCATCCAGCGCATCCTCACAGGCGAGATCAATCAGCGCATCTTCACAGGCGATATCATCCAGCGCCTCTTCGCAGGCGATATCATCCAGCATCTTTACAAAGGCGACATCCTCCAGCACCCATATATGAGCTATATCAGCCAGCACCTCTTCACAGGAGAGATTATCCAGCCCAGTTTCACAGAGATATCATCCAGCGCCTTTACGAAGGCGACATCCTCCAGCACCCTTGTAAGGGCGATATCATCCAGCGCCTCTTCACAGGCGATATCATCCAGCACCTCTTCACAGGCGAGATCATCCAGCGCCTTTTCACAGGCGATATCATCCAGCGCCTCTTCACAGGCGATATCGTCCAGCATCTTAACAAAGGCGACATCATCCAGCACCCTTATGAGGGCGATATCATCCAGCGCCTCTTCGCAGGCGATATCATCCACATCTTTACAAAGGCGACATCCTCCAGCACCCTTTTATGAGCGATATCATCCAGCACCTTTACAGGAGAGATTATCGAGCCCCGCTTCAAAGAGATATCATCCAGCGCCTTTACGAAGGCGACATCCTCCAGCACCCTTATAAGGGCGAGATCATCCAGCGCCTCTTCACAGGCGATATCATATAGCGCCACTTCATTGGCGATATCATCCAGCGCCTCTTCACAGGCTATGTCGCAGTGATGTAGTACTCGAGTCCGGCCAAGGACTCGAGTCCGACTCGAGACCGATTTTCTGCGGACTCGGACTCGGACTCGGACTTGGACTGTCACGACTCGGACTTGGACTCGGACTCGAACCCTGGACTCGAATTTGACTCGCTGACTCGTTTTCCGAGTCACAATTTCTGGGCAGAACAGGCCAAGGACCACCCCTCAAGCGAGAAGTGACCCGGCCGCCCGTCGCTATAGGCATAAGCCAGAACAGGTGAAACCATTCCGTTTGAAGTGAAGACGAGTATCATGAATAGGCTGGGATATAAGACAGAGGGTCTCTATTTGGCCTGGTATAGGCAAATATAGGCCTATTGGGAACTATTCCGGCGCCAACCAGTTCCTACCAGCAGACAATAGACACTAATGAAATGAAGACGAGTATCATAAATAGACGGGCACATTTATAGAGGCGAACACCGTGAAGGGCATGATATTGAACCGAATACTAGGTGTGAACTGAGTTTTGTGTACAGTCTTGCAGTGCGAGATATTAGCGTATATATATAGTGCGCTTACTTTAGTTTCACGTGTATATGTATATATGATAGATGTATAACGTTTAGTCTTAGTGACACGCGCGGCCGGCCGATATCGGCAGCGGCGCGCTATATGTATATTATAAGATTTCGCTTATGCGCACAGAGGACAGGTGTGTCAAGAGGCGCGAAGAATTATGCTGACTAGAGAAGTTTGAATTCGAGTGTGTTCGCTGTAGTAGTGTGGCTGACTAGTTGAGTTGTAATCGAATTGAGTTCTGTCTGTTTGTTTCTTATTAAACGAAAAGATATTAAACTGTGTTGCTGATTAATTCAGGTTATACTTTTACGTAGAATTAGCGTTCAAAAGGTGAACGTTAAATAGGCGTTAAGTACGAAGAGAACAAGGATTTAATCAGAAGGATTGTCAACGGAAGGATTGGGTTGACATTATTGGTGGCAGCGTCGGTGTGGATAAGAACTCACGGTGGATAAAAACTCACGGTGGAATAAATACTCACGGTGGAATAAATACTCACGGTGGATATAAACTCACAGTGGATTAAAATTCACGTTATCACCTCTTTCGGCGGATAAAAGAATCTACGACGGTGATTGAAGAATTTACAACGGTGTTAGAAGAATCTACGACGGTGTTAGAAGAATCTACGCGTTGTTGCTGTGTGACGAGTTTACGATATCAACGACGGTGGAACACGAGAAACGGTATAAAAATTTCGTTGTTTTCCACGAACAAATACAAAAGAAATCCCGTTTGTTTATCGATTCACACACCAAGAAAAACTGTGACTTCTTTGAAAAGGGAAATCACCAAAGTAAACAAGTAAGATGGAGAAACTAAGTGCTGAAAGACAAGCAGATATTAAGAAGATGTCTACGGAAAGGCTGAAACAGCGTTTGTTGAAAGCCGGTTTTAAAGAAGAACAATTAGAAGGTATGTCACGTGGTGACATGATGCAGGAACTCGCCGATGTGTGGGTTAAGGAAGAAGTCGAAGAAGAAGGTGCAGTTGGCGGTGCCGTAGAAAAGGCTATTGAAAAACCTCCTGTGCCTATGTCTATGGAGATGTTGATGCAGTGGATGATGATGACTAGGCAGGAAGAGAAAGATAGAGAGGAGAAACGTAGACAAGAAGAGAAAGATAGAGAGGATAGACGAAGACAAGAAGAGAAAGAGCTAAGACAGGAAGAATTACGTCTTCAGAGAGAGAAAGAAGAGAAAGCAGAACGTCTGCAGAGAGAGAAAGAAGAGAAAGCGGAACTGGCAAGGCAAGAAGAATTGCGCTTGCAGAGAGAGAAAGAAGAGAAAGCGGAACTTGCAAGGCAAGAAGAATTGCGCCTGCAGAGAGAGAAAGAAGAAAAAGCGGAACTTGCAAGGCAAGAAGAATTGCGCTTGCAGAGAGAGAAAGAAGAGAAAGCGGAACTTGCAAGGCAAGAGGAATTGCGTCTGCAAAGAGAGAGAGAAGATAAAGCAGAACAAGTGCGTAAGGCAGAACTTGAATTGCAAAAGAATCAGTTTGAGATTCAGTTAGAACAGTTGAAAAGAGATAGGGAAGATGCTGAAAGAAGAAGATTGGAGCAGATGATTGAATTTGAAAAAGCTAGAAAAAGTGATGAAGAGGTTCGTCAGCAACAGATTGAAGCAAAGAGAATGCGTGAAGAAGAAAAAGAAAAAGCGCGAACGTTAGAGTTAGAACGCGCAGAACAGATAAGACAAGAAGAACTCAAATTTCAGAAAGAAAGTTTGGAAAAGGCAGAGGCAGAAAGACAAGAACGTCTGAAACTGGAGAAATCAAAATTGACATTGAAAGAAACGCAAATGAAAGAAGAACGGGAAGCAGAAAGAAGGAAGCAGCAAGAAAGTGAAACTTTGGTGTCAAAAATTAAGAAAATAGGTGATGCAATGAAGCATGTATTGCCTCAAATGCCAACTGATATGATGGAGGTGCCATTATATTTTGAAACAGTCGAGAACGCATTTCGTAGCTTTGCTGTGGAGAAGCCGTTTTGGGTTAAATTATTACTACCATTGATGACGCCGAAAGCTCGAACTGTTCTGAATAGATTGTCATTCGATGATCTAGACAATTACGATAAAGTCAAGCAGCACTTATTAAAAGAATTTAAATTGACCTCGAGAGAATACAGAGCCAGATTTGTGGATGCTAAGAAGACAACAGAAGAGACTTATACGATGTTTACGGCAAGACTGAAGAACTTGCTAAACTATTACGTGAGAAGTCGAAACGTGAACAGAGAGTATGATACGCTCTTTGATTTGCTGGTAGCGGATAAGCTAAAAGAATGTTTACCGCCAGGTCCACTACAGTTTGTATTGTCGAAGGAAGGAACTGACTGTCTCCAAGCTAGTGCAGTGGCAGACCTAGCAGACATTCATGTAAACAATCGAATTGGGTTTGCGATCCCAAATATAAACAGTTATCCTTCTCAACGTTCCGTAAACCAAAGCCAGAGTGGAAAGTGGAAAAGTAATCCAGGAACAGGGAATCAGTTCAAAGGTAAAGAAGTCAAGGCTAGTGTCCCTGTACCCAATGAGACCAGAGACGTGACGTTTGGTCGTCAGGGATTTAACAAATCGTCAGCGCCGTTCGCCAAGAGGGAAGGCAACACATCGTTTACGCAGTATAAGAAATATGAAGGAAATGAACAACGAGGTATTTCACAACCATACCATACAGTTGTGAAGCGTTGTCACAACTGTGGTTCAGATAAACATTTGGTTAAATTTTGTCCAGTTCCAGTGGCAGCAGCTAGTTCTAGCAGAAATCAAGAACACACAAGGGTGAATTTGATTCAAGTGGTTAGTGATACAGATAATCAAACCACGGGTCAAGAAAACCAAGAGACTGAAGTAAAGTCAGTAATGAAATGTGGTATTCAAAAAGAAATTCTATTGGATGCTGAAATTCAGAGAGAAGTCATAGGAAAAGATGACAGTCGAATATTGAAGAAATCGTTCTTGCAATATGTCGAGGTCGAAATTCGTGGAGTAGACGGTAAAGAGCCAGTGAAAGTCAAAGCACTGAGCGACTCGGGTGCAGAGATTCCGGTGATTAGTGAAGAATTACTGGAAGGCATGAAGGTGGAACAAATTGGAAAAGTGAACTTGCAATGTGTGGCAGGAGATGCCATTCCTGCGAAGTTAGTGAAAGTGGATGTTAGACTGTGTGGTAGTGACGTGGAAGAAGAGGGATTTCCGCGTAAAATCCAGTGTTCACTTACACCTTATGTCACCTTGATGTGTGCTAGTATTGCAAAGATGGGCAGTACAGAAAGATTCTTGTTGCATCCAGAGATAATTGCCGAATTAAAAGCCGTACCACAGATGAAAGTTAAAACGATACAAGGAGATGTGAGTGTACGAGCAAATGTAATGACGAGAGCGCAGAGTCGGAAACAGGAAATGGTAGATGTTGATGAGAAGAGTGAAACTGAAAGTTCAAGTGATGAGGAAAACGAAAGTAATGAGCAACGAAGCTTATCGCGAGATGGTGTAACATCAGAGATGAATGAGCAAGAGATGGTTGCATGCGAGAATGGCACATTAAATGAAACTGAAGAAGACAATGAATGTGATGTGGGGATAGGAGACTTGTATAGAGATGAAGAAATGGATGAAGAACAAAAGGTGCAGATTGCTGATTCGAAGAAGTTCGAAGAGCAACAGAGAAAGGATGAATCGTTGAAGCCGTGGTGGAAGTTAGCACAAGAGAAAGAATCTGAATTCTGTGTGATCAACGGTTTATTGCATAAGAAATATCAGATATTAGACCAGACGATATATCAACTAGTGTTACCAAAAGAGAGACGAATTAAAGTGATGGAATTGGCGCATGAATCGGTATTTGGAGGACATCTAGGAGAAGAGAAAACAAGAGAACGAATAAAATTATCTTTTGTATGGCCAAAGATGAGAAGAGACATTGTGAAATTTTGTAAGTCTTGCGAGAAGTGTCAACTAAAGGCAAGGAGTCTGGTGATGGATAGAGTGCCTATCACTCCAGTATCAAGAGAAGAGGTCGCCTTCAGGAGAATGACAATGGACCTAATAGACAACCCGAGGAAATGGCACAAGAAAATTCCTTTTCACGAAAAGCATTTGAAAGAACTCAAAGAAACTACGGAGAAAGCATTATTGTTTGCAGAATCTTACTCTCAAGAAAAGCAGTTACAATACCCAAATCAGTATAACAAGAGAACAAGGATTTAATCAGAAGGATTGTCAACGGAAGGATTGGGTTGACATTATTGGTGGCAGCGGCGGGATTGGAACCCGCGCCCCCGAAGAGGGCGCGGGTTCCTAATAGACAACCCGAGGAAATGGCACAAGAAAATTCCTTTTCACGAAAAGCATTTGAAAGAACTCAAAGAAACTACGGAGAAAGCATTATTGTTTGCAGAATCTTACTCTCAAGAAAAGCAGTTACAATACCCAAATCAGTATAACAAGAGAGCAAGGCACAAAGGAATTTGCAGCATACCGAATTCCTTTGATTTATCGATCAGAAGTGGAACGTCAGATCAAAGAAATGTTAAAAACAAACATTATTAAACCATCATCGAGCAGAATGGCAAGCCCTTTGGTTATTGTTAAAAAGAAAGACGGATCTTTAAGACTTGCCTGTGACTACAGATACATTAACTCATTCACAGTGGATTGTAAATATCCGATGCCGATTGTCAGAGACGTTTTGAACAAAGTTGGAAAGTCTAATGTGATTTCTATTTTGGACTGTCGAAGTGCTTATTGGACTTGTCCTGTAAAACAATCTGATCAATGGAAGACAGCTTTTGTAACACATAATGGACTGTATGAATTTACTCGTGTTCCTTTTGGAATGATAAATTCAGGCCGAACTTTTGTTAAGGCGATAAATTTAGTTTTACAGCCTATAAGTGACTTTGCAGAACCGTATGTTGATGACATTGCTGTGCATTCTGACAGTTGGAATATTCACTTGCAGCATCTAGATGCATTTTTGATGCAAATGAGATTGCATAACGTTACTTTGAATTTGAAAAAATGCATATTTGGTAAGAGTGAGGTAAGGTTTATCGGTCATGTGGTTGGGTCTGGTAAGATAAAGATGAATCCAGACAGAATTGAAAGTTTGAGTAATTTGAAGATCCCAGAAACTAAGAAGCAAGTTAAGCAACTGCTTGGATTTTTTAATTATTACAGACAGTTTATTAAGGACTTTGCACAGATTGCGAAACCTTTATCTGATTTAACTAGTAAACGTGTTTCTGATAAGATTGATTGGACTGTTGAACATCAGCAAGCATTTGATTTACTTAAAGAGGCTGTGCGATCCAAAGTAGTGTTATATGTTTTTGAAGTGGGAAAACCATTCAATTTGTACTGCGATAGTAGTGACTTTGCAGTCGGTGCTGTTTTAACACAGATGGACGACAAGGGAATAGAACGCCCTGTGTCATTTATCAGTCAGAAATTAACTGATACCCAGAAGAGATGGGCTACTGTGGAAAAGGAAGCCTATGCTATTGTTTGGGCTCTAAACAAGTTAAAAGAAATTATAATTGGATCAAAAATTTTCATTTTTACTGATCACAATCCTCTTACATATTTGACTGAGTCAATGTCTAAGTCTGCTAAACTTGTGCGTTGGGCGTTAGCCTTACAAACTTTTGATGTTGAGGTGAAGTACAAGAAGGGCAGATTGAATATTATTGCTGATTGTTTGTCAAGGTTATAAGTAATCGTAAGACTGTTCATTATTTAGTTAGATATATATATATATATGTTTCATGTATTTTGGTAATTTCGCAAATTTTGAAATTTAATTTGCTCAATTCCAGAAGAAGGAAGGAGGTAATGTGAACTGAGTTTTGTGTACAGTCTTGCAGTGCGAGATATTAGCGTATATATATAGTGCGCTTACTTTAGTTTCACGTGTATATGTATATATGATAGATGTATAACGTTTAGTCTTAGTGACACGCGCGGCCGGCCGATATCGGCAGCGGCGCGCTATATGTATATTATAAGATTTCGCTTATGCGCACAGAGGACAGGTGTGTCAAGAGGCGCGAAGAATTATGCTGACTAGAGAAGTTTGAATTCGAGTGTGTTCGCTGTAGTAGTGTGGCTGACTAGTTGAGTTGTAATCGAATTGAGTTCTGTCTGTTTGTTTCTTATTAAACGAAAAGATATTAAACTGTGTTGCTGATTAATTCAGGTTATACTTTTACGTAGAATTAGCGTTCAAAAGGTGAACGTTAAATAGGCGTTAAGTACGAAGAGAACAAGGATTTAATCAGAAGGATTGTCAACGGAAGGATTGGGTTGACACTAGGAATTGTCGATTTGCAAATATATCTTCAATCATAATGCTAAACTGTGCATGGAGTTATTAATTTATCGCTTCGAATTAGAAGAAACTTTCGTATCGCCCTTTCCAGTGTAGAGACGGGGTGAGAACGTGACATGACACGACTGCACTTGTTGCATTTACATTTCTAGGCTATCTAGCTGTTCCTACCTACTGAACTTGTATTTAGCAGGGAAGATTTTTAGGCCTATGTGTCCTCATGATCGTGCCAGATTATCGAACAAAACTTTATTTAATTTAGTGTTCTTAATGTGAAATTTGGGTAAATTACATTAAAAATTCTGTCTGCATAGGGCCTAAATAGTTCTGTTATTTTTCTATGGCATTGAATTGCGTGGTTCAGTGTATTTTGATGAGGATGGACTCGGACTCGGACTTGGACTCGATCTTTAGTGACTCGGACTCGGACTCGGACTCGAACACCTCAGGACTCGGACTCGACTCGGACTCGGCTTAGATGGACTCGGACTTGACTCGGACTCGGCTTAGGTGGACTCGACTACAT
>OY744616.1:26424934-26499934 GCA_963556255.1 Allolobophora icterica
CTGGAGCATTAATTGTGCTGTATTTGTTAGTGTCAATGAAATTCTACTGTTCTTTGAATCGACTAAATATTGCAGCCTGCGGTCCCAAAGACTTGAAATATTGGTAGAATACTGCAGCTGAGATAAGTTTAAAGATATGATGTCGGCAGGCTAAAAACAGTAGATGTTTGTCAAATGCCTGCTAACTGACCGTAATGGCATCGATGTGAACACCAGTACACCAGTATTTGAACTAGTTGTGTCAAAACAGAGACCTGCGAGCCAGTTTTGTACATCTTTCCTGTCTTGTATTGTCTAGAGTCTAGACGACAGTGTTTCTCATAAGTTCACCGGTACTCATTGGGAGTTTAGGAATGGCCAATAATTTGTCAACATTAACTCCTGATACATCAGTGTCTGGTAGTAATTTTCTGTCAAAATGAGCAACTAGCGGTGTATTTGGCAAGAAATAATGTTCTTTGTTGGTTTGCACCATGGATTTCCTAACTTGTGACCATGCTCTGCAGATAGAACTTGTAGATAGAACTTGTAGATAGAACTTCTTGGTAGTGTCATGTCCTCAATGTCAATGCCAACAGCTTTTAGGACTGGAGCAACAATGTGCATTGCTTCTCGAGGTGTAGTTTTTGTGCGATCAGGGCTTGCACAAACAATGGAGCATCAATGAGGCGCCGTCTTTTCGAGTAGTGTTATATTTCACTCATGAAACTGCAATTAATTAAAATTAAGTAAAGATTAAATAAATGCAAAACAATATACATTATACAGTAGTAATAAATAAAATAAAATAAATATGAAACATTGAATATTCCTTACATTACAATGTTATTGCTGCAGTTGTTGCTCTTAAGTTACTAAAACTCAGAATGTCGTTCCCACACCATTTTTCAATGTCACTCCATTACTGGTTGTCATTCCGACTCGAGACACCCAGCAGTAATATTAAAACTGAATTATATATTCTTTGAACCACAGTGTGCATATTGAATGCAAGTAAGTAAAGAAAAAGAAGTATTGAGGGTAGACACTGTACGCAAATAATTTATTTTTATGTACGAAAATTATAGATAAATTCAGGAAAACTGATTTCAGAACCCTGTTGAGCTGTCACTTAACAATGGAATAATCTCATGAAAATTTTAGGACCTATTTACTACACCAAATGACACCATTTAGGCACCTAGCCACTTGAGTTTTCAGAAATAATTTTTTTGAAACACCCTAATATATATGTATATATATATATATATATAAATATATGTATGCGTGCCATAGGCCTATCTATAATAATCACATCGAGAAATTCACTCATAGGGCCTAGTAAGCCTACACATTTTAAAGTTCATTCACTTCATCAATTGCAGCAGTTTGTCTTCTAATTAGCTGGCCAAATTTGCTTAAACAAATTTACTTAAACACTAATAATGAATTTTTTAGGGACATACATGGTTATTAGGTCTGTTGCAAAATTTAGGTCTAACTAAACAAAATTTACTCGACAATTAAGTCATTTTCTTTCATCCTTCACTCAAACGATAAGAAACAATTATAATATGTTTACTTTATTGTTTTACCTTGACGAACTTCTGTTTTTAATATAAACTTCGAATCCTCAATTTTCAACGAGAAAGAATCGATTTGAGCACAAACCTTCAGAGCTATAATTTTATTATAACCGCTTTGGAAACCTTTGCGGGTAACTTTGGCAACGGATTTGACGTCATCACATGTTTGTTTCTATAGTCTGACGTCACCAGGCATTAGCCAATCGTGTTATTTGATTTATATCACGTGCAACATACATCCAATCATGTTCTAATCTGTGTTCGATCTACCGGTTGACTGCTTTGCTGCTCACTCGTGCATGACGCTAATTCAGTAAGTATGTACGCAAGAGAGTAAATGTTACTTATAGGGACGCTGAATATACAAAGAGCTGTGGACGAGTTGATGTACTACCGAGGTCGTTGACTGTTTCATAAGTAATTAATAAGTTGTAGAGCTGTAGAAGCCACTTCCGGCTATGTATGGGTAATGGGTCATCCACTAAGGACGTCCGCAACGAGGATCAAATTAGGACAAAACTAATGTGGATAAGGGGAACGGATTTATCCCCAATGCGGACGTCCGCACCTAAAATTGATACTCAAAGCTCTCCTCGTAAAGACTGCATGTGCCTTAGACGCCAACTTCAGTCAGAAAGCAAATACACCACACTGCATTGGATTTGGATCTAGCTAAAGTACCTTTAATTGCTGGACATGCATAACCCCCGGCAATGCATTAAGCCCTGTACGATCAGCAGAGTGGCCTAATCTATTTAATGCTGTGCTCCATCTAATCTCTACGAGATATACTTGTACTGTATGCAACTCTGGCTTGTCCATCCCTGGTCGCAGAGTTGGTTCGTAATCTCCAAACTTCTAAGGCGCCACTCGAAAGCCAAGCGCATGGCACCAGCTTATTCACGAGCGCTGCGTCAAGTCAGAGGGGCTTTCCAAAGAGTAGTCCACAGGATCGGTTCGAGTACGGTGTGCAAACGGGTCCAGGTCAAGAAAGGAGGCGAAGCAGCTGTTAAGGCTGGTGTCATTTCAGCAGACTTGTTGTCCTCGAGACCGAGGTCTTGGTCTCGAGTGCACTCGAGTTCGTTTTTAAAAGTCTTGGTCTTGGTCTTGGTCTTGAGGTTCAAGGTCTTGGTCTTGGTCTTGGTCTTGAGGTTCAAGGTCTTGGTCTTGGTCTTGGTCTTGAGGTTCAAAGTCTTGGTCTTGGTCTCGCAAGACCAAGACCAAGACCGGCTGTCAATTTGAACAGTCATTTAACAAAACTCAAGAATTTTAAAACTTATCAAACCTGTTTGCATCATAATCTACAACAAATACCTACGGACGGATGCAAGTCTTGTTGGTCAGGAAAACCCAGTGGCAGCTGCAACTAAGTTATGCTGTATATGGAAGCCCTGTCGAGACTTGTTTCTGAAGCCAGACGGTCTGATAAACCATGGGAGGATATCAAAAAGGCTCACGATTTGTACATTTACATAAAGTGCTTGAAAAGTTACTGTGTGTGCCAGCGACTTCAGCACCTAGCTATGGAAAGTATTTTTTCACGTGGTAGAATTTTTATGAGGCTCACAAGGCACGTCTTGGTCAGAAAATTCTAAACGAATTGTTTTTTTTTGTATAAAATACAAAAGGCATTTGGAATAACAGTTTGCATGAAGGACTTTTGTAAATACGAATTCGGAATTCTCTGCAGTCTGCATTTAAAGTTCATTTGCTTGAACAAAATAAACGACTCACGTTTTCATTAAAATATCGACTTCACTATTTTTTGTGTTAGAAAAAGAAGTCTTGGCCTGAATGGGATTTTTTGGGTCTTGGTCTTGGTCTTGGTCTCGAGGTTCAAAGTCTTGGTCTTGGTCTTGGTCTTGAGGTTCAAAGTCTTGGTCTTGGTCTTGGTCTCGAGGTTCAAGGTCTTGGTCTTGGTCTTGGTCTCGAGGTTCAAGGTCTTGGTCTTGGTCTTGGTCTTGAGGTTTAAGGTCTTGACAACAAGACTGCATTTCAGGCGAGAAGAATTGGAAGGCGGAGGATCAGATAACTCGGGGTAGTTCTGCTGTGGACGATCAATTATTGTCCCTGCGGCTTGAACTTCCACAGTCCAACATGAAAGCTTCGCTGTGGTCAACTCAGTCTTTCTGGAACAAGTTGCCTAGCAAGCTGACATGGGCATCCTGGTCTTTCTTGGCCTTTTTAAGTGTTCCGTAAGCGCTCGGAAACTTCGAACTTTGAAGTTTTGTTCTGACGGATCGGGAGCCAATCTGAGGCGTTTCAGGAATTTTGCGCTGTAGAAATTTGCGAGCAGGTGTTCCCAAACTTTTCTTTGCCCCGCACCCACAGGAAAGCTGTGGGGTCCTTGTGTTCTTAATATGGTCCCATAGGTATACATGAAACCATATGGGAGTCATATGAGCTTCACATGGTCCCATACGCTTGGACATGCATGTGAGCCCATATGGGAGTCACATGAGCTTCACATGGTCCCGTAGGCTTGGACATGCATACATGTGAGCCCACATGGGAGTCACATGAGCTTCTTATGTCCACAATGCTGTTGGATCAGTTTCAATGCCTGGTAAACATAGGCTAACTCCAGAGGCGCCGAGGGAAGATAGCGGTTTTCAGGTTTGACCCTAAAAGTTTCTTAGAGTAGCCAACAAACACGCATCTAGGCTAGTTGTATATCTTAGTGCATTTAATTATCGCATTAAGCCTAACTAATGGCTCTAGCTCTAGGTCAGACTCATTTCAGTCTACGAACGACCTGCCTTATACTATAATGAAGGCTCTAATGCAATATAAACCTCAGAAATTTGTCATCGCCACACAAATGCCACGTCAAGGAGACCAGCTTATTCATCAGATCAAAGTCAAAGACAGACAAGCATGCGACCAGTCTACCCAGTGGCGGCGATCTTGTTTGACAGGTGGAGGGGACACTTCTGAACTGATCTAGTCAAAAAAGAGTTTTGAACTGATCTGGTCAAAAAAGAGGTCAAAATAAAAAAACTGTTGACCTTTTTGTGTTTCCTCAAAATGTGGGGGTCCGATGCATGGTGTGTCCCCCACTCTCAAAGGTGGGGGTCTTTTTCCCTCGACCCCCCCCCGGGATCGCCGCTCATGAGTCTACCATGACGATTCCTCAGAAACCTTTTTTTTATTTCACAGAATGTAACGTTTAGCAACTGAACGAGTCACCAAACGCGCATGTATGAATTTAAAAAAGCTCGCCTATGGACTCCGAGAGGAACTATGGCCAATGCCGGCGATCTTGTTTGACAGATGGGGACACGGGAACTTTTGAAATGATCTGGCGAAAAAAGAGGTGGATAATGTTTTCACCCTTTTTTGGTATTTCTTGAAAATTTTTGGGGACAACGGTATACTGTGTCCCCCGCTGTTAAAGGTAGGGGTCTTGTTCCCTCGACCCCCTGGGATCGCCGCCCATGACCACGGCTTACCACCGCAAAGCTTCCTTGGAATTTCCAAAGACGCCACATCGAAGATCTGTTAAGTGTGCTTAATTTCTGGCTACATAGCGGTTTAAACATTTTAATGTTTCTATTGATGGTCCGCAAAGGTTCACCAGTCACTCTAATAGAGTAAAACGGGGAGGCGACCTGACCGACGTCTCTGATGAGCGTAGACTCGGATCCGACCTGGGCTGGTGAACCAAAGTCCTCCGTGCCCACCTTCTCGTGGTGCGGACCGTTGGTACCCTTCCTAGGAAGGGGAACGAACGGGCACGGCAGGCAAAACCAGGGGAAGGCAATGGCAAACCACCCCTGTTAACTTGCCAAGAAAATCGTCATGAAATTGAGAGACTTGTCATCGAATAGGAGACGGTGGAGTGTGTTCACCAGGACGATCGCTAGAGCTCCACGAGCTGACAGCACAAGGTGATTGATGGTATAATAAAAGAAAGCATGAGCTACGAATTGGAATACAATGCCGATCTCGTAAAAGACTGGCTAATAATTCAAAAGGGTTGCTATTCTGTCGCGATAGGAATGTGTTTAGTGGCTTTTTCTTTGTGTAGCTAGTAGCCTATTAGCCATCAATTCCTCTATAGACTAGACTAGTATCAGCCATCAATTCCTCTATAGACTAGACTAGTATCAGCCATCAATTCCTCTATAGACTAGACTAGTATCAGCCATCAATTCCTCTATAGACTAGACTAAGTGTGAACGTTCGTCGTTAAAGTAGGCTCCTGTATTGAGATCTGCATGTGGCTAAAAGCAGCGGGAGAGGAGATCTATACAAGGGAAATGCTAGTGGTTAAATTCAGCCGGATCCGGCACCTCTGATTTGACATCCGCCACATGACAAACCTGGGATTCGAACCCAGGTCCCACAGGTGACTTACGCGTTAGCTGTTAGGCCACCGTTCCCCTTCAATGGGAAGCCCCCCCCCCCCACTGTCGCCATAGTAACAATATCCACGGTGCTCAACGACATCTTATGGCTGCAAAGGCTTCGGTCTTACCCTGCCTCAATAAATGGGAAACGAAATAATAACACTTGCATTTCTCCTTCAAATAACACTCTGGATATAAAACAAGTTTTTCGTTTGATGAGATTTGATTTTAAATGTGTGATAGAGGATATGTTGCACTGTTGTATACTTCAGGGTGTAGATCCGTTACGGAATCTGATATTAGCAGCACTTTGTCTCCGTGACTGTAACCGTGATAGCTCTGGAGATGTTGGTCCCATTCGAGGTAATCATCGTTTACGACGAAAGCACCTGAAGCGTGGTAATCTCCGTAGGTGTCGCTGCAATCTGCCGCCTTCTCAGCTGTGTCCGCTAGACCGTGTCTCGCAGAACTTCGGTCATCCGTGACGATGAACGGTGCAGCGTCCTTTCTGTATTGTTCCGTCATCTGGAAATCGTAAGCGCTCTGAATAGGGATGTTCGACTGCTGAGGCAACAGGTGTTCCTGCAGCCAGTGTCTGTTGTTGTCGATGTATCCATGGAAACTATTGGATACCTGTTGGTTACAGTAGTCACTCTGGATGTCCACGTTGTCTGGGTAACCGGAGAGAAACTGATCGGCGTAGACGTTACAGTCGGTTGCGGGTGGTGCATGCTCGTAAGAAGGACACACCCCGGTTTGTGCCCCCGCGAAGTAATCAAGCCCACCACGACAATGGTATGCCAGCTGCGAAGATCCTCCGTTGACAAGCCCTGACATTTGATCGGTCAGCAGTTGGCAGTTGACGGTTGACAGTTGACAGTCGAGCGAGTAACCGATGTGGTCTTCATCGTTCTTGCGCAGTTGGGACCGTAGCTTCCTCCTCGGCCGGTACTTGTAGCCCGGATGTTCGTTGAGATGGACGACCCTCAGTCTCTTCGCCTCCTCAACGAACGGTCGCTTATCGTCGTCGGAAAGTCGCCTCCACTCGGCGCCGAGTCGCTTCGAGATCTCCGAGTTGTGCATCTTCGGATTGTCCCTGGCCATCTCCTTTCGCTGGCCCTTCGACCAGACCATGAAGGCATTCATCGGGCGCTTGATGCGACCGGCATCCCCTGCCCCGTTGCAGCTGCTGGTGCCTTTGCCGCTGCTGATGCTGCCTGTTGGGCGGAGAAAATCTTGACCAGTTTCGCTGCCATCCATCAGTTCAGCAGCATCGTAGTCATCACCACCTGTTAGTCTTCTTCCAATCAGAGAATGGTTTACGCTGGAGAAGGACGCTTGCGGAGTAGGTAAGTGCACTTCCGAATACCAGTTGGTCAGCGCTTCATCCTGGTCTGTAGTATACGGTTGTCCGTCTGTCCGTGTGAACGAGATTCCGCCGTCCGGATGGTAAGAGAAATGACGAGGGTTGTGGATGAACTGACCCACAAAGCTTCGTCTGATTTGAGAGGAGCAGAGATCTTCGTCTTTGAGAACGCTTGACTGTGTTTGACCAATATCTCTGTCCGTCACCCAGACTGTTGCATCATTAACTGCAGGCAGCGATTGCATTATAACTGATGCGGATTGCAATCAACTGTTTCAACGATACTACATATATGCACCAGGCTAAAAGTTGACTAACTGCAGAATAAAGTCACTGGCCAGCAAGTATCCACTTTCATTAATAAATTACAGGTTCGCGTGCTCACATCCACCTACTAATCTGTTGTCTCAGGTAACATGCTATCATTTCTAAGTTATCAGCCGTTTGACCTTCGTAATAGTAACCATGCCAACGCCTAGATCACTGCAACATTCAGCTGCGCTGGAAAATTAGCCGATGCCCACGTTAAAAACACCAGGTGACAAACGCGACTATTGAGGATACAATTACCAGCATCCGACTACCAACAGATTAACATTATGTAGAACAAGAACGAGTCAAATGTCACATACAGTATCAGACCTCGTGAGAATCGATTACTGTCACAGTTGCCTTATGATTGTTCTTCTCAGAGTGCTTCAGAAGCTTATGTAACGACCCGTTTTTGTTGCAAAGGTGTAGTATCCATAATTATCCTCAACTCCCATCATTCTCCTTCGCACGTCAATGGCGATCTTCTCGTTTATTGTCTCGCCTTCCAGAGTGACGGTCAATCGTGACGCGTAGGAGAGTCCAGAGAGGCGGTCATCGCCGCCGTAGACTGACCATTCACAGCCGAAGAGGCCGCTGGATGGGGCGGGGCGCAACCGCCATCATAGCCTTCCTGCTTCTTCCATCAACCGAGCACATCAATTACCACCTATCCTACCGACGCTGCCTGTCCCAATGTTCGCACCTCGTCAGTCGATCAGCCTCGCGTGTGATTACCGACACAGGTATGATGTTTTGCGTATAATACAGCGTCAACTACCTGGGCAATCATAAATCTTAATCGGCATACGATGCGGCCAGGTTGGCACCGATAGCGTCAAAGTAATTAAGCATTGCACATCGGTCGTTGTGCGATGAACATTCGAAACTGAACGTCTGTATCAGTAGGTCGCAGTCAGCTGTATACTTCACCAGATGCTAATAAATTTCAATTAATTACGAATTAACTTATGGAATTATATGTGCTTTATATGGCCAACAGCTCTGTATTCGCCGTAAAATTCCATTTCGCGGTCGGGCTGGTGTGCGCTTGTATTGTCGTGTTTAAAGGAAAGTCGGCGTTGGTCAACTATACGTAGCCATGGGCGGCGATTCCGGGGGTAGAAGGGGACAAGACCCCACCTTTAACAGTGGGGGGACACGCTATACAGTTGTCCCCCCTTCAAAGTTTGAAGAAACACCAAAAAGGTCAACAAATTTTTTTTCGCGCCTGAGCGTAAAAACATTTGCACCTCTTTTTTTACCAGATCAGTTCAAAAGTGTCCCCAAATCCCCTACAAATCAAAACTGGCCTATATACTGTTTTGCCTATGTTTATGTTTATATTCGTTTAATGAAACAACAGACATAACGCTGTAGGTGTACAAGGAAGTGAATTAAAATTGTTAATTGTTAATAATAGCTTAGTAAGAGTTAGAAAATAACATTCTAGATATGAAGTTTCGAGAGTCTTTATCTGGTAGATTAAAATTGTGAGGACGATTTCTTAGGGAGTAAGGAGTAATATGGTTGGTTGGGAATAAACATCTAATTGAGTGATTTTCATTGAGTAAAGCTGCTTTAAATAAGGCCATTTCGGCTTTGAGCACAAGCTCAGCTATGGAGGGAGAGATAGTTTGAACATATCCAAATCGTTTGAGTTTGTTCAGGAATTGTTCAAGGCGCAATTTATCCTTGCCACTTATAAGGCCCCACCAGGCTGGAGAAGCATATAAGGTTCTAGATACGATTGTTGCATTAGTGATGAGGTGTAGTGAGTCTTGAGATGCTCCATGATTTTTGATAGTTCTTAGTGCAAAAAAGGAGGAGGTTCCACTTTTTATCAGTTGATTGATGTGCTCAGTGACTGTTAATTTTTCTCCGATGGTGACTCCGAGAATCTTGATTGATGTTGACCGTTTAACTCCTGTGATTGAAGGGTTGTCAGAAAGTGAGGGTTGGTTGCGTTTGATGATAGCCATTTCCCGAGTTTTATCAGGATTGATTTTCAGGTTCTTTGGCAGCATATTTAGCCTACATCTAGCTAAAGTTAACAAACAATATGGCTGTGGCTGTCTGTCTCTGTATATGCCTGCAGCCTGCCTACCTTTGTATTTTAGACAGATTCGTGTACGAATCCGAGATCACCCTGAATAATTTTAGGAAGTTTCCTTAACATGACTTCGTCAATGAGAAAACGCGACGGCGGTTTATATATGTTTCGTACAAACGTACTCATACTAGGCTAAATGAGCATTTGTTATTTACAACATAAAAAGTTGGGGTACGATACCCCGTCAAAGTAAGTGGAAGGCAGGGTGGGAATTGTCGGAGGTTGGGAGGTTCAACCCCCTAATCTTTTTTAGGATCACCCCGTTAAGTCTTCATTGCACACCTCCAGGGGATCGTTTCCAACCCTCTCAGTTGTGCCAGTGTGATTTAGCGCTATTTGACTCTGAGTCTCTTAGACTCTTACAAAGAGAAGACATTTCCACAGTGTATCATGTATGCAGTTTTGAATTTTCTCCGCAAATGAATTGATTTTGATTCGAGTCTGACTTGTAAAACTGCTGGCGTTAAAATGAGCTGCTTTCAAATTTAGTTGACATCAGTTTGCAAAATACGCATAAAATGTTCAACCTTCCCAGTCTGTTTTCTACAATTCCCACAATGGTGGAAGGTACGGTACGGGGCCCCGTACCCTCAGAACTTATACCTATGATCATAAGCAGCACATGCAGCCCTCTATATATATATATATATATATATATAATAAGCAGCACATGCAGCCCTCTATATATATATATATATATATATATATATATATATATATATATATATATATATATATATATATATATATATATATATATATATATATATATATATATATATATATATATATATATATATATATATACTACATAACGATACTACGATACTACATAATAGGCATCAGGCTAAAAGTTGACTACATGCAGAATACAGTCACTGGCCAGTAAGTATCCACTGTCATTAATAAATGATAGGTTCATGCTCACGTCCAGTTTCTAGCCTGTTGTCTCAACTAACATGCTATCATTTCTAATTTATCAGCCGTTTGACCTTCGTAATAGTAACCATGCCAACGCCTAGACCGCCTATATATATATATATACATATATATAAATATATATATATATATTTATGTATATATGTATAGCGCTGCATAAACTTATTAGTTCTTTAAGACACCTGTTATATGCACAGAGCTCACTCTGCAATGTCTGCATGTATACCTGTGCATGACGCGTTGTATGAAAATGCTTTTTGGCTAAAGATCATTTGATGAAGGCATAATAATGATTTATGAGTCGTTGACCATTACTTTAGGCTTAATTTATATGGCGCCTCACATCTTCTATCTGCATACATCAATGCAGGCTTATGCTTATTACGACAAGCTACAATCGTGCAACGTATACGTCAAATTACGCCGGGACACGCCCACTTTAGATACGCTGGTACCCCGACAACCATTACGAGCTGACATATAGTCGCCCAATCACTTCCGGTTCTGGAACAGCGACGCCTTTTAGTCGACCGGAAGTCGTCAGCGTTTCTCGGGCGACCGGAAATTGGAGTCTATGACGTCGGAAACTGTCAGAGTAAAACATTTGTACAGGCGAAAAAACCTTAAATGGAACGGCTTTGACCGATAGGAATGCTCAAGCAAAATGCACATATATACTCTTAAGATTGACGTCTGCTAAGACCAGCCACTAATTGGCTAGACGTCATGAGTTGTCTAGTGTTAAACGACGATGTTTGGACTGCTCTATGTGCTACTGTGATGCTTGTAATGTAACGTAAGTTACTAATCTTCAGTGGCGTCATTAGGGAGTAGGGAGTTGGGGGGCGGGGTGCAGGCCGCACCGGGTGACACCCGTATATATAGAGCCTACATAATGCATATTATAACGCATATTATTATTGTTATCCAATTGCAGAATATTTTACTTTCTGACGGTAGCCTGCGCACGTTTGCTAGGCAAGTCCCTTTTGAGGGTCTTGCGTACCATATATAATTTCATATATCATTTCAGCTGCCGATAGTGCGGTCGTATACGGTTCAAGAATGCCGAGGGATGAGTACACAGACCAAGTGCCAGGCATTAACTTCTTGATATTATATATAGTATCACATATATATATATATATATATATATATATATATATATATATATATATATATATATATATATATATATACTGATAAAGCTGTGATGTCTGCGTATCTATCGCTGGTGTTAATTAGTTAGTTAGTTACAGTAAGTTAGTTAGTTAGTCACATTAGTTAGTTAGTTGCAGTTTAATAACGCTGTGTCGTAACAAAGATGATCAGCGTTGTCATCCTACTGTGTCCATGCAGGCTTGGGACTGGCCCTACCACAGTACGGGCAGTGACGGAGTTTGATCGCTGCAGCTGCCCTCTGGTGTTCAATTATGGTAGCTGGAAGGGTTCCGATGACCCACTCATGAAGACACTTACCTGTGGAAATGGAATGGTCACGTGATCATGTCAGACGAAGGAGACGACGTTCGACCGGAAACAGAGCAAACTCCGCCACTGCCCGTACTCCGGATGATAGTGTCAGTCCCAAGCCTGGAAAAAGGAGGAGGGCGACGCTAATCATCTTCGTCATGAGACAGCGTCGTTAAATCATTAAGTTGGCCTTAGAAGCGGCGATCTTGTTTGACGGGTGGAGGGACACTTTTGAACTGATCTGGGCAAAAAAGAGTTTTGAACTGATCTGGTCAGAAAAGAGTTTTGAACTGATCTGGTCAGAAAAGAGTTTTGAAGTGATCTGGTCAAAAAAGAGTGCTGAACTTATCGGGTCAAAAAAGAGGTCACATTTTTTTCGTAGCTCGAAAACAATTCTTTTTAACTTTTTGGTGTTTCTTCAAAATGTGGGGGCAGCTGTATGCTGTATCCCCCCCCCCACTGTTAAAACTTAAAGGTGGGGTCTTGTCTCCTCGATCCCCCAGGATCGCAGCCCTTGGTTGGCCTAATAAACCGCAGCGGACTGGGCAGGTTGACTTAGATCTGGTGTTGCTTATACTATGAAGCTGAAGGACATGTTTGTTTTCGTGAACTGATTTCTTCTTACATTTATTCTTACATTTGTGTTTAATATCATTTTAACTATTATTAACTGCAGGTTTAGGTTATTTTAGGTTACTTTATTTCCTATCGAGGACTCTGTATTGTTTGGAGGCATATTCACGCAGTCATTAGGCCTACTTGAGCTTGTGCGCAACTGGTTATAAAATAGTAACCTTTCAAAAGCCGGGCGCCTCCGAGTGGTTCTTAGCAGACACTACATCAATGTCTGGGATAAATCAATGTCTGGTATTCGTATACATGTAGTACTGATGCTGTAAATGGACCTACACGCGTGCAATTTTTACAATGCATACTCTATAGGGCCTAGCGAGCGCAGTAAATTAGTAAAGTCGTATATATACTTGCGGAGTGCTGCGATTTCAACCTCCCCAGGCCTCTCCTGTCACTGCAGTGGGATGAACTATGTAGGCTAATACGAGACTATTCATTTGTGCACAGTGTTGGAGTTTTGAACAACGATCGTATCGCCTTAACACTTAGGCCTATGGACTAATAAAGCCAGGTCTTTCAGGTTTCATCGTTGGTTTTTCTTTACAGGGAACTATTTAGCTGTTCCCGTGTTGGAGCTGTTTTAAGCTCCCGAGAGGAAGACCGTGACTGTAGCTAAAGAATTACCTATTTAGGCCTAATTTTATTTTTTAGTACATTTAGACTTTAAGCATTTTCAAAGCCAGTCGACACCGAAAACGCGCCTCACTAAGTATCAGTTGTTTAGATAGAGTACTTATAATATCACGATATTCTATGCTTAGGGGAGAGTACCCCAAGACGCACCCTATTCCCAAGACGCACTCCCCTGTTATATCCAGACTGGCTGATATAGGAACGCAGCAGCCTACTTACATAATAAGTAGATCACATGTCCATATGTTAGTATTAATCGGCGTTCTTTGTTCGGAGAGGAAAGCGGTTTCTGAAGCCGAAGTAAGTTTTTGTCATGTTTGAACTTTTGCAAGTGATAATTTAACAAGGCTTTTCTTCCATATTAACGAGGAGTTTGGGAATAATATCTCCCTGTGTTTCTCACCTACCTTATCAACTGCAAATGCGATAATGTCCATTTTTTAAATATGTATGGTTACCCAAATAAATTGTCTTTAGTGTGGATACCCTTCTTCGCCCAAGACGCACCACTTCCCAAAAACCCAAACGCGCCCGGTGCGTTTTGGGTACGCAAGTGTAGAATACCGACCATTAACACGAATATGTTCAGAAGGAATAGAATCAACTACCGGTAAGTAATTACAATGTCACTAGTGTGAGATCTTGACATCACCAAAAAAACACTGGTTGAGAAAGAGAATTCTCGCAAAACTTTTAAACTCCACAACCCAAACCACGTGAATCCAAAGATTGCCGAAAAAGCAGCAAATCTAGCCCAAAGAGGAAACTAACTGCAAGGCAAGACAAACCAAGGGACTGTTGGCCTAAGACAAAACGAAGGGATGCTAATGTCTTGAAAATGACATCTGCAAGGGCAAAATGTGATAAGCCTAAATCCAAGAAAAAAGCCGTAGAACTTGATGGCTTTGCGGAGTATTGTGGACAGGGTTGGACTGGCTTGCAGAAGCGGCCCGGGAAATTTGGTCATGGGCGGCCCACATTATCGAGCGCCGAAGCCACGATACCTTTCATGATATTAAAGGGCCTAAGTGGTGCCTGCAAATGCTTTTTGTAACATTGAACATAAAATGGAGGAATTTATAGTTATTAATGGGCCAAATATGTCATTATATTGTTCAATAAATATTAAAAGATTCAGAAATTAACACATATGCGTTATAATTTGTGATTTGTCGTAAATTCGTAATTATGTTTGGAACCAACATGTTACATTATGTAGTGCACTGTGCAAAGTTTAGTTTATTTAAAAAACTTGATATCATGATAGAATTAGTAGACACAACTTCACACAAGCACTTAGTAGGCCCTATAGCCTTTTTTTTCATCGTAGGCTATCACATATTTATGCCAAAAACGTCAACGATTTCATCATCAGGCCTATTAATTCTGAGAAGGTCCTTTTCACAAGCCATCAGCATGAAAGACTCTAAAACAACTATAGGCCTAATAGTGCTGTCAAAATAAAACAAAAACTTGTCTAAAAACGCAGCAGAGTTTTCGCTCTGTTCCAAACATCATTATTAAATTTGTTGGAATCAGAAATATCATGAAATGCTGTAGCATGTCTATGTACAAGAAATCGATAACTTCTGTTTCTTTGTTGCATGCGTTATAATCAACAGTAAGTTAAAGTGAATAATTATTGGCATGTAGCACACGCTTCACGTGGCAGTGCAAGTTTCTTGGTAACAACCATGCACGGCCAATATTTCATAATTTATAACAGTAGAATTAAGAATTAGAACTAAAATATCATAATATTTGTTAATCATATTTTTTTCTTTTTTGGGTGGCCGGCCCAGTCCTAGCCTGGGCGACCGGCCCACCGGGAATTTCCCGGTGTCCCGGTGGGCCAGTCCAAGCCTGATTGTGGAGGATGTGAAGAAATATTCTCTGAGTCAACAGATGACTGGCTCCAGTGCCGAGGTTGTGAATTATGGTTTGAAATGACTTGTGCGAGTTTGCTTGGAAAATCTAAAGCTGTTCAAGACAAGTTTGTTTGTCACCAGTGCTGTTAATTTGTTTGTGACTTGCAGGCTAATTTGATCTTGCTAATCCGTATACAGTTGCTAGACACTTGACTGAAACGCAGCTTTGTTTATCCCCAAACTGCAGCTTTAAAATTATCGTATCCATGCCAAGACTATGTTTTAGTACAGTATTTCTACATGTTTTGTCCCATACTGGACAATAAAAGACTAGTGATGCCTGGCATGCGGTTAGTGTATTAGGCTATGGCATCAATGTTGTTCCTAAGAAGCACCTAGGGGTGCTTCTTGAGATCACCCTGTTCCCAAGAGGCACCATCCGGGGCTTCAGATAAATTGAAAAATTGAGCTATTAAAGTGCAATATTTGTTTCTTTTGACAGTGCACATACTTTGAACAATAAAAGAACATACAAAGTGCACATTTCATATATTCATAATGGCATTAATTATGATGTTATACGCTAGAAACGAAAAGGGGGTGCGTCTTGTGGCACTCTCCCCTATCTGTTAACGGCACCCACCTTTAAGCCCTACACAAGTAAAGGACACCCTCCTTAGCCAAAGACGTAGGGCTTTGTTCAATCATTTCAGTGCGTACGTTTACTTCGTCTTGGTTACAGAACATAGCCTACTTAATCGTTTGGAAACTTTGGATGCACCAATAGTTTAAGAATGGGCGGTACTTTTCCGTGAGCGCGGGGAATGGTTAAGTGGTCTCAGCGCATGAGGACTGGCCTTGTGAGATGCTTTATTGGCCTTAGAGAATGCGCAGGCCTAATGGACCTTGGGGATGAGTCATTGGCCTTGGCGGATGCGTTGTTTGCCTTCGAGATGCGTTATTGGCGTTGGAAATGTGTCACTGACCTTGGCGGATCTGTTATTTACGTTACAGGCGTCTTTGGCATTGGGAATGTGTCATTGGCCTTGGGAATGCTATAACCGTGGGATGTATTGTTACCTTTGGAATGCGTCGTTGGCCTTGGGAAGGCGTCATTGACGTTGACGATGGTGTCATTGGCCTTGGGAATGCGTCATTGGCCTTGGGAAGACGATTGGTTGGTCTTTGGAGGATTAGACGCCTATCAACGGTAAACGGACACTTACCCCCCTGGACATATTCCCCCCGGACATATTCCCCCCGGACAGTTACCCCCCGGACAATATGCCCCCATACTAGGACATTTCCCCCCAGTACAACATACACAAAGGTTTCTGCTTTAATGATCAAAACATACATACATACATACATACATACATACATACATACATACATACACAAATGTTTGCATGTATACATACATGCATAAGTAGTGGATATTAGGCGGGTGGGAGATCACTCGATCAAACCCATGGGCGGGTAGGAGATCACTCGATCAAACCCATGGGCGGGTAGGAGATCACTCGATCAAACCCATGGGCGGGTTGGAGATCACTCGATCAAACCCATGGGCGGGTTGGAGATCACTCGATCAAACCCATGGGCGGGTTGGAGATCACTCGATCAAACCCATGGGTGGGTAGGAGATCACTCGATCAAACCCATGGGCGGGTTGGAGATCACTCGATCAAACCCAGAGACGGTTTTGTGGTCAGTCAGTCGCATGAACCAGTTATGAGTATAATTATGAATTATGATTATAATTATGAATTATGAATTATGAATTATGAACATATGTAATGCAAGGCTTCATCCCTCTAATTTCTTATCATTTAAGCACAAATACACACACACACACACACACATCAAACCAAATACACACACACGCACGCACACGCACACGCACGCACACACACACACACACACACACACACACACTCATCAAACCAAACACACACACACACACACACACACACAAACACACACACACACACACACACACATACACACGCAAACAAACATCATTGCAAATACACACACACAAACACACATAATTAGAAAAAGACAATTAGAACATGTTTGAATAAAGTTTATTATTATATTGAACACATCTTCTTTATTTGTAAGTTTTACAAACATTAGAGCCTACATTTAAATTATTTTGAACTTTACCAATTTGTATAGCGCCCTAGCACAGCGAGGCTCATTTGAATATGGTAATGGCTTAGCCTATTTGATAGATATTTTAAATATATTATGTTATAATCTAATGTATATTAAAAGTTGTACTCTTTCACGACGTATTTTTTAAATATAATTAAATCTAAGTTAATTTTAAAATATATTTCTAACATGTATTACAAGCTATATTCACACAAACACGATATTTTGACATTTTAATAATAATATGGAAGCTTTTTAAGCAAGAAGAGAGAGAGGACCCATGAGCTAACCACGAGGTAGCCATGGATATGAATTGTTAGCAAACTCAGTTTCTTAGACTCGGCATATGAGGGAAAGGCGGCCAGCCCTAACCCTCACCGTCTCATCTTCCCACCGACATAGTTCAGTCGGTGTGCTCATTATAGCTGAGGTTGCTATGGGGTGCAGCAGGAGTAGAAATCGAATCAAATTTCTGTCCGGACTGGGATTCGAACCCCCGACCTCTCCATCGACAGCTTAGCGCGCTAACCACTACGCTATCGTGCACCCCTCTAGTTTTATCCAAATATAGGTTTAAATACATTTAATTACAAAACGCGAAGAAACAAAGATCGTTAGGTTCTACTGTTGGAAATGTACGCACAGGCTGTCATTTATTAGCATATAACTGAATTCTCTAAATTATTTGCTAAGAAATGCAAAACTGATAAGTAAAAGAGAAGGAAGAACTCTAAATTATTTGCGAAGAAATATAAAACTGTAAAGTGTGGAGAGCGAGCAGAATTGGAGAGAAGGTACATTTTAATGGCTTAGCGCTGGGAAGCTGCGGCAGCAGCGGCAGGAACGCTGAGAAGCTGCAGGAAGATCTGAGAAGCTGCGGGAAGATCTGAGAAACTGCGGGAGCTGCAGAGAGAACGCTGAGAAGCTGCAGGAAGATCTGAGAAGCTGCGGGAAGAGCTGAGAAGCTGCGGGAAGAGCTGAGAAGCTGCGGGAAGCGCTGGGAAGCTGCGGCAGCAGCGCAGCGGCGGCAGCGGCAGCGGCGGCGGCAGCGGCGGCAGCGGCGGCAGCAGCGCAGCGGCGGCAGCGGCAGCGGCGGCGGCGGCGGCAGCGGCTGCGGCGGCAGCGGAGGCAGCGGAGGTGATGGCGACGGCGGCGGCGGTGGTGGTGGTAGTACTCACATGTTTGAACCGATGTTCAGAGACAAGAAGAGAGTCAGAAATGATCGCGTAGTGTTAAGAATATTGTTCGATTGGAAAAGCACAACTTTGCTGATGATTGAAAACTTTGTCTTTTACCTTTGCGTGTACATTTGTACAACTTTTGCCATATGTTGGAGCCGGTTTCGCTTGAATTTGGAATGTTGACAAGTTTAATTGTTTAAAATGGACTTGTAACATTGAAACCTTTGATAATGGCGGTTATGCGAGAAACGCTGACTTTAACAAAGTGAGTGTGCGTGGACCTATAATGATGAGGCGTCAAGCATAGATTTCCATATGTTGTGCGAGAAACTTTGGTGACTCGACATAGAAGTTGTATTACTGAAATAAATCAACTTTTAACCTACAACTCGTGTCTTTGAGTATTTAGTTATTTTGCATGCAATTGAAAAAACTCCTGAGAATGAAAATATGCAAAGTTACATGTCTATATAACGCTCCAAAAATGCAGCAGTTTATTTGCTTTGCAATTGAAACACCTCCTTTTCTATCCAATTGTATGTGTACAAATGGCCTCTATGAATAATATGACAACATCAGAATTCACTAAAATGTACCATCTATTCCAAAGGAAAACGCTATTCCCACAAATTGTAACACCATGTTTCATACTTTATCAGTTAGACCTCTCATATGCGACAACAAAATTTTCCAAAAGAGGTACAAGTTCACATGCATTTCAGTCAAAAACTTTAAGTTTCCATAAATTATATGTTCACACAGGCATGTCCCCACTCTCCCAGCTCTCTCGCCGCTGCCGCCGCCGCTGCCGCTGCCGCCGTCGCTGCCGCCGCTGCCGCTGCCGCTGCCGCCGCAGCCGCTGCCGCTGCTTCCGCTGCCGCCGCCGCTGCCGCTGCCGCTGCTGCCGCCGCTGCCGCTGCCGCCGCTGCCGCCGCCGCCGCTGCCGCTGCCGCTGCTACCGCCGCTGCCGCCGCTGCCGCCGCTGCGCTGCTGCCGCAGCTTCCCAGCGCTTCCCGCAGCTTCTCAGCTCTTCCCGCAGCTTCTCAGCTCTTCCCGCAGCTTCTCAGATCTTCCTGCAGCTTCTCAGCGTTCTCTCTGCAGCTCCCGCAGTTTCTCAGATCTTCCCGCAGCTTCTCAGATCTTCCTGCAGCTTCTCAGCGTTCCTGCCGCTGCTGCCGCAGCTTCCCAGCGCTAAGCCATTAAAATGTACCTTCTCTCCAATTCTGCTCGCTCTCCACACTTTACAGTTTTATATTTCTTCGCAAATAATTTAGAGTTCTTCCTTCTCTTTTACTTATCAGTTTTGCATTTCTTAGCAAATAATTTAGAGAATTCAGTTATATGCTAATAAATGACAGCCTGTGCGTACATTTCCAACAGTAGAACCTAACGATCTTTGTTTCTTCGCGTTTTGTAATTAAATGTATTTAAACCTATATTTGGATAAAACTAGAGGGGTGCACGATAGCGTAGTGGTTAGCGCGCTAAGCTGTCGATGGAGAGGTCGGGGGTTCGAATCCCAGTCCGGACAGAAATTTGATTCGATTTCTACTCCTGCTGCACCCCATAGCAACCTCAGCTATAATGAGCACACCGACTGAACTATGTCGGTGGGAAGATGAGACGGTGAGGGTTAGGGCTGGCCGCCTTTCCCTCATATGCCGAGTCTAAGAAACTGAGTTTGCTAACAATTCATATCCATGGCTACCTCGTGGTTAGCTCATGGGTCCTCTCTCTCTTCTTGCTTAAAAAGCTTCCATATTATTATTAAAATGTCAAAATATCGTGTTTGTGTGAATATAGCTTGTAATACATGTTAGAAATATATTTTAAAATTAACTTAGATTTAATTATATTTAAAAAATACGTCGTGAAAGAGTACAACTTTTAATATACATTAGATTATAACATAATATATTTAAAATATCTATCAAATAGGCTAAGCCATTACCATATTCAAATAAGCCTCGCTGTGCTAGGGCGCTATACAAATTGGTAAAGTTCAAAATAATTTAAATGTAGGCTCTAATGTTTGTAAAACTTACAAATAAAGAAGATGTGTTCAATATAATAATAAACTTTATTCAAACATGTTCTAATTGTCTTTTTCTAATTATGTGTGTTTGTGTGTGTGTATTTGCAATGATGTTTGTTTGTGTGTGTATGTGTGTGTGTGTGTGTGTGTGTGTGTGTGTGTTTGTGTGTGTGTGTGTGTGTGTTTGGTTTGATGAGTGTGTGTGTGTGTGTGTGTGTGTGTGTGTGTGTGTGTGTGTGTGTGTGCGTGCGTGTGCGTGTGCGTGCGTGTGTGTGTATTTGGTTTGATGTGTGTGTGTGTGTGTGTATTTGTGCTTAAATGATAAGAAATTAGAGGGATGAAGCCTTGCATTACATATGTTCATAATTCATAATTCATAATTCATAATTATAATCATAATTCATAATTATACTCATAACTGGTTCATGCGACTGACTGACCACAAAACCGTCTCTGGGTTTGATCGAGTGATCTCCAACCCGCCCATGGGTTTGATCGAGTGATCTCCTACCCACCCATGGGTTTGATCGAGTGATCTCCAACCCGCCCATGGGTTTGATCGAGTGATCTCCAACCCGCCCATGGGTTTGATCGAGTGATCTCCAACCCGCCCATGGGTTTGATCGAGTGATCTCCTACCCGCCCATGGGTTTGATCGAGTGATCTCCTACCCGCCCATGGGTTTGATCGAGTGATCTCCCACCCGCCTAATATCCACTACTTGCATACATACATACATGCATGCATACATGGTTACGTACATATATACATGCATACTTACATACATACTTACATACATGCATGCATACATACATATATATATACATGCATACTTGCATACATACTTACATGCATGCATACATATATGCATACATACATATATGCATACATACTTACATACATACTCACATGCATGCATGCATACATACACAATTACACATATACACATATACATACTTACATACACACATATATCCACAGAGGGGGGAATTTGTCCGGGGGGAAATGACCTACCTAGAATCGGGGGGGAAAGTGTCCGGGGGGGTAACTGTCCGGGGGAATATGTCCGGGGGGAATATGTCCAGGGGGGTAACTGTCCGGCATTCCCTATCAACAGAATCTGATGTCAATTTGTCGTCTTTGTGGTCGATAATGTGCGAGCATGACACTGATTCATATAGATTCATGCATGTCGTCCCTTAGTGCAGTCGAACTCAGCCTAGTGTAAGTGTCGGACTATTTAGAAGTCGCCTTCTGTAGTCATGTGGGCCTGCACTTTCTATGGAACCGACATTTATAGGCCTTTGATAGGCCTGCGTGCTTTTACCTACAAGCAGTGGCTAGATAACGATCTCTAACGAAGTATTTTCGTCGTTGTTATACTTGTTTAGTCGAAAGTCTGCTTGCAGCTGTAGGCATAGGCCTAAGAAGCAATGGGCCTACACCCTCAAAAGGGATTATTTACTTCGGCTGCTTTTGAAGCCTCTTTCAAAGTCGCATCCATAATATTAGGCCTACCACATGTTAAAGGCAAATATTCGACCTCAAAAAGGATTATTTACTTCGGTTGCTTTTGAAGCCTCTTTCAAACAGGGCCGGATTAACAAATGTGGTGTTAAATGTGGCAGTAAAACTGCAGGGCCTCATGCAGCCCTACAGAATCACAGCCAAAGGACACATAAAATGTGCTATATTCAACGAATCAACATTCGTCTATTATTAATTCGTGCTTTCTTTCTTTTTGTACAATATCAGTAAGCCTATTAACCAGTCTAGTGTTAAAGTATAACTTACATCTTTACTGTTTAACAATATTAGAGTGACTCGTGGTAAAACAATATTAGGCCCTACAATTGCAGACCTACCATAATACAGAAAATAAATGAGCAGTTTTGAATAATTTGTTCTGAGTTTTTCTTTACTGCAAGACTTAACAAAATAACAGTAATTATAAAATATTGAAAATTTTCTCTTTTGCATGTTGTGGACCCCTCAGGTGTGGGCCCCTCAGGCGCGTCTATATTCCATAGAAACCTTGGAGCAAATGCTCCATCCAAAAATAGCGAAAGGGGAGAGATCTGTCAGTGTATACGTGCCATCATTATTAGGGGGAAGGAAGGGGAAGGGGAAGAGGAGGGAGGAGAGGGGAAGTTGCTCCAATGACTTCGGGGGATAGACGCCCCTATAGGGCCCCTCGCCCCTTTTCGGCCGAACATGTTGAACATGCCTCAATCCGCCTCCTCCTTCAAAGTCACATCCATATAATATATTAGGCCTACCATATCTTTAAAGGCATATTCTATGGAGATTTGAAACAACGTTACGAACAGTACTTCGTAGCTCTGTTGACTGTTCGCTTAGCTCTCCTGTGAGGCACTTGATAGTACTGGTATATAGGCATAGGTATCTGTATCTTGATTTATTATCCTACATATGTATATCATATATATATCATTGTATATTATATAAATGTACGTGCGTGCATACGTACGTGCATACATATTTATACGTGCAAACGTACGTGCATATACACTTAATTAGGATAAACATTGAATTAGGCCTACTTAATTAAGAACTCGAATCCTCATGATCCCTCTGTTTTATTAGAATACAAAGGTCTAACGTAAATATAAATAGGCCTAGGCCTATGGGGAACTTGATATAATTATTACATCTTATATATTATGCCATCAGGCACTGGCGGCGATCTTGTTTGACAGGTGGGGGGGGACACGGGACACTTTTGAACTGATCTGGTCAAAAAAGAGGTGAAAAAATTCTTTCACTTTTTTGGTGTTTCTTCAAAAAAAATTGGGGGGGGGGGCGGGACAACTCTATAGTGTGTCCTCCCACTGTTAAAAGTGAGGTCTTATCCCCTCGATGGTCGACCCCCGGGATCGCCGCCCATGATAACAGGCTGCCTTTTATAGCTAAAACAATATAGGAGAAAAGTGTGCAGGATGGTAATGATTAGAAAACGCTGCAATTGCAGCCAAGCGAGATGAAGGTTCCGAAACAGTGATAAAGGGGTTTCTTAATTATGCCTCCCCGCCTCGTATAATTCGCAACCCAGAAGTACAGAATAACAAAGGCATAGGCCTAAAAATCCATGCACATGCACACATTACTATGATACATGTATTTCTTGTATAATGATAGATAGTCATGCAAGCATCATTCGGCTATACCAATGGTAGCCTAGAGTAAGCATTACTGCGCCTACACAAAAGTTATTAACCTCTTGTATGCATTCTTGAGTAACTCACTGTTTAGACGATTATACCCAAGAAATCGACTGCATTTAAGCGGCCGTGATGTAAACCAATCCAACACAATCTGGTAAAATCACCTGGCATAGGCATTAGGCATAGGCCTACATCTACATAATTATGATAAAGGGTTTTCTGAGCTGCCGACAAACTCTGCAGGTTAAAGATAACGTGTTTGAAGAAAGTTGATTTTTAGGGCCTAATTAGGCCTACCGGCTTACATATATTTGATTTGTGATTGACCATGCAGATTATTCAGCGTTTTGAATAAGCTGAGGCCACGATCTTAGAAATGTTCGAGCTTAGGCTAAGATTAGCCTACGTTTACGATTTAGCGTCTATGACGCTCTTAATCATTGCCGGCTAGCATTCTCTAAATTATGGAACAGTATGACATGTTTTTCTCCGTTAAGCTGAATTTAATTAGATCTTCGGTGATGGCCAACCACAGGCCCACAGTAGGCCTATATACAGGACCTGTACCGTATAGAGTATAGACATAGGGTTACACATAGGCATTAGGCAACACTGGATCATTGTGCTGGCTTTTCACACAGGCAGCTAAGTTTGAAGAGGCTCATGTAAAGCCAATAGTCCTATAGGGCCTAATAGGCACAAATGTTCGCTGCATGACTAATAAATAGACTTGAAGGTTCCGTTTTAATAATCTCATAAAAACCTGTTCACGCCAAAAAACGACTAGCCTACAGCACACAAAAAAGGTCATAGCATGAGGATGCGTGGGGAAGGGAAGCTGGAAAGAAAATTTGTACAACTCGCGATTTGTTTCAGACATACTTTCAGAAGTTTGTCGGCTTGAACAGACATTTTGGCGAACATTATTATCTGTACTTCAGTAACGTACGTCACTCAATTTTTGTATCAATAAAAGTTCAGTTTCTTCGTAAATATTGTGTTTATTACTTATTACTTACTTACTTTAGAGACCTCCACTGTGGAAGTTGTAGCGCTCTATTCCGCCCAAGTCGGGGGGAGGCCATGTTGTTTATACGGTGGTCGGCCGGGCGACCAAAAGGTAAAATTGGCAAAATTTACTCAGCTTATTAAGACGGTGCCTACTATTATGAGCCACGTTTTTATAAGTCTACAGCGCCGTTGATAAATTTCCAACACGGGTTGATCGCTTTCATCGGTCGTGACATTCCGTCCAAAGATAACATGCCGAAACATAGCACGCATGTAACCTTTCTACGGACGTAACGACACAGCTTGTGTTATTACCCCGATGGCTATCAACTAGAGCAGAAACTTGCTCATGCTATTGCCTCGATCGTTTCACAGGCAGCCAGGTTCGTTGAGTTCGCAGCGAGCTCGCGTTGTGCTACCTGCAATCGTTTGCCAAGTAAAGATGGGCCAATGAGCGTGGCTGCCAGCTAGTCATTTCTCTGCATAGTCCTCCTGAAGTATCTAAACTGTAGAAAACACAGGATATATAATTTTATACATAAGAAGAGCCGTGGCAAGGCTTTGTGAGTGGGTCTAAATCAAAGTTCTAGGGTTATTCCCAGACCCCACCAGCGATATTGATGAATTAGAAGAAGCATTTTGAACATCACGCATTTATAAACATTCTGAAGATGATAGAAGCAATTTTCATGTCTTTTAGAAGCAAACATGAACATTCTAGAGCTTCATTTTGTTGCATTGTAGTATCACATCTAGAAAATGCATCTCATTACAATAGTCTACACATCTTTGCACAATGTGATCCAAGTCAAGTGCTCCATCACCAGCAACTTTGATGCATTTTCGAGGCAAAAGAGAAGAATCCTGGCAAGTGATTCTGAGACACTTTAGAAGGAAATCAGATCAGTTGAGTAGATCTAAATAATCTTGATTAATTTTTATCAGTTTCAAGTGTGCAGTTAGGAAGTATAATAATCGAAAACTTAAAACCATCATCGAATGCAGGGATGGGTTGTAGTCACCGTCAACTGGCCTGTAAAATATAGAAAAGTGGGGATTTCTGGCTAAATCACTCATGTTAAAGTAATGCTTTAAAACTTAAAGTAATCTTTGTTATCTAGACTCGGTCTTCGTTACATGTACATTCTTCCTCTTACCTTTCTCTATGCGTTCAGTTGCCCCTGTCAAATTCTTCAACTGCTCCTCAGCCAACCCTGCACCGTTTATATGGAACAAACCCCAGAAAGACCTCTGATAGTTTTCTCATTCCCTTTATTGCCTGTCGCTCTGACCACTCCTTTGCTTGCTTTCACTCCTTCAGCATTCCACTAAAAGACTGAAAACCAAACTTTTAAAGCTGTCCTATCCTGGTTCCGACCCTGCACTATCCCATGACCAATATCTCTACCACCATGTTTTGTCGCTTTGTTTTAGCCTTTTGTGAAACACTGTGAAATTTCTTAGATTTACATTTACAAAGTGAACTTGCACTCTTTAACAAGTTCTAAAGCTAAATTTAAGTAAAGTGATAGAGACATACTGCTTCACCAAAAGTGGTGCTCGGGAAATTCATTTCAAATATTGTGAATGGACAAGGAGGCACCAAAAGTATCCTTGATACTCCAGAATTGCCTAATTGCAATTAAGGCCTAATTGCAATTAAGTAACTTCTATGGCGCCGGTGTCATGCACCATCAGTTGGTGCAGAAGGCATTAACTGATAGTTGCTCCAAAACTAGGCTTTACTCTGTTCAATATTCAGAAGCTCAGTCCTCTAAAGAAGAGAGGCAGGCTTTGGGGGATAAGCAAGAAAAGGTAGTCTTTAGCAGACTCGGCAGAGTACGAATGACATAAGCAACGGAGCAGAACTACCCAATGCTGGGAGAGAGTTCAACAATCTAGGTCCAGCAAGACCCAGTTTGAAAGATTCTTTGCTTAACATGAAGCAAATGCAGAGATTTAAACTCGGGTGTTATATGTTCATATTTAGACATTAGGCTTAGTTATAGCTGCAGCCCAAGAGTTCTGAACTCTCTGAAGTTTCATCATGCTTGACTTTGTAATACCAACAAGAAAAGAGTTGCATTAACTGGAAACCCAATAATTTCTATTTAAATACACTAGTTGATTTCATGAATTAAAAGAAGTACTAAACCAATTTAGTGCAGGACTAGTAGAAACCCAAAACCATGCAGTATTGGAGATGATGCAAAGGAAGAGAATGGTTGACAGTATCAAAAGCAGCAGACAAGTCAAGAAGAACCATTGCCTTCTGCTTACCCTTTTCCCTAAAACACTTGATGTCATTATCAACAGCAAGAATTGAATAATGGGCTATTCGAAGTGTATACTGTTGTTGAGTCAGTTGAAAAGTTTAGCCTTGTAGAGATTACCCAGTTGTGTGTGGATTTATGTATAGGCGTAAACGTGTGTAATATAATTCCGAGTGCCAGAAATAACCTTTCAGGTGCCATGGATATAACAAAAATTTATTTACTTTGCTTAATTGCGTACCGCTATTCAGTTATAGGCAGAGGATATATGAGGTTTTGTTCAGGCTAGCTTCGTCTTTTAAGTTTTCTTCAAGTGTATTAACATTGATGGGTAGGTCACGTAGGTGTGTAGAATAATTGTTTTATATAGACGTTGGACAGGTTTAATTGTGTCTAGATTAAATTTCAGTAGGTCGATTTGACCTCTTTGATTGCTTGTAATTCGGTCCTAATGTACAGAAGTATATTGTTATAGTGTAAATATTGATGCCTGTTGATACATAGAGTTGTATTCTATATTTTATTTATAAAGGTTATTTCTAACGGTTATTTTTTTTTATAAAACGCTGCGCTCTATGCGCTATCCTAATTGTTGCTAAATCTCATTTAAAAAGATTATTATCAGTAAGCAAAACCAGAGGCGGTGATCTTGTTTGACAGGTGGGGGACACGGAACACTTTTGAACTGATCTGGTCAAAACGAAGTCAAAAAATGTTTAGACCTTTTTTGATGTTCCTTCAAAGTTTGGGGGGACAACTGTATTCTGTATTCTCCACTGTTAAAGGTGAGGTCTTGTTCCCTTAACCCCCGGGATCGCCGCCCCTGAGAAAAACTGTCCATAGAAAACTAGAACAGCCACCAGTGAAGGCCCACGCAAATACGTGGAGCATAACCAACGGATTTCTGTACAAAGTTGACTGCATCGTGTTTGGAATCTCTTGACAAAGCTGCGTCTATAGTGCGCAGCAGCGACAGGCTGTAGCGCCCTCGACCCACGGTAACGCCACCGTCAAGCAACCCCTCACTGGGAAGAGATGATGCATTTACAGCTAGGGCCTATACATCGAATCATCCTCTCACGATGAGCGGAATTTCGTCGCCTGCCCGTCAGTAAATCGAAGCACCACTTGCGAATGACGGTCAAGGTCACTTCAAGGACTCGCGTTACGCACGCGTTACATTATAGGCCTACCAGACCCGACCACACAAGAAGCCCATCCTCCCATGTGCAGTAGGCCACGATGATGACAAGCGAAGACACTACGTTAAAACGTACAAAATCCATTGCACGATACGCAAACTTAGTGTTATTCAACTCCAACATGTTAGAATTCAGAGCAAATTCTGTATTTTCACAACGCAATTCGCCCTAATGTCAGAGAAGACGAACCCTGTTGAACATGCGCATAATACGTACATGTATACATCTTTTGTTATTCCCATATAATCCCCGATCGGACCTAAGGGTCACATAATGTCTGCTATATATCCTATATGTACAAGAACAAAACATCTGGATCCGCGTTACTTTTGGGATCTTGTTTTCCACATAAGAGCAGGGAGAGCTTCAACAATCCTGCGAGATTCCTTCATTCATTCATTCAGAGAATTTACATAATTTTCTCCTATGCGCAAATATTCAAACACAAGAACGAGAGGTTGAGGGACCAGTGGAACGTGGGGCCAGAGAAAACAAGTAGGCCCTAACTTGGATATACGTGTCCAACAGCGTGAATTGTCTGGAATTAAAGGCCACAGGCCACAGTTCACGAGTTCTTTTGGTCCCAGTTTTTACTCTAAAATCTAAATAACTGGAGAAGCCAACAGGAAAATATGTGGCTCTTTATGTTAAACTGGGTTTTGGAAATGGCCTCCTGTCCATATTAATTCAGAATCTTCCTTGTGAGTTATTTATATTGAAGTTTATAATGCATATATATATATATATATATATATATATATATATATATATATATATATATATATATATATATATATATATAACATCATGGGCGGCGATCCGGGAGAGGGTTCGAGGGGGACAAGACCCTCTGCGCCTTTAACAGTGAAAGGGTTATTTGAATCTGTCTGTTTGCTCAATGCTTCATCGGTTGTGTTTATTTAACTAATCTCAGGTCTTTCACCTTAGAAGTGGCGACCTTAACGACCTGTTGTCCCAGGTTTGCAATTTAGTGGACCATGGCTTCTTACGTAAGGTCGTATCATGTTTTTAGCCAAACGGACCTGAAACAGAAACGCAAATTTGAAAGTCTAGCAAGGCAGTCGATGGTAGATAATTACCCGATAAAGACAACGTAACAAGTTTTTGGTGTCGGATTTTAGAGGTGGGGGCCGAGAATGTAAATGAGACCGAATGCACAGCGCTAGAGTAACAGTTTAGACGCGTGAATGGATAGCAGTCGTCAAAGGAGTCATCAAGTTTAGTCTACCACAACAGGCCGGAATTTCCAACGCGCTTTCAGGAACTGCCTGCGGCATGTTCTGACAGTTCAAGCAAACAAAGTCGCTCATTTTAGAGGGCTGCCGAATTGTTGCCCGCGACTTTGTTGCTAAAATGAAATGGACTGGAATTGCAGTCACAATAAAGGCCTCACTAACTCACACCCCAACGGGGTTTATCGACCCACCACCGTCAAGTATAAATTGACATTTGCGGAGTTATTCTGATGCACAGTGACTTGGACTGGCTGGAAGTAACACTTAGGATTTTGCTCACTTGTATCAATTGATTGAGTTAACGAGGGAAGTAATTAGGGGCCTACAGGAAGGGAAGTGAAGGAAGACCGGTGCTAAAATAGGCCTAGTGTGTTTTCTTACACAAAGTGCGCAGTTGACTTGTCTGGAGTGTGCAGTGTGTAGAAGCCTATGAATTTTAGAGAGATTAGCTGAATTCAGCTACACACGATCTCATTCTAATAAGCCTACCTGACATTACACTCGCCATTTCAGGTACGGTTTGAAGCAGAGTGTGCAGTTGACATTTCTCAGTATTTTAGGTATTTTACTATTTTTAGGTACCAGGTATCGAAATAAAGGATAGGCTCCTATGAGGCCGCCAACTTAGAATAGGGCCGCGGGGAGGCTAGAGCCGATTCTGCTCGATATATCGTCGTGTAAATCAAGTGTGAAGAGCCAGTAATTTACTCTATCTGTTGCGTGACTCCGTCTTGGCCCCTAGCGAACATTCAATCGTGTGTTTGATTTAGATTTACTCTCTTAACGAGCGTAACAAGTGCTTTAGGTAAAATAAATCAATAACGACGGGATCTGTTTGTCCGTCACAAAGGGTTGCTATTACAACTGAATGATCATTCGCCTGATCTAATCAGCGATTCGGAAAGACCAAAGGAATTCGCTCCATTCCCACAATATCCCTACCCTGTGGATGTAAATGCGTTACACGAGCTGCGTTAAATGCCAAGTAGGCCTATTCCATTCGTCTGTGCTTGTTTATTAATGAAAATAACGGTAAACCTTGAGCCTACACTGTTAGGCCTCGATTCTAAAGTAATCCTTAGACGCATATAGGCTTTCGTCTTTGGCTCGGACGTCAGGTAGAACCGATTGGACTCGATACTCCAGGATATCCGACCGTACACCGAAACAGACCCAGAGACCTTGGTCTTACAAATTTGACTTAATTTAGATGCGACGATTAGCTGGTCTTATAATGATCCTAGTGGTGTGACTTCAAATTTCGACCCTCAAGGATTTCTCTGGCAGAGTTCGTAGCCTAATTTGTCTGGCTGTGAGCGGTATTTCATATTCGCCCCCGCATTTGTAGGCCTTAACACGGTTGCACTGCTGGCTAACGTAGCTTTTGGTTGAGATTGAGAAATTTTGCAGATTTAAATTCGACTTGCATTACTTGCCTACGAATCCTTTGCTCAACTGATGGGCGCGTTGACTAATGCATTACTCACCAGCTTTCTCACTGTATTGCATTACAAGGACGATTCGACGAATAGAGTTGATTGATTATAATAATTAAGGTGCCAACACAGGCGTCGTCAAATGTAGGCTATCAGTGTACCCCACCAATACACGCCGCTCGCTATCATCTGCCTCAGGTTCCTGTATTGGTCACACCACACAGGCTTTCCACTCCAAATTCAAGTCCCTTCTGTTAAAGAATTCCTGCCCTGATCCATTCTATCCTCCGTCTTCCGGTCTTCCTCGTCCCCTCAACGAAATGCGCGTTAGCAGCTCCCTCTGCCTATTCTCTCTGGTATCTCTAGCAAACCGGACTATAGGATCTTCACGTTACATCTCTCGATAACCCCTCTGCCACACCGCAGCCGTCGTGAGTAAGCTTGTGCTTTGCGCTTAGATTTGTAGCAGCGCTTTAGAAAGTTGGGCTTTACGATTACTGTAGGGCACGACGGAGTCCGATTATAATTAGAAATCGCCGAAAACTTGAGGCTATGTTAACGTAAACGTTAGACGTTGTAGCGCTCTGTCTGTCTGTCTGTCTGTCTGTCTGTCTGTCTGTCTGTCTGTCTGTCTGTCTGTCTGTCTGTCTGTCTGTCTGTCTGTCTGTCTGTCTGTCTCTCTCTCTCTCTCTTTTGGAACAGCCCGACAAAACGCTGCAGCCCGGAGCCATTCTGTTCCAGGGCATTTTTTAACATGTTGACTGGTGGGGAAATTCCCCACCAGCCCTCTCGAATTCCCCACCAGTCCTTGCCCTTTCCCCACCAGTGAATTTTGCCCTTTTTAGTCTCAAATAATTATTTTTTGTCATTTGTGTGACCTTATGCTGTACTAAATGTTTCTTGTTTATTAGACAATTATATAATAATAATAAATATTAAATTAATATTAAATTAAATTATGACATTAAATAATAAATTAAATAATATAAAATATTATAATAAATAAATTATTATTAATTATTCCTGTGGCCCACAGCTCAGAAGGTTTTTCTGATTCAGTGCTTTTTGACTTAAAATTACGCGCGAAAAATGCCCTTTTTCAAAATTCCCCACCAGTGAAAATTTCTTAAAAAATCCCCTGTTCTGTTCTATCTGTTCTGATCTGTGTTCTATTCCCATTTTTTCAGTAGGTCTAATTCGGAAATCGTTCCGCCATAACTTAAGCAGCATCATGCCGTTCAGAATCGGATTCGTGCGCTAACAGCATGGGCGTATTTATGGGGGTTTACGGGTTCAAAGCCCGTCCCCAAAAGAAATTAAATTGTCGAAGATTATTATTTTATCATTGTTTTCTAAATGTGTTTGAAACTTTGAATTAATTTTTGTTATTTAGTCTTTCGAGGTTACTTTAAATTACTCTTTGTTATTTAGTCTTTAGAAGTTTAGGTGGTATAATGCAGTCTTGTTGTCCTCGAGACCAAGGTCTTGGTCTCGAGTGCACTCGAGTTCGTTTTTAAAAGTCTTGGTCTTGGTCTTGGTCTTGAGGTTCAAGGTCTTGGTCTTGGTCTTGGTCTTGAGGTTCAAGGTCTTGGTCTTGGTCTTGGTCTTGAGGTTCAAAGTCTTGGTCTTGGTTTTGCAAGACCAAGACCAAGACTTTTGTCAATATGAACAGTCATTAATTTTAACAAACGGCAAGAATTTAAAAAATTTATCCAATAATTACTCATGCAGTTATTGCTTTAGTATTTACACGGTGTGAATGAGGCTTCACTGTTGTTTTGGACAATTATTTTGACTTCCGGTTATTTACCATGGAATGATTTCAAAACAGACTCATGATTAATTTGTACATTTACATCCGGTTCTTGAAAAGCTGCTCTGTGTGCTAGCGATTTCAGCACTTGTAGACCGTGTTTTTTCACATGGCAGAATTTTTATGAGGCGCCACAGGTCACGTCTTGGTAAGAAAATTCTGAGCAAATTGGTTTTATAAGATTCAACAGGCATTTGGAATAACATTTCGCATGAAGGACTTTTGTAAATACGAATTCGGAATTCTCTGCAGTCTCCATTTAGAGTTGTTTTGCTTGAATAAAAGAAAAAACTAATGTTTTCGTTAAAATAACGAGTAGTCCGACTGGACAATTTTTAGTAAAGAATAGAAGTCTGGATACGACTGTGATTTTTTGGGTCTTGGTCTCGGTCTTGAGGTTCAAGGTCTTGGTCTTGGTCTTGGTCTCGAGGTTCAAGGTCTTGGTCTTGGTCTTGAGGTTCAAGGTCTTGGTCTTGGTCTTGAGGTTCAAGGTCTTGGTCTTGGTTTTGGTCTTGAGGTTTAAGGTCTTGACAACAAGACTGGTATAATGCTATTGTGCTAGTGTGATGTGCGCAACTGCGCATGTCTAATGGAACGGGGTTCAACTAGACATGCGCAAATTCTTTCCTGGCTACGCCTCTGGCTAACGGCAAGCTCCAAGTCCAAGCATGGCCTGCCTGGCTCCTCCTCGTTAAAGCCTTCTGATGCTGAACTGACGCTGGCCCACATTTACCACTCGATTAAAGGATTAAAGTCCTCCACAGGTGTTCGAGCGGAGAACCTGAACTTACCTGTTGACGAGTCGTATATTTCGCTCACCAGCTTTCTTTGCTGTGCGTAGGTCGGTATAAGTATCGTTTCAGGATTTTGAAATCACATGCAACTCTTGTACGCGGTGTGTATGTGTGTGTCTTAGAAAGTGTACCTCCGTTTCTCGTCGATTGTGATATGGACCGGTGGTAACTGGAGTATAACGTTGTGAAGTTGTGGCTAGTGGTGCGTGACTGCTAAATTTCTGGAACCTAACGAGACGGTTCGAAGTTGACCGCCAGTCGCAATAGAGACTATGTCGATTGTTCCGAGCGAAAGCATGGAAGGAGACAACAACGAAGTTGAAAAGAAAGAGAAGCCCAGCTGCTCCACCAGGTTCAAGACTTCCATGCACAATGCCGGACGGTTCATCTTCAACCGAGATACGAAAGAGGTCCTTGGAAGAACGGGACTCAGCTGGGGTAAGTTCTCGTTCACCTATTTGTAATTAAAAATTTGTATTAGGCAAAGATAGGCTTTTCTTCCGTCAAGAGAACTTATAGGCCTAATACATAAGCTTATATCGACGTGTAGGCAGGGACGTCATTTGAGCTTTTTCGGGGTGGGGGTGGAGCTGCCCCATTTAGCTCATGATCCAGCACTGTTCTGTATACGCCCATAAGCTAGTCCCGGGCCTACACCCTTCAAATGACGTCCCAGAATTTGAGTATCTTTTTTTTCTTTTTACCTCTTTCTTCCTCCTTTTCTTGATCCATCCTTTTACTTTTTTTCAAAAATCAAAGGGTGGGGGGAAATGCCACCCAACAATTAAGTCCCTGCGCGTAGGCCTATTCTATGAATATCCTATAGCGGCTTTTTCGTATGCAAATGTTTTACTGAAAACCATAGAAATTTTCAATCACTTAGGCCATAACCTAATGGCGTCTAAAAGAACCTATAAGTCGTCTAGATATTGCAAAAAGGAAATCACAAGAGAAGACCGCATCGATCGGTATTGCCTCAACTCGAAGCCCCGATTCTAAACAGATAGGAAGGATAGGCGGATCATAGACCTATATTACTCGTGTGAATTTCATGAATCGAGTTTATTTCTGACCAAGACAAGACAAGAACATCTATGGTCTGCTTACGAGTATACAGGCGTAGAATACATTAACTTCGACCACCAACAGATCGAGGATATATATAATGTGGTATCTCGCATAGTCACAAAAAACTGGTCATGCAGCTTTTAGTTGTGCTTTCATAGTGGCTACACACATTAACTTTCCTTTTTCAGGAACATCTAGGCTTAATATGAACCTATGTAGGCCTTACTTGTGCGCGAAAACTCATTATTATTGCTATTATTATTATTATTATTAAATTTTTGCCGAGGTATACATCAGGAGACAAATGAAAACTAAGGTTGTTCTGGAATAGTTACATCTCCTCCGGATCCGGCTCGACTAAATTGCATGAAAAGCAACCGATGTAAAGCGTTGGATGATGAAAGTGAAAGTATTATTATTGTTATTATTATTTTTGGTGGGCAGTGGTTGGAGGCGCTTTACAAGTTTGAGATACAATACAATACAAATATTACTATTAATTTGTTTATTATTGCATAATTTGACATATTACTTGTGAGCCGTAGCCAAAGAGGTCTGAACTCTTATGCACGCGTATAGAGCTTAATTCACTGAAACTGAGTTGACTTTATTTGGTCTCTTGCATTCTCCTTTTTTTTAGTAAAGATCCTGTCTTTCTACATCGTGTTCTATGCCTTTCTGGCCGGGTTCTGGACTGCGTGTATGGTCGCTTTCATAAGGACGCTCGATCCAGTGCAGCCTACAATGCAGAAGATGTACAGCATGATGAAAGATAATCCAGGTGGGTTCATACACCGTACACAGCGAGGATACTTGTTTTCTGCGAACATTTTCATTTTATTTATTTATTGCCCGCATTCCGAGCGAAAGATCAGTAGGGTCAGATACGAGCGTAAGGTCAGTAGGGTCAGAAGGAGACTACGGTTGCGAAGATATGCTATAGGCCTATGCGGTCCCTGCCTGGTGGGGTTTCGACCGTTTTGTTGCGTGTGTGGAACGACTTCGACTCCAAACTATACACTGCAACGGTTGACCAGAGCAGGGTAGTTGGCCGTTCCAGTCCAAGACGTTGAACAGTTGTATGCTGCGTCAGCCACTCGCCTCTTTAATGCATTAATCAACGATCCATCGCGTGTACTACACGGACTGTTGTCCCCGATTAAGTAGACTATACTTATTGCGCCCAAGAATCCACAACAGGGACATATATCATGCTGTTTCTTGCCTTTGTTTTTATATGAAGAAGCGTTCTTCAGCCAATCCGAACTTCCGTAGCCCAGCACAGAAATGTTGCCACTAATACAAGACAATCTTGTGGATTCATTCTCACTTTTTTTGTAGGTATGAACTACGAACCGTTTACCGATACCTCGGCCACCCGGATTTCCTTCAATCCTAACAACACAGAATCTGACAATTACAAGGCCTACGTTTCGCGATTGAACGATATCTATTCAGGTAAGAATCTGATTGTGTGATTAGATTTATTAAAGTATGACATCTTCTCGTGTGTAAACGACTGCTGACGTCTTTTGTGGAGCAGGATATCCGTGACAATGCAGTTTACGTGCTTGGACAATGTTGCCCATCAGTCACCTGACGGGATTTTTGAAATGACATTTGTTTATCACAGATTATTATCTTTTTCGGTCGCTGGCCCTGCAACCTGGAATGGCCTTCCTGTTGCACTCCGCTTGGTCCCTACGACTCACACTACATTGTTTCTTACAAACTTGAAAACTACTCTCTTTAGCCGTGGTTGGACTAGGAGCGCTCCTGAGTAGATCACCTTTAAGGGGCGCTATATAAATAATAATAATAATAATAATAATAATAATAATAATAATAATAATAATTATGATCTTAGTTTTATATCTTCAAACTGACAATTACGCGGTATGATTACACATCGGTATGAACGGATGATCACAAGTTATTACAGGAGTCGAATTTTAACGGTATACGGCAGCCTTGCAAGGCGCCCGTCACGTCCTACATCTCATTTTCACAAACGCGCCATCTCGCGAGTGATAGGCTGAGTGGAGCTTGGGAGGGTTACGGGAGGCGATCCCGCTACCTACTGCACTTCACGCCAGTGATGTTACCACTATGACTCGAATTAACGGATAGCTTGAGTTTCTAACAGGTCCTGTGAATTTTCCGTTTGGATTAATTAATAAATGAAGATTTCGATTATTTACAGGCACTGGCGGCGATCTTGTTTGACAGGTGAGGGGGACAATTTAGAACTGATCTGGTCAAAAGAGTTTTGAACTGATGTTGTCAAAATAGAGGTCCTAAAATTTTTCCTGCTAACGCGCAAAAAACAGACTTTTTTGGGTGTTTCTTCAAAAAGTGGGTGGGGAAGCAGATGTTTGGTGTCCCCCACTCTTAAAGGTGCTGGGTTTGTCCCCCTCGACCCTCCGGGATCGCCGCCCATGTATACGATCGTATACACCCCTGTAAATTAGTCGCAAATGCAATGATTGCAATAAGCAAATCTTCAACGGCCACATTTTGAAACTCGGCGAATGTCTGACTATATTGTTTGCTTCATCATAACCTATAAAAGATGCTTCGCATTTTGCTCGATTCAGCTTTATTGTTATTTTTTTAACGCTCGAGGTACGAAAATCCCTCAGGCTCTAAGAAACTATAAAACAGAAGTGTATTTAAGCTTGGAGCACGCCATCCTCGTCTCCCGGGTGTGGTGTGAAGGTGCCTCTAAAAGCAATGGCGTTAAAACGTTGGAGGCAAATTGATTATCTCTGGAAGAGATAAACTGTATCCCTTGGATCACCTGAGACTGCGGTTACACGGCGGCCCAACTCTGTCAAGAACTGCCGGCCTGCACGATTGATGGGGCCCATTGTCTCTACCGCAATCGGCACGAACTCATGAGAGGCAGGTAACGTGGCATATTTGCTGGTCTTGCGGTCCGCAGCATGTCCGCGGCCCCTCCAGGCGCCGCTGAGGACAGATGCAGATAGGATGCTGCACAGGTGTGGACGGCAGTGAAGTCCCAGGTGATATATCTGCCCCTGGCCCAGGGGACGAGGGTGGCTCCGTCCGGTCTTTTTATTATTATTACTAGCTGGTTTACCCGGCGTTGCCCGGGGTTATAAGTTTCAATCCACACCACCACCGCCACCGCCGCCGCCGCCTCCACCACCACCACCACCACCACCCACCACCACCACCGCCGCCACCGCCACCACCACCACCACCACCACCACTGTCATCATCGTCATCATCATCACCATTGTCAAAGTTTCAATCCCTCTAGCGAATCTGTACTGTAGCTGCATCATCACCATTGTCAAAGTTTCAAACCCTCTAGCGAATCCGTACTGTAGCTGCTTAACGCGGCAGCGCCATCTGGCGAGTTAAAATAGGTTGAGTCTAAGGTTTGTTATCAGCTAAAAATGCATGGCGAGGGTAGGTTTTTTGCCCGGGAGACCATGGTAGCGGTGAAAACGGGGGAATCGAAACCTCACACTGGCTGTGTAATGCCCACCCCGAGAGAGTAGTGAAGGTTTGGAGTGAAAAGCTCGAAAGCTGTGGAAATGCATCCTGGTCTAAGATCTGTGAACAGACAGACAGACAGACAGACAGACAGACAGACAGACAGACAGAGTTTGTCCTTTATATATATAGATTATTATTATTATTATTATTATTATCATTACTATGCATAAACCTTTCTAAGATATAATAAGTTATTATTAACTAGCTGGATTACCCGGCGTTGCCCGGGTTTATAAGTTTCACACCACACCACCACCACCACCACCACCACCACCACCACCACCACCACCACCACCACCACCACCACCACCTTGGATGCCCTTGTGGCGTCTGGCGACGTCTGGCGGAGACTGCTTCGCAGTCTTGTAGGCGCCTTCTGGCGTCTAGCGACCTCTGCCGTGGAGTGACTGCTTCGCAGTCGACCTCTGGCGGCGACTGCTTCACAGTCTTGGAGGCCCTTGTGGCGTCTGGCGACCTCTGGCGGAGACTGCTTCGCAGTCTTGTAAACGCCTTCTGGCGTCCAGCGACCTCTGCCGTGGAGTGACTGCTTCGCAGTCGCCCTCTGGCGGCGACTGCTTCGCAGTCTTGGAGGTCCTTGTGGCGTGTGGCGACCTGTGGGGGAGACTGCTTCGCAGTCTTGTAGACGCCTTCTGGCGTACAGTGGAGACTGCTTCGCAGTCTTGTATACGCCTTCTGGCGTCTAGCGACCTCTGCCGTGAAGTGACTGCTTCGCAGTCGCCCTCTGGCGGCGATTGCTTCGCAGTCTTGGAGGCCCTTGTGGCGTCTGGCAACCTGTGGGGGAGACTGCTTCGCAGTCTCCCGTGGACTGACTGCTTCGCAGTCAAAGAGGGTGAACCGGGCGTTGGCGTGTTAAAGAAAACGCCAGAAATCTAGCCCTCACTGCCGGTCTGTAGTCGGCCTCGCCCTTAGTAGAGCAGACTGGTTGTTTGATATACTGTAAATAATTTAGATCTTTGTCTTTGAACATACATGTGTTAAAATTTTGCTGTAAAACGATGAATATACTTCGAATCGATCGTCATTATATTTTGTGCGAAAGTAAACAACTTACGCGCATTATTAGTGACGTTGGGGAATACCGGCGCCATAAATAGAACCGCGGTGTCGTTAAGCGGATTATTAATGACGTTGGGGAATATCGGCGCCATAAATAGAACCGCTTGGCAGTGGAATAGGCGAGCTTGCGCGTTATGGACGGTCGGGTGGGTAGCGTTTTGGGGCATTTTCACCATGGTAGGGTTGAAAACGGAGGACGCGAACCCCTCGACTGGGTGTCCGAAGCCGAGGCCGACACATTAGTGAAGGTTTCGAGTGAAAAGGTGCAAAATTGTAGAAGTTAAGCCCGGTCAAACAGACAGACAGACAGAAAGACAGACACACAGACACACAGAAAGCTGGCTTTATTTATATAGATAGCGCATTGATGTTGTCTTGCAAAGTGATTTCTTTACGTGAATCATCCAAGACATAAATGATATATCGGTGTTCCTCAACCGAGTTCTTTTGCTTTAGAATATCTCTCGAAAGCAATCGATTCAACGCAGAAGAACTGTTCTAACGGTGACGGTGCCACTCTAGACTTACCCTGTCGTTTCGACATCAATATGCTGGGTAGCAACTGTACACCAGATACCAAGTTCGGCTACAGTATCGGAAGGCCGTGCGTACTGCTCAGAATCAACAAGGCAAGTGTTTAAAAAACGTGAAGATAATGGCTGCAAAGTGACGTACAGTAGTTCCATGTGTTGCACTTTCTGTGTAGAACACACGTTTCGATGTTCTAGGTCTGGACTTTCTGATTTCTCTGACCCATAGAATTTCGACCAGGCTTCACTAAACTGGTTTTGATTCTGTACAGCATTTTCACATGAGATCGTCGAGTGGTCATGCCTTTTGCATTATGATAAAGTGATTAGATAACATGACATTGCTTAGACTAGATTAGATCGGTCGGTCTGTCAGACTCTGTCCGGCTCTTGGTATATTACTACAGAATTTATGGACATTAGTGTCTGTCGTTGTGAGACATCATAACTATTATAACATTATAAATAATTGTATTTTATAACTAAATATGAAAACAAATACCGAAAATGTTCCGATTTTGAGAAATTTCTCTTATTATGTGCGTGTCTATAATCTTTCAGTCGGACCATACAGGCAAACATCTAAGGGCATGATTATATAGGAGATTAATTACTATTGACTACAAAAGTATTATAATTGCAGTCATAATTGGGGTGGGGAGATGGTTGAATTGTAACATGCTGGTATGAAAATCAGAAGGATGCAGGTTCGATACCCGCTAACCCCACGGGTAGACTGTGCCTTGAACTGCCTTCCATTCCCTAGGTGGCGATGATAAAATGTCCAGTAGGACAGATGGGCGCCTGGCAGGCTGACTTACAGTTAAATTCGACTCCTGTTAAACTTGTTATTGTTTGTTACTACTGTATCATGTAATCTTACTGTGTACTTGTCAGTTTGAATCAATAAACGAATATTATTATTATTATTATTATTATTATTATTATTATTATTATTATTATTATTATTATTATATGTTTTGGCAGATATTTCTCTGGCAACCGAATGGCGTGACCTTCGATGTCGAAGGCAACTGTTCAGGTCAAACGACAGATGAGTGCAAGAAACAAAACGAATTTTTGTCACTGCCAAAAGCTATGAGATCAGACATAAAACCAGGTTTCATCAGCGTCAGTTGTGAGGGAGAGGTTAGTCATTCTGAGGTTCTACTAGTCACAGTATCCTCTGCTTTACACTGGCATCTATGAATATATCTATAGCATATCGATGAATATTATGTACTAGAGTATTTGCCCGTCATATGACGGGTTGAAAAAGAAAATGGACTGAAGAAAGAGAAAAGAATTTGTTTATTGGAATGCTTGATTATAAGTCACATTGCGATTGAAATTTCGAGGAGTTTTTGGCTTTGTCGGGCCATTCATCTTTCTCGTCGCTGACGATTTATACGTAATCGTCGGTCTTGGGGACTTTCTTCATTCATGGTACAACGAAATTATCAAGGACTAGTTACGAGCAATAGAGTATTTGCCCTGTATTCCACGTGACAATCGATGTTTAGGCTAATTAGTCTTCGTCTCGTCTTTGCTCCTCCTCCCCTCAACCTTCCGTCAGATCGTGTGCCATACGGAGGGAGACTTGCTGGGAGGGAAGGGGGGAGGGAGGCTGTGTTTATCTTAGGACACACAGATCTGGGAAACTACGGTTATATAAGAGGTAGTATATATGCATATATGTGGTTATAATTATGTTTTTAAATTGTGCATTCTATTATTATAAGCAAACGGAAGAGGCAGTGCCAAGAGCTTTGTTAACGAGTAAACAAGCTTTTGTGGAGAGAAGTTTCGGTTGAGTGACGTTCTGTTATACGAGTTGAAGCGTTTGGTTGGAATCTAAGTCATTTTAATGTCGCCTTAGCGGCGCTCCATTTGAAACTAGTAGATATTTATAATAATAAATGAACCATTCTTTTTGCTTACATTGTCTTGCTGCCTTGCATTTCCGTATCGTGACCTTACCTTGGTCTGCTTACCTTGTTGTAACTTGCCTTGCATCACTTTATACCTTACCCTTCCTTACGGTCCTTACCCTGCCATGCCTTACCTTAGTAACCTTAGACCCAATGCTGTTACATTATCTCCGCTTGCTTTGTGGCAAAGCAAAATACAGTTGTATTGTATTGTATGAAAGGCAAAGCCTTTGCCTTTCATACAATACAACTGTATTTTGATGGTGCACTCCTGAAGTTCAGAACTGCACACGACCATACGACAGAACATCGATGGCGCTGGGTCGGTACGCAGTGGCTTTAGGTAGATTCGAACCTGCGACCATCCGGTTACAAGGCACAGAACATACAGCTACACCACCGCGTCATGCCTCACCTTACCTTCCTTTATTCACCCTAACATTTTTAGGCAGCATGATATTAATGCACGAATGCTTCTCTGTTAGAACGAAGGAGATCGTGACAATATCAAATCAGTGTCGTTCTATCCGTCGGGTGGCTTTCCCGCTTACTTCTACCCCTACTACAACCAGCCGGGATACACGTCTCCACCTGTCATGGCACAGTTCGACGTCTTTCCAGGTCGGAAAACACTGATCTTCTGCAAAGTCTGGACGAGAGATATAATCCACAACAAGATCGACCTGCAGGGAAGCATCCGCTTCGAGCTTTTAGTGGAACAATAGAGGGCGCTAGCTCGTCTTTAATGCTGACGTCACATGTTGGAACGTTGAATGGTATACACGATATACTGTGTATGGGTTGAGTACTTGAGTCACACCGATTAGTAATACCCAGCCGATCGATATTATGCAGAATGGCGTCTGGGTAGATTAATAATGTGATGTCAGAGAACTTCCGAAGCACATTCCGTCCATTGACAGGGACTAGGATATAAGCAAATCCATTTATCCAATAAACCTATTTTTAGTCGCTTTCTTTGAATTTGTTCTGCAGTGTGAATACCGATTCACGCGTGACTGACTGCATGCACGGGCAGTTGCCATGTTTGATGGGTTTTTCATGTGCTAAAATGGTGCACATGCATATTTATGAGCGTAAATGTTTGCCTAAGCCCATATAGGAGCCTTTATAAACAGTTGCCAGGGATTTTAAAGGTCGTCGAACTATGTGATAGGGGTATCAGTTGACGTTTAGGGTGATTTGGCAACGGACTTAATGTAATATGAAGATGCAGCATCTGAATGACATAGGCCATTGTTTGCATAATGCCAATCATTTTGTTGCTTATACAAGTGTAATGGCTCCGTGGTTGATGCTCTAGTTACCTAAATTGCTCAAATATATAAATTCTTGAGAAATTCTCAGATATTTACTATGGATACAAATCTATGTATACTATGTTGATATCTTGACCTGTGGCTTTCTCTGCAAGAGATTAAGCTCTGTAATGTAATGTAAACTTAATATATATATAGCACCTAATTTATAAATGGAGTTATTTTGAGGTAGATGGAGAGGAGATAGAGGTGGTATCAAGCTTCTGTTTCTTGGGGGCCATGATGGAGAGTGAAGGTGGATGCGAACGAGAAATACGACGGAGAATTACATTGGGGAAGACGGCAACGCAGGGACTGGAAAAAATATGGAAGGACAAATCAGTGAGTTTGGGAACGAAGACAAGAATTGTTAAAGCAATGATCTTACCAGTGGTGCTTTACGGATGCGAAACATGGACAAAAACCAAGGCATTGGAGAAGAAAATTGAGGCATGTGAAATGTGGATCTGGAGGAAAATGTTGAGGGTTTCTTGGACTGAGAAGAGAACTAACGAGGATATCCTGGAAGAAATAGGACACTGGAGAGGGAGTTTGACGTTGGGGCAGAGAGCGTCCAGGCAGAAGATGTCATACTTTGGACACGTGATGCGTGCAGATGGGCTGGAAAAGGAGATGATGTTGGCGTGTGGGGAGGGCAGAAGGAGGAGAGGACGACCAAGGAGGAGATGGATGGACGAGATACAGGAGGCATTGAAGATGAACATCTCGGAGCTGAGAGAGGCAACGAGAAATCGGAGCACATGGAGAAGGTTGACCATGACAGTCGCTAGGATTCAACGAATCGACAGCACAAGACAAGACAGAGACAATTTATAAATGATTACTTATAATTCCGAATCGTAGTGCAACGTTTATAGGGATATATCGTATAGACTTGCGTCACATATAGTTTTCTAAAGTGGTTGATGAGGATTAAAGCTTCGTAAATTGAATGTTTAACGCCTTTAAAGTGGCCTGTGATACATGTAGGCCTATAAAGTGCATACTGCATCTGCTCACTGTAGGGCGAAGCTTAGATTCCGGGTCACACTATAGCATTCGTATTACCCGAGGGGATCAAACATGTGTGGACCCCACCCCATTATGAATCCGGATCGCTTCTTTTGAATCTGGATCGATTCCTTTTTGCAGATTGTATAGTGAAGAGCACCGCGATTGTGTGTCGTTGGCAGCATTTGGAATGACCCATAGGAACGAACTGTATGTGGTGTATCTGCGATTGGATAAAGTCTAAACAAGTGGAACCGAAATTCCCCATCACCTGTCTGAACCAGGCAGTTGATTGACCAGATAACAGGTCAGAGGCGTAGCTAGGGGGTCAGCGGGGTACATATGTACCCGGGCGCCATAGGAAGGGGGCGCCAAATTCAGGGTTAAAAACAGTTTTACTCTTAATTTTTATGCAATTTTATCTAATATATCCCAAATACATTTATAAGATTTAATTTTGGTGCCCCAAAACTCATTACTTACAAACGAGTTGTCAGGTATGATTTTGGCGCCCCATTGAGCACTAAGGGGCACCATATACTATATGTATTTAAAAAAATTTATTTCAGTACAATTTAAATTGCCATGTGTTTGGAAAATGTGAAATAAATAAAACAGGGAGGAGGCGCCAATTTTATAGTTCGTCGCCGGGCGCAGCATATCTTGGTTACGCCGCTGGGACAGGTCATGGTCGAGGTAATGGCGCATAGTGAATGGGAAATTTCGACTGTCTGAACCAGTGAGGGGAATTTGCCCTTTCGCCTTATAAATGGCACCCGGATTAGTCAGTTATGCCATGGTGGGGTTTTGTATGCCCGCAGAAGTGACGTTTGATATATGTGCAGACTTCTTGCATCAGTTTAGACTTCACAATCGACTTGATTTGAATATTTTGTATTTTTTTCGTTTCAAACTAACATCCTGCTTTAATTCAGTCTGAATGCGTACTATAGTATAGGCCTACTGCATGTTTGAATTACCACGGTTGTATATTGTTCTACAAATCTTGTGTTATTTTTTATTTAAAATTAAACCGAGGTTTGTAAGGCTGTGGAAGACACCCGCAAGGTCGGAGCATACGATTAAATTGAGAAAATCTACCGTAAAACGTTGAATCCCAATTATAAGACACCGGCATGTTGTTCCTCTCAACCTCAAACGGTCCAATATAACGCTTGCATGGAAAATGCAGCAACGCACCCGAGTGGTAAAAAGGAGCAAGTCGGAGAAAACACAAAGCCGAAAAATAGGGCCCTAGCCTATTAATTTCAGTCTCGAATTTTCCGATTACTTCGGATTTTTGAAATAAGAGTTGTTACATTTCCTTCTTGAGTTTCCAAGATTTTATGCTCTCAACTCAAATGTCGAGACTTTATGACCTAAATAGTTTGGCACTTCTGTCATTTTTAGGTGTTCACTTTTAAACTGTAGTGGTCTACCGTCGCTCAAACAGCTTTTATGTACTCTTGAATAACTCGTGAGTCGTGTACTTGTCATACCACTGTTTAAACCAATGGGATGGCGTGCCTAGAGGGTGAACATGCGCAGAACACGTATACGTATACATCTTTTATTTCCTTTTAACCCCCAATCCGACCTAAGGGTCACATGTCTGGTATATATACATCATATAGACCCTATGTACAACAACAAAGAACTGGGCCACGTTTTGTTTTGGATCTTCTTTTCAACATAAGAGCAGGGAGAGCTTCAACAATCCTGTGACATTCATTCATTCATTCATTCATTCATTCTGAGAATTTATGTTCTGGTATACACAAATACTCAACACACACAAGAATGAGAGGTGGAGGGACCAGTGGAACGTGGGGCCAGAGAAAACAAGGAACTTAGCTAGGCTAGTATACATGTCCAATAGCCTGCAGAAATGTCTGGAATAAAAGGCCACAGTTCACGAGTCCCTTTGGGTCCCCGTCTTACACTAAATAACTGGAGAAGTCAAATGGAAAATATGTGGCTCTGTATGTCAAAACGGGTTGTGGTAATGGCCTTCTGTCCATGGTAATCTAGGATCTTGCTTGTGTTATTTATATTCAAGTTTATGATGCAAAACATGTATATGTTTATATTTAAAATATATAACGTATATGCGGATTCATTTAATTAAACATATATTTTCGATTAACTTCATGAGTTTCTATAAAGTTTGTTTACAATCTTAAGGGTTGTTTAAATGTGTTCCAGTGGCGGCGATCTTGTTTGACAGGTGGGGGGTGGGCAATTTTGAACTGATCTTTTCAAAAGAGTTTTGAACTGATCTGCTCTAAAAGAGGTCATGAAGTTTGATGACCTTTTTTGGTGTTTATTCAAAATATGGGGGGGCAACCGCATGGTATGTCTACCCCACTGCTATAGGTGGGGGTCTTGTCCCCTCGACCCTCCCGGGATCGCCGCCCATGGCTGCATCTGCTATGTTTATTTAGCCAATCTCAGGTCTTTGACCTAAGAAGTGGCGACCTTAAAGACCTGTTGTCCTAGATTTGCAATTTAGTGGACCATGGCTTCTTTTGCGTAAGGTCAGACCATGTTTGTAGCCAAGGGGTCATCCATAAAGGACGTCCGCAATGAGGGGGAGGGAGGGGTCATCGAAATGCGGACAAATGCGGACAAGGGGAGGGAGGGTTATGACCAATGCGGACGTCCGCATCTAAACTTTAAAATTTGGCAGTTTTTAAACGCCACCTTGTTTCAACCTTCCCCGAAGGACAAAAAGTCAGTGAGGTGATTGGCTAAAACGTCATGCATGGTATGACCTTTACTGCGACTTGAAAGAGGCTTTTATTACTGCCCATGCATGATGTCCTTATGTAATGTACGATTATATGGGTCTAATTTCTTTGCCAGTATTAGGCTTATGCAAATTTATTCCTGGTGAAAGTCCGTAACGTAGCAGTTAAAACAAGTATCGTTTTATTAGTGTGCTTGTACATAAAGACAGTGGCTGTAGCGTTCTCTTAGCGCACCCATATGAGAAGCGGGAGGAGGCGGGCAGCAAAGGACCGCTGAGTCGTTTCAGCGTTTATGAACGCCATGACTGCAAGGCAAAACAAGTTCAGTCTGGACTCAGCGGGGTTGCCAACGATTGATAGGCCTCTGCAGATTGAGTCGTGCTTCGTTTATGATCAGAACCGGTTCATTCGGGCGATATGAAGTCATATGAGACGAAACCTCGACCGGCGAATTATAACTCGTCCACTGCTGTATTTGGGTTGTATACCAGTCAAAAAATGAATGGATGAGACAGAAGGGCGATACTAGACATCTCTGTGGCGCTTTAGAAGTGTGGAGATTACTTATATGATGGGTGGCGTTAAACCTGAAACGCAGTTTTGAAAGTCTAGCAAGGCAGTCGATGGTAGATAATTACCCGATAAAGAATAAGTTTCTTTCTGTAATTTGATATCGGATTTAAGCCTATTTAAGGTTGGGCCGAGAATGTAAATGAGACCAAGTGCACAGCGCTAGAATAACTGTTTACACGCGTGAATGGATAGCAGTCATCAAAGGAGTCATCAAGTATAGTCTACCACAACAAACCGGAATTTCCAAAGCGCTATCAGAAACTGCCTGCGGCATGTTCTGATCGTTCAAGCGAACAAAGCCGCTCATTTCAGAGGGCTGCCGAATTGTTGGCCGCGGCTTTGTTGCTAAAATGAAAGCGGCGGCAATTGCAGCCACCGTAAAGTCCTTTTATAGCTAACCCACTCCCCAACTGGTCCATCTACCCACCACCGTCAAGTATAAATTGATGTTTATGGAGCAGAGTAAGTACGTAAGTATATTCTTTATTATACCAGTTGCATAACCGCATTCTGCTGTACATACATCGTAAAAACGTAAAACATGAAAACATAAAACATAAAAGAAAAGTAAAAGTATGAAAAAAAATTAAAAAATAAAAATAAAACCAAGTTATCCTGATGCACAGTGACTTAGGCCTACTGGCTCGAAATCACACTTAGCCTATTTAGGCCTACTTACGATTTTGCCCACTTGTTTCATCTGTATCAATTGACTGAGGGTCTGAGGTAACTTTAATGTGAGGGAAGTGAGTTGAGGAATGGGAATGAAGGAAAGCAGTTATTAAAATAGTGTGTTTTCTTACGCAAAGTGTGCTGTTGACATTGTCGAGTTTGCAGTTCTATTCAGCTACATACGATTTCATTTCCATAGGCCATACATGAAATCTCGCATACCCAATAGACGCTATCAATGAGGGGTCGATCTCCCACGGTTGCCAGAAGTGGTGGGCGGTTTTAACGAACGTTCTGAATATAGACTGGAGGTTGTTGATTTCCGTCAATATATTTAATGTATGTATCATGCCTGTTATCGAAAAGACATCTTATCTCTGAGTAATGAACGCTAAGGTAGGCCTACCCTCCAGTATTTAGTACAGTCTGTACCCTTAGGCCTATATATAATCGGCCAGAGAGGGGGTTTGTTCTCCCATTCCAGGTGGGGGTTAGACGCCATTGCACTTACCAGTTCAGGTAAAGTTTGACATTTAGTCTAGAGGAAGAGTGTGCAGTTCACATTTCACAGTATTGTGCCATTTTTTAGGTATTGAATGAAAGGATACGAGGCCGCCAACTTAGGGTAGAACGAATGCCGGACAGTTACCCCCCTGGACAGTTTCCCCCCCGGACATATTCCCCCCCGGACAGTTACCCCCCCGGACACTTTCCCCCCCGAATTTCAGTAGGTCATTTTCCCCCCCGGACAAATTCCCCCCTCCGTGGATTTATGTATGTATGTATGTCTGTATGTATGTATGTATGTATATGTGCATGTATGTATGCATGTATGACTTTGTATGTATGCATGCATGCATGAATGTATGTATGCGTGCATGTATGTATGCATGCATGTATGCATACATACATACATACATACATACATACATACATACATACATACATACATACATACACACACATGTATGAATGTATGTATGTATGTATGCATGCATGCATGCATGTGCCATATGCATCTATGTATGTATGTATGCATGTATGTATACATGTATGCATGCATGTATGTATATATGTATGCATGCATGTATACATGTATACATGTATGTATGTATGTACGTGTGTATGTAACTATGTATGCATGTATGTATGTATGCATGTATGTATACATTTATGTATGTACGTATGTATGTATGTTTTGATCATTAAAACAGAAAGCTTTGTGTATGTTGCACTGAGGGGGGGAAAATGTCCTAGTATGGGGGGGAATTTGTCCGGGGGGGTAACTGTCCGGGGGGGAATATGTCCGGGGGGGAAACTGTCCAGGGGGGTAAGTGTCCGTTTACCGGGTAGAACAGGGCCGCGGGGAGGCTAGGGCCGATCCTGCTCGCTGTCGTCATGTTAATCAAGACTTAGTGTCAAGAGCCAGTAATTTACTCTGTCTGTTGGGTGACTACGTCGTGGCCCCTAGCGAACATTCAATCGTGTCTCGGATTCAGATTTACAATGTAAACGTGCGTAATAAGTGCTTCATAGGTAAAATAAATCAATTACGACGGGATCTTTCTGTCACAAAACGTTGCGATTACAACTGAATGATCATTCGCCTGATCTAATCAGCGATTCGGAAAGACCAAAGGAATTCGCGCCACTCCTACAATATCCCCTATCCTCTGAAGTTAAATAAGTTGAATTACCTAAGCTGCTTTAAACGCAAAGTCCCAATTCGTCTGTGCTTGTTTATTGATGAAAATAGCGACAAAATTTGTGCCTACACTGTTAGGCCTCAAGTCTAAAGTAACCTTCAGACGTATAGACCTTCTATATAGTCTTACACTTTTGACGTCAGGTAGAACCGATTGGACTCGATACTCCCTAATCTGGCCTGGAACCGAAACAGCCCCAGCAACCTAGGTCTTGCAAATTTGACTTAATAATAGCTGCGGCGAATAGCTGGTCTTACTGATCCTAGTATAGTAACTTCAAATTTCGACCCTCGAAGATTTCTCTGGCAAATTTTGTAATTTGCCAGGCTGTAAGTGGGTATGTCATATTCACCCCGCATTTGTAGGCCCTAACACGGTTACGCTACTGGCTAACGTAGCTTTTGGTTGAGACTGAGAAATCTGGCAGATATAACTTACACGCCTACGAATTCTTTGCTCAACTGATGGACGCTTTGACAAATGCATTACTTACTCACTTGCTTCCTTTAACATTTACAATATATTGCATTACAAGGGCGATTCAACGAATAGAGTTGATTGATTAAGATGCAAATGCCCTTAGGTGCCAAGGTGTCGGACTATAGGATCTTCACGTTACATCATTCTCTCGATAACCATTCTTCTTGTCCTCGAGACCAAGGTCTTGGTCTCCAGTGCACTCGATCGAGTTCGTTTTAAAAAGTCTTGGTCTTGGTCTTGAGACCACAAGTCTTGGTCTTGGTCTTGAGGTTCAAAGTCTTGGTCTTGGTCTTGAGGTTCACAGTCTTGGTCTTGAGGTTCAAAGTTTTGGTCTTGGACTTGGTCTTGAGGTTCAAAGTCTTGGTCTTGCTCTTGGTCTTGAGGTTCAAAGTCTTGGTCTTGCTCTTGGTCTTGAGGTTCAAAGTCTTAGTCTTGGTCTTGGTCTTGAGGTTTAAGGTCTTGACAACGAGACTGTAGATAACCCCTCTGCCACACCGCAACTTTCATGATTCAGCTGGTGAACTGCGCTTAGCTTTAGTGTAGCGCCTTAGAAATTTAGATTTTACGAATACTATAAGAGTGTAAGGCATGACAGAATCGATTTTAATTACTTTTAATTAGAAATCGTCGAATACTTGGGGGAAGCTATGTTAACGTAAACGTTAGACGTTGAAGTTATAAGCTGTCTCCATTGTACAGATCGACTACACTTTGAAGCCTGGAGCCATCGCCAAGGCTGTTGTATTCTATCTGTTCTGGTCTATGTTCTGTTCCCATTCTCTTCAGTATATAGGTCTCGCTCCGCCGTAAACTCAAGCAGCAGCATACCGGTCAGAACCGGATTCATGCGCTAACGGCAAGCTCCAAGCGTGACCCGCCTGGCTGCTCCTATAGTCATATTGTTAAAGCCTTTTGATGCTGCACTGACGCTGGCCTACAGTTACCACTCGATTAAAGTCCTCTATAGGTGTTCAAGCGGAGAACCTGAACTTACCTGTTGTCGCGTCGTATAGATCGCTCACCGGCTTTCTTCTGCCGTGTACGTAGGCCGGTATAAGTACCGTTTCAGGATTTTGGTATCACATACAACCCTTGTACGCGGTGTTGTGCGTGTGCGGGTTAGAAAGTGTACCTCCGTTTCTCGTCGATTGTGATTTGGACCTGTGGTAACTGGAGTATAACGTTGTGAAGTTCTGGCCGGTGGTGCGTGACTGCTGAATTTCTGGAACCTAACGAGAGGAACTTGACCGTCAGACGCAATAGATACTATGTCGACTCTTCCGACCGACAAGATGGAAGGGAACAACAACGATGTTAAAAAGGAAGACCAGCCCAGCCGCTCCCAGAGGTTCAAAACTTCCATGCACAATGCCGGACATTTCCTCTACAACTCTGATACGGGCGAGGTCCTTGGAAGAACGGGAATCAGCTGGTGTAAGTTCTTGTTCACCAATTTGTAATTCCAAATTTGTATTCATTCATCCGTCAAGAGAAATTATAGAGCCGACGCGAATTTGCTAGCGGCTTTTTCGCAAGCACATATTTTTACTGAAAACCTAACAAATTTTCAATCACTTGGCCATAACCTAATGACTTCTAAAGAACCTATAAGCCGTCAAGATATTGCATTGAGAAAATCACAAGAGAAGACAGCATCGGGCTTGCCTCAGCTCAAAGCCCATAGTCGAAACAGATAGGAAGAATAGGCCTACTTATGCCAATTTCATGAACCGATTTTATTTCTGACCAAGGCAGAATAAGAAAATCTATGGTATGTTTACGATTATACCTTTGCAGGCGTAGAATACATTAACTTCGACCACCAACTGATCGAGGATTATATAATGTGGTGTCTCGCATGGTCGCGAAACTCGCATTGCCGCTTTTAATTGTGTTCATAGCAGCTAAACGCAATGACTTTGTTAGTGTCCGGGGGATAATGTCCGGGAGATAATGTCCGGGATATAATGTCCGGGAGGTACAATGTCCGTTCCCCTAATATAAGCCTAAGTAACTTGTGCGTGAAAACTTATTTTTTTTATTACTTTGATTGTTATTATTATTCTTGTTACTGTTATTGCCATTGTTAGTAGTAGTGGTGGTGGTGTTGTTGTTGTCGTGTTGTTGTCGTGTTGTTGTCGTGTTGTTATTGTTGTTGTCGTGTTGTTTTTATTGTTGTTGTTGTTGTCGTGTTGTCGTTGTCGTGTTGTTGTTGTTATTGTTGTTATTTTTATTGTTGTTATTGTCTTTGTTGTTGTTATTGTTGTTGTTATTGCTGTTATTGTTGTGATTGTCATTGGTGTTATTGTTATTGTTATTAATTTGTTACTATTATTATTAATTTGTTAGTGTTATTATTATTTTTTATTGTTATTATTAATTTGTTAATTATTATTGTTATTATTAATTTGTTAATTATTATTATTATTATTATTAATTTGTTAATTATTATTAGTATTAATTTGTTTATTATTTCATGTTTTGACGTAAAGTGAGCTGCAGCCAAAGAGATCTGAACTCTTATGCACGCGTGTTCAGCTTAGTCAACCACTGAAGCTGAGTTGACGCTATATGGTCTCTTGCTTTTCTCTTTTTTTAGTAAAGGTCCTGTCTTTCTACTTGGTGTTCTATGGCGTTCTGGCCGCGTTCTGGGCCGCGTGTATGATCGCTTTCATAAGGACCCTCGATCCAGTGGCGCCTACAATGCAGAAGATGTTCAGCATGATGAAAGACAATCCAGGTGAGTTCATACACCGTTGGCTACACAGCGAGGATACTTGTTTTCTGCAAACATTTTCATTTATTTAAGTTTAATTGCGCGCATTACGAGCGAAAGGTCAGTAGGGTCAGAAAGGTCATCTGAATCTGATTTGCGAGACAAGTGTACGCGGAGAAATTGCCCAGGGTAGTTACACAGGAGTTCTCGGCAGGTTCGAGTCCATAGTCGTTGGAGTAGACTCCACCATTTATGTGCGACTAAAACCGTAGACACGGCCAGTAAAACAGGTGAACGTTCTGGTGTGTACTGCATCGGCCTTTGAGATGATCACAGTGCCAATATCTCAAACAGATTCTGCCATGACATTACGGGAATTCTGCATGTGACTGCTGGTATATGTACAATTGTACAGTGTACATGTAAGTCACCCTAAATGTATGAAGCGCTTGTAATTTATTTCAATGGAGCTAAGTATATCTGTGGTAATTCGCATATCAATTGGCGATTATGAGAAATTATAAGATGGCATAAAAAGGTCGAGAGTGACACTTCTGGCGTTCGGAGACGAAGGGTAAAATATGGAAACGGTTGAAAAGGTCAAGTATGCATGTGCATAGAAGGGAATAGGTGAAAATGTGCAAGAGGGCCTGTGCTGAAACTATGGCTATATATATCTCCCTGTTGATGACATGGAATACTGCGAATTCTATAGACTATAGAGCATTGCTTGTAGCTATGTTGTTGGACCATATACGGTAGGCTATAGCATGCCGAGCACGTGGACAGGGTATGGGCGAGAATCTGGTTGTTTGCGGATTCAACCGGTTTCCTGCGAAATTGAACGCTGTTGACGAGCGCGGGGTACTATGTTGGGTTTAAAGTACGAAGTGACCGAAGCGTGACGAAGTTGCATTGGACCTTGGATCAGACGATTGACGTCAAGCCTTAGATGAGCTACTGTTGTATTTCGTGTCTCGCATGGATGTACTCGCAAAGACCCACGAGCGTACAACTGCGTGTACACGTTCCTCTGACAAGCACATACAGCGTTATATAATATATATGCTATGCAATGCGTAGAAGAATATCTTAGCAAGAGTTGTCCTGTGTTCTGCTACTGAACTCTTTTGCTTAAATTACCGTGTCCTATTATATTCGAGGTTGTATTGTGTCAAGGACACTCTTGAACAGGTTATAGCGCATAGCAATGCAACTTACAGTAGAACAAGACACAGTGATTGTAAGCAGTACAGTACAATGCAATTAAAAGTAATGGCAGACAATAGCCCATTAGGAGCGCTCGACTTGTAACATGAAGTGCAGTGTTTAATCTAGTCCCCCTCTTCTGGGAGGGGAAACCAGGTTTCTGGGGGGACCAGCCAATTTGTTAGACTTTTCCAACTTTCATCCAAAACTTTCTTCCAAAAAAGTTGATGACTTTTTTTTAGTCATTCGTCCTACTATTTCCACTTTTCCCATAGGAATTACTCTCTCAAAAACCTTGATGACCGGGGGGGGGGGGGAAATTTGCCTCCCCAAAAACTCTCAACATTATAATATTGCCGGCCTCTGGGGGGAAACATCAATCCTGGGGAGGGAACTTTACCCCCCCCCCCCCAAAGACGTCTAGATTAAACACTGCATGAAGTGTGAGGGTTGTATTGTATTTAACGGCGTTACAGACGTCACTGCACCAAATTGCATAATTATCTGGGCTGTTATTCTGTGAAGACTCTGAGCGAACAGGTATAGGCCAACTTCACGCATAATTGCTTCTCTTAACGGCCATCTTAGGTCTATTATCGCTCCGTTAAAACTCGAGCCGTCACCACAATGATACATGCATTCATATGCACCAGGGTTGACTATGGTATGTCAGTTATGTAGGCCTAATTCTTTCCCGCATTAATCGGCTACATTCTGTTTTAAATGCTACGATGGCATGCGGTATATGTGCACGGGAACCTTAAATAGCGTGGAACCCATTCAAAAGGGCAGCGATTGAAGAGGGTTGTAAGTTACTTGTAACCCGATCAATTTATTGAAAATGAGCAGGTCGAGCAGTGGCGGCGATCTTGTTTGACAGGTGGGGGAACATGGGACACTTTTGAACTGATCTGGTCAAAAAAGAGGTGAAAAAAATTTGTCACCTTTTTGATGTTCTTAAAAATTTGGGAGGCGACTCTATGGTGTGTCCCCCACTGTTAAAGGTGGGGTCTTGTCCCCTTGACCCCCCCCCCCCATGAGGTGGAGGTCAGACGGTCGCCATAGAAAAACGTGTACGATACATTTACACATATATCTAATTCTTGGCACATACCCGGTTTCGTGTGGGAAGAACTGGACTTTTGTTACCTATGCGAAAACATATTGAGTTTAAGATCAGTGCTTATGCTTAATTGACTTGCTGGGTATGCCCGTCGTAACTTGATGAGGTATTCGTCCCGGTGTCTCCCATCCTGGTCGCGGATTTCTTGGCTCTGCTGTGCAAGGTGACCTGGTTCTTCAGCCAACCCGAACTTTCGTAGCCCTTCATAGAAATTTTGCTGTATAAATCTGCTCATTTTTTAAATCGGCTATCTTGCGACACGAGCTTCTTATATAGCCTTTCTTTGCCTTTTTTTCATGGGCGCATGAAACCATTCTATTTGTTACTGGTTTGTTTTCTGAAGTAGGGACCGCCTCTGATGAAATTTATTCAAGTGACGTTATAGAGATCTATAGGTTTTCGATTACAGTAACAATTACAGATGACACAATATGACCAATGAGCGTGACTGTCCGTGAAATTAGCCTTGTCAATTAATGTTTGTCATGAGATATTTCGATATGCTAATTTTATCCTAAGATTTGGACATTCTGAAAGATTAATGTAAAAGATAATGATAGTGTATCTGCGCAGTCTTTAACGCCTTGTGCTCCTGTATAGGCATTTACTGCTCGGAATTGTAGACCTCGGAACCATAGACTATTATAGTTAGACGAATACTCGTATGTTTAATTGAGTCAATCTTAACTTGTGAATTCGCCATTGGTAGAATTAATGGTTTAGGCTTAGTCCCGATTTGATGGAAAAGGTTTCCATTATATAATTAACGGGAGAATTTAATGGCGCGTGTAAGTAGAGCTAAATTCAGGGCAAATGATCTGACTTGTTAGATAGATACTGCTTGTAGATTCATTGAATTTCATTTATGTCGACGAGAATTGTTGATTTTGACTATATGCCTCTGTGTAAATGCTGTGGAGGATAAATTTGTAAATTTAATGGAATTACATTGTCTGAGAGGTATAGGATACTATAACATAATCTTCTAGGCCTACTCGTGCTCAGGACTCAGGTCATCACTGGGGGCGATCTTGTTTCACAGGTGGGGGGGACACTGTTGAACTACTCTGGTGAAAAAGAGTTTTGAACTGATCTGCTCAAAAAAGAGGTCAACGTGACGACCTTTTGGGGTTTCTTCAAAAAGTGGGGGGAATGTATGGTGTGTCCCTACACTCTTAAAGGTGGGGGACTTGTCCCCTGACTCCCCCCATGATCGCCGCCCATGCAGGTCATGACTTTATAGTCGGCAGCAGCACTGCAGCTTGCTTTCCTGAGAGTTTTGTCTATTTCGTCGAAGCTGTCGGAAATTTTATTCTGTAATGGACGGTTACATATAAAACCACTGATAGCCTACACTAGCAGCAGAAGTTAAAAGGAAGCTGTGATGCCCCACGGTGTATAGGCGCTCATGTTCTGTTCTTCTTTGGCTGGCAGTGGACGAATCTCAGGGTCCTCAACACGGGACCAGACAACCCGGTACCAAATGGTAAACGGACAGTTGCCCCCTGGACATATTCCCCCCGGACATATTCCCCCCGGACAGTTGACCCCCGGACACTTTCCCCCTCTACTAGGACATTTCCCCCTCAATGCAACATACAAAAAGCTCTCTATTTTAATGATCAAAACATATATACATACATACGTACGTACATACATGCCTACATACATATATACATACATACTAACATACATGCATACATACATGCATACATATATACATAGTTTTTACATACACTGTGAACGGAAAAAAACCAGACCTCTCTTATTACTACGATAATTTTTGTAATAATATGCATATTTTAATAAAACGTAGTGGAACTTCAGTTTAAAGGATATGAATCATATAACTATTATTTTTTAGTTATAATGTGTGTTCAAAATGTCCTCCTTTGGCCTCAACAAACGCACAAAGACGCGCTCGCCACTGACTAATTGCTGAATCGATTACAGCTTGATCAAATTCATCCCATGCCTGAGTTATACGTTCACGCAGTTCTCCGACATCGCACACCTTTGTCTTGTAAACTTTTTCTTGCATCACACCCCATATTTTGTAGTCCACGGGATTAAGGTCCGGGCTATTTGGAGGCCAAAGTCTAGGGGTATGAAATCTGGAGTTTCGTTTGTAAGACGTTCAACAGTATCGCGAGCTCGGGGTGCCGGAGCACCATCCTGTTGAAACGTATAATATTCGGACAACTCTCGGATATCTGGTAGCAATTTCTGCAGCAACAAAACATCACGGTAGTATGCACCATTAATTTTAACCCCAGGTTCCACGAAGTGTATCGCTGTTCTGCCAAGCGCCGACACATCGACCGAAACCATTACTGTCTTGCTGAATGTCGAGCGTGTGCGTAGCAATCGACTCGCAGGGATGTTTTTCTTCAGTTCATAAAAAATCTGGGGTGTGATGCAAGAAAAAGTTTACAAGACAAAGGTGTGCGATGTCGGAGAACTGCGTGAACGTATAACTCAGGCATGGGATGAATTTGATCAAGCTGTAATCGATTCAGCAATTAGTCAGTGGCGAGCGCGTCTTTTTGCGTTTGTTGAGGCCAAAGGAGGACATTTTGGACACACATTATAACTAAAAAATAATAGTTATATGATTCATATCCTTTAAACTGAAGTTCCACTACGTTTTATTAAAATATGCAAATTATTACAAAAATTATCATAGTAATAAGAGAGGGCTGGTTTTTTTCCGTTCACAGTGTACATACTTGCATGCATACATACATGCATACATGCATGCATACATACATACATACATACATGCATACATACATGCATACATACACACATATATACAGAAATCCACAGAGGGGGAATTTGTCCGGGGAAAATGACCTACCTAGATTCGGGGGGAAAGTGTCCGGGGAACTGTCCGGGGGAATATGTCCAGGGGGTAACTGTCCGGCATTCGTACCAAATATACTTCTTGGTGACAGAAGACATTTAAGCGTGCTGGAATAGCCTACATTGTCCAGCATTATTAAATTGGGGTTTGTTTGGCAGACTCGAACCGCGATTGTAGAAATATAGAAAAAAATCAGGCTTCCGAATGGATAATCGACATGCAACCACCGATACAGTACAGTCTTGTATCTTTTGGATTTTAACTTTTCAATTTGCGATTGTTTGCAGGCATGAACTACGAGCCATTTCCCGATACCTCGACCACCCTGATTTTCTTCAATAAATCAGACAGCACGACTTACGAAGCCTACATTAAGCGATTAAACGCAACCTATTCAGGTAAACGACGACTCCGATTGTGCGATTTAGATTAATTGAAGCATGACCTCTTCTCACGTGCATAGTTTGCATGAGATTAATTAGATTAATTGAAGCATGACCTCTTCTAGTGTGCATAGTCTATTGTTAGTGTCTTTGTGCAGCTGGATATCCGAAATAAGACTCTGTGCTAGCTATGTGATGCTAAATAATGTAAATTTAAATTAATATAAATTAATGTGTAGCTTGACTTGGTACAGGTCCTATTCCTATGCAGTGCCGGATTGCCGGATTTAGACTTGGCGAGGTCCTAAGCTATTACACCAGAAAGTCTCATAAAACATGAAAACATATATGCCTTTTAATTCTTCAACAGCAAGGCGCTAAAGGGAAAAATTCAAAATATTTTCAAATGAATGTAGCCTACTTACTCAGGCAAGAAGGAATTGCTACGCAAGCCGTTTGAAAAGGTCCTTTATAATATCAATCAATCAAAATCTTTTATTGAATCCAAATAATGTTTATAACATGTTTATCTTCAAAACAAGAACAAATATATATATATATATATATACATATATATATATACATATATATAACATACAAAATTTAAAGCCCCAGAAATTCTGAATTTTATTGAGACCCCTGCGGATTGTGAGGCCCTAAGCTGTAGCTATTTTAGCTTATGCCTAAATTCGGCGCTGGTCCTGTGTATTTTGCATTCGAGTTAATAAATGAGGATCCTGCTACAACAAATGAATAAGCATAACTATATGCTTGTAAATACGTAATAATTATTAAATTTTGTTTGAATATTCTACGTTCATCTAATAATTAATGTCGTTCATTTAAACGTTCACTGTATAGGCCCTACCGTTCGCAGCAGGGAAGAGTTTAGGCCTACAGTCAAACCCTTGCCTAAGGCCTGTCACACCCCTCCGCCTCTGTCAGTAGGACTATAAAATGGTACGAACTGACACGAGACGATTAGACTACTTTAACAAATGAAATACATGCATGGGTCGGTCTGTAGCTGCATGTATTTGACTTGTGCAATGTATATATCGATGTGTAGCCTATGTATCCATACATTTATATAGCGTCTGTGAGCCTTGCGTACCTCAACAACGTACAATGTATGAACGAATGATGAGTATAAGCTATAGATGAACCCAGTGCTTTTTTCTAGAAAAAGAAGGTTCCGTAACTGAACAATAGGCCTTCCGGAACTGAGCAATTATGGAAGGGCTAAAATCCCGAGAAAAACGAGATTGAGGGTTGGGAGGGTCTCGATGAACATTGAAAACCGTTCAAAACACTGAAATTTAATTAAAATAACTAAATAATTGTTTTTATAACTAAAATAATGAAATTATTTTTTATTAGCTGAAAAAAGTTGCCGGAACGCCGTCCCGGCGAGTACCGGCTGAAAGAAAAGCACTGGATGAACCTTTTAAACGATCACCTTTTTATGTTCCCTTGCGAAACGTTGTTGTAATATAATAACAGATCAGTGTTCACGAAGCTATAGAGTTCTCTTGTTTTAGAATACGAAAACATGACGATGTCTGGTCGAAAGAAATGTTCTAATGGTGACGGTGCCAGTCCCGACGTGCCCTGTTTCTTCGACATCAAGGAGCTGAACGGCAGCTGTACACCAGAGAACGATTTCGGTTACAGTACCGGAAGACCGTGCGTGCTGCTCAGAATCAACAAGGCAAGTGTCTCGACGAACATGCGAAGTTATTAATGGCAGCAGTAAAGCGTTCGTCTGCAGTGTCGGTTAGGACAGTCACACTCATAAGCGTAATTTGTGGGGGAGGGGTACGACCGTACGAGGGGTACCCGTACCCCCACTTTTTGGACTGGGGGTACCGTACCCCCACTTTTTGAACAATGCGAAACAATATTTTATTATTGTGCCTTCACAGAGATTACAGTCTCCGCTTTGCTTTATATATGTAAGAAATTGGTACCCCCACTTCTTAGACCAAAGTTACGCCCCTGCATGGTTGCACCGTTCCGGAACCTTTTTTCTAGAAAAAGCACTGTGGCTGGTCTCTATCGGCCAGGAAATCAGTTGCTGATAACTGTCCAGATTTGAAAATTATTTTTCGTGTTATTCGCCAGGTAACGCCAGAGGTGGTCTGTCGGTAACACGCTTGGTCACGGCTCATGCGGTTGCGGGTTGGAATCCGTGTAACGACCTTGGACACGTTGTTTGCACACATCTACCTTTGTCGTCAAACGATATAATTTTGTACCGGCCGAAGCTGGGAAGCAAAGGGCAAGTCCTGCGATGCGATAGCCCCGTGTCCAGGACCTTGGGATTCGTCCATCGCCGATATCCAAAACAATATCCCCCTTTAAAGTCTCCCTCCTCTTGGAGAATCTATTTCAGAACAGATTCTTCCCCCTCCGCGGCGGATCTGTTTTAGAATAAATTCTCACCCTGGAAGCTCCAATATTCTAAAAACAAAGTCTCCGAGGGAGAAAATAATATTTCATACTCTGTTGAAATAATCGTTTGTTTGAAAGGTAGGCCTAACGATATTTTTAAGAGGGCAAATTTTCTCGTGACCCTGCCTTAACTTTATTGTAAAACTATTAAGTATTTTAAACCATATGTAACAATAATAACATGAAATTTGTGAGTGGATATGAACAGAAGGAGACATATTATTTCATTTAGAAGGAATGACGTACTTTATAACGCCGTTGTTTCTATAAACACTAACCCGGATAACGCACGCATGCGTTATTGCATTGGCTAATTAACTGCTGTTAACTATTAAAATATTATAATTGACGACATGTGTTTCGGCAGGTATTTCTCTGGCAACCGAATAGCGTGACCCTCGAAAGCACGTGTTCAGGTCAAAAGACAGATGCGTGCAAGATGGAAAACGAATTTTTACTGCTACCAGAAGATACAAGAACAGGGATAGAACCAGGTTTCATCAGCGTCAGTTGTGAGGGAGAGGTTAGTCATTCTGAGCTTGTATACTTGTCACAGTATCCTCTGCTTTACACTGGCGTAGATCTATGAATATAATTATGTATAGTATGTCTGTGAATATCATATATAGTATATAGGCATATATCTGGTTATAATTATGTCTTTAAATTGTGCAGTCTATTATAAGCAAACTAAAGTATATGCAGGTTGATAAAGAAATGAACGGATTTAATAGTAAGAGAAAAGAATTTACTAAGTCTGTCTGTGTCTTCCTTCCTTCCATCCATCCAGTGGCGTCTAACCCCCCCAAAAGTAAATGGAGAATCAACCCCCCCAAATTTACCCCCTGAAATACACATTTTGGTGTTTTCTGAGATTCTGCAGTGGGAGAGATGCCAATCGTCTTTGATATGACGTCGTCGTAAAATAAACGAATTAATCAGTCATTCTGAGACAGTTAGGCCTACAGATTAATGAATTAATGGATGACTTAGCTGAATGTTTTCTACTTTAGGCCTAAATAGGTGCTGAGTTTACGTCTAGACTGACAGTGCCCGAAGAGAGTCAAAGCAATTATCGCGCGTTGCGCGAAAATTTTTTTGGACCTTTTCGGATTTTAAATATTTTTGCTTTGTTGGATTTGGCTATATTATCACACGGGACAAAAGAGATATCATGAAAAAATGCAACCCCCCCACTTTCAGTCAAAATATGTCAAACCCCCCCACTTTTGAAGTTCGATGGAGATCGTTCTCCACACTCCACCATTGGTAGACGCCACTGCATCCATCCATCTATTCCTCCCTCACTCCCTCCCTCTTTATAAGGGCTGTAGTCGAGGGTATGCGCGGGTATACAGCGTGTACTCGCCTCTAGAGACAGTAAAATATTTATATTTATATTAAAATACTGCAGCGTATACTCACAAAATACTGTAGCGTATACTCGCCTCTAATTTGCTTCGGAAAACTAACCGGCAGCGTGTGTTCACCTCTAATTTTACCACTACAGCCGTACTCTTTATATGACCGCTTGCGTCTTACTTGGCCAGAAGCCACCGCCCCTTAGTGGTTTCAGTCAGTCAGCCTACGCACTCTGAAGCAGCATGAGTCACAGCGTTATTTGACGACAGACAGATGTACACACAGAGCTGGAGAACTATATGATAGAATGGAACGGTCAGTGCCAAGAGCTTTTCTAACGAGTAGGCAAGTTTCTTGTCGAGAGAAGTTTCGGTTGAGTTTCGTTTTGTTGTACGGATTGAAGCATTTGGTTGGAATTTAGTCATTTTAGTGTCGCCTCAGCGGCTCCATTGTAAACTGGTAAATTTTGTAATAATAAATGAACAATTCCTTTTGCTTACATTTTCTTGCCTTGCATTTCTTGCTTACATTATCTTGCTGCCTTGCATTTCCGTCTCGTGACCTTACCTTGATCTTGCTTACCTTCTTATAACTTACATTGCGTCGCTTCACCTTACCCGTACGTTACCCTGCCATGCGATGCCTTACCTTAGTAACCTTGTACCCTATGCTGTTACATTACCTCCGCATGCTTTGCCTTGCCCTTCAATATAATACAACTGTAGTTTGATATTGACTTGCCTTGCATTTCTTGTTTACATTGTCCTGCTTTGCCTCTCTTGCTCACGTTGTGTTGCCTTGCATTTCTTGGTTACATTGTCTTGCTTTGCCTTTCTTGTTTACACTGTCCTGCCTCGCATTTCTGTCTCGTTACATTACCATGGTCTTTCTCACCTTCTTGTAACTTGCACTGGGGGCGATCTTGTTTGACAGGTGGGGGACACTTTAGAACTGATCTGGCCAAAACTAAGATTTGAACTTGTCTGGTCAAAAAGAGGTAAAAAATTGTTGACCTTTTTGGTCTTTCTTCAAAATTTGGGGGTCGGATGCATGGTCTGTCCCCCCCCCACTCCTAAAGATGGGTTTTTTGTACCCTCGACCCCCTTGGATAGCCGCCCATGGTAACTTGCCTTGCTTTACCTTACCCTTAACATTACCTTACTCTGCCATGCATTACCCCTAGTGGTAACCTTGTACCCTATGCTGTTACAGCTTGCTTTTCCTTGCCAAGCCACGCCTCACCTTACCTTCCTTTCTTCACCCTAACATTGTTAAGCAACATGATCCCTTAATGCACGAATGCTTTTCTGTTAGAATGAAGGAGATCGTGACAATATCAAATCAGTGTCGTTCTACCCGTCGAGCGGCTTTCCCGCTTACTTCTACCCCTACTACAACCAGCCGGGATACAAGTCTCCACCGGTCATGGCACAGTTCGACCTCGTCGATAGAGGTCGGGTCTCGTTGATTCTCTGCCAAGTTTGGACGAAAGATATAATCCATGACAAGAACGACCTGCAGGGAAGCATTCACTTCGAGCTTTTCATCCAACAATAGAGGTCGACAGCTCGTCGTCAATGATGACGTCACATTTTTAAACTTTGAATGGTATACACCACTGATGTGTATTAATAGTAACTATTAATACATATCAGTGGTATACACGAAATATTACTGTGTACTGGGTTGAGTCACACCGATTAGTAATACCCAGCCGATCAATATTATGCAGAATGGCGTCTGTGTAGATTAATAATGTGATGTCAGAGAATTTCCGAAGCACATTCCATCCATTGACAGGGACTAGGATATAAGCAAATCCATTTCTCCAATAAACTTATTTTCAGTCGCTTTCTTTGGATTTTTGTCTGCAATGTAAATATCGATTCACTATGACTGCATGTAGGTGGCAATTACCATGTTTGATGGTTGTGTATTTTTTCAATGTTCTAAAATGGTGCACAGGCATAGGCCTATTTATCATTTATAGGCTTACATTTGTTTGCTAAGTCCATATTACAAGTCTTTATGGGCCTAAACGGTTGCCAGTGATTTTAGAGAGGGTCGAACTATGTGATAGGGGTATCAGACGATGTTTGGAGTGATTTGGCACCGGCCATAATATAATTAGAAGATGCATTCCAGCCTCTGAATGACATAGGGCACTGTGTGACAATGCCAATCACTGGCAATCAGTTTGTTGCTTTTACAGGTGTAAAAGATGTAGGTCAGTGGTTGGTGCAAGTGACCTAAATTGCCAAAATATATAAATTCTCTTAACTACAAATCTGTTTATAATATTTTGATATTTTGACCTGTGGCTTTCTATTCAAGGGATTAAGCTTAATTTATATAGCGCTTCTTTCATAAATGATTACTTATTCCGAATTGGAGTACAATGTTTCCAGGGATATAGGCATATAGCCTATTATACAGACATGTATAACAGTTTTCTAACGTAGCTGATGAGCACTAAAGCTTTGTAAATTGTAGGCCTATGTTTGACGCCCTTAAAGTGGCCTGTGTTACATTTACAAAGTGCATACTGCATCTGCTCACTGGCGAAGCTTAGATACCGGGCCACACTATAGCATTAATATTACTCGAGGGGATCCAACATGTGTGGACCCCACCTCTGGCACCCCATTATGAATCTGGATCACTTCTTAAAAATTTGGATCGATTCTTGTGAAACGGGATCGATTCCTTTTTTGCAGATTATGGTCAAGAGCACCGCGATTGTTTGTGGTTGCGGCATTGGGGCATGACCTATTGGAACGAAGTGTATGTGGTGTATCTACGATTGGATAAAATCCTAAACCAGAGGGACCGAATTGCCTTTCACCTGCTTGAACCGCGCACTTGATGGACCAGACATGTAATTCATTCATTCATAGATTTATATAACGCCGTTTCAAGAGAACTAATGAATGGGAAAAATGCATTTCATTGTGTGGACTTTATGACCCAGTGGGAGGAATTTGTCCTTTCGCCATGTAAATGGCACCCGGATTGTCCACAGTTGCGCCACTGGTGGGGTTTGCATGCCTGGTGGGGTTTGCGTTACGTTTGGTACACATGTGCCGACTTCTTGCATCAGTTTAGACTTCACAATCGACTTGATTTGAATATTTTGTATTTCTTTCGTTTCAAACAAACATCCTGCTTGAATTCAGTACTATAGTATTGTTTGAATTACCACCGTTGCAATTTGTTCTATAAATCTTGTGGTTTTTCATTTACAATTACACCGAGGTTGTTCAAGGCTTTAGAAGACTCCCGCGAGGTCGGAGGATACGACGAAATTGATTTAATCTAGCGTAAGGCTTCGTTTACGAACCGAATCTCAATTATAAAACGATGGTCTCTAAACTTGTCTAAAGGCCGCCGTGCGGTAAGAAGATTCTAGGACATCTATTCCCAAACTTTTCAGTGTGACGGACCGGCAGGAATTTATTTTCATCGTGACGGACTGCAGGAATTTTTTCATTGCAGCAGGACCGGTACCGGTACCCAATTTATTAATTTTTATTTTTCGATCACATTAAATATATTAATATTATAATATTTCATTATTACACGATTTAAGAAACGAGAATGTAAACAAATCTTGAAATTGGTAAAAAAAAATTATATATTTACATTGGAAGGAGCGGATATTGTTGGAAAAACGTCACAAATTTAACTACAGTTCTAATTATAAGCTTAAAAGAAGTTTTAAACAAGTTTATGTTATTTACAATGAAATCAGTCACTAACGGTCACTAAAAGTGACTGACTAATGCGAAAGGTGGACCTCTATAAATTGGTTCAGAAAAGTGAAATTATTTTTAATAGTAGCGCAAGTAGGTACTAAACACCAACTGAATACTTTGTAGGCCTACTGATCTTAAATGAATAAAATAAATTGCATTTTTTTTAAATTGATAAATATGCATGCTAGTCCTGTTAATATATATATATATATATTATGTTTAATTGTTATAATTTTCAAAGTGTAATATAGGCCTATTATACTTACAATAGCGAATCTTAAAGCAGACGTGTTTATTTTCTATTGACGGAAGCACTGACCAGGTTATTAGAGACGAAAGACATATGTCACATCCGGTTTCTTATTGCAGGTACAAAAAACTGCAAATGTTACGATCAAACTTTCTAGCAATAGCTAGCAACAACTTCTATTTAACCTGTCAGCAATTTGTCGAACAACTATTTTTTCGGCAGTTTTTTTGTTTAAATACATAGGCATCCGGAGAGGGGTAAGGGGGCATTTCCCCTGGATTTTGAAAATATTTACAAAAATAAAATTTTTTGATTCTTATGATTAGGGCCTATTCCAACAGTCCCAACACGATTTTCAATGCTAAAAAAATTCTTGATTATTTAGGTAAGTGAGCTATGCAAAAAACGTCATTTTGCTCCCCTACAAAAATTTTGCTCCCTCCCTAGAAATTTTTGCCCCCTTGACATTTTTGCCGCCCCCTGTAAAAATTCCTGCATGCCTAAATACATTTACTCCCAGAACAGATCTTTTAATTTATATGAAAAATCCGGTTTTGATTGCGAGACAATCGTGTTGTTTTGAAGATAGTTCGAAGCGAGACCCAATCGAGAAAACGTCAATTGTCATTTTTGTCCAGTTTCTTGACTCATTTTGCGGACCAGCAAATGAGGGCTCGCGGACCGGCACCGGTCCGCGGACCACAGTTTGGGAAGCACTGTTCTAGGAAATAAAAGCCGACAGCGTTTATAAGAAGTTGTACGGCATGTCCCTAGCTTCATTGGGTGAGAATAGGGCGGCGTACTTGCACTATGGGCCCTACAGCTGAATGTTGGCTATGTTGTTCCTCATTACCTTGCACGGTTAAATATAAGGCCTGCATGGAAAATGCTCGTACTCTGGTAGTGCCAGTCCCAAACCTGAAGAAAGGAGGAGGGCGACGATAATCCTCTGTGTTATGACACAATGTCGTTCAACTTCAGCTAACCTGCGGCGACGCACCGAAAAGGTTCAAAGGAGAGGCATGCTCAGAGAAAACAAACCGAAAAAGTAGGCTTAGCCTACATATCAGTCTCGAAATTTACTATGACTTCAGGTGTTTGAGAATCCCCAAAATAACATAGCCTATCCTTCTTGAGTTTCCAAGATTTTATGATCTTTCTCGAATGTCTCCGATTTTATTACCTAATTAGTTTACCAGTTTTGAAATGTTTAGTTTTTCAGTTTGGTGTGGTATACTCTGGCTCAAACAAGCTTTTATTATTTTCTTGAATATATATCTGAATTTACGATCTCCTAATTGGTAGCGCCCATGCCACTTACTCTCGCACCGTTTTAATGTTTCCAGTTCAAACCAGTGGGATGGCGTTCCTCACAACAAATGGGGGAAGCATAGCCTTTTGTCCACTGACGGCCGGGTTGCTACATAAACTCTTGTCACGACAAGAGTTTATGTAGCACGACTCAAGACTCGCGAATAGTCGCGGCTATTCGCGAGGGTCACGACTCGCGAATAGCAGCGTTGGAGGCTTATGGTTTCATAGTTATACTAGTTGTGCTTTAAGTACAAGATGAACCGCTTACATTTGCTGACACGCTGGTACATAAAAGTGCATATAATTATACAGGCATAGACCAAGTAAACTGGTCAGTAGGCCTGCGGCTGTTCGTAACAATAAGCTATACAGATAGACTTCAAAACTGACCCAACAGTGCATGATATCCTGAATGTTTGAAGCACCGTTTACAAAATGTATCAGCTTTAAAGTCTCGTTATTTGGTACAGCGGTTGGCTCACCACAGACCACTTCGCGATTTCAGGCCTATAAACCCCTTGCACTATTATAAGATTAGTTTTTCGGGAACGCAACGACCTTAGTTGGTGCAAGTCTGGCCTCTGTTACCATCCAGTTGGATTGAACTCGGGGCGGGTGAGTGCTTCTTGTCGTCTTCGCTGCTTGTTCGGGTACCCGGCGATCCTTTCCTCGGGCACTGAGCTGTCTTCTTTAATTAATCCATCGACTCTCTTACCCGTATCGAATCTGTCCTCTTCCGCGTTTCGGTGACCTTCGTCCGCTTTTCTCAGGTCCTCTTCCTCGTCCGATTCCCCCGCTGTTCTCCTCCAGAAGCCCTGGGGATCAACCCGTTTCCAGAAGGCATCACCCTTGTCCTTGACGGACGCGCTGAAGTAGCGGGCCATGACATCGTCTGGGCTGAGCCAAGCTCTCGGGTCACTCCTGTAGCGACGCAGCCAATGCGGATAGCTTCGCTTCCAGAACTCTTCTGACGAAATGCTTCGCTTTCCTCTGAGTTGCGTCAACTGGAAGAATGGTTGAACCGGTGCAGCTGCTGCGGCCCCACAATGACCTGATTCCGGGTCACAGAGGACTCCAACCGGATCTGGTTTCGAATCACCGTTAAGAACGAGGCACACGCAGACGAGAACGAGGCTCCGGCGAATGACACAAAAAATCTTCCGCGATCGTAACATTCTGTCCAACTCACAAGAACCCTGCGTGAAAGAAGAAACTATGCTTTTAAAATATTGACCTTGTGCTATAAATGAAACAATCAAAGAAACATGATGTCATGAAGATAAAGAAACAACGACTTATAAGCATGTTAATAGCGAGCAACATTGAGGGAGCCCTACGTAGTGAACCGTCAGCTCAGTTGCTCAATGAGTGTAACAATGAATGACAATTAAAATAGGCTAATTGTAACAGAAACGTAATAATATATTCTTAGGACTGTTGTTTAGAAGTTATGGAATTATGGTTACTTTACTAGGAGTGACCAAGCATTCAACATGAAGGCCTATACTCATGGGCGGCGATCTAGGAGGGTCGCGGGGGACAAGACCCCCACCTTAATTTAGGAGTGGGGGGACACGCCATACATCTGTCCCCCCAAAATTTTGAAGAAAGACTAAAAAAAGGCCAGCAAATGTAATTGCGTGTGAGGGTTTTCACAGCCTTTTTTGGCCAACGAGGTAAAAATGAAATTTTTCAGCAGAAGTGTCCCCCCGAAAATTATGAGAAAGTAAGAAGAAATTCCAAAGGAAAAGTCTTGGAATTTTTGTGGGAGAAGAATTTGTTAAAAAAGTCTAACAGTGGGTATGACGTGTGGAAAAAAGGTAATGACATTGTTAAAAAAAAGTCGTAAAAGAGGTCAATGACTAAAAAAAAGGTCATCAACTTTTTTCGGAGATGAAATCGTAGTTTTTGTCGAGCTGAATTCCTAAAAAGTTTAGAAATTTTTTTGGGAATTCCTAAAAAAAGGTAATCGAACAGACCATGGCCGACTTTGTCCCCCCCCACCTCTCAGACAAGATCGCCGCCACTGCCTATAATTAATCTGCTTTTTCGTAATGTAAAGTAAATTATGAAATTTCTCAGCGCCACACAAAGTTGCGTCAGGGAGATCAACCTCTATGCTGGCGTTGTATAAATCAAACGAGGCTTGCAAGAACCAGCTTACGTAGGCTACCCTTTTTCGTAATCATAATCGAATAGGGGCCTACTAATAATTATAGCTCAACTTCAGCAAGATTCCTATGCACTTGAACGTCCAAAAGCAAAAACTGAGACACGGCAGTAAACACCTTCAGACTAAAACAGATTTAGTCTAAAAGGCTGCGCACACTCCTAAAAGCAGACTCCTAAAAGCAGTCGTCTGCTTACCGTTAAAATCGACGGAAGACGCGGTGTGCTAAGGTTTTCCGAACTACTTCCGGTGTAATGTGCGAGGTGAAGCATCGGAGAAAGACTACAGGAGAGAAGTGGCGGACTATTATATACAGTTATTGAGACCAACGCCAATCAGTTAAGTATCCGAATTCACTTGGATGAAGATGTTGATAAGTCCGTCAGATAGTGCTAAGACATCCTCCGCTTCCTCTGTCCTACGTCTGTCTTTCCCGGCAGTCTCCGCCTTTTCCTCTTCCTCTTCTTCATTAGCAGACGGTGAAAGATCACAGGGCGGTCGCTACTGTCTGTTTTACTCTTTGAAGTATAGCCTATAGACTCTGCCCCGTCCCACGCATTACACAAACATGGTCCTAATACACAAATGCTCGGTATAACATGACTTCTACCTGACCATACAAAGGCTCTGTCAAATATACATGAAATGTTCTATCAATATAGACAACATAGAAAACCTTGTCTATATATAAGTACATGCAAGTGACATCTGCAAGAGAGTGACCATTTAATTATGACTGCTTGTTGTTCATACGTAAAATATGGACAGCCTCTTGATCGTCGTCAATGCATACTCTCTCCGATTGAAATTTCCCTGGCGAGCTCTTTACTTCCATTTACCCGTTGTCAGTGTATCCGGTCAAGCATCAAAGGCGGAGCTGGACAAATCGCCGACCAAACACTGGACGTCGAAGACGCTTCGGCCACGAATTCCATAAAAGCTTCGATTCATTCTGCTCTCTGTTGTGTAGATTTGACGGACACCCGTAATGTGAGTGCGTTGTGGGACAGCGTTTAATTAGAAATGGATGGAGATGTAAGAGAAATGAAAACAGCAGAGGCTATAGAAACGAATGGAGATGAACGGTTAATGGTGCGGCCAATCTTCGGAGCGAAGATGGCTGATGAGAGGAGATGCGACGATCTCTTCTTCGATCGACAGACTCATTATATGCTGGGCAGGGGCGTCTACACCATAGAAACCTTGGAGTAAATGCTCCATCCAAGAAATAGGGGTGGGGGAAGATCTGTCAGTGTGTGTGTGCCACCATTTTAGCGGGGGTGAAGGAACGGGGAGGGGGGAAAGAGGGGAAAAGGGACGTTGCTCCAATGACTTAGGGGGGATAGACGCCCCTGATGCTGGGTACAATGAACATCTGCTCGTCCTTTTTAAAGTCTGTTGTTTGCTGTCAACCATCATAACAGGGCGTCATAAATGCCTCCCTAAAAGTTCCTCGCTGTAAGTGTAAGACATGCATGGGGGATCGAGATCGACATAGTTAAAAACTTTAAAAGGTCGCTTAAGTATAGCCTGCGGTAGGCCTGAACGTGTTTCAGAGGTGTCTTCTGCATGGCTATGGTTGCTTTATTGGACTTTGAGTGGGCTATCCTAGCTATTATAGGGCCTATACGGCACGCCACAACCGCTGGCTTCACCTCCAACGGATTAGGCCTAATAAGTTACTAGGCCTAATATCGTGACATTGGCAACACGCTAGATGGCTTGTTACTAGTAGTAACAAAGCCATCTAGCGTTTTGCCAATGTCACGATATAAAGTCACCTCCGCCCCACAGCAGAGTCTTTCCGGGCTGAAATAATGCTTCCCTCATTTCTTTTCAGTTCCCCTCACAAATTTCACGTCTTTATCAATCAATCAATCAATCAAAAATCTTTATTGCATCCAAATGACAATTATAACAGAGTACAGTGACTGTAAATAGCAGTATGATTGACAATTAAAACAGAAAAGAGTAGTGTACACAGCGGTAAAAAAACTTGTCATTGGCGGCAAAAGGTGGCCCCCAAGGGATATACATCCCGCTAACTAGGGACACCTAAGTAGATATATGTACCAATGAACAATATGACTGACAGGATCGAAGGGTAGCCTCACTACATTCATTCATAATCAATTTAAGCCAATCGGCTTTACAATTAACTTATATAGAGGCTAGGTTGAAATTGATAGTATGCATTCCTTAACTAACCTTAACTAACACAAAATTATATATGCTTAAGTTTACCTATGTGCGTGTTCACCCAATATCAAGAAAACAAAAAACAAACAAACTATAGAAGGAAAAAAAATCAGTATATAAGAAACACAATGATCAATTCTAATGACTAGGGAGACTCATACCACATTCAGAAGGTACTTGCGCAATCGAATCTTAAATAAGTAGGGATTTGGCGAGCAGCGTATATCAATAGGCAATATATTGTAACATATATACACTATTAACTAGTTTTACAATAACATTAAAAAATCCATGTTCTTCTAGTTATCATTGAAATTAAAATAAATGAGACTGTAAGTCTTATATCTCAAAGAACAGCCTACTCGGCAGTGGCGGCGATCTTGTCTGAGAAGTGGGGAGGACAAAGTCGGCAATGGTCTGGTCGATGACCTTTTTTAAGGAATTCATGTCCCAACAAAAAATTTTTCTTTACTTTTCAGGAATTCATCTCCACAAAAACTAAACTTTTCAACGAATTCATCTCCAAAAAAAGTTTATGACCTTTTTTAGTCATTCGCCTCTTTTTACAACTTTTTCCCGGGTCTCCTTTTCAATTTGTCTAAAAAATATATTCATTACCTTTTTTTCCAGATTAATCCCCTAAAAATGTAATGCTAAAAGAAAATTTTTTCTACCTCATCTAGTCAAAAAGGCTGTGAAAACCCTCACGCGCAATTACATTTCTTGGCATTTTTTGGTGTTTCTTCGAAATTTGGGGGGACAAATGTATGGCGTGTCCCCCCACTCTTAAAGGTGGGGGGTCATGTCCCCCTCGATCCCCCCCTAGATCGCCGCCCATGCTACCCGGGGAGAGATCATTTCGACGTAGGATAAAATATTTTCTCCACACGTGGAGACTTTGTTTGGAATAGAGTGGGGACGAATTTATTGTAAAACAGATCCACCAGAGGAGAATATTTTACCAAATAGATTCTTGGGGAGACTTTTACAGAGAGAGACTGTTTCGGCCTACCTAGGCTCAGAGTTGATTTTGCAATTAGCGTTTATACATACACACGTCGTTAAGCGATATATCCTTCTTTGTGCGCAAACTAATTTTTAATTAGGCCTAACAGGATTAAAATATTCAGTACTCTCCAGTTTCATCTTGCATATTTGTTACAATTTAGACTAATTTTTATGCAGCGGGTACTGTCTAGTCAATCAGCCTAAATACATTTAGCTTAATTAACGTAGGCCTAGCAGTTACGAAGATTTGAATTTCAAGTCCTGTTTCAGTCCAAAGGATCAGAGAATGTTTGACTGAGGCTTCCAGGAAACGATATCGATGGCCTAGATTAATATAGGCTATATATAGCTCGGTATGCGGACGTTTGGTCAAAGGACGGTTGGTCAACGGACGGTTGATCACGGACGATTGGTCAAAGGACGATTGGTCAAGCGGACTGTTCGTCAAGGGGACTGTTGATCAAGGGTCCTTTCGTCAAGAGGACGGTTGATCAAAATATCGGTCGGTTCGTCTGTCTATGGATAATTAGTGGTCGTCCATTTCAAAGGGTTATCGTATATCTGTGCCAGTGCAGTTGTTTGTACTGATAAGAGAACTGACATATTTTAAAGCGTCCAAAATTCACGTATATCGTATCACTCCATATTTCTTTTATTTGTGTATGGGCTACGCTTTGCGAAGTCTTCATTGCTGTGCATGTAAAGATGCCTAGTTTTGTAATGGCTTAATTGGTCACGTCTGTCTAGGGATAATTAGTGGTCGTCGATTTCTCTCATCAGTGGTTTGTACTGATAAGAGAACTGGCATATTTTAAAAGCGTCTCTAACATCGAAATTTTACATTTTTGATCAACCGTCCTCTTGACGAAAGGACCCTTGATCAACAGTCCCCTTGACGAACAGTCCGCTTGACCAATCGTCCGTTGACCAATCGTCCGTGACCAATCGTCCGTTGACCAATCGTCCGTTGACCAAACGTCCTAGAACCATATAGCTCAACATTTAGCTTTTTAAAATAGCCTTGTAAACCCCAAAGACCATACGTTTACATTACTAACTCCAGGAGCGTGACTTTGGTCTAAAAAAGTGGGGGTACCATTATTTCTTACATACACGAAGCAAGGCGGAGACTCCGATCTCTGGGAAGGCTCAATAGTAAAAATAATACTGATTGATAATGTTTAAAAAGTGAGGGGGTACGGTACCCAGTCCAAAAAGTGGGAGGTACGAGTACCCCTCGTATACCCCCACAAATTACGCCTATGCTCCACTATAAGCTCTGTGGATGATCTGTATATATTCGTGGGGCGTGGTGGCTCAGTGGTGAGTTCGGCGCCTTGTGGCCGGAGGGTTGCAGGTTCGAATCCCACTCTAGCCGCTGCGTACGGAGCTTGGGCAAGTCCTTCACTAGCAATTGCTCGTGGCGCTTCGGCGTGAAAATTCCGGCACAGTACCAAATGCTATAGTCGGGAGCGCCTCTGAGTAGTAGTTGACTTCGAGAGGCGCTATAGAAATATCCGGAATAAATATTTAAAAAAAATTCTTGTATCTGACACCGAGCTCCCTAATTTATTTTGTATGATTCTTTCCGTTTTTTATGTACAATAGGCATATAGGATACATGCTGAAGGGATATTCACGACATTATATAACACATCAACGCATATATATATGTATATATATGTATATATATGTATGTATATATGTATGTATGTATGTATAATTGTATATACATACAATAAAGATATATTGATATTGATATTGATTGATATTGATATATATAATATATATATATTTCAGTTGTTTACTAAACTCTGTGCTGCTCAGAGCTTATACTGCTATATAGCTTAAAAGAACATCCTGTGTATAAACAGCTGTACTTTGCAAAGTTTACTTCAGATGGGCGTCTCAATAGCACTCTATAATTCAATACGTGTTTGTCTAAC
>OY744616.1:26507434-26532434 GCA_963556255.1 Allolobophora icterica
TTCTTCTTCTTCTTCTTCTTCTTCTTCTTCTTCTTCTCGTCGTTAAAGTACTTCAATTGATTCTATATTAATCCGAAAGTCCTTTTCGCGTTTAATGATTTCTGTCTAACGACGCTATATCATAGCGAAGAGTTTTAGCGCATGCGGACTCGAGTTTTGCGCCACCCAAAGGAGACAGCGACAAATGACTTTGATCATGCTCCGGTTCGATTTATAGTCTGCACTCTGCACAGGCTAATAACAGCAAGCAGTTAACAATGGCTGGTAGATGTAGGCCCTAATTTGATTTTACGGGATGATTATGACATCATCACATCTCACAGCATACAATTTGACTATTTGTGAAGAAGAATGCCTGAATGGAATATATAAAACACGTTATATTCTTGAGTAAAATGTATCCTATATTGAACCTTTTCGTTGGAGGGCAAAGGAGGTTGATTGTCCCAGCGTTACCTCTGAGCGCGCACAAACTACTCGCTCGACTCGCTTCTGTTCCTCGAACGTTTACGAATCTCTAAGCAATCTCTGAGTGAACATGAAACTAATGTTTACGCTTGTTTAAAGTACGTGCTGTGGCGCCGCGTAGTGACAGATTCGAAAATCACGTGATGAAAATTGAGCAGAAATGTACTTGTAATCTTCTGTTATTAGAACGAGAAGGAATCTGGTCATTTAAGATGGTGATGCATCGAAAGAGTTGATTTTATTGTTGTGCATTCAGCATTTATTGTGTTATCGACAGTTTCTTGGTTTTACGGGTAAGTTTTTAGTGTTCGATTAAAACTTTGCGTTGCCACGATTGTCATACGCATGGACAGCCCAGCTTCCGTCCTCAATAGTCCAGATCAGCGGTTCTCAACCTTTTTAGTGTGGCGACCCCCTTGACAATATTTCCAAAGTTGTGGCGACCCCCAACAATAAAATTGATTTTTGCTACCATTATGATGCATTTCACTTCTCACCATTTGACAATCCCTACGCATCATACATAATAAATCATTAAAAAATCAACAAAACAATTTGCAATTTTTGTTGGTACCGGTAATAGTTTTGAAAATTTTAAAAGTGAAATTTAGTAAATGAAATGTTTACTTGACGCTTAATATTTATTGTGTACTGTGTAGTGTACTATGACTGTACAATTAAGATTAAAAATTTCAATGCCAGCTGTTTAATTTAAAGTTTAGACATTACTTCAGATTTAAGAAAAAACAAAGCTACAGAAGGCCAACAATATTATTTCAATTATAACTAGAAAAATGATGGAGCTTTGCAATCCAAATTTCTGAAGGTTCCAGCCGACCCCTGACAAATCGTAAGGCGACCCCCGTGGGGGTCGCGACCCACAGGTTGAGAACTGCTGGTCCAGATGAACGTAGTGGAACCTAGCCATAGATACGGATACAGATTCGGTCTGTTCCGGTTACTGTAGGGCCATCTGACGATTGATTTAATTAATCTCCTGCATATTTCTTATGTGGAAAGCTGATTTAAATGTTCATGAAGTAATTAGTAAGTAAGTATATTCTTTAATGAACGCTAGCAAACGCACAGCGCTTTACATACAATGTTACACAGAGGGAAAGAAAACAGAACAATGAAGTAGTAATAACGTTACATCAAAAATGAAATAATTGCAGCAGAGCCTAACTCTATAGTATCCTACCCAGGAAGCCTCATCGGGTAAGAGAGTCAAATCTAGGGAGAACCAGATTATGTGAACACGGGCGCAATTCATACCCGGTCTTTAGAACGGCAGGTAGTAGGTCGTGGAACTGGGTTATTTGGTAAAGCAACAAAAAATCTTGTAGTATGTCAAATAGAGAAAAAATTCGTACTCTATACCAGCGGTTCCCAAACTTCTCTGGGTCGCGACCCACTTGTGAATATCTTGGCAGTCTCGGCACCCACTGCGTAAAATTAAGCATTGTGTACTAAAATTTGCTTCGTGAATTGGTATCGAAAATATGCGGATTTACGTACAGCGCTTAGAAAATTAAAGCATCAAAAGGAAACTTATGTAAAAACTGTTTACAATTTATTGCAATCCAGCTAGTTATAGCCCAGTCATAGTCAAATGTTGTTGCTGCCAAAAAATTAAATGTTTCTCGAAAAAATTTGGCGACCCACTTGCCAGAGCTTCGCGACCCACTTTTGGGTCGCGACCCACAGTTTGGGAAACACTGCTCTATGCACACAAAATTCATGGACACACGAAAAGGTCTACTGATTAGCCTTATAAATGTAGCAACAGCGTCACCAAATTTGCAACAAAGAATAAAACGACACAATCAGTGAAATCCTAAAAATGACATCCATTCGCCTTATACAGATAACAGTTCACCAAAATCAGTAAAATGTAACAGAATAATTGCATAAATAGAGAGATCAACCAAACTCACAGAAATAGCAAAGAATCATTATAAATATAGATTTGTAAAATTCTGGAAAATGTGACATACATATGCAGATTCACCAGCATGTGGAACATGCCATAGGTTCAGGTACAGATTAGCCAAGTTCAGGAATAACGAAATATGGGTCCCATATGGGAACATTGATGCCATGCAAGCCTCATATGGGCCTGCTGGTTGTTTACAGATTCGCCAACATCTGACATGCCACAGATACAGTTTTGCCGGAATATGGACGAAGCCACAGATTAAGATACAGATTCACCAAATTCCTGATAATGCTCTACATACAAATAGCCTGCTAGCTTGCCCTTACATGCTGTATAGTACCGGTATGGACCCTATGGGTGCCGTGTGGTAATATTGGTCCCGTATGAGCGTCATATGGGCATACTGATAGACTATTTGTATATAGCATTTGGATGAATCTGTACCTGAATCTGTTGCCTGGAATCGGAATTCCAGTGAATATATCATATGTATCTATGCCTGGTATATGATTTTAGTGAATGTGTAAACACCCAGTATGTCCATTTTCGTAAGGAACCAATACACTCGTATGTGACCCCATGTGATCCATATGGGTCTTATAGGATGTTTTTGGGCCACGCTGGCAAGCTCTTCTTTGCTTCTTTAGGATTTTCATGAATTTAGCAAACATTTAGCTGGATCTGTGGTATTCTTCAGTAACTTGGTGTATCTGCATCTGTTTGTGCTGTGTATATGGCATTTTCCTTAATTTGTAAATTATCTGTATCGGAAAAAGCTTTGCAGAATTATATGCTGTTTGCATAAGTTACACCATAACCAGCTTTCAGTGAATCCATTAACATTCAGATCTCTTTACTGCATTAGAAGTTTTTGGCCGAATAGTTCAGTAATGTTTCGCTAGATGCCACTACAAAAACTGGAACAGAACTATCTAAATGAATATCTGTATTTCTGTCAGTATGTATGTATATTCGTTCATTGAGTAAACTGGTTGTCATACCGCAACCTGCTGCTATGTTTCAAAAACTTTCAATGATCGGTGGCAGGCTGCTGAGATCGTGAGAACTACCTTATAATGTGGTCATGTTATAAGAAGTTTATTTTCTATAGGTGATTTAATTTTGGAGCCCTGTTCCTGATTGTGTCCTACCTGAATTCTTGTTTTAATTATTATCATTATATTGCACCTATTACGTGTGTAAGGTCAGTAAATCGTAATTGTAAGGGAATGACTTGCCCATTGTCCCTATATAGTATCCAACTCAGAGGAGACTCAAAGCTGTACTCTGTGTTACAAGCCAAATGCCCTAACCAGTCAGCTGTGGTGGACAGTCTGGCACAGGAGGCTAGTTGGTCCATGCAAAAAGATCTATGGAATTGCGGTTATCATCCATAGTGAAAAACGAGACTTGTGCTATTACTGTTGTACTCCTTGATTCTAAAATAAATTAAACTAACAGACTGAAGTGTGCATATTTTGGATGTGGGTGCAGTTAGATTTTAAAAGTCATGAGCAGTCAAAGGTGAAAAACTTGAGAGGAGAAAGTACTTAGAGATGTTTTATTGAGAATGCTGTACAGCCAGGAACTAGAATAATGCCTGCCTTACAGTTGGATTATGTATGTCACCTGATTTAGGTCACTTGTTTAATTTGTGCAATAATATTTGTAAGTTCATGTATGAATCAAGTAGAAATGAGCAATTTTTTGCATGGACTGTCTACCACAATAGTTTAAATAGCTCTCATTGTTGCAATCGACTGCTGAACATGCGACTACATACAGCTAGGAGACGAATCCAAGACCAGGACAGTTGACAGCGTCATGGAAACGGAAATGCTTTCAAGGGGGGGGGATGCCACAGATAACGATGATGATACTACTGCTTTGGTTAAAGGTCAGAATTTGGTTTGGCAACATTTTATTGAAAATTCATCTGTTTCTGCAGGAGTCATGAATTTCCAGATATGTGCCTTGCATTTAAATGTGATCATCATGTTCTCGAGTCTTCTTGTGATCATCTCTCTACACACTGCAGAAGCACATGTATATCTGGTAGGTAGAGCGGGTTTTCAGTTGTGAAAACTAGATCTTATACCTTAGATTTTAACCCATTAACACTTTTAATGACGAGCTGCGTTGGTTTTCCCTTTTAGTACGCTCTCGTCATTTAAGCGTTAATAGTACTGTATTTCTCTTTTTTGTACTCACTGCTTGAATGGCTTAACTTTTCTGAGCCAGTCTACTGGGGACTACACTGCACGCTGTCTACATAATTCTGCTGTAACATGGGCAGGAACAAGGGTTCTGAAACACCTTTAGAATGTATATAATTGTAGGACTATAGAACCCAATTACACCAGTTCATTATCGCACAAGGTAATTCTCAGTTACATATTTCTCTCGTATAAATTGGAACGACTTTAGAAATACTTAAATTATTGCCTCTAACAGTGCTGGATTTCAACTTTGCGAGGCCCTAATCCAAATCCATTAACTTTGAGAGGCCCTGCCTCACTATTTAACAAAATACAGTGGGCACACAAACTGGCCGCATGTGACCTTTTTTGGCCAAAATTTTCAGAAATTGTTTTGGGGGTGACTTAATTAACAATATAATTGTTTGGGTAGCAGTAGAAAAATAACTGATAATGTAGATTACACAAAAATTTACCTTAAAAATGAAAATGCTGATACATCGCAGTGAGAACTAAATGGCAGTAAAATTTACAAGAATGTTACGTTATCTTTGTTTAGTTCGTTTGACAGCAGGAATCGTGTATGAACACTGCATGTAATACAGGTTTATAGCATTTAAATGCCATTATCAAGTCTATTCAGTATAGCTGTATAGTGTTAACTCAAAATTGTTAAAACATTTTCTGTCATGATTTACGGATTGCAGTCATAACTATTTCATCAATTGGAAGACTGTGCAGTTTGTCACTTCCTATACATAAAATGCTCAGTCCAGAAAGCTTTTCTAGACCAAGTGTGGTTTGAAGTTCATTCCTGATCCTTTTCAACTGGGAAAATGACCTTTCTGCCGAACAGTTTGTTACCATTAAGCTAAAAACAAACTGCAAAATAAGTTCAATGTTTGGGAAAGCCAGCTGAATTTTATCTTTGAAGATAATTTTATAAAAGTCGAGAAAGCTGAAGTTCTTTTTATCGGGATTAGCTGTCTTCACATGTATAAGTACGAAATAGCTTCAATTCTCCGATATAGCTTAGATCAACATCTTCAGTATAGGCTTTCATTATCAATGCAACACCCTCATACAGCTGTTCTAGCTGATTCTTCTAAATTAATCAAACAAGGAAAAGTATCGGCAATGTCTTTATATACTGCTGCTGCTCACCTGTCCTGGAATGTCCACATAAACCAAATCAGAGCAAAAATTGCTAAAAACGTGGGGATCATTCCTAAAATTTCTTTACTCCCATCTCATGTATTAACCAACCTGTATCACACTTTAATTCATCCATATCTGGAATATTGCAATTTGAGTTGGGCCTCAACCTATCCAACTAGACTGGACAGACTGAGGAAGTTACAAAAGAGGGCGATACGCATAATTACTAAAAGCAAGTTTAATGCCAATACTTTCCATCTTTTCCGACTAACGAAAATACTGACAATTGATCAGATAAAACAATTACAATTATTCATGTTTCAATTTATCCATAACTCCCTTCCAGCTTGCTAGATACTTTGCTGTCACTAAGGATATTCACGGTCATAATACTAGGGCTAAGGATACCCTCCGTCCGATAAGCTTTCGTACTAACTATAGGAAGCAATCTATAAAGTACATGGGTCCTATTATATGGAACAACTTGCCATGGGAAATTCGTAATTTGTCAACTATTACTTCCTTCAAAAGATCACTAAGAGTGCATATAGTGAATCACTAATGATAATGCACCGGATTCTGCTAACTTTGTCTCTCTTGCTTTCTTCCTCTTGCATTTTTTTTTATTCTGTTGTTATATTTTTGTCAACTCTCTTTAGTTAAGTCTGCATACTTCCATTTATATTACGTTAATGATGATTGTAATGGTCTTGTGACCACTTATGCTAAGGCTCTATATAATGATGTTGCTAACCTGCCTCGATCGTCATGTATTGACTCTGATCTTATTACCTGGGGGTTCCTCCTAAGCGGGACAATAGTCCCTTCTGGAACTGCCAATTGTATCCCACCAGTTGCCACACGCATTTGTCCTTTTTTTTAAAATTCAGTCATCATTTGTGTTTATTTGCTATTCTCTGTTTCGTTCGACTTGTGATGAGATACAATAAAGAATTATGTTATGTTATGTTATGTTATTTGCTCAGACTAGCTGAATTATAACTGATAAATAACTGGAAGGAAACATTGTCCTCAAAACTTATCTCTTTGTGTCAGTAGGTTATCAATGTCAGGTAGGCCTACATTTCTATTATTGACCTGTTTCCACCTCCTTTATCTTTTAGTTGCGCAGTTGTGATCTACAATTGGTAGTCTTCCTTTGACTTTTAGTTCTGTTTCATCAAACTTGTCACAAGTTTCAGTGATGAACTGGGCTATTGATGCATACAGCTTTGCACACATCCCAAGGCTATTTATGTCTCCTGTTTAGCTTTGCTTATCTATGAAACTGGCTTAACAAACTAGTCCAAAATAACAGCATGACACAAACTCTAATTCTTACATCACTGAGTTCTTGTATTTGTGCCTATAGGGGGAGGATCGTCTGCTAGACTGCAACATAATTAAGTTAGTAATGATTGCCTTACCGGTGACAGTCTGTGCTTAGTGCAATTTGCAAAGCATTGAATAGCCAAATAGTTCTAGACTTATGTGGTTTATCATTAGGAGTTGTGGGACTTTGGAGTTTTTTGATGTGTTAAAAATATCACTTTGTAAAAGTATGTGTAAAAAATGAGGCCTCTGGCAACACGAGGCCCTAAACCATGTCTTGGTTGGCTTATGCGCAAATCCGGCACTGACTGCTAGGGACATTGTCTAAGTGTCTCCTCGCCAGTCAGTTCTCAATGCTGCCGCCAGACTGATTGCTCGTCTTCCTAAATTTGTCCTTATCTTTTTGTTTATGGTCAATCAGCTTCACTGGCTCCCTCTCCTAGCCTGCATTCAATTTAAAGTTCTTGTTCTTATCCTTAAGTCTAAACTGGGTACTACTCCAAAATATCTCAGGGACCTCATCTGCCCCCTCTTTCTGCAGCTTCTCACCGACCTCTTCACTCTTGCGTCCGGCATGTCCTCTTTGTTCCAGATGCCAGGACCACTCTAGCTCAAACTAGATCTTTTGCCAACACAGGGCCCTCTCTATGGGTAACCTTACTTTTTGGATCTCTTCCTACATCCTTTCCTTCGCTTAAAACCTTTTTCTTCTCTCGGAGCCTTCATACTGGGAGCACTGCTGAGTGGCCTCAGCTGTGAGCGGCGCTATACAAATCTCCAAATACGATACGACATCTGAAGTTTAAAAACGATGTGCTGTCAACTTAATTGAAGTATTCATTGGACACAGTTTGCTTGTGAATCATTACAAAGCAAATTTATGTTTTCTAGATACGTGCAGAAGATAATGAAACACTAGCATCTTTTTCGGATCGTGTGACAAGTTTTGGTCCACATTTTCCAGAAAAAGGTTTAATGGTGAGTCATCTGCAGTGGTCTGGTTTGATATTGAATGGTCAGTCTGGCCTTATTCGTCTGGAATGTGAATAAAGTTGAAATTAGTCTAATAGTAAATCTTTTGTGCTCAAGGTAATTGTGGGATGAGTTTAGAATTCATGGACATTGGCTGGCACTGGCTGATGTTTCACAATACGTTCTTATTGACTTTGTGCAATGTGTATGTGTACATATTTTCTCCTATCATAAGGTGTTTTAGGTATTTCATTTTGTTTCTGAATTTATGTGGCAGTATTTTATGTTAAGTGTCAAGATCTGTTCACCCTTTACGTAAATGATATTCGCAACTTGTCTGGTTTGCTTCATTTAATTATTTTTGCAGATAACACTAATGTTTTTTTATCTTATAAATCTTTGGACATGTTACTGGAGTTGGTTTGTTTTGATTAATGTTCTAATTGTGTTTTGCTTTTGCTTCTAAATGTTTTAAATGTTACGCTTTAGTTAGAATATTTAAGTTGATCATTCGTCATTGTGCATTTGTTTATGCTATGGCGACTCCATCAAGCAGGACTTTTGTCCTTTCGGATCTGCCTTTTGTAACCTATGGCAGAGACCTTGTATACTGTTCTTAAGATGTTAGAATTGGTTTAAATAAATGAATGAAAAATCTGTCGAACTATAAAACGTGCAGCTGAAGAAAACCTTGAACTTTCTGAGCTGAAAAATACTCGGGTCACGAGTGTTATTGTTTTTATGTAAGCCACAAAAATGTTTTCCAATAATTGACGTCTTATGCCTCTGTGGTGCAGATATTTCTTCATGTTCAGAAATTTTTCTTCATAGTATAAACTTTGAGTTATAGCAATCAGATGGTTTTAATTTTAGGGCCATCATATTTTTGCTGATAACCCGGATGGCTGCATAGCAGTTCTTCGTCCACCTTCAAATGCAACCTGGTTTGCGGTGATGAGTCACAGTTCTGCATGCTTCACTGCCGATAAAGTGAGGAAATCTGTTTTGTGATACAGCGAAAACTCGATAGCATGCAATCCTTTAACGCTTTAGTGATGAGCTCCATTGGTTTCGCAGTTGCTTTTAGTACACTCTCGTGGTTAAAGCTCTAACCCATGGTAATTCTTGAAAGACTAAAGACTCCAACGCAACAAACTTAGCACACGGTGATCATGTGGCGCTGGAATATACTAGAATGTGGTCTATACCAGATATGGTTGGATGCACCTGCAGCATGCAAGTTGGAAGTTGGGATACACAGAAGCTACTAAGAGGCACACAAATTTTGTCTCTTTTCGTGGCTTAGTTACTTAACTGTTTACCACCACCTCCCCCCCCAGCTGCCCATGTAGTAGACCTTTGGTGTCTATTACTACTCTAAGACTGACTTCTTTGATTACATTCTCCACCCAGTCCGTAAAGAATCTGCAGATCCACATAATTTGTAAGAGTATCCTGTGATAATCTATTAGTTTTGGCATGAGGTTTGTTTACTCGTGATCTAAGTAATACAGTGACTCTTGGATTTTGAGTTCAACATGCTAAAGGATCTGCACTGCAGTGACTTAATATTCCATACTTGACTTGGCCGACTAGGGAAAAAATTTACTTGGTAGAGAGACCCATGTGTTGGTGGGTGACAGGGGCCTGGACCAGACCATAACAGCACTGGGAAATTAACAGTAATAAACACTGTAAGATACACTGTAAGATACACTGTATTTAAAATTCATTCTGAGTGCAAGAGTTAAGGTATAGTCGGTATGACCTGGATAATAGCTCTAATTTAGATTGGTCATTAGTAAATGCTCTCAGCTATTCCGCACTAGATGAATACGTACAGATCTATTGTAATTTTATTAATGCTGAAAATTTGAATAAGTAGTTCAAATCTGTCAATTTTTTAGTTAACAGGACATAGTTGTGTGTCCGTTTCAGGTTTTAAATGCGCAAGCAGCTGGATATCGGGCAGCGATATTCTACATGAATAGAACTGATGAGCTTCCTGAAGATATAGGATACATAGGTAAGTAAGCACAATTTCAGGTAACTTAGGTAAGTTTGGGCAATTCTCTGTGAAGAAACGTCAGCAAAGTGGCTCGTTCTTAACTTAATCCAGCCAGGAGGGTTTAAATAACGACTGTATTAATTAATGCTCGTAGCTTAAACCTAATTCAAAATGGTCTGTCTGTCATGTTTTAAGGTATGTGCTCAAGTAGTTTATTAGGGGTCAGCCGGGTAGACATTTTCAACCGAGTACCGAATCCGAGTATTTGTATATATTATTTGCCGGATTCGGGTGCGAACTGAGTACCATTTGTTCCATATGCGAAGCTTCACATTTTCATGTAATGAAAAATTATCGAAATAAATTTCTGTACTTGTAATAGCTGACTAATACATTTTAAATTTTAGAAATAAATAATCAGTGAAATGGACTTGACTTTCATGGTGGCCTTGTACTTTTGTACTTTTATTCTTCAAAAGTAATATGCTAGATGAAGCTCAAAGCTGATATTATGAGCCTACAAATTCCGGCATGTGAGGCAGAGAAGCAACTATTTGTGTGTACAGTATTTGCCGAGGCGGACACTTCCGAATAGTGCCGAAAAACGGGATATTCGGCCGAGGCAAATGTCCGAGGCAATTTCCGGCTGACCCCTATAGTTTATTGAACTGGATAAATATTAAAGTAAGGCTTTGTAGTACTATTGGCGATAAATTTGATAGGGGGTGATTTTACGTGAGGCCATTTTCCCAATGTTATGCTGTCTTTGACATTCTGCATTAAACATTTAATTTACATGTACTGTTTTAGAACGCATTATTACTTGTGGTTTAGATTTGCATTGGAAGATATGCACTGATTTCTTATCACAATTTGCTGTATCTAAATATTATGCTTTTACTTTGACAATAAGTATCACTTTAAATAACTTTTAAGAAAATGTTTTTATTATTGTTTACAGTTGATGATAAAATTCATATACCATCCACCGTAGTTGGAAAATCGAGTGTACCATATCTTTTGGAGTACGAGAAAAATCCACAGTAAGATGAAATTGTTATTGTCTCCTGAAGACATTTGGGACTTATTTAATAAACATTTACCATGAATTCAACAATTTTAAAGACTGGATGATTTTTTAAACAAGGAGTTGCACTGGTACTTTGTGCAGTTATGTTCATTCATTCATTGTTGACTGTCTTATCCTAAGTCTCCCTTAGCACTGTTGCCATAATGTACATTGAGTCAGTCATATTCAGAGTGAAAGTCCGTAATCGTAATCAACTGGAAAGTCCAATTAAATCCCTCCCAACTTTAATTGCTCATCTGCATTACTTCTGTGATCTGTGTGAAGTATTCTGTGATCTTTTTATCTACTTTTATGGCATCAAGTGCCATAAAAGTAGATAAAAAGATCACAGAATACTTTCACACGAAAACTGGAGTACGACAAGGATGCGTCTTATCCCCATACTTATTTAACCTAGTGTTAGAAGCAGTAATGTCACTCAGCCTTAACAATACCGAGGCAGGAATAAAACTAAATGGAGAGCTGGTGAATAATCTTCGATTTGCTGACGACATTGGCCTCCTCACTAGAAGCGAGACAGAACTACAGGATATTGCGACACAGATTGACGAAACCAGTAGAAGATTTGGCCTAATGATCAACGCAGAGAAAACTAAAACAATGGTGATTGAAAAGACCAAAGAGACACCAATATCTATCACAATCCAAGGAGAGGCTTTTGAGCAAGTAGAACAATTCGTCTATCTCGGAGGGCTAATAAACACTGATGGCAGAAATGAAAAAGATATCACCTTGTCACCTTGTGCTGTCAGCTCGTGAAGCTCTAGCGATCGTCCTGGTGAACACACTCCACCGTCTCCTATTCGATGACAAGTCTCTCAATTCCGCCAAATTCATGCCAGTTACATCTTGTATCTCATCCATCCATCTCCTCCTTGGGCGACCCAGTCTTCTCCTCCCCTCACCGCACGCCAGCATCATTTCCTTCTCCAGACCATCAGATCGCATAACATGTCCAAAGAACCTTAGCTTCATTCTTGTCGCAGTTTGTTTTAACGACTCTTCATTCTCAACTCCAATCTCCTCTCGTATTGATTCGTTCGTTCTTTTCTCAGTCCAAGATATTCTCAGCATCTTCCTCCATATCCACATTTCACAAGCGTTAACCTTATTTTCCATGTTCTTTGTCATTGTCCACGTCTCGCAACCGTACAGTACCGTAGGAAAGATTAGTGCTCTCACGAGCCTTTTTTTGGTTTCTATGCTCACATGTTTGTCTTTCCATATCTTTTCCAGTCCGGTCATTGCAGCTTTCCCTATAGCAATCCTTCGTTTTATTTCTGGATCACACTTTCCCTCCTTTCCAACCAGTGATCCTAGGAATGTGAAGCTTTCTACCACCTCTATTTCCTCTCCGTCTATCTCAAAACTATCCCAATCTGCTGTTGTCATGACCTTTGTCTTCTTTATGTTGAAGTATAAACCAGCTTTTTCACTTTCTCTCCTGACCCTTCTTATCAGTTCTGCCAGATCCTCTTTTCTTTTTGCCATTAATGTTGTGTCATCCGCGTATCTAAGGTTATTCAGTATCTTTCCAGCAATTTTTACTCCCTCAATTGCCCCCTCCAGTTCTGCCTTTCTCATTATTCTTTCAGCATATAGATTAAACAGGAATGGAGACAAGATGCATCCCTGCCTCACTCCTTTCTTGATTCTGAAATTGTCAGTGTCTCCGTATTCTGTTCTTATCACCGCTATCTGGTCTTCATATAAACCCTTTAGTAACATTATCAGGTGTTTCGGAATTCCCATTTCAAGCAGGGTTTTCCACATTAAATCATGGTTAATGCAGTCGAATGCCTTGCTATAGTCAATGAAACAGATGTGAACCTCCTGTCCATACTCCCTTTGTCTCTCCATTATCCACCTCATGTTGGCTATATGGTCTCGAGTTCCACGAGATTTCCTAAACCCTGCCTGGTTCACCGGAAGTTCTCTTTCAATTGTGCCTTCCATTCTTTTGTGAATTATTTTCAGTAATATTTTACTAGTGTGTGATATCATTGCTATCGTCCTATAATTTTCACACTCCCTCGCATCTCCTTTCTTGAATATAGGTATAAAGATCGACTTCTTCCAGTCCTCCGGCCATTCTCCAGTTGCCCATATTTGATTGCACAATTTTGTTATTGTTTTTATCATCGCATCATCCCCTGCTTTTATCAGTTCTATAGGTATCCCATCTTGACCGGGTGCCTTATTGTCCTTGAGTTGTCTGATTGCCCATTCTACCTCCGCTTCCATGACCTCCGGTTCCTTTTCATACTCTGTTACGTCAATTTGTTCTTTTTTGACTCGTTTGTCTTCCCTATACAACTCCTCCGTGTATTCTCTCCATCTATGCTTTATCCCTTCTTCATCGCAGATTACATTTCCATCTCCTGCCTTCATTGAGCCCATTCTAGGTGCAAATTTTCCCGTGATTGTCTTTACTTTTGAGAACATTTCCTTGGTTCGTCCCTTCCTTCCCTCGTCTTCCATTTCTCTGCATAATTCGTTTAGATGTATTTCTTTATCTTTCCGTGCTTGTTTTTGGAAGGCACTGTTCAGTGCCCTTACCTTATCCTTTTCTCCTGCCTTCTTTGCAGCCTTCCTATCAACCGCCATGCATATGGCTTCTCTCGATAGCCATGTCGTTGTTGTGATTTTCTTCTTCTTTGGAATGTGCTTATCTGCGACTTCGACTATTGTTTTCTTCATCCTCTCCCATAGGTTGTTCGAATCCTCTTCCTCTTCTATCTCATCTCTCTCTAGTACTTCAAACCGATTCTTTATTTCCATCCTGTATTCCAGTGTGATACCCTTGCAGTCGTATCTGATCAATCGATCTCCTTTCTTTATCTTTTTCAATTTCGTTCTCAGTGTTGCTACCAATAGCTCATGGTCAGTTCCACAGTCCGCTCCTGGCCTTGTTCTCACATCTCTTATTGTGCTTTTCCATCTTTTGTTTATCAGTATGTAGTCAATCTGGTTTCTATGCTTCCCATTCGGTGACGTCCATGTGTACAGTCTTCTCTTAGGCTGTTCGAACCATGTGTTCATAATTCCTAAGCCATTCCCTTTGCAAAACTCAACAAGTCTTTCTCCTGCTTCATTCTGTTCACCCAGGCCATGACTACCTAATGTGTCTCCATCGCCTCCGGTGCATTGACCCACCTTCGCATTGAAGTCACCTATGATCACTAGTACGTCGCCCTTCGGAGTTCTGTCCACTGTACTTTGCAGGCTGGTGTAAAAACCCTCGTGTTCCTCTTCTAACGATATCGATGTTGGAGCATATACCTGTATAATGGTTATGTTGACCTTTCTTCCTCTGAATCTTACACTCAAAATTCTATCACTCACTGTATCATATCCCATTATCGCATTTGCGCTTGACTTGTCACACATGATTGCAACTCCATTTTTTCCTCTCTCTTTTTGTCCTGACATTATTATCCTGTATCCATTCCAACTGAAATGTCCTTGTCCCTTCCACCTTGTCTCACTTAATCCTAGGATTGCTATGTCTAATTTCTTCATCTCTCCCTGTATCACGTCCATCTTTCCGCTCTGCATACTTCGCACGTTCCATGTGCCCAACTTCATCTTCTGCTTACAGCTCAGGTTGAGTCTTTCCCCTCCGAATCGATCCACCTCTAGACGTCCTTTCGGCTTTAGTCCTGTTGCTTCATTAGATCGAGGGGCCCTTGACTCTCCGTCTTGCTCTTCCCCAGTAGCTTCTAAGTCACGCTCCGGCCTGGGAGTCCCACCATTCGCAACTATCACCGTTTTTGGCTTAGTGTGTTTCATGACGATTTTCTTGGCAAGTTAACAGGGGTGGTTTGCCATTGCCTTCCCCTGGTTTTGCCTGCCGTGCCCGTTCGTTCCCCTTCCTAGGAAGGGTACCAACGGTCCGCACCACGAGAAGGTGGGCACGGAGGACTTTGGTTCACCAGCCCAGGTCGGATCCGAGTCTACGCTCAACAGAGACGTCGGTCAGGTCGCCTCCCCGTTTTACTCTGTACTAGAGTGACTGGTGAACCTTTGCGGATATACAAAGAAGAATTGGACGTGCTTCACAAGCATTTGGAATAATGAACAGGATTTGGAGGAGCAAAGAATTAACAAAGAAGACCAAGACAAAAATATACGAGACAATGATACAACCCATTTTCCTATATGGATTGGAATGTTGCACAATGCGAAAACAAGATGAAAGAAGAATTCTTACAGCAGAAATGAACTGGCTGAGGAAGATCGCAGGGATTTCAAGACTGCAGAAAATAAGAAACGATGACATAGGACAATCATTAGGCATCAAAGCAACTCTGCTAGACAAAGTCGTTCAACGAAGACTCCGATGGTTTGGACATGTAGAGAGAATGCCAGTTGACAGATTCCCACACAGTGCACTACATGCAAGATTCGAAGGGAAAAGACACAAAGGCAGACCAAGGCTACGCTGGATAGATAATATAACTGAGGACATAGCATCACTTGGACTAACATTAAGGGGGCAATAGACTTGACAAATGACCAAGGACAATGGAGATCATTTATTCGTACCCATCGCCGCCAAATGGCTGGCGTCAGGAACTGATGATGATGATGATGATGATTACTTCTGTGTCATTTCTGTATTTTGCGATGAGCCTGTTGAAATTTTAACAGTTCTTAACACAACTCTCTGAAACGAGGGTGTAGTTTGCAAAGCAATTTTCACAACATCTTTGAGCAATTTTGCCCTTCAACAACGCCATGAAATGGGCTTCCTGTAGTGCTTCACTTGGTCCCAAGAACCCATTCTGCCACATTTTTACTCAAATCACAAGACTGTACTCTTCAGCCAGGGTTGGGTCGGGAGTGCTTCTGAGTAGATAACCTTGACGAGGCGCTATACAAATTCTTCGTATGAATGATGAATGAATATTTAGCCCTTTTACAACAAGAGTTGGGCACTAAACTATTTTTTTTTAGTTAAACTAAAACTATTTTCCAACTAAAAAAAATAGTTTAACTAAAGTTGGCAACTGATTTTGGAAATTAGTTAACTAAACTAAAAAAAGTAGTTAAACGTTTTCCAACTTTTTTCCAACTTTTTACGACAAACATTTTCACAATAAAAGACGTTAAGTGAACTGTAATAATGCAAAGCGTCAATGACAATTTCACCTTCAAACTATGCAATGTGTACTGTTCTGGCATACAGTTACATGTGTACTGTAAGTAGTGTATGAATTTGAAAACACAGGCTGTTAATGCTAAAATCATGCAGTGTTTAAATGTTGTTTGCTGACAGTGTTCAATGTTCATTGTGGAAAAATAGTTGCATATTGCTGATTTTTTTAGTTAAACCTTTTAGTTAGCAACTAAAAAATTTTAGTTTTTAACTAAACTATTTTTTTAGTTAAACTTCTTCCTTAACTAAAATTTTTTAGTTAAACTAAAAGTTAGCAACTTTTTAGTTAACTATTGCCCATCACTGGGGATTAGTTGCCGTGCATTTTAGTTCACTCTTGTCGTTAATGTGCTAACAATCTGAAATAGACCTTCATAAAGGGAAAGAAAGTGAGCTGGTCTGCTTTAGATACAATGAAGTTGATCCAAAGGCAGTTTTCTGTTTTGTCGATTTTCACTCATTTAAAGTACTAACCCTGATGTTTTTTTTAATGCTGTGCTATGCTTGGTTTGTTTAGTGTGAATACGTTCATATATGAAAACAGCAGTACCAAGTATTTCTGGATGTTGGTGTTGCTTGGCATTGGTGGCATTGCAGTTGTTCTCTTAGGTGGGAGTTTCTTGGTAAGTTGATTCAGTTTCTGTTTCTTGGGTGTTAATTTGAGTAATTCGATAAGTAAGGACCAAGATTTTATTTTGTATGTATGTCAGTGAAGAAATAATGGTAGGAGATGAAGTCTTTATGCATATGTGTATGTATGTATGTGTGTGTGTATTCACATATCTTTTATGTGTATATGTATTTATATTTCAACATACCAAATATATATATATATCAATCAATCAATATACATTTATTCGAATCAAATGTTGACATGGATAATGTCATTTTATACATATGTGTATACATGTATACATGTGTGTATTCACATATTTTTATGCATGTATGTATTTATATTTCAGCATACCAAATATATCAATCAATCATTCAATATATGTTTATTTAAATCAAAAGTTGACATGGACTCAACTTTGTATAATAGAGGGGAGCACATAGTGACTGATAAAGTTGAGGGTAAATGTTTTTATATAGAATTCTAGAAATGAAGTCTTATTCATCCTTAGCATGCAGAATAAACTCATGAGAGCGAGGACAGAGATCATAATTGCCGGATCGCGTCGCTGGAAAGAGGCTCTGGAGCACTTGCGAAGGGGAGAGGCGATCCTCAGCCACGCCCATCAGGCACTCTGCACTTCGGGCATCATTGGGGAGGAAACCCCGTCTAGTCATCATACTTATCAAAGCCTCAATACGGGATCTTTCACCTGCTGTCTATTAAAAACAATGCCTTTAAGGATCTCTTGAAAGGACTAACTAATGAAACGTGTGGTGCAGACATGTTGAATGATTTTGTCTGCCACATGGTTTATATCGGGATTAAGCAGCCGTGTTAACTTCTTTATTCAGATGGTTATTGCTCGCATCTGGTTTAGGTTTGGTTGATTAATCGTTGCTGTGCTGGGGAAAAGTCGATGGGGATGTTGTCACGGTGGAAACTGAAAAGGCTGGCAGTTCATACGTATCGCGCAGGTTGGTGCACTTCAAAGTTTAAAGAAAAATACATGTTAGGCTGTGAAAAGTCCTTGTAACATTGTTATGTTGCTGTAAAAGCGTTACGTTGAAAACAAGTTGTGGACTTCAGTGTGTGTGTCAATCTAGCAATCAATATTCGTTTATTCGTAGCATGCAAGTTGATGCAAATGCATAGACAATCAACTAATTAGGTAATTCTTGGAGAGTCACTCCAGATCACTCGAGTCAGTAGGCTTTATGGTAATTTTGCAACTTGCATAGTGGTCTCAATCCATTTTTATCTGGTTAGATATGACAGCCATCATTCATAAACTAAGATTCCTGGTAATACCAGAAATATCTGAAGATGTATTATTACATGGACTAAATTATATCCAGTTTAGATGAGGAAAATAAGGAAACTAGTTATGTCATGTTTGCAGGTGACAATTTTGAAGTCTGTGCCATTTGCTTGGAAGATTACAAGGAAGGCGAGAGACTAAGAATTCTACCTTGTGCACATGGTATTCTATAAGTCTTGTTGCAGTCTATATGTACCTGTTTGTAATTAAGTAATTATTAATATACTATAATAATTATATACTAAAGAAGCATGTTACAGATGTGATTTCTTGTTTGAATCATTTCTTAGTGACTCTGTTTATGTAACTAAGTAAGTGATCTCAAATAGTGCAAACAAATGCCAACACTTTGCAACAACAGTGAAAAAGTAGCACAATGTTGTTAAATTATGCAACATTAAAGAGTTTCAACGGTCTAATTTTATATGCAGTTGTATAGTTTGGAACTAACAGCAATTTTAAATCTTTATGTAGGCTTACGGTTAGAAAGACGCCACCAGTAGCAAAACTGAAAACAGTTGAATAGTTGTGTGTGAAGTTAATACAGTTCACCATAGGTGGTAGCCTGTAACCTCTGTCTGCTTCTTCTCATCGACCCCTACATTCTTTGAATCGTCTTGATCTGTTTGTTCCCCAGGTGAGGCGTGCCCTGGCTCAGTCTTGCTATTTCACTGTCGTGGGCCCATCCCTTTGTAACTCTACCTCTGGTACTGCGTGGGACCCTACTTGCTTGGTTCTCTCTTTCTGTTGTTCATTGTTTAAAATCTTTTTTGTTTCTACGAGGCTCACACGCTGAGAGCGCCTCTGAATAGTTTGCACTGTGAGAGGCACTTTATAAATTCCCAGATACCATACAGGAGAAGTTAACCAGTGTGTCAGTCTGTGCTATGATGAAATGTTTTGTTTCAGCATTCCACTGCAAATGTGTTGATGTTTGGCTAACGGAAAATAGAAAGACGTGTCCTCTGTGCAACAAAGCTGCCGATTCCAAGCAGAGGCAGCAGAGCCGTCATGTAAATGAGCACGAAGAGGATCGGACACCACTGCTTGATGAAGCTGAACCACCTTCCAACGACCGGACAAACAGTGCTGCAAGTAATGCAGGTGAGTAGCCTTGAACTTACTTTGCAGTGTACCAGCCACAGGTCTGTCAATGGAGCACACTGCGATCCGAGTAACTTTAGCAGAATGTGTTGATCAGTAAATATTTTTACTATTATTCTAGGGTAAGTATGAACCCTGTGTGTGTGTGTGTGGTGAACTAAGAGGTGACAAATTTTTATTAAAGGATTGTGCAGTGTACAGTAACACCCAGATGTGTGTGACACTGCTCCATTCAGTTAGTGTGCTGGAACTGTAGTCGAAAGATTGTGGATTCATGCATGTGGAGTTGACTCCGTGTAACAGCTATGGACAAGTTGTTCATGAATGCTTGTCTGTGTCACCAAGCAGTGTAATTTGGTTTTGACATATGATGGGAAGTAAATTTCACACCCTACAATGCACTGGCTCTAGGACCCTGAGATTCCTCCATTGCCAGCTCATCGGCTGAAAAGAACGAAATGCGCATTCTTCGTACATTCCCCTGAGGACATTGAAGCTTCACTGGAACGACAACTGGAATTGCTGATGCAAAGTTCTATTATATTGGATTCATACAGAGCATTTATATACCACCTCTCTCATAGGTGACTACTTTGAGGTACTCCCAGCCCAACTTTGTGCAGAAAAAAAGTTTTTAGGCACTTACAGAAATTGTTCACAGAATCCCTAGCTAAGACGACATACAGATTACAAGTGCCATATCATTTTCTTGTTGTATAGTCGCTGCTGAGAACTGTAGAGTTCAGCACGCAAGAGGCAACCTCGGAGTGTCATTTGCTGAAGTTCACGAGGCCCCCTCGACGCATCGAGGGAGAAGAAACTACGGTGCGGTTGATACAAAAGTGCAAGACCAACCTTCTCCGTCTTTGGACGACCGTGACTGTGTGACTGGGAACGCTGCAGGCTCATTGTCTAGTTTGACGGTGGCGGCTACGTCATGTGACAGCTTCGTTCGTCCTGCAAAGTTCTTTATCGGTACTCCAAGAGATTCAGAAGGGTCGTCCATTCCTCGGACTGGTTTTGCTCAAAATGCGGGCCATCAGGAAAGTGCCTCGGACACTGAGGCTGGTGATTGGGACAATAGAATACCTGCGGAATCCACTGCCTTGTTATCAAAACCCTATCGTGCAGAAACGGATGAAATCTGAGTTAGCATTTGATTAACGAATTTCAGCATTTCGTGTGTATATATTTTAAATTGTATTGAAGCTGAAATCACTGTATCACAAAAATGCCTACCTTTTAAAAGGTTTTAAGTCGGTCGGATCTGGTCAGTCGTTGAGAGTGTTGAGTGTGTCGAGTCTTTTTAAAGTATTTTTTTCTGAGTCTGCTTTCAATGGTTGCATCTCTATGAACATTCTGTGAAAGTGGTATAGTGTGTCATACTTTTGGCATTTTACTTAACAGTTGTGATTATTTTTTGCATTATATTTTGTGTTTTATTAATGGAAAGTGAATTGCTGTAACTTAGCCAGAAGCCAAACAACATTTTGCTCAGTTGCTTGTGAATTAGCCTAGTTATAGATGAAACTTTGAAAACTGTTTGGAGAGTTTGCAGACCTCAAAGAAGCGTCACAGAAGGTTTTATTTAGGTCACTGTTGATGTATTATGTGCAGAATTGTTCTTGCAATTCTCCCTTTTATCTGCAGCTGATATCTGCTACTTAACTTTCCTAGAGCAAATTAAGAAATCTTTATTGCGTGTAACTGACAATCTAAAGAATGGATCTCCAAACCATTTTTCCATCATGAACTTGCTATCAGTGTTGATTATTGCCTCCTTAACTCCACTGTTGGTCAGTAAATAAAGCATGTAGCCTTTTATTTCCATCTGTTGAGCATATATGCATAGTTGTGAGTTCCTGAATAAGCTTGGTGCTTTGATTGCATTCTGGCGATTTCGATATATTTTTATGCAATAGATTGTGTGCTAGTCTAAAACGTTTTGCAGTATTGTAAGGCTATGTGTTAAAATGTAAGACCAGATGCAATCGAAACAAATTTTTGTGTACTAATTGCCAGAAAAGCCTTGCAGATGTGCTGTTGTATGTTCTTGTTGAGAAATTCAAACGTCCAGTTTGTTAGCGGTTGGCAAGTAAATGAGATGCGGTTAGAAGCTGATGCTGCGTGCGTAGTGCGGTGTTGATCCACTTGAAAGTTTCAAGAACTTGATTAGGGTATGGATGTACTTGTTTCTCGGCTGGTTAGTTTTTGTCATTTTTTACGTAGAAGTGCACGTAGGGATGTTTTGCATATTAAACAACACGGAGAAATGTCGTATATTTTTGAACACTTTATTCTTGATTAATTTATGTGCCGTTATTGGTTGATTTTAGTGGTCAATACTGAATTTTGACGTCTTTACGATGTTTTCAGTGCTTCTGAGAGCTTCGGAAAGATACCATGTGAATTTCCAGATTTTACATGTATAAAACTGTTTCTAAATACTTGGTGTTTATCTTATCGAAATCTAATCTGGTAAGGGGTCATCCATAAAGGACGTCCGCAATGAGGGTGGAGGGAGGGTCATTGAAATGCGGGCAAGGGGGAGTGAGGGTCATGACCAGTGCGGACGTCCGCATCTAAACTTTTAAATTTGATAGTTTTTTAAACACCACATTGTTTCAACCTTCCCCGAAAGACGAAAAGGTCAGTAAAGTGATTGTCTGAAACCACATGCATGGTATAGCCTTTACTGAGACTTTAAGGAGGTGTTTTTTACAGCACATCCTGCGATATGAAACCCGAACTCTCACTTAAACGTGCATGAGTACTGTGAAATAATTGTAAAAATAATGATTATGACATTAAAAATTGGCTTAGACGTGCGGACGTCCGCAAAGAGGGAGGGAGGGTAAGGTCAAATGCGGACAAGGGGGAGGGAGGGGTCCAAAGTGGGTCATATTTTGCGGACGTCCTTTATGGACGACCCCTAACTTCGTAGCATCATAATGTCGTAATGCAGAAGGCGTTGTTAATTGCAGTCCTTTACTCTATTGAACAGAGCCGTACAGTCATTATTGTAAGGCGGCTAAGGCCCTTGCGGCCTTGCTTCCAGAAGACTGGCTAATGACCGTAGCCTACGGTGTTAACGTATATGTATTTGAATTGGATGGAATTTCTGTCCTTACCTAACGACATCACCGAACTACTGAAACATTTACAGGTCACTTAACTGACCGCTGAGATCGTGTGACATTTAAAATTCTGTGAGCAAGGCTGACCAGATTTGAAGAGTCCACTTGTGATAAAGCCTTTCAATCAATCAATCAATTAGACATTTATATAGCGCGCTCTTCAAGGCAACTATTCAGAGGCGCTCCCAGCCCAACCTCGACGAAAGAGAACAGCCTTGTGTCATTGCACTCGCTCTATATGATGCAAAAGAAGAAGAAAGGAAGTGCAGTACCCCCGACATGCAGCCATGGCTATGAAGTAGGGAATCTAATCCCGAATCCCAACACAAGTTTAAATGCGAAAAAACACTTAATTTGGTAAAGTCCTTGATCATTATTTTTTTTTCTATGCCCATTTTTTTCTCTGCAAAACCGTCATTTTGCCCCTCCCAAAATTTTTTCCCCCATAAAATTTTTGCGCCCCCTAAAAAAATTCCTCCGGACGCCCATGTCCCCGTTCCATCAACCATTACTTCTAAATCGACTTCTTTAATCAGCCACATCTTATCCAGTATACATAATTTGTCCTAAGATATTCAGTTGAGTTTTATTTGCCGCGCGATGTCTTGTATGCATCCCGCTCGTCTTTGACCCTCGGTAGACTACTGAATTGAGCTGCAGCTCAGTGAATGATAGTGTGTTTAGTCACAGGACGAAAAAAAGAAGGAAATGATGAATGATGATGATGATGATGATGATGATGATGATGATGATGATGATGATGATGATGATGATGATGATGATGATGATGATGATGATGATGATGATGATGATGGAGGAGGACGAGGAGGAAAAGGAGAAGAGGAAGAAGAAGAAGAAGGAAGAGAAGGAGGAGGAGGAGAAGAAAAAGGAGGAGGAGGAGAAGAAGAAAGAGAAGAGAGGCAGCTGTATGGGTATGAAGTGTTAGCGACTTTATTTTCTTAGCCTCGGTATATGAGGGCGTGTGACCAGTCCTCTCCCTCGCCGTCTCATTTTCCCACCGACTGTGTACGGTCAGTGAATCTGTTTTCAGTATTGACTATTGCCTCCCTGACCCCACCGTTGGTAAGTAAGTAATGCATGCATATCATATATGGTTATTCATAAATCGCCGCTCAACAGTATAGACTATTCAGAGGCGCTCCCAGCTGTCACAGCCCCGATGGAAAAGGAAGGACTTCAGGCAGCGGAGAGAAGAGGGCGAAATCCCAAGCAATATCTTGCTACCGAGTGAGGGGGCAAGTCATTCCATAAGGAAGGGCCATGGATGGCAAACGCACGATGCTGAGCCATCGAGGTCTAGCCCGAGGGTCAAGGAGATCAAGGCGGACCGAAGAGGGCGGGAAGTAGGCCTAGGCCTATATCCCGTGATCAGTCGAGTCAGTCGATAAAGTTGGTCGAACTCGGCCAAGTCGAGTTGGTCGAAAAATCTTCGACTTGGTCGACTTGCAAGTCGAGTCGATCAAATGTTTCGACAAGTCGAGTTGATCGTTGTTTCCTCGACTTGACTCGACTAAGACATATTTTATTTACTATTTCTGCGGCTATGTCACACAATGACCCACATGGTGTAGTTTTGTTTCGCTGTTCTGCTTAACATCTGCTGAACTGTGACTTAGAACCCTCCAAGAGGCTCCGACCTTAACCTATGCACTCCAGACTACTATAGTAACTATAACTTCAGTGATCTTGAGCAGTTTAGAGTTTCTTGAACTACTGTAAGCTAGACACTGCACGTCCTCTACTGCCATCTTATTTGTTGAACTGGTACTAATTTCTGTACTGTACTGTAGGAGATTTCCTTGTAGCCTAGCTGCTAGCATATCGAGTCGAGGGCGATAGCATGTCTTAATACTTACTTGAATATAACAGGGCCTAAACTCTGTGGGCCGTGGTGGCTCAGTGGTAAGTTCGGCGCCTTGTGACCGGAGGGTTGCAGGTTCGAATCCCACTCTAGCCGCTGCGTCTTGGGCAAGTCCTTCACTCGCAATTGCTCGTGGCGCTTCGCGTGAAAATTCCGACACAGTGTAACAAATGCTGTAGTCGGGAGCGCCTCTGAGTAGTAGTAGACTTCGAGAGGCGCTATAGAAATATCCGCAATAAATAAAATAAATAAATAAACTCGCGTGTCTTCTGACACGAGGTGTGCACTGTGCACTTGACATTGTCCAGTGTGCAGTTGACTTGTTTGGAGTGTGCAGTGTATAGTATGAATTTTTGAGAGATTAGCTCAACTCTGCCACAGACGATATCATTATAATAGGCCTACCTGAAATTTTACTTACCAATTCAACTAGGCCTACAGTTTGACAGTTTGAGGAAGAATGTGCAGTTTAAATTCATAAGTAATTTAGGTAGCCTACTGGAGTATAAGAATGCAACAGTCGTCAGCAAAATTTTGGCCAAGAGACTATATATAGTCCAAGTCGACAAAAGTCGACCAAGTCGATTGTTTATTTGCTAAGTCGATCGAGTCGACGA
>OY744616.1:26537434-26657434 GCA_963556255.1 Allolobophora icterica
AAATTCACAAACTGTTCAAACATACCCGAGTCTCATAGTAGCCTAGTGCAAATGGACGTGCGAGTGGAGGCCACTGCCATCATGCAAGAGTTCTTTTGCGCAAAACCTTATCCTAGCTACAGTAAGTCAACAATTTAACGACGACAACAATGACCAAGCATAAATGGAAACAGTTATGAAGCACTTAGGCCCTACAGTGCAATAAACATGACGTTTGTGAGTTGCGACATCAAAGTCTACTCGCAACTACCACAGTAGAAGACTTTGTTGTCGGTGCAATCAACGTCATACGGAATCCTGCAAAACAGGCATGGATTTGTGTCGACGGAACTACTAGCCGTTCTGTGACTCGATATAGGCCAGAATTTGGCCTTGTCATTGTCTTTCACAGCTGCTGCCGCTACTGCAGATTCACGCTTCCTCCTCTTGTTCGTCTTCTCCGGAGTTCTGGACGTTCGTTGAGTTTTCTTCTTTGCAGCCTCTTAATTCCGTCTCCAACTGTCTTTTGTAGGGCAAACTTTGTAAGACTTCTGCGTGCTATACCTTGCGCTTCCTTTTGTCAGGTCTTGGAAGTTTTGTTACATTCTGGCCCACTAGCTGACCAAAGTTGTTCCTACGTTGAAGATATCCTCCTATGGTAGGCCCTATGAGTTGTTTCTCACTGCTGTCGAATATAATTATTTGCAATTCATCGAAGTACCTGTCGACTTTGGATCTGTTAACTCCGATGCCTTCTGCATTGAAGTCGGCTCTCCTACCCACATGGATAACTCGATGGATTGTAATGCATCCAGCAAGCTAGTCCTTCCGTGCGGCTTTCTCACCGTCGTTAAATCGGTGCTCAATTCCATTAGTTTCGCAATAACGGAACACTAGTTCTCTGAAGACCTTCGGTGAGAAACCAAACAGTTTGTTGGACATGAAAATCAAAACTTCCGACAGCTCTTTCTCCTGATAATCAGTTAAATGGTTGGTCGACCGGCAGAACAATAATTCATCACAGCACCGTCCACGCAAGCTCTTTTTACATAGACGTGAAGAGTTTGGCGTGGAATTCCAAGCTGTTTAGCGACCGTTTTCGTTGGACGCTTTTCAACAAACCCAGCCTTTACTGTTAACATGATGTCATCGTTCGACCACTAAGCATATCGCCCACGTTTAGGGCTTGGCTCAGTTCTCTCACTCAATCATCCATTTTATCTGTGCAAATACAAATGCGTTTTAACTATATATGCAACGGATGATGACATTTAAGAAGGCTATTAAAGCGTGGCCAATCGAAGCAAGAGAGAATGGTAATTTCGGCACTAGGCCCTATTCCTATTCTTTGGCAAATTTCAGCACTTCCGGAATTAGACAGGAGTTGAATGCCGAAATTACCTCACAGGTAGGCTAGGCATTATTCTGGTCGTACCTAGAAAAATACACTTTATCAGCGCTCAGGGCTCTGCAGTGCAATATTTATCTGTGAAGAAAAACTACTGTATTTATTTATTTATAGGAGCGATACCAAATTTTTAGCAACGATGTCTCTCAACTGATATAGGCCTACAGTTAGGTTCGATAGGTGGCGCTCCGGCGTGTTTACGCCAGTTCAACACGGTCGTGTCTCGTCTCTGTTCCACTCTTGCCTTAAAACTGTCCTGTTTGACCGGGGTTGGACTGGGAGCGCTCCTGAGTAGATAACCTTGAAGGGGCGCTATATAAGACCTCTGTAATAATAAATAATAATAAATAATAATATATGTATGTAATACTATGTATGGATGAGTGTCTGTTGCCTAGGACCCTAGGTATTTCCGTAACCTCTGTATGTATCTATGTATGTATGCATGATATATGCATGTATTTGTGCATGCATATATGCATGCATGGCCGTATGTAATACTATGTATGCATATATGTATGTATGATGTTTTTCCTGGACTTTACCATACTGATTGTTGGATGATGATGATGATGATGATGATGATGATGACGACGACGACGACGACGACGACGATGATGATGATGATGATGATGATGATGATGATGATGATGATGATGATGATGATGATGATGATGATGATGATGATGATGATGATGATGATGATGATGATGATGATGATGATGATGATGATGATGATAACAATGATAACAATAGCAGTAATAACAATAATAATAATAATAATTTATATAGCTCCGCTTGTACAAGCGAAACTATTGATGAGTCTCGTGATGAGAGGCGCTCACTTGACTAGTCGTGACGACCACCTGCATGGATGCAGGTCCACGTGCAACAAAACATGCAATCGAGAATATAGACACGTCTGCGTACCGAACTCTGGCCTTCTGGCGGGGAGGTGATGCTTTGAAGTAGAGATTGTTCAGTTGGCTTTGAAAAGATGTGGGCTTAAGCATGTCTGGTGATCATTCCAGTCTTTGGAATCCGATTGTTTAATACCCTGTTGACACGCCGTCTGGTGCTATCAGAGCAATGCCTGATGACTAAATTAGCCTACGGCCCACAGTTCAGATAAAAAAAAGTATCAGTGTAGTTAATCGCTGCTGTGTAGTTAATCTGGACCAGGGCCGGATTTAGACTACCGGGGCCTGTCTTATTCAGGGGCCCTAGACCCAACCCCAAAACAAAGCCAACTACCAAGCACGGATGTTTGAACATAACGTTCTAAACGTACATGATAAGCTGCGTTTCTTCTAATGAAATATAGGCTAAATAATAATACATCATTGCACGCGTACCGTTAGCTAACCATTTTACCATTTTATAATAATCATTTAAAAATTATTTTGTTAATTTAGGTTGCACAACTTGCAATTTACACTTTAGGAATTTACTCCGGATTTTGGGGCCCTCAAAAACGTCGTGGAACTTGTAGGGCCCTAAGCCATGGCTTAGTTGGCTCATGCTTTAATCCAGTAGGGGGCCCGTATAGTAATGCATAACACACTGGCGTGAAGAGCAGTAGGTACCAAGATCGATACCCGTAGACCCCGTTAGGTTTATTCAGCCTTCCACTCGCTAGGTGGTGGCGGTGGTTAAATGAATAGTAGGCCGTGATTGGTGCCCTTCTGGCTGCCGTATAAAACAGTTATATTCGACTCCTGTAGAACTGTTATCATGTGCTTCTACTGTATACATGTATGTAAGGCGCCCTGCGTGGCTGCCGTTTCTACTATACCGGGTAATGTATGTTCACTGTACAGCGCAGTGCGGTTAGAAGAAAAGATTATTATTAGTAGTATAGTACTGATCTGGACCGTCACTGCCAAATGTGTGTTTTGGGAACATATCGTGCCCAATTCATCTGACTAAGCAGCCGGATACAATTGACAAGTATAGACTTGCGTGTATACTTACTAATACCTTCTCTGATATCTCGTTTTCACTAGCTGTTCGAGACCTTGGATCAGGAGCTCAGTCACTCACAGCATGTTAAGCTGTTTACTCGAAGTTGTTATTCTCAGCTTCGCCCGTTACGTGTTGTGTCTCGCTCCATCTCTCATGGTGATACTTTGGCACTTGTTCATGGGCATCAAGGGGGCGTTTGCTCCCTGGGTTTTGCAAATATTTAAAAAAATCTTTTTATTATTATGACTGTTACAACACGATTTTCAATGCAAAAAACCCACTTAATTATTTAGGTAATTCAATTCAATTCATTTTTTTATTGAAAACCATAAATCAAGGTAACACAATTAGAACTCATGATGGTTAGATATTATTGACGTGCTGTCGATTTGACAGCCAAGCTCGCAAGCGCATATGAGGGGTTCTTTAACTGTGATTTACAAAAGTCCAATAAATCATAGGAAAGCGACAAGTGTATATTGCGGAGACACACAGGATGTGAATGGAAAAGTAAGTAAGTAAGCAACGTGATGCATCGGAAACACGCCATACCTTCATCATCTTAGTGAGGACTCGTATAGGCGAAAGACACAACTAAGTATACAATGTATATAGGCAGGGCTTCTACTCCATAGAAACCTTGGAGCAAATGTTCCAAAAAAATGGGGGGGGAGATCTGTCAGTATATTTGCCATCATTATTGTGGGGGGGGGTAGAAAGGGAAGGGAGAAGAGGAGGGAGGGGAGGGGAGGGGAAGTTGCTCCAATGACTTCTGGGGGGGAATAGACGCGCCTGAGTATAGGACAAGAGGATTTAGATAAAATGATTTTAGGAAATTACCGGACCACTTGTGTAAGGGTACTGTCGAGTGGAACTGGCCAAACGAGATGGGTACGTTTTATAACTTATATGAAAACCCGAAGAAGATTTAGAACTGCTTGTTTGTGATAGATTGTTTTTAAAAACTTAAACTAATTAGACAGCCTAGTTAGATATTTTGCCCAGTTAGTTTTGCCTACCCTTCCAACTTACTCCGTTTTAATGGAGGTAAGTTTAAGTAGTAGGGGATGGAGTCAGAACTTTTTTCATTGTTAAGGAATGTTGTTCAAACGGTCAAACGCCAGTCTTGTCCCTCTAAGGGTCATTCTAAACAATAAATTATTATTGTGATGACTCAATTTATGACAGAGTACTTTGCTAGTACGTCTAGTACTTAGTTACTAGATAGGCCCGAGCCTATGGGCCACCGAAGTGTTTCGTACTTCACCCCAGTATGTATGCATGCATTAGGACATATAATATAACGCCTTTTAAGTAGGCCTACCTCACATGGGCTGCATATGAGCAAGATATGAGAAACGACGTGATGGCCCATATCGGGATGTCATGGTGTACCCAGTTTTCATATTTTGCCTGTCTGCATAATTATGGTGAGCGCCTATTCTAGACAGACCCCTAGTTTCCTCAAAAGGTCACGCCTGTTAGGCAAATGCGTCTCGGAAGAGCACATGACGGATATGTTTTGGTAGAATTAGTAAGGACGTGAGACTTGTTTACGTACTTGGACTAATTTCTCAGTGGGACGGTCCTTGTGAGAGCAGCTTTCGTTTCAATGGTCCATTTAACTTAGCGCATTCAGAGGCGCAAAGAAGATTTGAAGCTGGGTGAGGTGCAGATTAAGAGTGGAGGCCTGGGGCTTAATATGAAGCAATAGTTATCAACACGTCAATCCGCTGAGGTTAAGGTTGATTGTCTATTTTTGCAATTCGCTGAAGGTGCCATGTGATCAGCCAGATAGGCCTAATACTACATACATACATATATACACGCATGCATGCTTAAATGCATGCATGCATTCATACAATGTCATACATTCATCTATTCATACGTACAGGCCCGCCGAGAGGGGGGGCAGGGGAGCAAATGCCCAGGGGCCCGGCGATCTTTTAGGGGCCCGGGCTTGGCCCGCAATCAACTTATGAAAAATATTATAATCTGCAGTTATACAAAGTTTCTGATTTATGCCTTTTTAAATATATTATCTGACGCTTAACTACAATCAGTTTAAGCTATAAGCATCTGAATAAAATCATAGCTGTATAATATATAATATAATTTCGTAGGTCTTACCCGCACTTTTATTGTTTCAATTTTAATTCGTACGCCCTGATGTTATGTTTATATAAGGCCTAAAGATAGTTAAGAGGCCCGTGACTGCTCTGCCTAGGGGCCCGCGACTGCTAGGGGCATTTGCTCCCCCTGCCCCCCTCTCGGCGGGCCTGCATGCATATTGCATACCCACATACATACTTGCATACGTACGTACATACATACCTGCATACATACATACATACTTACATATATACATACATGCATACATACGTACATGCATGCATGCATACATGCATACACATACATACATACATACATAAGTGCATACATACACATACAGTCATACACACATACATACATACATACATAGTATTACATGCATACATACATGCACATATACATACACATATAAATACATACATACATACATACATACATACACACATACATACATACACGCATACATAGGCCTACATACATACATACACATACAATTCTTGTTGCCTAAACGAAAACGTTTCTTGTGTAAGTTGATTAGAATTAGACCTTTACGTCGTTTTAGTCCAATGAGTAATTGGTCCCAAAAACAGGTGTGAGCGTTACTCGGCCTGCATTCAAGCAACCACATCCGGTGGTTGGACTACAGTTGAATTAACAGCATAAAAAGTACCCACTTGAATAGCGTGGACCCACAAATAACGTGAATCTAGGTCCCTTTCTAGTCTGCGTTTCGTGACTTTATACCTTTGTGACCTAATGTTTTGGCCTCTTTTTAAGAAGGTCCAGAAAAATCACCATCATATTGGACGTATTGCTCACCAACCGATGGGTCAAAGGTTTTCAAACACCGAGTAAAAAGGGCAGTAGACGTCTAAATCGTCAATAGGGGTGCACCCTGCCAGCAAGTGCACATGGAGCCGTTATATAGCACCCATATTCCCATATGGGACTCGTATAGAGCTCGTATGGGTCCCTTCTAATGCCCATGGATATGCTGGCAGCGTGTTGTAAACTAAGTTTTATAACATTTATTTAATGCATTCGCTCCGTATGTTAACAGCCAGTGTTTAATCTAGTCCTCCTCTTCTGGGAGGGGAAACAAGGTTTCTGGGGGACCAACAAATCTTTTAGTAATTTCATCCGTCTTGAAAGAGTTTCAGAATTTTTAAACTTTCATCCTTACTTTTTCAAATTTCATCTTCAAAAAAAGTTGATGACCTTTTTTTTCTTTTTTAGACATTCGTCCAACTTTTTACACGTTTTCTATAGGAGTTCGTCTCTCAAAAAGGATATTACTCACCTCTCGGGGGAAAACCATGTATCCTCTGGGAATTTCCCTCCCCAAAAAAGGTCTCTACATTATAATATTATAATATTGCTGGCCTCTGGGGGGGGCACATAAATCCTGACAGCTGAGACCATACATTCGAATATATTCACAAGCTCTTGTTAACACAGCTGAGGATATGAGGGCAGCCTTTCCTGATATTATGTCCCACTGCCTCTACGCACCAACATGTATGTAAGGCGCCATGCGTTGCTGCCGTTTCTACTATATGTATGTTCACTGTACAGCGTAGTGCGTTTGCAGGCGCTTAATTAAAGAACAAATTATTATTATTATATAACATTATCGTATATAAGAAGCTTTTTAAGGTGTTTTTTACAGCTAGTGTGTCTGTTGCAATTGCACAATTCTCATCGGCCTTTTACACACGTATACTCCGAGTGGTCGCATTTCTGTTAGCAGTATAGATAGGCCTATACCCATAGTTCTCTTTCTTTCTTCGATTCCTGGGCAGAAGACGTTTGTTTGAGCAGTCTAATGATGATAATAATGATAATGGTGATAGTGACGATGATGATGACGACGACGACGCTGATGTGATGATGATAATCGTAGTTGTGATGATGAAGATGATGATGATGGTGATGATGATGATTACGATGATGGTGGTGATGATGATGAGGGGGAGGATGATTGTGATGATAATAATGATGATGCTGATGATGATGATGATGATGATGATGATGATGGTGGTGGTGGTGATGATGATGATGATGATGATGATGATGATGATGATGATGATGATGATGATGATGATGATGATGATGATGATGATGATGATGATGATGATGATGGTGATTATGATAATGGTGGTGATTGTGATGATAGTGGTGGTGGTCGCGGCGGTGATGATGATGATGATGATGATGATGATGATGATGATGATGATGATGATGATGATGATGATGATGATGATGATGATGACGATAATGATGATGACGATGATGACAATTATGATGATGATGATGATGATGATGATGAAGATGCACCTTCTGTATAGTAAATGAACTAGCCATTGACCTCAATCGGACCCTTGAATTAGTCTTCTTCAACTCTCTGCTCATTCACCGTTACAGCAAAACTCCCGCTATTCAATTCACCATCCGCGCATTTTACGGTGCGCAAACATCCTGTCCTCAGTCTTTGTCGTAATTTTTTTATGAGCTAGACAGACGATTAATGGTTTACAATGAACTTCTTGTCACCCAGCATGCACAATTGACGTTGATTCAGACATCAGGTTTTTCGTCTGTCAGTCTGGTAGGTTTCAAAAGTAATTTTTCAGATATCTTCTAGATATATATCCTCCTCCTGTGAGGTAGACAGGTTCACCACGCAGTGCAGGTCCAGTTAAGAGAGATCTATGGGCCTAGACAGTGAACCATTTATATGTTCAGTCGTTCAAGGTCCCGATAAAGAGAGGCCATAGATAGCAAACCAAACTGACATGGGACAATCATGCAGTGTTTGTCGATCAATGAGGAAAACTACCAACATACTACTATAAGAGTAACCATATATTATAGTAATGAGAAGCATCCGTGCATGCAGTTATCGAATGATGGCCTGCCTGCCCACTTCTTAAGATATAACGGTTTCATCACCAAGTTGTATTGGACAGCGTGCAATTTGTGGCTGGAAGCAGGCCTGGGAAAGATTTGTGGACCTGAGCGCAATGAATGAGAATGGAAGTTTCCCTTGCGCTACAAAACATCTTCGATATATTAGGGCGTTAGCAGCAGCTCAGCATCCAGGCGTTGAACGATATCTTTTGAATGTATCAAGATACTTAATATAGCGCCTTTTAATTACTTCATAAAGTGGCCTTCACGTAATTTAATTGTGGCTTCGGGTTGGCATGATTGTCGATTGCAGAGTGGTATGATGGTTGGCCTGTGTGGGAATTGTAGAAAAAAGACGGGGGGGGGGGGGTGGGGGAGAGGTGAACATTTTATTCGTTTTTTTGCAAACTGATGTCAACAAAATTTGATTGCAGTTGATTTCAACGCTAACAGTTTTTGCAAGTCAGACTGGAATCAAAATCAATTCCTTTGTTGAGAAAACTTTAAACGCATGCACGATACGCCATAGAAATGTCTTCTCTTTGTCAGAGACTCAGAGTCAAATAATGCTAAATCACACTAGCACAACTGAGGTTATTGGAAACGACCCCATGGGGTGTGCAATGAAGACTTAACTGTGGTGGTCCTAAGATAGACTAGGGGTTGAACCCCAACCCTCCGACAACTCCAACCCTGTGATTGGCTTTTCACGACCACTGCGTCTCGGTATCGACTTCCGGTGCGCCACTTACAGTTGTTGTTGAACCGCATTACCTTGTAAAGAAAGGTCGCTGGATTGCGCGTGTCATATTTGCGCTGAAGATCGGGCATCCGCAGACCGTGTAGTTGGGCGCCATCTATGGGAGAAAGACCTGCATATGCAGGAAATGAATGATGAGAGATGCCTTAAAGCTAAGTTTCATGCGCGCACGCGTGTGTTTGTGTAGGTGTGTGTGTAGGTGTAGGTTGTGTGTGTGCGTGTGTGTATGTGTGTGTATGTGTGTGAATGTGTGTGTTGGTGTGTGTGTGTGTGTGTGTGTTTGTGTTTGTGTGTGTGTGTGTGTGTGTGTGTGTGTGTGTGTGTGTGTGTGTGTGTGTGTGTGTGTGTGTGTGTGTGTGTGTGTGTGTGTGTGTGTGTGTGTGTGTGTGTGTGTGTGTGTGTGTGTGTGTGTGTGTGTGTGTGTGTGTGTGTGTGTGTGTGTGTGTGTGTGCTGTGTGCTGTGTTCAAAGAGGTACTCACATCTGAGCACATGTAGGGCTTAAATAGGATAGTTCCCGCGACTTAGCTTTCTTTGGGCTCTGTATAAATCTCGCGATTGAGATCCTATACATATTGAAGGTGATAATTATAGTCTCCGTTTTAACGTACAGCTCAAAAATACGATTTCTACCGGTTTTCTGGTTTTACATGACGGTCCCGGTGTTCGAACCCGGATCGCTGTGGTGTTACAGCCAACGCTTTAGCCGTTGGGCCACCGTGCCTTAGGCCCTGAGGCGGACCTACATTTTTGGTCCCTGAAGCTTGGACTGTCATGACGCCTTGTGCATTGTGCATTGTGCATTACAGCCTGATTCGCTTCTGGGGGTCGGGGCTGGGGGCCTTGGAGCTTCAGCTTCATTAGTTTCATGGGGGATGCGCCTCTGCTTAGGCCTCTTAATAGTCCAGTATCTGGCATGAGGACCCGTTTCCAAAATGGATTTAGGAAATTTCTCACTTTCCCTTAGTCAGTGGGTCCCTAGACATGAAAAATCCCCGAGGTGCTTTTCTGCCACAATGCCACGAATGACGCGATGGCCAAATCCAAAATGGCCACCGTCGGCCATATTGGAAAATTCATCATATGCACGTCAGTAGGGTTGCCAGATACATGGGCAGCCAAAGGAGGACATCGAAAGCCGGAAAGGAGGACGACGGAGGACGCATTGAATGTTTGACTCCGAGTCAGAGGATGTCGTTAGTAACCAAGAAACCCGAAATAAAATTAGCACTTTGACCTTAGACACATTGTGACATTACTCTGATCATGGACTTGAAACGTCTGGAAACAGCTGCAATAAAAAAAATAAATAAGTAAGAAGATTAATTGTGGAACTTAGGGGCAATATGCAAGTGTAAAGTCGCTAAAACGGCCATAAAATAATAGCCAATATAGCCCAATAGAACAAACACGTAAAAAGCCGGACATTTTCCAGGTTTTTAGCTTTGCCAGCCGGACAGAGGACAAGAGGCCAAAAAAGGAGGACATGTCCTCCTTTTGCCGGACGTCTGGCAACCCTATGCACGTGTAATATTACTAATTATGTTACTAGTTCCGGTCATTTTTCAATACATCAATTAAGATCGTATTCAAAAATGTGAAGATGACCCCGAATGGCGAAAACAATCTAAATTAAGATTTGTGACCATATCTGGGAAAAGGGACCTTATGTGGGATATGGAGTTATTGGTATCCTCAAATGCAGTTGGAAACAAGCTTTCAGAGAGAAGAAACTTCACTCAGTTTGGTCCATAAATGGTGAAGTTATTAAAAATTTAGCAACGTAATAGATAAAACCATTATTTCGAGAATATTAAGTTTAAAAATTTAACAAGATGGCATTCAGAAAAGCCAACCACAAACAACAAATGTTTAGTTTTTCACCATGTCAGAATCAATGTGCTATATGTACTCTACAAAATGACACATAAAACACAAAAATACATTGCAATTTATTGCCAGAAATCACTTATTAACACATATATCAATTCTGAAGATTCGCAATAAAAATTCGACAACCAACAACTGCCTATCTAAAACAGGCTGTAACTCCGAAACTAGAACCCGACTTTAGGTCCCTTATCCCAGATATGGTCACATTTTGAAGGTAATCTTAATTGATGTATTGAAAAATGGCATAATACAATATCAGTATCGAATTTCACGAGTCATAATTAGTTGAACTAATTAGTTGAGAAGAGATATTAAACCTGTTTCTACTGCTAAATTTGGCCAAGTTTATAGCTATGTTAAAATTGGTTGAATTAATTAGTTGAATTAGAGATATTACATCTGTTTCTACTGCTAAATTCAGCTAAGTTATAATCGCAATCGTCGATGTAACAAAATGACCTTGACCGTCACCTTTCAAGGTGAAGATGACCCCGAATGGCAAAAACAATATCAGAAATGAATTTCACATACCGAAATAAGTAACATTAGAGGTATTTCCGTCCTATTTCTGATCTATCATTCCACTCCAAAACCCTTGAGCGCCTTGTTACCATTCAGATCCTTATTTATCTAGAATCATCAGGTTTTCTCCCCTCATATGAATCTGGTTTTCGGACCAACCACTCAACTGAAACAGTTCTTTCTGTGTTATCTGACATTTTCTCAGCGATTGACAAGTCCGAAGTTTCCTTGCTTGCTCTTTTTGATGTCTCATCAGCCTTTGACATGGTTGATCACAAAATCTTGCTTCAGCGTCTTAACTGCTCCTACGGCTTCAAGGGTGTTCCGCGTTCCACGACCACTCTAGCTCAAACTAGATCTTTTGCCAACCTGGGGCCCTCCCTGTGGAATGCCCTTCCTTCCTCTCTACGGGTAACCTTACTTTCTGGATCTTTTCCTATACATCTCTTTCCGTGCTTAAAATCTTTTTCTTCTCTCGGAGCTTTCGCACTGGGAGCGCTGCTGAGTGGCCTCAGCTGTGAGCGGCCCTATGCAAATCTCCAAATACGACACGATACGATAACTCAGAGCATAGGTGATTAATTGTCTCGCAATTCATGCGGTCTAAGAAGAAACTGAGAGCTCTGCAGTATTTACAAGAAAAGACGAGTCTCCGATTACGTCTTTTTTTATAAGGGGCACATGGGGTGAAGGGGACGATAAATCACCTGTCTGTCGTCTCATGCTGTGGCAATGCAAGCAAATACATCATCGTAATTTTTTATGTGCTGTGAAGAAACAGTTTTAAAAACGTGTGAAGAAAAAATAAACATAGTTCTATTATATAACATACGTCAAAAAAGATCTATGTTCCTGGATATCTATTTACCAAGTTTCGTGAATGCATTTAGTTATTGAACGTATTTGACATTTATTTACAAATACTAACTTTTGCGCTCTGGGAATAAGATGGAATATGTCACCATGAAAAGGCAGCGTGGAGAGAGAAACAGCAGGGTTGAATTTCCTAGAGGTTTCTATGACTTTGGCCGAGGCAACCCCCAACCGCGAAATAAAAATCGACCCGGAATTGTTTAAAGCCCCTCCGGTAACCTCCTGACGGAGTTCAGTTCCATTAATTATCGTCGTTCAGTGAAAAGGCACGGCCCGCTTTATTACAAACTGGAAACTGCGATAAAAGTTTTCCAGTTTGTGTTCTTTGATTAATCTCAATGTGAAATCTTTAAGCAGATTATAATTATAATCGATGTATAACACCGTTTCACAAACTCTCCATTGCACTGCGTACATAGAGTTGTTGATTTGTCTATAGCGTCAATGAAGTGCCTACACGCACACACACACACACACACACACACACACACACACACACACACACACACACACACACACACACACACACACACACACACACACACACACACACACACACACACACACACACACCTACACACACACACACACACACACACACCTACACACACACACACACACACACACACACACACACATACACACATACACACATACACACACGCACACACCTACACACACGCATATGCAGTGTGAGAATTGTAGAAAAATGATTTGGAGTTTGATCCATGTGAAGTAAAATATTATATCCGCAAATTGACAAAATTCAAAAATGCATTAGAAAGCTTAAACTCCTTCAGGTGATGACATCACCAAATTTAGAAGTATACTATTCACATGGTAAAAATTTCACAGTGAACCAGAGCACTCTCTATTGCGCATCTAGAGCAGCATTATCAGACATTAGACGTCATGGAAATTTCTTCTCTTTGTCAGAAACTCAAAGTCAAATAATGCGAAACTATGCACACTAGCTGCTTTAGGGTACCGTATGCAGCAACCTTCTCCGATGTTACCCCGAACAGCGTGAACCGAGCTTCTAAAGAGACGAGCGCAACTATGTGTGAAGTAAAGGAAGCCACTGAGTTAATGATTCAAGACTAGATCGCTCGCTATTATACGTATATAGTACAAAAACATGACTCCCCATTCAATTTAGCCTAGGAAGAATCAACTCCACAAGTCAAATGGTCCTAGGAAGAATCAACTCCCCCATTCAATTTGTCATAGAAAAGTCAGTCTTGTTGTCAAGACCTTAAACCTCAAGACCAAGACCAAGACTTTGAACCTCAAGACAAAGACCAAGACTTTGAACCTCAAGACCAAGACCAAGACTTTGAACCTCAAGACCAAGACCAAGACCTTAAACCTCAAGCTATTTTAATTTAATTTCAGTGTTGGGAAATGGGAACTGTTGTCAGTGTTTATTTAGACCCCTACCAACCCCCAATCCTGTTTTTCTCGGGATTTTAACCCTTCCATAATTGTTCAGGTTCGGAACCTATTATTCAGTTCCGGAACCTTTTTTCTAAAAAGGCATTGATAATAATAGTAATAATAATCTTTATTAATTCAAACTCACAATTAAATACGGCGTAATACGCAATAAGATCACATTGAAACAATACAGTACAATCAAGATCTTAATTAAACACACGGTTTGACAGCCATGCAAGGCGCCGCCCTAGAGGGGGGTTACGGGTATCGAACCGCAATCTAATGCTCTCCTGGCCACCAGTGTTACCATTACTAGCATATATATATATACATATATATATATATACTGAACAATTATGGAAGGGTTAAAAAAAATATATATATATAGGCTACGCTTGAGATTCATGCGCAAACCAGTGAGAACTGCAAAGATGCAATCGACGTAGCCAACCTATGGCTTAGAAAAGGACAAATTGAATTCTAAACATTATGTTCGGTTTAACTAGACAGCCATTGAGTTCTTTTAAAACCCATTTTTACCCAGATTTTTACTCTACAGTCCGTTAGATTCTCATTTTTATTTTAACTTGAAAATAACTCCAGGCTGTCGTGTTCTATTTTACTTTTTGGATGTTTGTGCGGTCATCTGTCACACGCGACAAGATAATTTTTATTTTGATAAATTAAAGATAAGTTTGTCTTCATTGCGCACGTTTTCATTTCTCGTTTTACTCACGCCGTATCGGATATCACGGTCGCCCGCTGTGTCTCTACTTAGGTTACCGATGACTCTCGCCAACCATGCATGAGACCAACCCTTCCATGCATGTCAATCACAACCATGCCACAGTAGTGCAGTTATGTTGTTGTGCGGCTCAATGGCCTAACCCAAGAACACGACATCTGTCTTTTCTACCTTAGAGTTTCCAGCTTGGCGGGACAATTTGTCTTTTGCAAATTTTTCGCTCCGACAGAATTAGACTCGTTTTTCATTTTCACATTTTTGTAGACAACCTTCGGTGTTCCCTTGCGCTCAGACGGGGGCCGGACTGTATCCCCAGTCATCACCATGCCCATTAGAGGACTATTCTGTTACCATAGTCTATTTGAAAGCAATGCCATTGTAGAAGTCATGGTGAGTTTGCTGATAATGTGATTGATGATTTCGTGCTATGTTATGTCACAGCAGAGTATATTTTATTATGACGCGTATAGACACTATATCGTATCGTATATGGGCATTTGTAAAGCGCCTTTCGCGGTATAAGCCATTCAGAGGCGCTCCCAGTGCGCGAGACCCCGAGAGAAAAAGCAGGATTTAAGGTGAGAGAAAGAGGAATCAACGCTACCAGAGTGAATGGCGTAGCGGACAGGAGGAGAAAGTCGGTTTCAAAGAGAGGGACCTGTGCAGGCAACTGGATTGGGCCATAGTAGTGCTGACGCGTGCTTATACTTTATAGGCTCGTATCTGCACGCCTTTAAGATATCTAGAAGACTCTATGTAAGCGTCTGAAAATAGTAATCTAATTTTAGAAATTCTGTAGCGCCATTTCTTATAGTGGACTATAATAGGCAGCAGTTGATCGCACTCTAAAACACAATCAAAATCCGGTTAACTTCAAGGTTCAGTATCAGTCCAGTGACACAGAAAAGCAGCCTATAAGGAGGATACGGGGCCTAAGCATGCTGGGAAAAAAAAGCGGAAAAATACGAAGGACACAGTAGAGCGAACAGACTGTGGGAGTTCCTCTTTGCCCGTTGAGTCAGCAACGAAAAAGCTCTGTTGCCAAGTACACTGTGTGCATATGTAGGTCTACACTGTGGGTCGTCTATTCTCGGATCCTAAATGCAGTTTTTAGAAACACTTGAAAACTGTTCTTTTCCACCGATTTTGGACTGAGTAGATATGGCGTAGGCGCTATCTAAAATACAAGGACGAATGAATGAATACATGCACACGCAGTGGCGGCGATCTTGTTTGACAAGTGGGGGACACTTTAGAACTGGTCAAACGAAGAGCTTTGAACTGATCTGCTCAAAAAAGAGGTCACAAATAGGTCACCCGCGAAAAATTGTTGTTGACCTCTTTTGGTGTTTCTTCAAAATGTGGGTTGGGGGGGGAATGTATGGTGTGCCCCCACCCCCACTGTTAAAGGTGGGAGGTCTTGTCCCTTCGACCCCCGGGATCGCCGCCCATGTGCATGTTCATACATATGCACATAGATAAATACATGCTGCACATGAATGCATCAACATAAATGAATATATATATATTTACATGAATACATGACTGAATCAATGCATGCATGCATGCTCACATACATGCATACATACATGCATGCGTATACATACATGGATTCAACTTAGCCAACGAGGGAGCTCCTCGTCATTCTAAATATTGTTCATAATTAACAACAACTTCATCTAAATTACGAAATGGTGTTCGAAAAATTGGAAAAGTCACCAGTTGCTGACTTATGCGCACACGGGAATCCAGGACAGTCGAGTCCGACCCAGGGTTTACAGTTGATAGGCGATGTTCGGAGTTGAATTCCGTGTGGCAGTGGGTAATACCGTACTACGCCAACCGAATGAAGTAGGCTATATGCAGACCTACGAGAGGCGTTCAATAAGTTTTGAGCCTAACCTATTTAAACAAAAGTTACACGAATGAGCACACACTTATTTTTCAACATAGTCACAATTTGTAACGATCTCGGAGTTTTTCAGTGCCAGTAAAATAGAATAGTTCTGACTGCCCCATCAACCACTCTTCCGTCGCATACTTGAGCTCATCATCGGTCAATATCTCCGTCCACGGAAGCAGGTGGCAATACCTTGGTGCCAGGTCATGAGAGAGTATGATGGATGGCTCACTTCTTGAAATCCGCTTCCATCTACAGCAGCTTGTCCAACATGTGACCTAGGTATGGGCGCGGGCATCGACAATCCTCCATTAATTTTTCTGGTCAAGCATTCGGGGGACCCATCGACAAAATAATTATCTTTAGTCATCAACAAATGTTCGTGAAAAATCGTCTTTACTGAACCAGTGCTAATGCCCACGGTGTCAGCTATCTGCTGCACATTGGCTCGACGAGTTTACGAGAACAATATTTTCTACAGCACGACAGGTTTCTTCACAGACGGCTTCAGATGGGCGTCCAGACCGGAGTTCATCTTCAAGGCGGAAGATAGCCAGGCTCAAAACTTCTTGAACGCCCCACATATAATAATGACTCATAATATTTATCTGGCTAATTTGGACTACTTTGTGAAATATAGGCCCACATAATCTAAGATTCAGGTGCAAGTTGCTCACGCATTGTACAAACTGCGACTGAAATGGTAGCATATCACTTAATATCATAACTTAATAACATCAGACCCTCCTTCCGACAGGTAGGCTATTGGCAGGCAGGCTATTGGCAGGTTGGCAGATACGGTCTTCCGCAAACCTAGTAATGGCTTTCTGTGTTAATTGTATACTGATTTCGCGATTAAGTCCAGGGGCTTAAACGAAGTCACGACTTAACATATATATGCGTTGATTTGTGAAAATAGGCCGAAATATCCAAGCCCCTGGACTGAACAGAAGCCCAGGAAAATCAAGCCGTCAGAAGGGTATAGAGAGGTCGACTTACAGCGCCCGACTCTGTGCGGTGTAGTGCACGAGCCAGCGCGTTTGCAAGGTCCTACGAATCAGGCCTAGACTGCAAAGTATAGGCTCTGTGTATCGAAATAGATTTGATATCTCTTGTTCAGCCAAAACTACCCATCAATGATGGTCGCGGATTAAGTCACGTTGTCATCGTTGTCCGAGTCATCGTTGTCCGAGGCTAATCATGGATAATTTACGGGGTTGGGTATCGGGCCCTTAACTAGCAGCAATGTTCGATTTGTGAAAAAACTATACATGTATATATCGAGCATTACTATATATATATATATATGTATGTGTGTGTGTGTGTGGTGTGTGTGTGTGTTTGTGTGTGCGTGTTTGTGTGTGTTTGTATATATATATAGATATATATATACATATATATATATATTCGTTTATATATATATATATATATATTCGTTTATTGGAACAGTCTGACAAACAGCAGACTTACAGCAAGTAGGCCTAGTGGTAGGCCTAGGCTGTATTCTGTACCTTAATGCGGTCTGTCACTAGGATTTCAATAAACGATTTTAAGCCTAGGCCTATATATAGCCTAAGTGTTATTAATTCATAAACGACGACCTTGCGTCAGTTGAGTAAGTTCTTAGTTGGTATAATTGTTTTCTATGCGGTCAGAACGAAAATTAAACCCCAACAAGAAAAGCGTAGCCATAGGCCTATTATCTGTGCCTAGATCTGTTTCTTTTTTTCCGACTGGGCGCGTGTGTGTAGGCGTGCGGAAGGTTAGAAGATGTCTGCGGGAATGATTAAATTGCACAAGGTACGGTAAGATTTATAGCGGGTTAGATATCTGCCGACTAAGACAAAGGGAGTAACTTTGGTCTAAAGTCTAAACAGTGGGGGTACCAATTTTTTACATACACGAGGCAAGGCTTAGACTGCGATCTCTGGGAACTTGGGAAGGCACAATAATAAAATATTGATTGGCACTGTTCAAAAAGTGGGGTGCGGAAGGCCTACACCTTGTCCAAAAAGTGTTGGGGGGGGGGGTGGGTACCACTCGTACCCCCACAAATTACGCCTATGACTAAGACTAACAGTTGCTTGTCTAGAACGACTTTAACTAAGTATCAGTGGTTAGAGCGGTTTGGGTGAACTCCAAAGAATAGTGTTATTGGAACGCATGCGTTACCGGGTTCTGTTGCGTTGTGAGCAGTGGGAACGCAAGCAACGAATTTCGAGAGCAGTGGGAGCGCCGTTGCACGGCGTTCCCACCCATTTTAAACGCTGCTCAGTATACCAGTCTACCGATGAGCAATCTACTCGAACTCTAGTTTTTAACTCTATCAGCAGGGACCTCATTTGGGGAGAAGGAGAGCATTTGCTCCCCTTGATTTTTTGAAAGAAAAAAAGATGTTAAAAAGAAAAGGAGGAAGAAGAAAGGGGTAAAAAAAGGGAAAAAAAGACTCATTTGCAGCACTGGCCTACAGTTTTGCACATGTAGACTAAGTACAAACATGGGCAGCGATCCCGAGAGGTCGAGGGAGACAAGACCCCCACCTTTACCAGTGGAAGGACGCAGTGTACTGTTGTCTTCCACATGGCGAAAAAAATTCACCTCGTTTTTGACCCCCCACCCTCTGAAAAAAGCTGAAATGACGTCCCTTTCTATCAGTTAAGGTAATCCTAACATTAATTAATCTAAATTTAATTAATCTTCAATAATCAATTATTTCAATTACTCTTATAATTTTAATTCGAAATCCTGAACATGCAAGCCTACTTGGAACTAGACTATTCTCAAAGAAAAAATCTATCATGCATAAATCCAGTAAAAAGTTACGCTAAAGTCCTGTCAGCATTCGTCCTTTCACAAAATGTAAAAACTTTATAGCATGGTAAATATTCGGCGATGACCGTGTGAAGTGTGACAGTGTTGTCTTCGATTTTTGAAGCACAAATACACCGTATGCGATAGAACTGCGCACCGCGCTATAGCCACAGGCCTACATTTTACAAATGCCTGGCTAACGTTCTCACCTTCGCTCTTGGTCGCAAACACTCGATGGTGACAACCGCATCTCGGCAGAGCCCTATGATCTAATCATTTGACTTCCATGGCTCCGTTATCATAATGTCCAACACATCAGTCGACAGTCGTCGCAATGAAAAAGCATTTATAATCCATCGGAGAAATCAGGTCGGAATTCGACGGAGTTTCGAAATCCTGCGGTCTTTTACATTCATCATTTATTATCACTATGTATAGAGATTTCTAGTTCCAATCGGACTGCAGTAAAATGATGTTAACACTAGTCTGAATTCATCTGTGACACTTTTATTCGTTCGTCTTAACGAAACACTTCTCGTTCATTTGCGCTTCTTCTGGTGAACCTTTTGACTATGCTCAGCACCCCAGATTGAACAGTTCTTCCAAATGTTTTCTTAAGCGCATTGTAAGTCTTTCTTAACGCCTGCCTTGGCACTAATCCAGGCTCTATGTAGTCCAAGTTCAGCGTGGACACGAGCTCAAGGCCGTTACGATTGGCACAGACGTTAAGACGGGCAACGCTGAAGAGGGTCCTAACCCATATCCTTACACAACTCGGTGCGTTTTATCTGTGGCTGCCTGCGGGTCACGTTAGTTACGCGACCCATTAATCACTCTCAGAATCGACTGCGACCCGTCTTGAACTGCTCGAGGGCTGTGACGTGACCAGAGGAGATGCCAAATATAGCAGCAGCCATCGACGCCTCGCCGTGATTGGTCGACGACTAAAGGGTTCGTTGAAGAACCCGAACGATTGGCTGCGACTGGCTAGCGGTGCGTTTCACGTGGCAGACGAAATGGCATAAAAGTCGTCGAAATCGTTTTGTGGATTCGGTCTGAGATCTTCGCAGAAGCCTTCTTCTTCGCAGGAGACGACGAACCCCGGTGACATCCCGTCCAACTGAAGAACGCAACGGAAACGGAAATGAAAGTCTTGCTTAGTCTGGTTCCCTGGCTGACGGTAGTGCTGGCTGGCGTCACGACGTACGCAGCCATCATTGCGCGTCACGAACGAGTCACGACGGGGCTTGACGTCGCTTCCGCCACTGAGGGGCTGGAGGACCAGCTGCGACAAGATGATGACCGCAATCCTACCCACCACCGCCGCCACGAACACGGTCACCACGAACACCGTCACCACGAACACCTCCATCGCGGCCACTCCGGCTGCCCTGGTTGTCGCCAGTGGCAGAAGCTGGCAAAGAACTCGGAGGAGGACCTGATCGAGATGCGAATTGAAAAGATCAAGCAGGACCTTCTGAATCGACTGGGTCTGTCTGCTCCGCCGAATGTCAGCCTCAACCGCATCCCAGAGAACATTCCAGCTCCACTCCAGTACAACGAGGACTCCGAACATCGACGTCCAGCTTCCTTGAACGACGAAGATGGAGATGAACCGGTCGAACGACATTCGAAACAGATCATAGTCTTTGCAGAAGAAGGTATGCATGTCTGTATCTATGTATTCATGTATGTATGTATGTGTGTATCTATATATGTATGTATGTATTTATGTATGTATGTATGCATGTATGTATGTATGTGTGTATCTATATATGTATGTATGTATTTATGCATGTCTGCATTTATGTGTGTATGTATTTTTGTATTTTTTTATATATGTATATATGTATATGTGCATCTATGTATGTACGTATATATGTACGTATGTATGTATGTTTGTATGTATGTATGTATGCATGTATGCATGTCTGTATTTATGTATGTATGTATGTATGTATGTATGCATGTATGTATGTATGTATGTATGTATGTATGTATGTATGTATGTATGTATGTATGTATGCATGCATGTATGTATGTATGTATGTATGTATGTATGTATGTATGTATGTATGTATGTATGTATGTATGTATGTATGTATGTATGTATGTATGTATAGGTAAGTATGTGCTCATGAATAGTCATATACGTGATTATGTACCTAAGTATGCATGTACTAATGAATGTTTTTAAAAACCGTACAGAATGGAAGAATCTTGTCGCCCGATGTTCTGCAAAGAACGCAAGGAACTGAGAGAGAGAGAAATATGGCTAGGAAACTATATTAAAATCGAGCACTTCAGCTACTATGACATACAGACAGATAGACAGACAGATAGACAGACAGGCAGGAAACCAAACATATTATTATTATGCATTTATTAAGCGCCACTGTTATCATGACCAAGCATCAATCGATGGCGCAGAGCAATTGTGAGTGAAGCACTTGCTTAAGGTCCCTATACAGTTGCCGTGTCAGAGGAGTTTCGAACCCGTACTGTACGCGTTAAAAGGCAAGCGCTCTAACCAGTCTGCAACTGTGTCTCACAAATCGGTCACCGTGTTCCAGGGCAGACAGACAGACAGACAGACAGAGAGACAGACAGACAATACAGCACAGTATAAAAGAGCAGACTTGGACCATCTGTTCGAACAATACCAAGAATGCTACAGCGTATCTGCCTACAATGGACTGCGGTTTAGATGCAAGAGGCTCCCATGCATGTAACACGTGTTCGTAGCGTTCTGTGTAGCTATACTATACGGGTAAATCCCCAACACAGACACTCCTACACACACTCATACACAGATTATAGGTGATCCTATAAGCCTTATATATATATATATATATACATACATATATACATATATATATGGTATGCGGACGTTTGGTCAAAGGACGGTTGGTCAACGGACGGTTGATCACGGACGATTGGTCAATGGACGATTGGTCAAGCGGACTGTTCGTCAAGAGGACTGTTGATCAAGGGTCCTTTCGTCAAGAGGACAGTTGATCAAAAAGTCTTCATTGCTGCGCATGTAAAGATGCCTGGTTTTGTAATGGCTTAATTGGTCGGCCGGTTCGTCTGTCTAGGGATAATAATTAGTGGTCGTCCATTTAAAAGGGTTATCGTATATCTGTGCCAGTGCAGTTGTTTGTACTGATAACAGAACTGACATGTTTTAAAAGCGTCTAAAATTCACGTATATCGTATCACTCCATATTTGTTTTATTTGTGTATGGGCTACGCTTTGCGAAGTCTTCATTTGCTGTGCATGTAAAGATGCCTGGTTTTGAAGTGGCTTAATTGGTCTGTCTAGGGATAATTAGTGGTCTTCCATTTCTGTTATCAGTGGTTTGTATAGATAAGAGAACTGGCATATTTTAAAGGCGTCTCTAATATCAAAAATTAAAATTTTTGATCAACCGTCCTCTTGACGAAAGGACCCTTGATCAACAGTCCCCTTGACGAACAGTCCGCTTGACCAATCGTCCGTTGACCAATCGTCCGTGACCAATCGTCCGTTGACCAATCGTCCGTTGACCAAACGTCCTAGAACCATATATATATATATAGCACCTATCTGGGTCCTGTCTCATACATATATGCACACACATATATAGTATATATATATATGTGTGTGTGTGTGTGTGTGCGTGCGTGCGTGCGTGCGTGCGTGCGTGCGTGCGTGTGTGTGTGACTTGGACCCAGATAGGTACCAGCAGTCCTCTACAGTGATGGCCCTAGACCAGGCCTAATGACCTATAAACCTGACTAACGATGAACAGTCGTTATACGGTTTAACTTTTCATTTATTTATCACCGATCGCTTATTTTGTTGGCTATAATTGGTTAGTTAAGTGCAGTTAACTTCAACTTCATTAACCTACGCGTTAGTATATTTGTTAGTCAGTAATTTCGTGTCGCAAACGGTGGCTCATAATTATAGACATTCCTTGGCTTTCGCGGGCACTGACTTTATTAGTGCTATGCATGTTGTCTATTGTCTAATAGTAGCCTATCCGCTTCTCTCTCATCAAGGCCGACCATGTAAAATGGCACAACAGATTTCCTTCTATATTTTCCAAACTCGATTCATGCTTTCTCGACGCGGAACCTAACCTAGACCCCTACCTGCCTCGCCGAGGTTTATGCGGCTGGGCTCCTATGTTCGACAATGTAATGCAGCGGTTTTCAAACGGTGTGGTATACGCCTGGTGTCGCTTAGTGGTGCGTAAAAAATCAAATTTTCAAAACTTTCTATGAGTTTATACCCATCTTTCTATGATTAGCCAGCTATTGACTACTGAAGTCACTACTCAACGTCCACCAAGCGCTTCTTTTTCGGTAAATTTTGTATGAGTTTATGCTATTCTACGTCCACCATGCGCTTCTTTTATTATGAGTTAGGCCTATATAATAATTTTAAATTTGTCTACCTACGGTCCTACGCTTATTGCATGGGGACTTCACGCTCGCCTGTTCTGTCTGATCTGACCTTTGCAGGTGGTACGCCAATATTCGATTTCTTACCTGCAGCATGATACAAAAAAAATAAAGTTTGAAAATCGGTGATGTAATGTAATGAAAATATCGCAACGCCATACAAAGGTGCTACAGGAGTACAGGTCCTGCCACGTAGCCGTTTTGGGCGTTTAAGAAACTCTCAGTAGATATATTATACATGGATACAATTGCGGGTAATTAATCGATTTATGTGGATATTATGATGACTCTTGATGAACTTCACGATTCTCCCGTGTCTATCATGTAAGGTTGTCAGAGTTGATCAGAGGCATGTAACACACCTTGCCTCATTGACGTGACTGCGGCCTTCGACACTGTTGACCATGGCGTTCTGATAGAGGACCTTGAAAGGTCGTTCGGTATCTTGGTTGCGTTCAGCCTTATCTCAGTTCTCTGGCGCCTCGGGCATTGATTTTTGGTTCCACACTGTCTGACTGGTTCATGGTCTTATTTTGTCCTCCACGGAGTTCCATCTTATGCAACACGTTAACGGTTAGGGGTCAGCGGGTAGTTCATGATATATATATATATATATATATATATATATAAAACATAGCGAATATAGAGAACAAGATTATTCTTGCCAGTGGAATGCGGCCATTAAGTCCTAGTTCTTGGTTGGCTAGCATGGAATTGTTAGTCTGGTTCAAAGACTGGCCCCATTTCTACGCAAAAAAAAGCCAATTGCAATCTCAATTACTGACTTCGTTCCAAGGTCTTCCGTGCCGAAGGCCATCCCACAATGAAAACTAGAATAATGAGGCAGTTGTCTTGATATAGACTTTGATACAGAACAAAAAATCGAAACTCCGTAATGAGGTCACAGCTTTCCGAATCGAGGCCGAATCCGAAATCTATTAAATAAGTGAACTCAGACGGCTCTTCTCTACGCTAATAATAGACCCAGTGGTCTTTTTAAAATCGGCAGGTCTACGTGCATGCAAGTACTTTATGAGGACATGTTACTTGCACGAGTTCGGCTTGTGTTAGGACGCCTGTGGTTTGTCAATCGAAGCCAAGCGGGCGTTCAGACGGGGGTATTTGCGCCGTTAAAGCAAGTGTGTGCACGTGCACAAGAGCCGCTCGATTCTCAACTGAGGTGAATGGACCAGTTTCTAAGATTGCATAAGACTAGTCCAGGTCAAGAAACTGTGTCAGACTTCTAGATGCACTCGGAGATCTGTTTCAGAGTAAAGCATTCCCGGAATCGTGGTGAATAGAACTACAACGTCCTTATGTTTGCATCAGTCGCTGTTATTTGACATATCACCGGCACTGAAACCAGGCTACGTGACAGGTGTAAGAAATGGTGTAATCCAAAGAACTTTAAGGTTTTTCTCCGATTAGTTAAGATTCACAGCTGAAGGCTAATCCTGAAAGACAGTGCGATACGAAGTGGTGCATGATAAATCACTGTGTGCGCAAGTCGCAGTTTGAGAGACCGCGTCCAACAAATCTCCACTGGGTTCAGAGCGCAGCAGTACTTCAGTCCAGGCGACTCCGTGCACCGTGCAGGCATTGTAGTTTATCTTATAGTGCTCTAATTCAGTTTTCAAACTAATTGTTGTTTTGCTTGAATTATCAGAACGAATAAAAATCTCTTTAAAAATATAGCTTAGGGCCCCTACTATAGATCTGCATGCTGACAACAGACTCCTAACCTTAATTTTAAAGTTCAGCGTGATAGGGGCATGCTCATTTCAACTGTGAGGCTCATGTGCAAAAAATCGATGTGACTGTACATTCCGTGGAAGGTAGACCGTATACATAAATCGTTCGGGGGGCATCTGTATACAAATTCGATTGCCTGCGGTGACAAATTATTCCGAAAACGGTGGTCTTAAAAATCCGTTTGTGGGTCGTGGTATAGATTATTTTCTCGATCTTTTCGTGTAAACAGAACTGCAACTAGGTCAGTCCTGAAAGGTTTATATAGTTACGCCTACTAACTGTGGTCTGCATGGTGATGATGACATGCATCCCTTAATAATGATCGGCATTTCCCGGTATGTTCCGGGCTTCGCGTCTCTTCCCGTCACAGTGCTTCACGTAAAAAATCAAGTCACGTTGCAACGGTTAGAAAAGGCTGTCGCTTCTTGGATTAGTGTTTAATTGTTCCTCAGCCTAAGAGCTATAGTTGAAGGAGCCGTGTACTGCCGAATAAATGAATGAATGAATGAAACTTGATAGATCCGTTAGTATAAAACTACGTAATCTGTAGATTGGTTATCGGTAAGGTATATCTGAACAGGCTCTCGGGCGCTTCTTACCTTACAGTAGGGGAGAGTTGCCCCCAAATGGACGTTGCCTTAATTGGACCACAGCAGATTTACACCCTGGATACCCATTTAACCTCGTTTTCAACTGTTATATTCTTGCGCAGTTGAATATTGATCGTTTCCCTTAGGTGGTCCATTTATGGCAACTCTCCTCTACTTTATCTTGTCTTGCTGTACCTCGTCATTAATATCTTGCAATGTACAATTCCGTGATTTATAGGTCTATTACTCTCTGACGTGCAGGTGTGCGCTGAATAGATGGATCGAAATCCGATAGCGGCGATATGAGGATTTACTATAGGCCTAACTCGTAGGCATAGGCAAAATGTGAAAGAAATTACATAGGCCTAATGCATAGGCATTATGTCGGGAGTTAGGCCTACTCGAAGTTAGGCCTGCAAAGTATCACAAAGACCTAAGATAGTAATTCAATCCAGTGCAGTTTCAGATAATTTCATGTCGGAGTCTATAGACCCTCGTTTTTCTTTTGCCACTTGCAGCTGCGTTTCGTCACGAGCACCGACCACCTGTCCATCGGCGGCACAGCCTCCACTTTACGCTGCCCTCAACAGTACCAGTCGACACCGTCCTATCCGTTGAGCTCTGGCTCTACAAGAACAGCGACTCCGACCGACCCAACTGCACAAACAACACGCAGACCGTCTCCGTTCACTCCCTGGCCAGCGACTCCTCCTCCTCCTCCTCCTCCTCCTCCTCCTCCCATAGTCTCTCCAATGGGACGAGCCCTCATGCGCTCGCATCGCGAGAGGTACCGCCACACGCAGGTTGGTTCCGGATGGACTTTATGGATGCCGTGCAGTCGTGGATGGCCGACCCTCGCACCAACCGTGGCCTGCGAGTCGAGCATAGTGACTGCGTCAGTTTAATTACGGACCTCAGCCATCAACCCTTCCTGACGATCGGGATCCGGAGGGGGAGCGCACGACGGCGAAAGAGGAACGCACAACAGTGCCACGATGGAACGCAGAACTGCTGCCGGAAGCACTCGCTCTACATCAACTTCCGGGAACTCGGCTGGAACTTCATCGTTAGTCCGCAGGGTTACTATGCCAACTATTGCCACGGACCTTGTTCAGGTAAGCGTCTGTTATATGGAGGCATGAATATCATAGATTATGTGCAGAAAGTTATTTATTTATACAGGCTCTACGATTTAACATATATGACGTATACATGCGTAAGGTTTCTGGCGCTGCAAGCATTATAATTATATACAAACTGGGTAATAACATTAATAACGTAATGATGATGACGACGATATTGATGATGACGATTATGATGACAACGATAGCGATGAAAGCGACCATGAACAATAACACGACGCTGACATATTATTCTCGTATCGAATAATTTATTAATTAATTTACTCGGATATGATTGGACCTAAGTAGGACTAGTATAAGGAATCCTTGTTATTTGTCAGAACACAATTTGAACGTCACCTGAGTTATAATGTAATATTAATGTTAAGCTTATAATTCCCAGCACACTGGTCCACTACCCGACGGCCTGCATAATATAGACTTGTGAAGTTGTATGCATAATGTACAACAGGGCTAAAGTATCATGCATGCATGCATGTATGTATGCATGTATATATGTATGTTTGTATGTATGTATGTGTATGTAAGTATGTATGTATGCTTGTAGGTATGTAAGTATATATGTATGCATGTAGGTACATGTATGTGTGTGTAAGCATGTATGTATGTATGTATGCATGCATGTATGTATGTATGTATGTGTGTAAGTATGTATGTATGTATGTATGTGTGTAAGTATGCATGTATGTTAGGTATGTATGTGCGTATGTAAGTATGTATGTATGCTTGTATGTATATAAGTATGTATGTATGTATGTGTGTAAGTATGCATGTATGGCATTGTGAGCTTATATGTATGTATGTATGTATGCATATATGTATGTATAGAATGCAACATGTAACACAGCAGAATGCAACAAATATACAGCGGTAGAACGCTTTGCTTTCAGTTCCTGGGTTTGAGAATCTCATGAGCACACAACGACGGCACTCCTCTATTCTGCAGAAGTTCAGTCGCCTTCGCAACAACCCGGACGTGTTGCCCTGTTGTTCGCCGACGTCACTGTCTTCCCTGTCAATCATATACGTGGACGCAGAGAACAAGAACATCCAAGAAAACCTGGACAACATGAGGGTCGACTCGTGTGGATGCTCCTAGACATGCTGTCGCCTGTATACGTACAGTATAGTATAATACGCGTAGATTGTAGGCTATGCGTGCGTTGGGCCTGCTTCCAGCTGAGCACTCGCAATGAGTTAGTGAGCAGCGTGTGTATAGTACCGATGTCTTTCTCTTTTAGTAGTGAGTGAATGAGGTTGTCAGTAGCGTTGCAACCGTTGCATCAAAACAACAACAACAACAACATTGTCGATAACACTGACTCAACGAACAGCAGTAGCAACAACAATAAAACACATTAGTAGTAAGCAGCAGCTAACAGAACAGTATTAGTATTAAGTACAAGTAGTCATAGTAGACAAACAGCATTTGCATGTAGCGATCAACTCATGAATGTAGTATAGTTTCGAACGTAGTTGATATATATATATATATATATATATATATATATATATATATATATATATTGCAAGACATCGTTGACTTCAGAACTCAGCCTTGCACTGCTAGTTGAATCATTCAAATACGAATAGCACTGCCCGCTTTATACAAAATGCGTTGTTTTATGTTAGATCATTATTTAGCAAGCATATTGCAAGAAGCCACGGAGATTTAGTAACAATAAGGATATCCCGTGCCTCCCGTTTAGCAAGTACAGCCATGAAGCCTTAGAAGCGACAAGCCTCCCTTTAGAAAGCAAAGCCATGAAGCCTTTTAGAGCGACAAGCCTCCCGCTAGTAAGCAAAGCCATGAAACCTTTTGAGTGAGAAATCTTCCGTTAGTATGCAAAGCCGCGAAGCCTTTAGAGCGACAAGCCTTTTGTCACCAAGCAACGCCATGAAGCCTTTAGAGCGACAAATCTTCCGTTAGTAAACAAGCCATGAAGCCTTTACAGCGACCAGCCTTCCGTTCGTAAGCAAACCATAAAGCCTCTAGAGCGACCATCCTTCCGTTAGCAAACAAAGCCATGAAGCCTTAGGAACGACAAGCCTCCCTGTAGCAAGTAAAACCCCGGATATGTAAGGGTAACTTGTATGTGTCCTTGTATAGTCTAAGGCCAGACAGTTGTAACATCTTATACATGAACATCTGGTATAACTAATTTTAAAAAATGGTTTGCATGCCTCAGAATACAAACACTACCAAACAGTGCCACAGGGTTAACCAGGTTAAATCATATTGTAGTTTACCTCCATCAAAGTAACATTGTATTCGAGTTCACTTGCATGGTTCTGCTTGTTTTTATGCATATCAAGCCCGGTTTTTCTTAAGTCAATCCGTTTGCAACGCTTTCTTGCCTTAGTAGTACCTACTTCATAGTACTTGCCATATAGTTGGCGTAAAATACGAGCACAAACAGAGACTTTCATCATATGCTGTTAGTATGTTGTGGTTGTCGTGTATACATGTGTAAATTATGTAGCAATAGTTGCGACTGCCATAGTCCGGCTTGGTTTGCTGTTCAGATTTGTTGCACGGTTACCATGTTTCGCCGTGTATACGCAATAAGCACTGATTTTGCTGTAGTGAAATTGATTTGGGCAAGATGTCTGCCGTTATTATTTCTGTGAACTGTATTAACTAATGCAAATTCACATCCGATGGTTCTCTTTATAATGCAGCTGAGATTCCTTTACCCAGTCGATATCTGAGTGGGGTATACCTCTGCTAAATTAGGAATGACTCTGGTCGCAATTACGGACCCTGTCAGCCTTATTCACGATCATCTTATTATACTCAGTCTGTATACGGGCCTACTGCATCCGTGCGCCATATAAAACCTCCATTCTTTCATTACTCTGCCGCAAACTGCTCCTTGTTTGCTGCTACTCAACAAACATTACGAATTCAATTTTTTATAGGCTAGGATCTGAAAAGCCTAGTTTTACTTCAGTCGTTGAATATTTGTATGAGATGTTACAACTAAAAATCCTATAGAAGCTTTGAATCTTTCGAACTTTTGTCATAGATTTTAGTGTTTAGGCTTCAATCATACTGCCTATTTTGCTTATAGTCATTCACTGCAGAACTGTAGATATACCTGTTCAACGTTCATAGTACGCTAGGCGTCATTCAACATCTGTGCATGAGGCATTAATTGTTAATTAATTAAATAATAACGTTCTTTCTTGTGATTGGTTTAACCGTGTAAATTTTTTTGCAGTACGTCTTCTTCATATAAACGCTGATTTTTCAAGAATCTTCTCTGTTTTTAGATTTATTGTACGTAGGCTACTGCTGAAAGAAAGATGTTATGCTGTAGTTGCTACAGTTTCTCATGCAATGCAATAAAATTGTATTTGATATTGGTTTCGATTTAAAATTCAGAAGTGTACACACGATAGAACATCGACCTCTGAGAGCAGTGTATTCATGGGCAACATATGGGACTCACACAGTTATTTTATTGTATTGTATATGGGCATTTATAAAGCGCCGCTCGAGGTATAGACCATTCAGAGGCGCTCCCAGTGCGCGAGACCCAGAGAGAAAAAGCAGGAGTTAAGGTGAGAAAAGGAAGAAGCAACGCTACCATGAGAATGGTGGTACGGACAGGAGGAGAAAGTCGGTTCCAAAGCGAGGGACCTATGCAGACAAAGGACCTGGATTGAGCCCATAGTAGTCCAGACACTCGAGGAACTAAGAGGTCAAGACGATCAGAAGATCGGAGTGGACGCAGCGAAGCAGCAGAATGAGGCCGTAGAATTGGACCAATTATAAATACGTGGCCTACGTTGGCTCCACGTAGGTGGGGCTGACAGAGGACAACCCTAAGCAGTTGTATGTGAAGGACTCGCTCAAGGTCCCTACACAGTAACCGCCTCGAGGAAGCTCATACCTATACACTCCCCGTTATAGAAGCGAATCGGCTACCGTTTGATTGTTGCCAGGACCTATTTCCTTCTGCGGATGTTTCCCCGCCGCTTTCTGTTTTCGCATTGGACTGCACAGGATGGCGTGAGAGAAAGGCAGAGGCTTGCAGAAAAACTGTTAAACACGGAGCCGTTTCACCCACTACTCCACTAGGCACAGTAGGCACTGTGCCTAGGGCCTACGAAACTTTCAGGGGCCTACGAAAGTCTGAAATTCTGAAAATGAGATATTGAATGATTGATCGGGAAAAGAGAGAAAGAAAAATTGCAATAACAGCAAATTCAAATTTAATAACTTTTGTACTGAAACAGTTAAAGTTAAGCTAATGTGGATGCTTTCAGCTTTAATGTAGAGTTGGCAGCTGAGCTGGGGTCTACGAATGCAAAAGTGCCTATAGGGCTTACCAGGGGCGTAACTTTGGTCTAAAAAGTGGGGGGTACCAATTTCTTACATACACGAAGCAAGGCTGAGACTGCGATCTCTGGGAAGGCACAATAATAAAATATTGATTGGAACTATTCAAAAAGTGAGGGGTACGGTACCCCCAGTCCAAAAAGTGGGGTATGGGTACCCTTCGTACCCCCCACAACTTACGCCTAAGGGGCCTACGACGACCTTAAAACGGCCCTGGTTGGACACACAGACAGACACAGCAGGACAACCAGAAGCACACTCATATACCTACTTAGGGAATGGAACCTAGTAAGTACCAAGTACAGATAAATTGCAATGTTAGTCAGTATTTCTGACCGACCAAGACTACTGCAACTAATCGACATACAGATACAACTAAGCATACACAAATGGGTAGACGATGAGACCATGCTCTGGCAGCGCTACACCAGGGCGAGCCCTGGTAAAAAAGCCTTTACTCTGATCGTTGCCCTGCCAGAGGTTTTGCTCTATACCCAGAATTTGTTCGGACATAAATCTCCCTCTGCATTGGTAGGCCTAAATTGCATGACTGCATGCCCTGTCTATGCCCTGGTTTAAAAAATGTCGACCTGGCGCCGACCCTGGATGAGACACATCCAGATAGGTTACGTAAACTGTTAACTCCATTTTAGTCTCGATGCACCGACGTTCTTGGAACTAGAACTATAGTTTATGTCACGATTAAATGCAAACTAAAGCAGTTGCGACAAACTAGAACGTTCCATAAACCACCGTCAGATGGCCTTTCCCATTGTTCTACCAGAAGCGCCATCTGCTAACGGACGACGGACTCATAAAATCTGATTTTTTGCTTATTTATTGCAAGTTGCAGATGCGATCTCTCGAAAAGATTTTAAAAATAGGTTTACTCCGATTAGGATGCCGCATGTCGAGTCGAACGAAAGTTTCAACTCGTGAGCATAGCAAAAAATCATTGTTAGTCTGTTGATGCTGTGACAGTTTCAGTGTTTGCGCCATTAAAAATTGTCTAAAACTTCGAGCTGCTTTATCTGTCTGTCTGTCTACAGTTTAAAAAGAGGTCAACTCATCGGATATATAAGCCTTGCTTTAGGCGTTGAACAGCACACATACACACAGACACAGACACACACACACACAGACACACACACACACACACACACACACACACAGACACACACACAGACACACACACACAGTGTGTATATATACTTACTGCGGCAGTGCTTTTTTCAACCGGAACGTACCGGAACGGCGTTCCGGCACCTGTTTTCAGCTACTAAAAAATTATTCATTTACTTTAATAATAAAAACAATAATTGAGTTATTTAATTTAATTTAAGTGTTTTGAACGGTTTTCAGTGTTTGTTGAGACCCCTCCCAACCTCCAATCCCGTTTTTCTCGGGATTTTAGCCCGCCCATAATTATTCCGTTCCGGAACCTTTTTTTCCAGAAAGAAAGCACTCTACTGCGGTGACAAAACAGATGACAATGAATAAAATTATTAGCCTAATTCAAACGTGAGGTCAGATGTATGGAAATAATAATAGGGGCCTACTGGCATATAAAAGATTAAGTTCTTGCGTGCTTCGGAGCGTCTTATGAGACGTGTTCATTTGTCGGCTTGCGCTTTTAACAAGTGAAGAATCTTTGACATAACATGACTCAGTCTTTCGGGACGAGAATGGGACTACATAATTTATGGCACATTGCGTAAGCTACTATTAAACGCAACTCGGCTGTAACCCCCATTCTCGATATACATGTCAGTCTGATCTGATTCCTCAGTTAGTTAAGAGGAGCAGGGGATCTAGGCCGTATACGGGGGGTCTACCCGAATCGCCGAATCCCGAATCGCCGAAAGCCCTTAAACTGCAAAATCCGCCGAATCGCCGAAAGCAGTTTTCTACCAAGCGTCCGATTCGCCGAAAACCACTGCCGACTCGAATCGCCGAATCCCGAATCACCGAAAGCCAAATCCGCCGATTCGCCGAAAGCAGTTTTCTACCAAGCGTCCGATTCGCCGAAAACCACTGCCGACTCGAATCGCCGAATCCCGAATCACCGAAAGCCAAATCCGCCGATTCGCCGAAAGCAGTTTTCTACCAAGCGTCCGATTCGCCGAAAACCACTGCCGACTCGAATCGCCGAATCCCGAATCGCCGAATCCCGAATCGCCGAATCCCGAATCGCCGAATCCTGAATCGCCGAAAGTGATGAGAGTTCGATAGCCTATCCCGAAAGCTAGTGCACAGAATCTGGCCGGCAGAAAGTAAAGATGTTGCGTCCATGCCTACACTGACCCGTATATAACAGTAATAATAATAATAATAATAATAATAATAATAATAATAATAATAATAATAATAATAATAATAACAACAACAACAACAACAACAATAATAATAATAATGATAATAATAATAATAATAATCTTTATTAATTCAAACTGACAAGTACGCAGTAAGATATTACATCATATATATACTACATATATATGTATAGGTCAGTATATACTATATATATATTATATATATAGTATATACTGAACTATACATGTATAGGTCAGTATATACTATAGTATATACTGATATATATATATATATATATATATATATATATATATATATATATATATATATATATATATGTAGTATACGTCACTCACCAACAAAGAATTAGAATTTACTTTAATAAGATTTACTGTGATTGTACGCAACGCAACCGCAGCCATTGACACGGTTCCCATGACGCCTATTAAGAGATCAGTGTGTATCTATAACCTAGGTCATTGTATGTATATGTACAGCCAGTGTATATCTAGATACACACTGGCTGTACATATACATACAATGACCTAGGTTATAGATACACACAGGCCCGCCGAGAGGGGGAGCAGGGGGAGACAAATGCCCAGAGGCCCGGCGACTTTTTAGGGGCCCGGGCCGGGCCCGCAATCAACTTATGAAAAACATTATATTCAGTTATTCTGACGCTTAACTACAATCAGTTTAAACTTCAAGCATCTGAATAAAATCATAGGTGTATATAATATTATATAAATATAATATTTTACGGTCGTACACGCGCGTTTATTATATCAATTTGAGTTTTGTTTTATTTTTTCGTACGACCGTACGATATTATAGGCCTACTTATATAAAGCCTAAAGATAGTTTAGAGGCCCATAACTGCTCTGCCTAGGGGCCCGTGACTGTTCTCCCTAGGGGCCCACGACTGCTCTGCCTAGGGGCCCGTGATTGCTCTGCGTAGGGGCCCGGAATTTCTGTCGGTGGCCCTGGATACACACTGATCTCTTAATAGACGTCATGGGAACCGTGTCAATGGCTGCAGTTGCGTTGCGTACAATCACAGTAAATCTTATTAAAGTAAATTCTAATTCTTTGTTGGTGAGTGACGTAAAGTTGGTTGTCTTCTTTACAGAAAGACTTTTGCGTCTTATGATAATTTTGTTTGCAAAATATTTTTGCAAGAAGTAAACGTTGTCTTTATAATTACTATGATTACTTGCTTATTAGTATGATTACTTACTGACTTAGGCCCAGGGTGAAAATTGTCGGGGAGTTGGGGGGTTCAACCCCCTAGTCTTTCTTAGGACCCCCATAGTAAAGCCTTCATTGCACACTCCAACTCCACAGGAATCAAGGTCTAACCCCCAGTTATTTTTCTACAATTCTCATACTGCTTAGGCCCTACTTACATGTATGTAGGCCTAAACCAGAGTGTGTTATGTCAACTGGTCAAATAAAGAATATACTTACTTACTTACTTACTACTTAATACACAATCTCAGGGCATTCCTTAATAAGGGAGAATTCAAAGCGAAATTTAAGTGCATTCTTGCTCACTATTAACCAATAAGCCCTGCGTGGGCTGCGGAAGTGGTAGTCGTACGTATAATTAGGCCTATGTCAATCAATCAATCAATCAATTAGACATTTATATACTTATATATAAAATATATATAAGTTTATATATAAAATTATCTGTAGTAATTGGTAGACGATATTTCCAAGTTAATGTCATAACGACCTTCGGCTGGGGTCTGGGTCATAGGGATCTGTCCGATACGGTCGGTCGACCGCGGCCTCGGTGTGATCATTAAGAAGCTACGGATAACACGCAGCCTTAATGATCTCCAACAGAGACAACGACTGTAATAATTAACACATCCTCACAGACTGATGCCAACCCCATCATCAACCCAGCAGACCAGGCAACCACTCAGACACCGTGAGTGGGTTAGTGGGTTACTCGTGGTTTGTAGTGTCTTATCGAAGTAAGCTAATGTATGTATGTCACAGTGTTCTGGTTGTTGTAGAAGATTGATTTTATAAAGTGCAGCTGGGGTAGTCATCCAATAACGACTGCCGGCTGGGGTGTGGGTCATGATAGGGGTCTATCTGATTATTTCAATATTTATGTGTAGGCCTATGGTCACCGTCACACTTTATTCATAAATTTATCTTTACTCACTACATGTCAACAGCAAAGGAGTGATAAGTGATCTAGTATTTTATTATATCTTTGGTTTGAAATGTTCACGTGAACTAATTGTTGTAATAGCGAACGAAGAAAATGGAGACTGCAGGATGAAGAGATCCGTGCTCTCCCTATTTATTCCATGAAGGACTATATTGCATCGCATTGGGAGAATGGAAGCATAGCCTACATTTTGTAAATTTCTGTAAAAAAACTGTTATTACACATTTTTATTCTAATGACCCTACCAGAGCATTTCGTTCTGTGGAATATGTGATTGCTAAAATTCACTCTATCCATATTGCTTCGTTCTACTACAAACTTGAAAGTATCTTTCAATAATTATCATATGGAAAATATTAATTGCGTAACCAGTAATGCAGATGTTCACACCAGTAAAATGATTGTATGAATAAAATTATCTGTAGTAATTGGTAGACGATATTTCCAAGTTAATGTCATGCAAATCTCAGCTTTACAAATCTCAGCTCCCCGTTACTACATGACTTTCTCCTTACAACACCATAGTGCAGCGCCACAAGAAATAATTATTAGAAATTACAATAAATCATAAATGTGATTTGAAGCATGTTTTATTATCAAAATGGAAAGGGTGTGGATAAAAATCGGCTGAACTCGCGTGACGTCATTTGGGTACAGCCTCTTAAGCTACTCGTGTCGGAATCGTATTCTGTTTCTATAAGCTATTTTTATCTCAACCAATCACAGAAAAGAACATATCATTATATTCGCTAGTGTAGACCAAAGATGTTAATAGGTGGTGTAGACCCGCTGTAACAAGTAAATGGCGTCTATGGAGCGCAGCGCCCCTAGCGGCAAATATGTACAACGTCGTGTTTACATAACAATCCATGACAATCAGTGATGGGCAATAGTGAACTAATAAGTTCCTAACTTTTAGTTTAACTAAAATGTCTTAGTTAAGGATGAAGTTTAACTAAAAAATAGTTTAGTTAACACCATAGTTTAACTAGTTTTGTAGTTGCTAAGTAAAAAGTTTACCTAAGAAATCAGCAATATGCAACTATTTTACTTGCTTATTGGACAGAATACATTTTGTAGTAAGGCACAGTGTTAGTAATGACAGTCAGTGATGGGCAATAGTTAACTAAAAAGTTGCTAACGTTTAGTTTAACTAAAAAATTTTAGTTAAGGAAGAAGTTTAACTTTAAAAAAAATAGTTTAGTTAAAACCATAGTTTAACTAAAAAAATTTAGTTGCTAACTAAAAGGTTTAACTAAAAAATCAGCAATATGCAACTATTTTTCCACAGTGAACATTGAACACTGTCAGCAAAAACATTTTAACACTGCATGGTTTTAGCATTAACGGCCAGTGTTTTCAAATTCATACACTACTTACAGTACACATGTAACTGTATGCCAGAACACTACATATTGCATAGTTTGAAGGTGAAATTGTCATTGACGCTTTGCATTATTACAGTTCACTTAACGTCTTTTATTGTGAAAATGTTTCTCATAAAAAGTTGGAAAAGTTTAACTACTTTTTTTAGTTTAGTTAACTAATTTCCAAAATCAGTTGCCAACTTTAGTTAAACTATTTTTTTTAGTTGGAAAATAGTTTTAGTTTAACTAAAAAAATAGTTTAGTGCCCATCACTGATGACAGTACGCCTGTAACTGTATGCCTTGAACAGTACACATTGCATAGTTTGAAGGTGAAATTGTCACTGATGCTCTGCATTATTGCAGCTCACTTAACCTCTGTTATTGCCCATCACTGATAACAATGTCTGTTAGAACCACTGCAAATTAACCTCGAATGCTTACTAACCCAATTTGCCTAGCTTCTTCTTCTTCATGAGGTACTTTGTGAAATGCCTTGGCAAAATCTAGGTAAATTATATCTACAGGTTTTCGGAACTCCTAGCAGCCTTCGGTAAATCCATGTTGACTGCCATTTATAATATCGTGCCCATTGAAATGTTTAACTGTACTATCCTTCATTATTCTTTCCAGGACCTTGCACATCACACTAGTAAAACTGACTGGTCTGTGGTTCTCTGGTTCACTTCTAATTCCCTTTTTCAACAATAGCACTGTGTGTGTGTGTGTGTGTGTGTGTGTGTGTGTGTGTGTGTGTGTGTGCACCAGTAGTTAAAAGAAAGCATGAACTCATTTGTCTGCCTAGCCACTTGAATGTAGTGAAAACTAGTAGTTAGTCACTGAAAGTTACACATTTCTCATTATAAGTTGCTACTGTAGTGTTTCACAACAGTAATATTAGCATTATGTGTACTACAGGCATTACTTTGAAACGATATTGGGTGGCTGTGAATAGAGATGCGATGGCTGGATTGAAGCTTCTCTTCAATCCAGTTTTCATCATGTCCGATTTTGAAGCGGGTCTAATTGAAACAGTTCGCTACTATCTACCTGCCACACATCATTTAGGTTGTCATTTCCATTTCGCACAAGCAGTCTGGCGTAAGGTCCAAGAGGCCGGTTTAGTAGTGCAGTACAAAGACAATCAGGCCATCTGCACTTTTGTGCAGAAATGCATAGGGTTAGCCTATATACCGTCAAGTGAGGTGGTAGGCCACTTTTATCAGTTGGTTAGGGACTTGGATGTTAACTCAAAGTCAGTGTTGTGTCCTTTTATCGAGTACTTTAGGTCTACATGGGTGGAGGGCAATTCCGCATTTCCACTTTCAATGTGGAATAAATATGGAATGGGCCACCATCACAGGACCAACAATTACATGGAGAGTTGGCACGGTCATATGAAAAAACATTTGCCAACTCATCCAAACATCTTTGTTTTTTTGAATGCGTTAAAAAAAGCGCAGGCAAAAACAGAGATGGACATTTCAAAGGTAGAAGTAGGTGTGGAACCCCCTGTTCGCAAGCCTAAACTAGTGAAATTCGAAGCCAAAATCGAAGAGTCCTACAAAAAACACGTAGATGGCCAAATAACTACCGACCGCTTGTTGAGTATCGTTCGGTATCACACTAATGTATGTAAGAAATAACTCAAAGTGGAAATGACAACCTAGATGATGTGTGCCAGGTATATAGTAGGCACTATGGATGAAATGTGTCGCTTACTTTAGCAAACCTATGTTTCTGCCCATTCACCTTTGATGACAACATCTTGTAATGTTTTGGGCATAATAGCAATCCCTGAAGCCTCGCTCGAGTTAAAATCGATCGAACCAACTCGTCTGCTGGATATAAGTAATCCATGTATGTTATTTTATTCTATGTATAAGTGATTTGGTCCGCAAAGGTTCACCAGTCACTCTGGTACAGAGTAAAGCAGGGAGGCGACCTGACCGACGACTCTGATGAGCGTAGACTCGGATCCGACCTGGGCTGGTGAACCAAAGTCCTCCGTGCCCACCTTCTCGTGGTGCGGACCGTTAGTACCCTTCCTAGGAAGTACTCTTCCTAGGAGGGGGAACGAACGGGCACGGCAGGCAAAACCAGGGGAAGGCAATGGCAAACCACCCCTGTTAATCATGCCAAGAAAATCGTCGGCCACACACCACACCACGCCGATGGTCGCGGATGGAGGGACTCCCAGGCCGGAGCGCTGAGGTGGGACTCCCAGGCCAAAGCGCGACTCAAGGGCTACTGGGAGAAGTAGCAAGACGGCAACGGAGACTGTGTGGCATGACGATCGCTAGGGCTCCTAGAGCCGACGGCACAAAGACATAAGTGATTTGTGTGCTTTGTTTAAATGGGACAAATATATAGCAAACATTTACATAGTTCATTAGTAGTAATGGTCTAGTTATAAGATTTCAAGCCTCAGAGCTCCTAATTCTAGATAATCTACCGCTCTACGACCTTCCAGCGTCCTCACGTCTAGAACCTCTCTCTCTCTCTCTCTCTCTCTCTCTCTCTCTCTCTCTCTCTCTCTCTCTCTCTCTCTCTCTCTCTCTCTCTCTCTCACTAGGCTTTAAGGCAGATATTAATGTCAATATGCATAATTTTTATCAACTGGAATGTGCATTTGCTTATGATAACGTGGATGTAACTTTGTTCAGAATTCTTAAAGATGCCTATATTACCTTACGTATAGCACCATACTAAGATTACTATGCTGTATATACATTGTACAGAAGAGTTGTTTTATGCAGGTCTTTTAACACATGTTCTACATAGGCCTACGACTTCATTGTATGACTTTGGGGCTTTACAGTATAGGCTGCATGAAACCAGTTGGCACTACATTAAGAATACTCCATTGTGTATACATTTGGCGCAAATGTTGGATTATGCAGTTTTTGTAGCATATGTTTTTATATAGACCTATATTTTTTACTGTGGCCCTTAGGACCTTAGGATCTAAACATAAGTGTCGGATCATACGGACCGCTATAGGCATTTCATTTATATGGGATTACCTATTCCTTCTGACTTTGTTTACTATCTACCTTCGTGGTGAATAAACGTACATATTAACACAATGTCATCTTTTATATGGTCATCCTAAGTCTAGGTTTTATATAAAAGATATCGTTGGCAATATAGAAATGCGAGAAAACCATATATTCGTTATGATGCAGCGTCGTAGTAATTTTTGTAATTGAAATTGTAATTGAACATTTATGTAGCACCACTCAAATCAGCGGCGCTCTCGACCCACATCACTGCCAAAACTGGCAAAAAGAAATGTTTTCAAGCGTCTACGGAACTGAAGTAGTCTACTGACTCTATTGCAATCCCGTCTCCCTGAAAGTAATAAATATTTTCGCAAATAAAATTGTTGTTTAAGTCGACCTATATTTTATAAATCGGCCAATCACTGCGCAGCACCACCGTTTTGTTGCGGCCAATGACAGCAAGGCAAAAGATATATATGAGGTCGTTGCTTATTTCCACGGATATTATATTGATCAAGTAAGTAAGTATATTCTTTATTACACCATTAGCAAACGCACAATGGGACAGACGCTAGAAGCATTGATTGTAAAACGTTGAAGTAATAATAAATCGAAATAAAAATGATAAAATAAGTAATTAAAAAAAGCAAGTGTTTTCTTATCAATTATGCAGTAATCTAGCAATGTAACCCTTCCCTGTCAAAGGATCACATCGTGGTATCTCATTGCGCATATCGCACGTGTTAAACTGCGCCAGATAATTTATAAGGGTCCACGTCCAGTCCCGGACGCGTCGCCTTACGAGCAGAGCCTTCTATTATAGAGAGTTCGGCTTACTGCCATTGAGCCCATGGTAAACGGATTCCTGCTTTCTCATTGGTCGGCTGACATGGACGCCATTTTTGTTCCATTGGTGGGATTGAGTTCCTAGCAACCATGTGTGTTTGCCCAATTCACGTACCAGACTTTTCACTTTTGTTTTTATCTGTGCTATCGCCAATATTATAATATGGAGTGTATTGTAGACTAAACAATAATCAAGCCTATCCCGAATAAAGGAAATTTAAGCTGACGCGTATGTAGGCGGACGTAAACTTATTACAGTGGACGATACTTCCAAACTTTCTCATCATAAACGAAACCGCCATAACAGCTGCTCTGCCTCCTCTCGTTGGTCTCTCGGGCAACAGGACTCTGACTTCACTGAACACAGAGGGGCCGCAGCGCAAGGCCGTAGCTAGGGGGGTGTTTTTGGTGTTTAAACACCCCCGAAATTAAATAATGTAAAAATGAAATAACGCATTTACTAACTACAAACCCTTTGGTCGGTTGACTCGGTTGCATGTCCGCTTGCTTAAGGACGAGAAAACCAGGGACGTATCTAGCGTTGGGCTTGGGGGGCTTAAACCCCCCAAACGAAGTTGAAGCCCCCCAAACAAGTCAAGCCGTTGTATGCTTACGGCTAAAATTCGTATGAACACTGTATAAATGTTGCCATGTTCAAGGCTTAAGCCCCCCAAACGAAAAAGGCTAGTTACGTGCCTGGAGAAAACACCCCCCGAAACTGAAAACACCCCCCAACAAAATTCTGGCTACGAGCCTGCCGCAGCGTGACGTCCACTTACCAGATCAAATCCACACAAGGAATAGGCATCGCATCGTTATTTTTGGTAACGACAATACGGTATATTAAACACTATAATTATGTTATCTAAATTGAATGTTTTCTGAGTCACTCTGAGTCATTTTCAATGTATGATTACGAGCGGCGGACAGAGGACGGGTAGGATGGGAGGGGTGTGCGTCTGAATTTTTTTGGGGTGCGTCAAATTTTTTTAAGCCTGCGGGCGCCCCTGACTGGACATCGACCTCTGGACAGCCCCTATGATAAGCTTTAGAAATTTGAAGATTATGATTATGATCTTTGATCTCAAACGTCCCATGGTTTGCTAATTAAGCCTACCATGAATTCCTCTGCGTTTAGACTAGTAGTTTCGTTCAGTAGAACAGTGAGATTATTTTTAAGTTTTTCAGTAGCCCATTCTAAGATTAAACCAGAGCTTCCTACAACTTTTCCAGAGTAAGACACCCATTCAGTAACGGCACTTTCATTTAGTTTCTTCCAGTTAATACTTTATTTTAAGGTCAAGCACTGTTCTTACGCTACATAATGCTTGGTTATGAGAGTGGGAATAAGTAAATATTAAATAAGAAGTATAACAGCTACTGATTAATCGCTTTCAGGCAGATCTGGGCATGTCAAAGGCAGCAATACAACTAAGCTTAAACTATTTAGGTTGCCATTCTGCCATCCATTCACAGCACCCACACAGCAACTTCATGGCACCCTGGTTGGGAAAAAATACATTACAGTAATAAAGGAATCAATAGCTTTAATTTCGATTACATGTATTTCTGTTTACTTTCAGAAGCAATTTGAAAAATTATAAATAACTGAAGATAATAGTCACAAACACTTGACCACTCTGACAACACATCATCAAATACTGATGCTATAATGCAAATGCACGTACCTACCACTAGAACATGAAGATTTGTTTAAAATTATGACTAAACCATATATTTTCACTGATCATGTCTTAAGGCACATGAACTCATTTACAATTGCTGTTGAGAAATATTAGCAATGCGAACTGCGAAAATCTCAAAACCATCAGTTACCGACTACTGATAACCTATAAGAGTACAAGTAAAAGATTCCATGCAAATATTATCAATGCAAAAATCTCAAAACCATCAGTTACCGACGAACTGATAAAGTATAAGAGTACATGTACAAGATTCCATTAGTCTGAGTTTATTCATTTGCTGTATGTTTGTATTCTAAAGAAGTAAGATTACATTTCAGCAAATTACACACATGCATAAAATGTTTACATGCATAAAATGTTTTATCTGTTGATCTATTTGAATTTGAGTACAGCCATTCTCATTGCCATACTTTTACTACCAAGTTCACCATTACCCGCTCTCTTTGCATTATCTTTCAGCAATGCTCGCTGATCCTTAGCCCAGATACGCAAGCGCAGTGTGACAAATCGTTCAAGTATCACATGCTTCACATTATGACACAACGGCAGGTGAACATCCAAACAAGCTTGCTGAATTTCAGCTGACAACAATTTACGCACATTTTTCTTGTGATGCAGTAGGTTAAAGTTCACTGCACGGAAAATCTTCTCGGCCTTCTGCATCATTTCGAATACCTGAGGGGTACATGAAACTAAACACCCATCTTTGTAGGCCTTCAACTTTAAAAGCAAAGCATGATTTGCAACAAAACTATTGTCTTCAGACTTAATAGCAGGAATGCATGCTTGACATGTTCTGTTTGACTTCAGAACACGCGAGACTATGTAACCTGCTAAATAGTAAAGTGAGGCAAGGTCTGCATCTGACAGTGAGCTGCTGACATCTGTAAAGCATAACACTTCCGGTAAGTCATCATCAGACTGTGAATTGACAGTTTTGCTGACTGATAGAAAATCAGCAAGGTAGGCACTGTCGTTGATGTCATAGCTGGAGGTTGATTTCATACGGAGAAACTGTGAAGCGGACAGAAGTCGTAGTTTGTTTTTAAATTCTAGTGGAGATGGAACTGCATTGTTTGTACGAACACAAGAGAACAAGTTCTCAATGCAGTCAGATGTCAGGCGAGACGTAAGGATGAATTGGTAACCAGATGCAAGAAGATGCTCAGTAACGTTGATTATAGACTGTGTTGTTAGGATGATACCAGTCTGGACTGGCTTCCATGCTCCTTTATTTCCAATGGACAAAGTCTCAAATAAACGGATAGTGCTTCGCAGAAAGTCCACTGCGTTTCTGTACTGAACTGGATCTATCAGGCTAAGAGCTGTTACTCTGCGTCGAGACGACACCAAGTCAAACCACTTGTTCATTGTTTTTAGGAACCAGGCCGTTGTCAGGAGATCAGTGCTGTGGCTATGCGCTCGTACTAGGTACTCTAGCCCCGCAGCGTTTGAATGACTGAAGAAGCTCATTGCATTTGACACTTTGATTTTCTCAGTGACTAGGAGTGAGAGTCTTCGTTGTAAGTCCAGGCGATATCTTCAGCTGCATGCTGCCTTGGAATGTCAGCAGTGCACGTAAGTGGTTGGCTGTCACTGTATTAGAACACAGATTTTGTTCTTTAATGACCCAGTCGGGTAAAGTGATATCTTGTCCATTAACTAATGCAGCCTTCAGATTTTTTATCAGATGTGGAGAATCAGCCAAGAAGTACAGTTCATACTGAGAAGAACATGGATGAGGGATTCGATTAATAGTCTTCATCATCCTTCCACAGCAAATACCGAAAGTACTCCACATTGCTCGGTTACATGCTCCCATGTCACAAGTAACTGTCAGAACTCTCAAACCAATTTCCCAAGCTTTTGTAATAATGTTAACTACAATGGGCTTCAGAGCTGATCCATACACAGAGTTCCCAGTGAAATAGTAGGCCACTGTCTGTTTCCATCGAGTGCTGATACCAGAGAGCATAAACACCATTGCATGTGTCGCTCTGCCACTGTGACCAGGTAAAGTGACTTCTCCAATCAGTCTGCCAGTTCGTGTGTCATATTCAGTAGAAGGAGTTATACTCATTTCATCGAGGGTTAAGGCACAGTCCTTTTCTTTATCGTGCATTTCAGCAACCTTCAGTCGCAACAACTCAAATACTTCCTTCAGCAATCCGCTATCAAAGCGAATTCCTTCCAAGGACTTGCGCAGAGTACGAGTTGCTGGTAACGGATATCCTTGACTGAGTAGCAGTTTGTAACCCGATGGACCACAACCAAAAAGTACCTGTAAAGATCTCTGCACAGTCTGTGCAGACCACTTGCTCCCTCGATTTGTGCCATTGCCTCTCTGAAGAACCTGTATTTGATCTGGTGAAAATATGTTCTTAAATTTTGCTCTCAAGTTTTGGATATAACTTTGTGATGTTTTTAGTTGTCTCTTCAATCTGCGAACTTCACCAGATAGCTGTTGGATCTTGAGCGCTTGAACCTTTACAAGATTTTCAAGGTCCACTTGTTTTCGTGGTGATGGCTGAGACGTGACCATTTCAAGATCAGCTGCTATGTCCAGATACGAAGAGTCAACTATTTCATTTGCGGTAGTTTCCTGTGCAGTGATCCTAGTGTTTATGACTGACAAATACGAGTCTCTACTTTCAGCTGCAGTGTTAACATTGATCGGCTGTGTAGATGATGCTGAAGCAGAATCTGCTGAAAAGAAAAATCATTCACAATTTGAAGAAAATTGTGAGTTTTGTAAGTCTTCAAAAAAGTGCTCAGTATGCATAATTCCAGTCATCAAGATCTTAAACTCAGTGCATTCGGGCATCACCAACCAGTGTTGGGCCTGCATTGTAGCATGCACGATTGGACATGATAGCCTACATTAGTAAGCAGCATCTTTTTATATCAGAGGAGGATCGAACCCGCATGTTCTGCGCTGCAAGGCGAGTGCTCAAACCAATCAGCTAAATCATGGAAGAGGAAAGTTTCAATACTGAGCAGACATTCAGAAGCAGATTTAGGAATCGGACCTGTGTATAATTAACACTAACCAAAACAGTTACATATCCAAAAAGTAAACAAAACCTTAAAAATTTGAAGAATTTCAAGTACCTGAATATAAGCACATAAAATTTTAGTATTTGAACAGTAAGTACTTGTTAAATGGGTCTATTTTATTTAAACCATAAGAAAAAGGACTATATATAAGGTTGAAAACATTCATGTACTAGTGAAATTTGGAAATACGAGTCTCTGCTTTCAGCTGCAAATACGATATGTTGAATTCTTAACACAAATATATTAGTTACAATTGAAAAAATCTCCAGTTTCTGGGGGCAAATGGTACTCTTGCTTTACTCTGTTGGAAGTCTCTCAGATCCTCTGCCCTTCCCCAATCTCGTAACTCTGGCGACGCCACTGGCAGAGTGTCACACTACACTTATAAAAAAAATTATAATGAATTTTGACAGAAGCTTTGCCAATGGATTAAGATTTAGATTCTGGTTTCATCTAAAAGAGACCATAATTTGATGCCTCATGCTTTGCATTAATGGTTTTAATGAAGTCTTATTACATTAGATTAGATTCTGAAAGGAACTTAATAACAACGGTGCACATACCTGAATTTCTGTCTTTAATGAAAACTTTAGTGTAGCTATGTTCTTCAGCAATGCGTTGGGCCTTCACGGAAGTGTTGCTCTCTTCATCATCTACGAAGCGACGCTTCAAAACTCTTCGTTCTGATTGCAGTGCAGGTGGTGGATTGGGAACAGAAAATATCGTCGGCAAGGCAGTTGACTTCAGTTTTCTCCAGCCATCCGCACGTTTGTTTTCAAACTGGTTAGCATCAAAATGTTGTTCACATAGACGACTTGTCGAAGTCGGAACCCACTTATCCCGTCGGCAGTTTACCAACCATCTTTTTCTGCGGTCTTTGTCTGCTGGAAAAGCAAACTGCCGTATGCCTTTCTCAGATCTGTTGTGGCAATTCGGAGCACTACAACCAACCATTGTTTTCACCTGTCTACAAAACAACATAAAGAAATGTGTACGGATTTTGCAGCGGAATGGGTATCGTTTTAGCATCCAAAATTATTCGCCCATTAGAGTATATAATTTCAGCATAACAAATTAATTTCAACGTTAACGTGTGCAGTTCACACACACCTGAATAAAAGTTCGTAAAATAAGCATGAAACATAAATACGTACATCAATGCATGACGTTTTAAAAAAGGTTCTTAGTTATATAACAGTACCCAAGTGAACTGTACCTCACTGTCTGTCAGTGGGAATTTTTATGAATAATTGAAGATAAAATATAATAATAATAATACAACAAAATGAACAGATAAGAAGTTAAAGCTCAGGCACTGTTAATTCTCTTCTTGGGTTGAATAGCATTTCGAATGGTCGTTTGCTGTGATAAAACCATTCTAAATCACAGTTCCTCTTGCGAAGTTGTCGTTTACGACGCATTATTGGTACAACCAATCTGTAAAGGTACGTCTGCATTTAGGTCGACAAGACGATAGCCTATAACTGTAGAACAATAATTCTGGACACTAAAATAATAGGGGTAATCACGTAGACTGAGTGCCTGTGTATATGAACAATATGGTCGTTACTGACTTTGCTCCAATAGAACAAAGTTAGTTTGTCAGCATGTGTTTACATTATAAACAATAAACGAATATCATCATCATCATCATCATCATCATCATCATCATCATCATCATCATCACCACCAGCTACATTCCATAATGCAATTCGCTATGTAAGTGAGTAACAAGCAAGTTGTTTATTACAGTTCGAATGTAGAAAATGCGAAATATGGCATTTATATGCATTCTGTTGCCATTTCAGACACTTTCTACATTATTTAGTTCTGTTTCTTAAGACGTCAGTGAAAGTTCATGTTCGTTACTTACTCATGTAGCGAATTGCATTATGGGAGTAGTGCTCTATTGGAGCGAAGTCAGTGGCGACCATATTATTTATATACACAGGCACTCAATCTGCGCGATTACCATAATAGGTTACCAAATGTTCATGCCTCATTTTATGACATTCCATCCATCCACCCATCCATCCATTAATTCATCCGCCTAACAAATTGCGGTGAACATGTACAATCGGGGTGCCTATGTACTATCTGGGTGGGTGTCTTTGCATCGTGAAGGTCGGTTAGGGTCAGGGTAAGCATCGTGATGGTCGGTTAGGGCTTAGGGTTAGTGTAGCCTACGTATTTGTGCGACTAAAAAAGCTATACCTGCGAGTGGAAGCTGGATTTTAAAATTCACGCATCCCGATTGTACATGATCCCCGAATTGCGTCGAAGCCTTGTAAAGACCAATTAAGAAGACTAAACACTAGACCAGCGGTTCTCAACCTTTTTAGTGCTGCGACCCCTTGATAAAGTTTCCAAAGTTGTGGCGACCCCCAACAATAAAATTGAATGGGTTATTCCCCTTCACCGCATTTTTGCTACCATTATGATGCATTTCACTTCTCACCATTTGATAATTCATACGCATCATGTATAATACCATAAGAAATCATTAATCAAGAAAACAATTTGTAATTTTTGTTGGTAATAATTTAGAAATTGTTTAAAAGTAGCACTTAATACATGAAATGTTCACTTGAAGTTTATTATTTATTTTGTATTGTACTATGACTGTAGGCCTACAATTAAGAGTTACAAAATTAAATGACAGCTGCTAAATTTGAAGTTTAAACATTACTAAAGATTTATAAGAAGAAAACATTAAGAAGCATTTTAAACAAAATAATTTCTGAAGGTTCCAGCCGACCCCTGGCAAATCGTAAGGCGACCCCTGTGGGGGTCGCGACCCACAGGTTGAGAACCGCTGCACTAGACTAACAGACTTGATTTCGGGAGTCGGGTCCATTTTGCATTTTCAAAATTTTTGGAATCAGTTTTCGGGGTTCGTGTACACCCTATGCTTCGATGCTTGTTAAAACTACTAAGTAACATCAATTGCTCATTTTGCGCCTGCATAATTATCATCTCAGAAATGAAGTTAATTTATGAATTTATGAGAAATTTTATTTACCGTAAATAAACCAAACCAAGTCGTCTCGCAGGTTTCTCGCAAGCTTCTAACTTCTGGAACTAAAATGTCGTCCATAAATTTCAACCAATCACAGCGCGAGTTTTTTTAATAACGGAATACCGAACTCTCTATAATAGAAGGCTCTGCTTACGAGGGCCTAGGCATCGACTACCACGAGTTCCAGGCTGAAGACACGGACACTTACGACATCTGTCGACACTTTCCGGAGTGTATTTGTATAATCTGTATTTGTAATTACTGTGCTGATACTGCAATTACGCCATACATTTATACTATTTTGGGCGATATTCGGGAAACAGAAAAATATCGCGTTCTGTTTACATAACAAATGCATTCATTTAATTATTGTTATGAAGGAAAACCGGCGAGGTAAAAATTTCCTTTGGAGATATAAAAACATAATATTATTTAATATCAGGCGTAAAAAATTGAAGCGGAGCGACATCTATTTATTTTATTCCTATTTATTCCGGATATTTCTATAGCGCCTCTCGAAGTCAACTAGGCCTACTACTCAGAGGCGCTCCCGACTACAGCGTATGATACTGTGCCGGAATTTTCACGCCGAAGCGCCACGAGCAATTGCGAGTGAAGGACTTGCCCAAGGTCCGTACGCAGCGGCTAGAGTGGGATTCGAACCTGCAACCCTCCGGTCACAAGGCGCCGAACTTACCACTGAGCCACCACGCCCCACGCGACATCTGTGGATAAGTGTCAAACGGATATACAATATACTTCTGAGTAAATAATGAGGGGCGCTATAATAAATTTTCAAAATGAATGAATGATCGAATGAATGAATGAATGTTATAAATTCCACTGAATTCCTGGGCACAAAAACATATTAGGCTATATTGAACAGCATCTAAACTTAAGGAGCATATAAAACATCTCTAATATTGGTACTGTTGGTACTAATACTATTGGTATAATACTCTATCGCTCTTCTAAATCAATTGTTTTCTCTATCAGGCCTGTACTTTGTTGTTCTCTTATCTACCCATACTTATAGCTCATTGTTATCCCATTTAAATCGAACCTTAATAGATTACTTACCCTTAAAAAACAGCCCGTTATATAGGCGACATTCCTTACGCAGGTCATATTGACCAAGGTTTCACAGACTTTGGTTTGTTAAAGATTGATCAAATTAGGTATCTATACATATAGTTTCCTTATATGCAAATTTGTCCGTCGTACTGACGCTACGTCACAAACAGCTTCTGTTCTATTGTGAAACATAAACCGGTTGTCTTGACGACGGTCGTCTTGACGACGGCGATCAGAGCATTTTAACAAACGATGTATATAGGCCTATAATGATACACTGTCGTCACGTCATAATTATGACGGGCAAATACACTAGTATGCAAATAGGAGTCTTTATGTATCGCTACGATCATGGCCTCTTACCACTTGTCTTCAATAATCTCTTTAATCCCACCTCTGATCACCACCCCTACCTTACGAGAAATTTGACTTCTTATGTTCCCCAAATAGAATAGAATAGAATATTCTTTATTAGAACCAATTGCAAACCGCATTTTGGTGTAGGCCCTGCAGCAAATTATACGTGTTTAGACAGTTTATATATGACTGCTAAGCTATTAATGACAGTACTGCTAATATTTGTCTCAAACATATCCCGTTAATATTGATTTTTACTCAATGGGCAAACTAAGCTGCATAATAGAGCATCCCGATGATGAATGTTTTTTCTAGTCAAGCTATCAGCGGTGGGTATTTCTAGGTCATGAGCTCGATCGTGGGCGCAGGAGGTGGTACACACAAATAGGGCCTACTCGATTATGCTCTATTCAGTGTACTGTATACCATTCCTGGAACCTTCTTCCTCGAGTCGGCGGTAATACCATTTCGGCGATTCGGGATTCGGCGATTCGCTACGAACAGCATTTTCGGCGATACGGGTTTTTATCACAAAATAGTTTCGGCGATTCGGGCGGTAGTAGCATTTCGGCGATTCGGGATTCGGCGATTCGCTACGAACAGCATTTTCGGCGATACGGGTTTTCTTCACAAAATAGTTTCGGCGATTCGGGCGGTAGTAGCATTTCGGCGAATCGGGATTCGGCGATTCGCTACGAACAGCATTTTCGGTGATACGGGCTTTCCTCACAAAATAGTTTCGGCGATCCGGCGGTTATACCATTTCGGCGATTCGGGATTCGGCGATTCGCTACGCGCCCGTATACGGTCGCTATAGAAAACGTTCAGGCCTACATTTACAGAAGTAAATCAGGCTAGAAAACGTGTAGGCCAACATTTACATAAGTTAATCAGGCCTAATCAACAATCTATAGGTCGTAGACCGGCAGAGGCCTAATGTGTAGGCTAGAGGTCTATAAGTATGGGCATCCGCAGGAATTTTTCTAGGAGGCAAAATTTTTTAGGGAGTAACATTTTTGCAGGGGGAGCTAAATGACGTTTTTTGTATAGAATAGCTGACTTACCTAAATAATTAAGTGTTTTTTAGCATTGAAAATCGTGTTGGGACTGTTGGAATAATCATAATAATCAAAAGATTTTATTTCAATAATTACAGTCTGTAGGCCTCTGGTCTAAGTCTAACCAAAAAGGGCCAAAATAAGGTATTTTTGGTTCAGTTGGCTTTGTATCGCTGTTAGAATCGTTGCATTTTATAATTAAGAAGATTATTCCAATAACCTAATCTCAAGATGCTAGACCTTTTCGGCCGCGTCATTTGACCTAGTTTTCTTGAACCAGGTCGCGCATGCGTAAGTTGTGTAGGGCAAAAAGCGGTTAGTTCGTGTGGCAAACCAATGATTTATTCACCGTGAAATTCTCTTTTTTTTAAATGAGTTCCTATTACTTATCTTTGCATAAGGGAGCAAGAGATCGTTACTTATTCAAGTTAAGTAGTATCGGGTTCCAAGTGGACATTGACGACCCATAGGCCTATATATATAGGCTATTGATGATGCATCGAAGTGGGTAAACGACGTTACCCAGTGGGAGCTATTTACGCAAAGTTGGTGTGGTAGAACTCAAAATAAGGATCTGCCCTAGATTTCCAGTAAACATTTGGGAAATTATTCAATTCCAGTTATGCGACGTTGTCAGAAACAGAATAGAAATATGTATGCAAAAACACACGCCAAGTGAAAGTAGAGCTTACTGCTCTGGAAGGGGCAACACAATTGCAATGTGAGAGTGGCCTGTGGCATGAATATCAGAAAGGCCGTTTTACTTTGTCACTGTTTCACGATAACATGCCTGCAAATATGCAAAATTCTGCAAAATCCACAAAAAGCCTTCTGCAAAAGATACTGCTTTGCAATTTGCCATTTTAAAATATTGCTATGAGGTATGGTCTTGAAAGCATGAATGCAGCAGCTCAGCAATATTTGGAAAAGTGTTCTGCTTTACATGTGAATCTTAAAGTTGAGACCTGTGGAATTTCAATTAATCCTAGATATCCATATCTTGGTTGCACTTCTGATCGGCATGGCACATGTGACTGTCAAGGGATGTAGATTCTGGAAATAAAAAGTTCCTTCAAATACAGATCAGTATTACCATGTCAATTAAGGATAGCACTTTCTTTCTTAATAAGCATAGCCAACAGCTATTACTTTGGAACTCTTCTCTTAAAATGAAACATGGTCACTACACACAAGTGCAGGGTCAGTTAGCAAATAGGCTCGAAGTGGGAAACAATAGGTGCCGGTATGGATATAAGAACCATTCCTCTGCCCGATACCGATATGTCTTTGGGCCATACCGGCATGGATCTTTTGCCTGGAGAAGTTCCGGTATGCTTTCAGCCGGCCAGGAGAGGTGCCGGTATGGCATACCGTTTCATACCGTCCCACTTCGAGCACTGGTTAGCAATCTCAGAACTTGATTTGCTGACTTTTTGTGTTATACATGTGCATCAGCTGGTCTGCACATGGAACAGATCTATCTCTATCACAATGAGATTTTCTGCAAAATATGCTGGCCACATTAGAATTATTTTACACAAAATGTGTACTGCCAGAATTTTAACACATCAACAAAGTATATAAAAAATTATGGAAAGAGCAAAGGCAGCACATCAACTGCTACCGCTGCCTAACCAACAGTAAATTCCAAACTGGTTGACAGCACTGTGCACTGCTGAACTAATGGTACCAACTTGTGCACCTAAGGGAAATGGATCTTCCAACATGTAGGGTAAACAGTTGATTACACTGGTATGCTGGTAATTTTCAAAGTGCTGTCATATGCAAACCAAAGCTAAAGGAACTATGTCAAGACCAGGATGACTACTTCTCTTTTACACTATGTAGTGACTATGATGCTGTTTAGTGCATGCAGTTATTTTTTTTTAATTAAAAAAATTGTTTCAAGACATGTCCATTCTTAGTGTGCAAAAGTGTTCAAAATTTTAAGCATCACAGTATGGAATGATTCATGTTCACAACGGCTGCAGCTATTGTTACAAATTTATCTATAGTGTTACAGTGCTTTCACTGCTTTGACCTTAATTTCTTCTTTACCAGATTTATTGGCAGTGTGTCACTCAGTATTTTAAACTCTAATTTGCCCAATTACTCATTAAATATGAATTCGAGCACGCAACATCTGTCTTGACATTTCCACCTCTGCCAACTCTGTTTTTTACCTTTTGTGAATGCTGGCACTTGTATAAGATTAATGCCATACTTTGCAGTTATCCTTCATAGAAACTCTGGCTGCTAATACAATATCACCTGGATAGAGCTTAGTTGACCCTGGAATCGAGTACTATATGGCACGATCACTTGCACGGTTGCACGACCACCCCAGCAAGGCGATTATGTAGGTACAACTGCCAGATGGACTTATAGGCCCCCTACCAATCAGGCACTTGACAGTACTGTTGTGACGCTTGTAGTTGGAAAATGTGTAGGGCCTACGCTTTTGTCTTTAATGAGCCTTTGTATGCAGAATTCGGTAAAGTCAATGATGCATCAGACACGTTGAAAAACTTCGTTTTGGAAAACAGGAGGCAGTTCCAAATGATCTGTTGTGGGTCACATAATTAATCATTCCACACTATTTGGTGTACGCCTCAATGCACAGATATTAATGGAAATATTGAAGTAACTGGTGTCAGACTTATGTGAAAGCGATAATTATAGGCCTATGTCAAGTCTTCCATCCCTGGGTTTTGACGCAAATGTAAAATGTAAATGTAGGCCTACACGTTTTCATATAGTGACGATATCGCCTCGACCCTGCATGCTCATTATCCAATGCATTAATCGGGCGCGATCCTTCACCGCCGACGTGTTTTATCAACGTTGAAAACAATTGATCCGGAGGGCTCCGTCTGGTAAAATTCTGTTTGATTTCGTTTTCTGTGCATTTAAAAAATAATTGAAATGTGTAATTTGGCAAGCCGGTATAATATTTTGTCTGGGCACTAACGCGAAATGGACTGAACAACAACTACAGCGGCTTTTGCCAATCAGTAGGGCCTATGTGGAAGGCAATGTTTTGCCCTACACGAAAATGGCGCGTTGGCCGTGATGCATCACGGGACAGCTTTTACCATGGTAATCGTTCGCGCCTGAAAAGGTCTATAATGAGCGAGAAATGTTACCAACTGTAATTTCTTAGTCAAGAACACAATGTGATACAGAACCTAAGCGTATGGCATGGCAGTTCTAACCTTCCTGTACAAATCATAGCTCCGTTCGCTAGGGGCGCTATTGGAACATAAGTACTTGATATTGTTCGACAGTCTCATTCTAGGAAGTTTGAACCCTTGATCTCGCTTGCCACCACTACAGAGTCACTGGAGCAGACTCCAATGATGGTGCGCTTAGATGTATCAATGTACTTAATGCCAAGCATTATGAAATCAGTTTTTAAAATGACGGATTCGATGATCCAAATTGATATTGCACCACAGTATAAATAATTACACAGTACGTCGACTCCCGGCCTCTGCAGCAGTCAGAATGTGTGACCGACCGCCATTTTGAAAGTGAACGCTTACACGCCGATACACCGGAAACAATCACATCAAATATTTGTTAAACGTTACAACAACATTGAGGACTACACGCCGATACACCGGAATCCATCACATAAAATATTTTTTAAACGTTACAACAACATTGAGGATTTAATTAGAATTAACGATTTTATTTTTAACGTTAATTTCAGCTGAAATCTATAATTCAAAATCTCACTTTCAAAATGGCGTCACCAGAAAAACTAGTCAACAGTTAGCAATGAGAGTCGACGTACTGTGTAATTATTTATACTGTGATTGCACTACGTCAGTGCATGCTGTTAGAACCATAGATATTATTATATCTATGGTTAGAAGTGTTGTTAAACGCGCCATCTACCGAATGAACGAATATTTGTATGTATATACTCTATAGCCATTTATGTAGCGCTTTAATAAACCTCGCGAAGGCGCTAAATTTATCGTGGGTGATGTCACATATGAACTCATATTTCACAGCCATCGATTCCATCCATCCAAAAGCCTCAGCTTAAGAGCATTCATGAACTCTGCATTTTTAAGAAGCATATAGGCCTAAGCCTGATTCATTTACTAGTTTTATTCTTTTCGCACTGAAAATCGACTGCATAAAGCGGAAACATTATTGTAGAAGAAATTTAGTAGGTCTAGGCCTACAGAGCAACTATAATTATACAGCGCATTTTTTAAGCAGTGGAAGAGATATATGTAATTATTTCTAGTCAAGTGTAAGCCTATGGCTGAAGGCCTACAATTTAACACAGTTAAAAGGAGACAGACAGCTAGACCATCACTCCAGACCAGCTCGATATGAATTTTAACCCCCAGCAGGGTTGAAAATTAATATTTAACGAAATTTTAGAAGGGATCATGAGTTTACAGCCTCCCTCACTCTGCCAGCATTTTCGTGGGCATCAGGTAGGACCTATATGGGCTCTAGGCCTATATGGGTCTCATATGGAATTCATGTTGGCATGCTGGCGCGGCAGGGCAGGGCTTTAGGCTTGTTCTCCTGGCTCTGTCTGTCTGTCTGTCTGTCTGTCTGTCTGTCTGTCTGTCTGTCTGTCTGTCTGTCTGTCTGTCTGTCTGTCTGTCTGTCTGTCTCTCTCTCTCTCTCTCTCTCTCTCTCTCTCTCTCTCTCTCTCTCTCTCTCTCTCTCTCTCTCTCTCTCTCTGTCCAGTTTCGCAAGCACCTGAAAACATTTCTCTTTGTCATTGAAGACACTGACCAGGGTGTGAGTGCCTCTGATTGCGGGTGGCGCTATATAAATTCTCGATTACAATTACAATTACAATTTACAATTAAGTTCTTCAGATCAGAACGATAGAGCAAAGACATGTACCAGAGCCTTCAATCATAGATAATTGAAGACATAGGCGCAACCACCCTACGGGACCCGTGGAATGCGTCCCACCCAACTTTCGAGCAAGTTGGGACGGTCCCACCCAACTTTTGTCATCGACTGTTAATAAAACTTTTCAACAGGAATTGGAATGCGAACTAAAACTTATAAATAGCAGCTTTCGCTGCAAATGACATTTCCCTAATTGTTCTCAAAGAAACTGATGCCTAAAATCTCAGTTTCCTCACATATAATATAGTCACATGTTTTCACAGATCGAGATGGTTTAGGTAGTTTTATTTAGAAATCATCCTTGAAAATTTTGAGGTAAACAAGAGCCCAAAATGCACCCAATTTTGGTATCAAATGCTCAAAATTGCGTCGGCTTTACCAACCCCCCCCACTGGGGACCTCACGACGCTCCCCCAGACCCCCTAGTCGTTCGGTGCTCGCAACTCCCTCCCAACTCAGGCGTTCTAGTGGGTCCCCTCCAACTTTTAGACCGTGCACATGGTTGCGCCTATGATTTCAATGTGAGATCGGAATTTAAGTCATCAGACGTTAGCACATTTTAGGCTACACGCCTACACGCTATGTTGCTTAGTATGGATTTATATTTGAAATGCAGAGTCAAGACTCGTAGAGTCGTAGAAGGGTACATGCTTTGAATGTTGAAAACTCACACTAAAGATCTATTAAAATTAAATAAACGCATTAATTAGTATTTAAAATCACAACAGAAATCCTTGTTATCTCGAAGTTAACTACCAGATGGAGCAAAATGCTCTTGTCCCAAACAGATGACGTCTTAATTATCTGAATCTTGTAAAACCTTAGTCTGTGGTTTGACGAAAAGAAACTGTGGGGAGATGATTATCATTGGATTAGGCTAAATTCAAGCAAAACTCCGTAATTGGTTTTAATTCCATGAAGTAATAACTGTTGATACCCGCCAGTTCTTTTCGTTTATCGTAAAATTATACGAGTGATGAGCGCTGAAACGGAAAGATCCGTAAACGGCCTGGCTGATTTACGAAGGGATGTGGGAGGCGATTGCTGTAGTTCTCGGAGTTCCTGCAGCTGTAAGGCCCCCGTTCCCATGTCTTTATCTTCTTGCGATATCGTCGGAAACACTTCGCCGTCTGGGCCAGGAAATACGTCAAAACCATCGGATATAGACGATTGTCTTCACTATGATCTCCCGAAGACTTCAGATCTTTCGACTGAGCCGTCAGCATTCGGTAGTGATGTGAGGAAAAGAAGCTTGTAAGTGTTTTTCCGTTTCGGCTTTGTTGTTTTTTCAGCATTCGCCACCAAGCATTGTTTATGTTTACGCCAGTTCATTATGTAAACTTTAAGCTGTCGGACTACAATGGCGCCATCGCTGTGATATTCCAGGAACAGGACATGTAATTGTGATGAGAGTTTGTTACTAGACGAATCACTTGTTTTCTGGTTGCCATTTGTTGCCATTTGTTCTGTCGTAAAGAAAAATTTGATACTTTAGGCCTCCTGGATGTAGTTGTAGCCTAGTTAAAGAGGCATTACTATAGAACCGGGGACCGAAATTTTACGCGTGGCTTGAGAATGTTTGTGTGCTGTGATTGGTTGACAGAAGTTACCACGGACTATATATCCCGAGAGGTTACTTTACAGAGAGTTTAATATCACGCAAAAAGCTAAAGGTAAACGTTGTACATCCTGAAGAGAATGTACACAAACTTCCAAGCACAGCCTAACTCCCAGGTATAGCTTTTTTAGTCGCACAAATAGATAGGCTACACTGACCCTAAGCCCTAACCGACCCTCTCGACGCTTGCCCTGATCCTAACCGACCCTCACGACGCAGACACCTACCCACAGTACAAAGGTGCCCCGATTGTACATGTTCGCCAAATATTTCTCTCTTGTAGATACTCCAGTGTGCTTAAATTGTCTTTACAAAAAGTGTCTTTACAAAAAGTGTTGTTCCCTGCAAACTTCGAACTATGACAATGACTGTAAACTCTGTAAATGACGGATACTAATGAGTGTGCTCCATGTGTAAATGAATACTCCAGTATACTTCTGGGTATACTTCAAATCAGCCAATCACATTGTGCCATTCCGACCATGCGTAAAAATTGGTCCCCGGTTCTATAGTTATGCCGTTAAAGACAGCAAGTGATGTTGTGATGAAGAGCCATCAATGTTGTTTGATAATATTGTTTGGGCTAATGGATTTTATGTGTGCTCCACTCATATTCTATTAAATGAGTATTATATACTCATTAGATATATACTTATTATGTATATATATATATATATATACAACTGTATTATATCAGGTATGCTACAAATAACATTTTTAAAATTTTATCTAGATAGAGATGGATTTTATTGTGTCATATCCTACTAGTATTGTAATATCAATTAGGATAAATCTTCTGCGGCGGAATATTCGGCCGCACCAGATAGAAAAATGTTATTCTGCAGCGGAAAGCCTTCACGCATGCGCAAACCTTCATGCACAAACCTTCAAGCATGCACATTCGAATGTGAATAATTCTTCAATTTGTGTTGTGCTTGCATTCGTATTCTAAACCGCAAAGTTCAAAACAAAAATGGCTCACTTATTCTTAGAACAGTCCTAGGGTTAGTGTAGCCAATGTTTTGGTCCAAGCATTCCTATTTGAAAGGGCGCCTGGCAGCCCGTTTGTATTCTAATCGTGGGAGGCCACCTTTTGGCCCTCTAATACTTGAAATTTGAGGGCTGCCTGGTGGTCCACTAGTCGCAGCAATGTATACAATATGCAAAGATTATGAGAATGTAGGGAATGTATACGTGAGCTTCAGGAGTCATAAAGTGATTTGGTGTATATGTAAATGTCGTGTAAAGTGAAAATGCATTGGTTATAAGTTAACAGAAACTGCAACAAGGAAGCCAGCTTATTCAATTGGCCTCAACAAAATCAGTTGTTCAAGTGTGGTGTGATTTGTAATTTCTTTAAAAATTGAATTAATGACTTGTCCTATCTCCAGACCCTATAGAAGATTGCATTTGTGAATGAGCTTCTGGGCCACAGCATCTGTCCTGTAAATTGGCCTATTATTGATTAACGATAAAGCTTGCACATGAACTGCTAAGTTGAATCTGAAATGGAGTAGTACACAGATTGTCTGATAAAAGTACTAGAAAATTAAGGGGCCATCTAGCTGAACTGGCTTAAGACCTGTTAATTGGGGCACAGTGCTGTACATGCACTCTGCTGACAGCCAAGCATGTTGTTTGCTTTAGGTATTATTTGCTGGACCTGCTTCGATGACAGATAAGCTTTTGGAGATTTACCTTTATATGGACAATTTGTAGAATGTTTACTTTGCACCTGTTTCTAAAATTGGCACCATAGTTATTGCATTTTAATATTGAATTTATTTGTATTCTAAAATGCATTTCATTCAAACTTGTTATTACTTCTTTAATTCCAAACAAAAAATTTATTACAGTTTCTGCGTCACATGTAGGTTGAAAGTGTTAGGATGGTTTTTACTGTTGCATACTTTATCTGCTGTTAAAAGCTGCTGAAAACCATTTAATAGTAATAATAATATTTGATGTAACTGTAATTTCTCAGATTGATGCTGATTATTTTATTTTGATTTAAATGAAGCAAGTCGTTATGCTGATGCAGTGGCGTACGGAGCTTAAATGCCGCCCGGGGCGAGTGCCCAAAATGCCGCCTTTGCCACTTAATTTTCGATATGCAATTTTTTTCTAAGATTTTGCATGACGATCGTATTACATATAGGCTACAATTTTATTTTATACAGTTTAGACCCTTTCTGAACTTTTCACTCTTCACTGTATTTTTAATTATCCGTTTTAGCTATACAGTTTCAAATTACTCAAATCTGTTTTATTGGATAATAAAACATTGTATTGCATGTCAGACTGACGACTGTCGCTGACTCGCTGTGATGTGTACAGTACAGTACTTTTGCATCATGCTACATGTATTACTAAACTCTGTTGATAGGATAAGTGTTCATTTCAAATGCAGTCAATTTCTGTCAAAATCAGACTAATTTTAACATTAATTTTAAAAAGAGGACTAAACTAAGTGGTGAATGGCTGTGGTGGTGATATTGATATAGTTTGTGATTACATTTTATTCTAAGTCATTAATTCGTTTAGATACTTATACATACATAGGCGCATATATAGGCCTATTATGATTACGAAGGGCGGCATAACTTACAGCGGCGTAACTAGGATATTTTCGCCCGGGGACGAACTATGAAATTGACGCCCTCCCTGTTTTATTTATTTAACATCTTCGAAATACATCGAATGGCAATTTAAATTTTAATAAAGTAAAATTTAAAAAAATACAGATAGTATGAGGTGCCCTTAGTGCTCAATTGGGCGCCAAAATCATACCTGACAACTGGTTTGTAAGTAATTGGGGTATAACTGGATAGTTTTGGGGCGCCAAAATTAAATATTATAAATGTAATTGGAATAAATTAGTTAAAATTGCGTAAAAATTAAGAGTAGAACTTTTTTAGCCCTCATTTTGGCGCCCCTCCTTTGGCGCCCGGGGACATATGTATCCAACTGCACCCCTAGCTACGCTTCTCGCGGAATAACAACAATAGGCCTATGCTTTAAAGTAGACTATGCTGCATGTAGTCTGTTACTTGTTACTCTGCTTACAGTTTACTAGATAAACGCGATTCCACTTCCTTTTCTGCAATTCTGTTTAGTGTTTAACGTAGACTTCTGAGAGTGATGCCGCCTCTAACGATCAACCGAAGCCAAGACGATTAAACCAAAGTGACGGTTTCTTTCTTTCCTTCTTTTTAATTTCTTTCTTTCTCTCCTACTTTCTCTTTTTTATCCAAAATTTACTCTTTTATTTTTCTTGGACCCTATTTTGCCGCCTCTGCAAAAGTGCCGCCCGGGGCGACTCGCCTCCTCTGCCCCCCCTTCGGTACGCCACTGTGCTGATGAAGATAAATTCTAGATGCACTATAAAATGTGATGTAAACCGAACATTGAAGGTATGACAGAATTGGTAAGTGGCACAATGATTGACAAGCATGCAGTTGGATGATTGACAAGCAATAATCAAGCAGTAAGGTACATCCATCATGCCACAATGTTTGATGTGTGTCCCTTGGGTTGGATAGTTTGTTACAAAACAGTAAAATTGGATCAATTTGGTCCAAAACTTTGGTAACTGTGATCTTAAATATGTCCTACAAAATTTTACACTGGTAGTACAAGTAAACAGACAAATACTTAAAAACTTTTTATATGGCAGCAATAAAATTAAACTTCAAGGCAATTAATACTATTGGTTAAGTGTCTTAGGATTAGACAGGGAAAGACTGTCACACTATGTGAAGTGCCATGAATCCAAATTGGCAAACAACCCATATATGCAGTTGGGCTGGTCAGCTGTAGCTCCTACAGGAGAGACCAGACACTTAGACCAGACACTTAGAAGACCCATTACTCATATCCTGTGACAATTCTTAGAATTTCAGGTTTATCTGATGACACGGAAGTAGAGGGGGAAACACCTCTTTACCAGTTCAAAATATGGAAGCTAATGAGAATTTCAGAATCAGATGTTTAGCATGTGTTTTCAAAATGCAAGTTTTTCGGTCCAGTTTTCGTGTTTTCATTATATTGTATTGGAGACTTTAAAATGGCTTGGCACTCATCTGCATTTAAGTTTTGTAGTAATGAACTGAAACAATTAATATTTATTTATTGCTGTCATTATTTTTAAGCAGCCGTTTGTAGTATAATAGTTTGCTAGACTAAGTTTGTGTAGATGTTTTGCAACAGGAACTAATTAAGTGACTCAATAATTGTAATGTGCAAAATATTGGTCATATTTTAATTTAAAATATTAAAGATCTAAAAATGGACCAATTATTTTGAAAATGAAAAGGCTTATGTATAAACTACAGAAATCTGTCATGTCATGCATATTAATTTTGTCAATATTATTTGTACTGGACTCTCTTGACCCCCTTGTAGATGTTCTGGGCCTGCATGGTAGAACCATGTCCCTATGTTAAACATTTCATGTTCAAGCTTGTCCCAAAGTAGATCAGGACTTCATTTAGCCTCCACTCTGGTCCAGATTCGATTGGTCTAATAGCTTTGGTAATGTTGATCTGCAATTAAAAATATCTTGCATAAAGAGAGCTGGTGAAACGTGATTCCAATTAAAACCAGCTGCACAGACAGCCAGCTACCTAGTCAGCCAGCTTCTAACCAATCCAACCATTGAAGAATGGCTATAAAGGAGCCGGTTTCTCCAGAACTTTGTTCACTGTTGTTTTGGTTGTGTTTAGCCAAGCCAGCTTTATGGGGTTTACAGCAGAAACCCATAAAGTTGCCTTATATTTATTTCCATGTGTAGGTTTCTAAGTAAAGTGAAACTATCGTATAACAGTCGGAAGCTGAGTTGTAGTTAGTTTAGTTTTTCGTGTTGGTGGATATATGTTCCAGAATGTACCAGCTCTAGTGGTTAATTTTAAAACTGCTCAGGTTTGAAAGTACTTGATGTAATGACATAACATTACTGCTAAAATTGGTTCTTGGGTTTCATGTTAGGAAATAAAATGACCTGTTACATGATCTCTATGTGTTTATCTTGGACATGATCATGCATGGTCCTGGTCAAATGTCCCAAGGTACTTGGGTTCATTTTGAGCATTGGCTAATTACTTGTGTGTGGCATGGTCATAACCTGCAAACGGTTTCCCCAGTTTACCACTGACACACTGGTATTTTGACCTCATTAGTTAGGGTTTGAACACAACAAAGGGTGCAGGCCGGAATCTGAGTGCTGCAGTAAACAAAGCCTACGTCCATGGGCATGTTGAATAGTAACTGCACCAGATGACTGATCATGTTCTACGTGTGTATATTCCAATACAAGGTCTACAAAAGCCATATGAATGTCTGTTGTTTCCAGTGAACTATAAGTAGTTCTTTGATGCCACTAGTCTGTACCTGTGTGCAGGAATTTGTGTGTAGGTGTTGATAGCAGTAGTCTGTGATGTTTTGTGTATTACAGGTCTATTACAGCGCTTTGTGAAGCTTGTCTGCTTCTTTGGTAGCTTTTATGCTGTTTGCCCCACAGCGGACAGATTCTTCAAGTCTTTAGACCTGCCTCTGAGGATAAGCGTTGATAGAGGCACCTGATAGATGTGAGGTTACATAGCGTGGGCCTACACCTGCAGATGTCCTTACCGATGCTGTACCATGCTGTGTCTGCTTTGAGTAGAGCTGAAGAAAGTACAACTAAGACCGTGTCCAGCGATGAGACAAAGGCTGCCTTTTTTTCGCATTGGGCATCATAAATTGTCATTGACATTACCTGACAGCGTACTACCTTGTGTTACTCTGCATTACTAGAAAATTATCTTATTCGTTGTAACGTTGTTACTATGTTTACTATGTGATGGTGTTACTATGCTTTTGTTTATGCTGTTTACTTTGGACCAATAAAATTTATGGTTATGGTTATGATTATGGTTATTACAGTACCATGTCCATCCAAACATATTCTTTACTTTGATGCTTCTTGTCACACAGCAAGTCGATTTTCAATTGATCATGCATGGTCCTGTGAGAGATTCTGAAAAGAACTTTGCTATTAGTGTTCATATCCTTATCCTTACGTTAGAGCTGTATTATGTTATACGAATGGTGAGAACTGTTTAAAATAATTCTGTTGATGTCAACGGCCTTTGTTGTCATAAGATGTTGTTAAACTCTGGGTCCATCCATCCGTACATTGTGCTTGACGCACCCTTACGCTATGCCTGAACAGAATTGAAATGACTGTTTGTGTATGCTTATGTGTTTTTGTTTATGTGTTTGTTTATGTGTTTATTTATGTGTTTGTTTTCCGTTTTGCTGTGTGTGCAAATTCGCAAACAGTGTCTCGCGTGGCCTTGTACTGAAATTTCGGATATTGCATGGTTGTGTCAATGTGTTTGCTGGTGATAGTTTATGAAGCCCTCGTGTCGAATCAGTCTATGACGTGGTCTGGTTTCGAATATGCGATGGCTTTTGCTCACTTATTACTCGATGGTCTTTCAGAAACATTCATGTAATGCTGGTATTGATTTCTATATATTCTGTGCTATTTTATGTTAGGAGTTTCAGATTTTGTTGTGTGCGATCGTATAAAATTTTGCCTGCATGGACGCTGCTTTGAAATTACAGAATTCTAGACGAAAGAGCAGAATATGGAAATCTGCAGGGGGTCTTCATGGCAGAACTCTGCAATGTTGGGCTGATGGTTGCTGGCATTTTATTTACTTATTAGTATTATTATTATTATTATTATTATTATTATTATTATTATTATTATTATTATTATATTCATTTATTACATAAATAGGCTGACACACTGCATCCTTGTACAGACTGGTTAAATAAGGGGTTTTAAAGATTAAGAATTTTCTAAACATAAGTAGAATTGTATGGGATGCTAGACTGGCATATTTGTCATCTCTAATATTTGTCATCTCATTTCAAGCTTCTGTAGAGATCGCGTGGTATGTAGTTTGTCTTACAGATTCAGGCAGACTTGTTGAAATCACAGTTGGTTTGTGACACGTTTGTTTGTGACACGTTTGTTTTGTGTATTCGTGTAGGCCTCGCACCAACTCAGACACGTCGTATTCGAGCATGGAAGCCGAGTTTCTGATGACCTCGACACGTAATGCGAGTGGAGCATCATCTCAGAACCTGGAGTTGATTGCCATGGATACGTCTACCAGGTATGGTAGTTACAGTGGGGCAACTAATTAAGCTACCAGCTATAGTGTGACTGTCCAAGACCGTGTGGTGTTTTATGTGCTGGTGTGTTGCGAAATGATGTGCATGATGTGTCAGTCTTAATTTGTCCTGGGAAAGATGTTAATGTTCAGCTGGGTATTTGTTAGTCATTGCTCTGGATGCATTCAGGTTCATGCAGTTTCAGCTGGCCTCGTGGCGTGTAATCTGGCGTAATTAGTTGTGTTCTGGTTTAATTTTCATGAGGCTGGTGTTGTCTATGACAACCATTTGCATACTAGATTAAACAGAGTTTAATTGTGTAAGTAAAGGTTACCGTGACTAATGGAAATACTACAGCCAATGTCAACTATATTGACCTTACTGAGATATGGTGGTATTGGTTTGTAAACTGAAGCGCACTCACTAACTTTATCCCTAGCGTACTGGTTTTAGTAGAACAAATATAATTCATCTATGGAGACAAACACAAGTGAACATGTAAACACAGATTTGACAAATATAGTATACATTGAGGCTTTCTCATTTAAATAACGCATCACATACTTATCTCTGCATTTCTAACTCATGTATGTGCTTAGATGTATAAAGGTTATGTCAGTTAGAATTGTAAATGACATGTTTATGAAGAATCTATTGAATCTGGTTGAGAACAGGCTGAAATGAAGGAATAACGGTGCCACCTATTACTGAGAATGGCCTTACCATTCGTGCACAGCCTGCTAGTGACACCACCTGTTGTACAGACTGAATGACATTCTGTACTGATAGAATGGTTTGTAGAATATAACTGTGACCTATGCATCATCATTGTCATTGCCCTCATCGTCGTCATCATCTTAACAATCGTCATTGTCATCATTTTCCTGCCCTTCTTCCTCCTCCTCCTCCTCATCATCATCACGGTCATCATCACAATCATCATCGTCATTATTGTCCTCAGCCTTCCTCCTCCTCCTCGTCATCACCGTCACAATTATCATCACAATCGTCATCAGTAAATATGCCCTCCTGTTCCTTGTCTGCCTGTTCCTCTTAATCATCGTGACAATCATCTTCGCAACCAGCATTGTCATTCTCCTCCTCCTCCTCTTCCTCCTCTTCGACACCCTCCTCCGCCTCCTCATGATCATCACTAATCTTACACCAGCCAGTTGGCAATGATGGGTGTGAACAAACATCTCAATTTTCCTTGGTCATTACTGTCTCATTAGCAAAATGCAGTGCTTCTCTTATCTTTAGTCCTCACTTCTATTGTCTGTCCAGTGCAGTCTTGATCTTTTTGTTTTCGGTGTTTCTAGTCTTGCACGTAGCGTTTGGTGTTAGATACAGTCAACTAGCATTCTCCCCACATGGCTAAACCATCAGAGTCTGTGCACTGAACAATTTTGTGTCAGAGTTGTTTTGATTTATGATTTCTGGTTGTCTTGAAATTCCTGTAGTTTTCCACAGCCAACTGATTTCTGTTGTGAGGATTCTCTTCTCGTCATATTTTCACATTTTCTAGCATTCTGATCCATGTTTGAAAATGGATTCTATCATCATCTCATATTCTTGTCTCGGATTTCTGTGTTATTCCTCTGCTTCTCCAGATCCTGTTCATTTTTCCAAATGCTTGTTCACGAGGAAAGTCCACGTCTCCTTTGTATGTCTTTTTCGCTGTTGCCATCTGCAGGTTGTTAGACCTCCATGACAGATAAATTGGCCTTATTGTGCAGTAGCTTCTTCTTGGATGAGCTGTTGTTGTTGTTGTGTCTCTTTGTTGAGAGATGTACACGACTGGTGTAAATAGTATGTTTTTGACATGACTATACCTCTGATATCAGTGAAAGCAAATTTTCTGTTTGCTGAATGCAGTCAGTGTGATTGATATCATAATAGAAATATTTCATGTTTACTGCTTGACTACTATATGGATATTTTATGGTGCCTTTTAATGAAACACGAAAAAGAAGACCCTGTGTAGAACATTCAATCATTCACGTAATCATTCAGAGCACTTGTTGAACACCTCTCCAAGATTCCTACCGTACTCAGAGGTGCTGCCAACCCAACTCTGGTGAAAGAGAACAGTTTGTAAATGGTGTTTGCAGAATTTCTGGTTAAATAACAACAGATCTGAGGAAAGATTATTCCAGATGGTCGACCCAACCACCGAAAAGTGCAGAAAAAGGAACAAGTTCACCTTGAGATGCAGGATTAAGGTTTCTGTGGCTGGCCAAACCTGAGATGTGGCAGCAGAGGTTCTGTAAGTTGCCAGGGGCATTCCCAACTGGCACCGCCAGACCCAGACTGATATGTAAATTCAATGTTAGCAAAAAGCCTAGCAGCTGCACGGCACATGTTCAAGCTGCCCAGTGTGGCCCATATCGATGACACTGCAGTAGTCTATCCTGCTAACACATGTATGAACAAGAGCAACTGCAGCATTGGGTGAAAGGCTAAAAGCGAATGGGAAATGACTCACAAAATTTGCATCAAATTTTTTATTTAATCGTGGGATCAAAGAAATTATGCGATTCTAGAAGTTCAATGTCGTTAATTTCAAAATGACATATGTAGAATTTTTGCATTTGCACGAATGAACCGCTAATCTCACCCAAACAGTACAGTCTCTCTGCCCTTAGATGACCTGCACCATAAGTCCATAACCTTTGTACCATTTGGTGGCCAGCTATGGATCCAGTCTAGGTCCAACACATGGATGTCAGGGCAGGAGTAACAGTCCTGCCTTGACAGAAAGATGACAAAGAGATGTCAGGTCTCTGGGTTCCTTATCCTTAGTCTATTGTCTGAGTTGTAATCTGTGCTTTGATGGGCAGCTTAAAAAAGTTGACAGATTGAGGAGACTGCTATCTGATATGTTTTCCTCGATATTTGGCTTTTTTGCATGTCTTGCTTTATGACATGACTGGCCTCAGACGCTTAGCAAATTACTTCTGGGACTAATAATTCATTATTGCCATCCGGGTATCGAGTTGAGCAAGAGACCTTTAGGGAGTTGTCGATACTCATTGAGTGGAGCTGATTATGCTGTGAATGCATTCAGGAGGATATTGGTTTTCTGGCTTACTCGAATCAGAGCTGTGTACCGCAGAAACTTCTTATAACACGCATTATTAAATCACGATTTCTGGTATGTTGTGATCAGATAATTAATTCAGGTTTAGGAATTGACTTCATAATAACGCCACTTCATTTGATTAGACGCGAGTCCTGAATTTAAAAAGATGCTCCAGTGTACTAGCTCGAGTACTGGATTGTAGGAATGGACAAGGTTTGGGTTGAACTGATGCCTTATTGTTCAAATGGAGTGGGATGTAATGTGAGTGCATTTGATGTGAATTTTTGTTGGATACCATTGAACTGTTGAAATTTGAGCTTGGATACTTCTACGACATGAGTAATTACATTTTGTAAACCCACATCTACGGGTAGGCACAGCTAGTGTATGTACATGCATCAGTTCATTTTTCATTTCAAGGATTATATAGCACCCCTTCAAGGTATCTACTCAGGAGCATTGTCATACTTTAAATTGTAGTTGGTAGTGGAACACATTTTGCGGGGCTATCTTCTAGCTGATCATAAGAAACTATGTTTGGGTCAACTCTCTGTTGTTGTGCTACCATGGTTCAGGAGTAATATACAGTAGTACACAGCAGTCCATGTAATTTATAGCAGAGTTTTGTAATAAAACCAATTTCAGTTGAACCTTGTGTTGGGTACTTGAATATTTATGACCAGTTTACATCATGAATGCCGAATGCTCGTATCCTTTGAATCTATAATATACACTGAAGTAAACAGACTATTACATAAAGATATATGTGACCCATCTGGACAAAACCAGTCATAAGTCGGACTGGACTTACGACTGGTTTTGTGCAGGGGGTCTATTAACACTATGTAGTGTATCTATGAACTGGGTATGTATATGTTCAATACTTGTATGTCGTGATTGTTGCCGTAGCTTCTTGCTGAAAAATTCAGAGTAGGAACATGTTACATTACAAATTGTTAGAGGGAATCAAGAGCTTGTTTTCCTCCAGGGAAGACTTCAGTTATGCACAGTTAAGTCTTGGATTGTAATATCAATATAAAATCGATCTAACGATGTTGTCCAAGAACAATCTTAACTTGCAATTAGCTGTGAAAGCAGTATGCGACTTGTCTGGAATTGTCTGAATTGGTGATTTCAGTTATATTTGCTTCAGTGACATGTTTGTAGTTACCTAAGGCCTTTGTTTAATTTGTTTTGTGATCTGAATTCTGCATTTTTATTAAAATTACTTGTTTTAGACCTGTTAGACATTTACATCGATAGATCTGTTTTTATTATATTATTCCTGTTGAGTGGTAGTTTTATTCGTGGTAGTTTTATTCTAAACGCAGCCAGTTTCAGTTTAGTCATCTTTATTTACCAAGTTTGAATACGTTTCTTTTATTCATTTCACTCTTTAGATTGCTTATTCATATAAGCCACTCATTTAAATGCATGTCAGCACAAGTTTGGAGGTTACAAAATTTGTACTAAGTTAAATGTAAATATACACGTTTTTCTACAGCGTCCACCCATACAGCCACTAATCTGCTCATTTTTCAATAAGAGATCAAGTGATATCCTTGACCACCACTGCTCCTTTTAATAGGAGCCACACCCTTTAAGGTCCCCATGTGTGGACCTGCTAGCCCAAGATTTTATTTATCTCTGAAAACCGGAAACCCCACACACAGAGGCAAATGGGACCTATGTACTAACCAGTGTAGCTAATTGGGCCAGGAAGTTTGGCTGCTGTAGTGGTGTTTGGGGAAGTATGCTCATCACATGTAAATTTTATGTTTCATAGAGCTGTGTGTAGGGTTTTCAGGAAGCTGTGACCTCATTTATATACCATTGACCCACATTTGCTGTTAAGTTTTATGAAATTAAATCATGTGACTGAACTGTCACCCTATTGTTGTTCACAACAGTTCAGGTTGTGTGTCTAAACCCACCAGTCTTTAGTTTGGAGAAATTTTCGTTTGTTCTATTCATTTGCTTTTGCTTGAACACGATATTAAAAATCACGTAGAAGTTCATTTCTGATTTTTCATCGTGACCGTTATGTTTTCGTTTGATTATGTTTGTTTGTTTTCGGTTTGAATTTCTAGCAAGGAAATGTTGATGCAGCCAAGTGCTGTGCCAGGCCAGAGTAAGCCGGAACTCGTGAGTGGCGTAGTTGAAGAGACTTTGGTTCCTGAATCAATGCAGATAAAGTCTGAGTGCAGTACTCTGATAGGTGGAGACCCAGCTGGTGATGCTGCAGCTGCTGCTGCTGGTGACTCTGCTGCTGCTGCTGAAAGCAGAGATGATGATGGGCTAGTTATGAAGGGTTCGGAAGACCACTGCCATTCGGCCGCATCACTCATGAAGAAGAACAGGATTGGCAAGAGCTTGAGACGGGCCACAGCGATTAGTGAGAAGCTCGATGAAGTTAGTGTCTACTTTTCAAAGCCACGAGCGGACTCTGCGGAAAATCTAACGTTCATTAGTGAACCTGGAGAGAGAGGGGCGAACGAGGATGCAGGCTCAGTAGATTTACTGAGGGACTCTCGGTCAGATGTGTGCAACATCCCACGCAGGTATGTCAATCTGTCCACTGAAGTCACGTGGGAAATTAATGCAGTAGAGGTTATTCAATTTTTCTTGTAGATCACTGGTTTTGTTTTTTTTATTTTATAAATTTGTAATGAAGTATTTATGAGATTTTTTTCCTCCGTTCATTCAAAATCTCTTACCATAGGTTTCTTTTTTTCAGTTCTGAACCTCTTTTTAATTACCAGTATGAACACTGAAATTTGAAGACTTTGTTATAGATTGGTTACGAATTTAGTTCTGTACTTAGGTGTAGTAGTTAATATTATTTATATCCCATCTGAGGGGCATACTGGAAGGATGCGATTTTCATCTCACGTAGTGGTATTGGGGGTAGTCTTTCAAGTGTGGCTAGTCTTTCAAGTGTGGCTAGTCTTTCAAGTGTGGCTATGTCCTGTGAAGCCAGTCTTTGTGTTCCTGTCAGTATTACGTTTCCACAGATGTACAGGTTGATTAATAGGAAAAACATTTCCTGTTTTCACACAATGTATTTCTTGTCTTACGTTGAACCATAAATGCGCCTTGTTCCTTGTTTTCTGGAGCCCAGGCTGAGATATGGTGTGGCACTGTCTGGGTGTGTTGATAGCTGGATTTTTATGTCTCCGATGTTTTCTTAATTTTCATCATTACCAGAGTGCTCTCTGTAACCGTTCGTGCTGTTTGTAAGTTCTTCCTTGTTCGTGTAAGTTCTTCCTTGTTCTTAGGCTTCCTCCAAAATCTCCAGTTACAGACTAACTATTTTTAAAATTAGATTATCTTTTCCAGCTCAGGTCCATTTTAAAGTTGCGGTCCTTAAATACAAGGCGCTTGCTTCATGGTCTACCACTGATCTTCCTTGCAGACTTGTTTATCTGACTAATAATAATAATAATAGCAATAGCAATTAACAATAATAACAATGTAAGGATTGCGAAAGAGGATGTAAGCATTTGCTGGACAAGTCACCTATTGGTCTGTATAGTTTATGCTTGCATCAATTAGCTAAATTAGAATTTATACAGTGGGCTGCTTTTGCTAGGCAAGGCACTAGTTCAGTTTTTGTACAGTCCTGTGACTTACGGGACTGTTCATATTCTGAAGCACTTATCTTGATGTTTCTGGTCTCTGTCTTGTTAGGAATTGGCTGATTTGATACATATTGATACATGCAGTAGAAATCAGATACTTATTCCACCAAAGTTATTACAGTCATGACGGATGGTTATGGAAATATTAGGTCTGAGCATATCATTATTTCAAGCCTAATCTATTGACGTAGCATCCTTGAGTGCAGTTTTCCTTGCTTTTCCAGCTGGTCCACTCCAGTTGCGGTGACTCTCTGTGACAAAGTCGAAATGAGAACTCCCAGTCGAAGTCTGGATACAACGGAACTTAACGATAGCTCAAGGTCTACTGAAAATGGTTCTTTCCTGCAAAGTGGCTCCAGCTCGGAAAGTGGTCCGATGGTGGCGGCCCCTGGTGACAGCATTGAACGAGCAAAAGAGATACTTGGCCACACAACCGACCCCTATGCCACTCCTGTCAAAGAGCTGTCGCCAAAAGTTGGCGTGCAGAGCTATGATGGATCTAAGGGGCTGGGTGACGTTGGGGTTAACGGATCTGGCGGTAAAGGCGCAAAGTCATCCTCCGATAAGAAGAAAAGGGGTCTTTCCTGGTACAGTGTAAGTAAAAACAGACCATTTTATCTGGTTAATTTTATCTGTTAATTTATTTGTATTATGGAGTTGTATATCATATGTTATCAATGGCAGGATGGGATCAAGTGCTTTGACCTAACAGACTGATTTTTATTCATTTTAGAATATAAGTTACTTTAATTTGTTTTTGTTTGGCTGTAGTATACAGGTACCACTGTGCTAGTACTTTGCTTGTATTATTACACATGTTATATAGTATTCAGTTAAGGCTTAAATGGTAGTTAGCATGTGTAGTTGATAGTTAAATGACAGCTTCTAGGAATCGTAAGCAGATGTTTAGTTAATTGACTTAATGGGAGTTGATGCTTAACCTTCTCTTCCATTAGCATACACAGTTGCATTACCTCTTTGGTCTGTTTTCTTTGAAATTATCTACTTGTTGTTCCCACAAATTTCTCTATTTAGAAAACTTTGTTCCATGTTGATTTATAGAACCAGATGACCCGGCTAGCCCGAGATAGCAACAGACGATAAAGCAATGTCTGGTGTCAGAGTTACTAAATTGTTTTGCTTGCAATGTCTGGTGGTAATAGACGGAGATGCGCCGACGCAAATTGCCTTTGGATGCAGGTTCTTCGAATAGTGACCGGCTTCGTTATTTGCAGTTGATTGACCATTAAGTTGCCATGTGTAGCTTTAGAAATAGGAATTAGTGTTGAATTATGTAAATGGAAGAAGCCATTCGTTAGTTCCCAAGTACCTTCCGTTGCCTCGCTCCACTTGAGCGGAAGGACTAAAACAAACAAAGCAATGTTCTCAGTGGCGGATAGATGAAAGGATATATTCGGATAGATGAAAGGAAATATTCAGGACAGTTCTGACCATGCCCTGGACGAGCAATTGGCCATTATGTAGAAACAGAAAGGCTGCTGTTTGGGTTATTAAAGCCCACCAGTCTGGCAGCTTTGATGATAGTCTCAAGGCATCTTGAAATAAACTAATATCATCATTGGTAACTAGTCTGGTTCTTTCACGTGTAAGTCTAAGACAATAATCCCAGTGTGTTATGTGAAACTCTGCAGGCTGCACAGTTCCGTATGACGCATGGGGCTTACAGTGTTACGTGGGAGCTTCTATGAGAAGTTTGTCTTGAAGGGGCACTTTAAAAACCCGTGCTTACAATTTAAAAACTTTTCAATGACAGCCTGTTATGAAAGGTTTTCCTGCTTCTGAAGCTGTTGTCATATTCAGAATCAGTCTAAAAGCCATTCCTTTGAGGACTGTTGATGATTGCAAGATATAAAATATATGGGATTGCCTTAGAGTTACTGAATACTTAAGGTCTCTTCATTTAAGTGGTTGGTGTTAAATTTGACCTTTTTTACCCATTTTTATAAGTTTCTCTGCATTTTGATGCTACTGTTGGGGCATTCCACGTCAAATCAACACACTTTAGAAACAAAATGGACGTCATCATCTCCAATTTTGTTGAAATTTGGTATGGTGACAAACCACTATGAAAACCTCTAAATGCCAAAATTTTTGATTTTTTGGTCAACCGATGTCCGAAATATGGGTCAATGAACATTGACCAAAACGGGCCGATTTTCGCCGACCGCTGATGTTCAAACTGCTGTATCTCAGCTTCTATTGCACCTAGAGACACAATTAAAATACCAAATTGGAGGTATTGAATAGCTTTATCTGGGAAAAGCACTCAGAAACTTTCATATTTAGTAACAAAATATTTTTTAGCAAATGTAACCTAGTGACACTGACCTAGGTCAGTTCGCCATCTCAGAATTTCATCCAATTTTTCCCATGCAAAGCTTTCATTGTTCTTAACAATTGTTGAAAATTTCAGAGTGGGCACTCTCATAGTTATTTTACAGTGATATTTTAAAGGTAGTCATGGTCGCGATTCGCGGCAACCGTTGATATGCCATGAATATTTAATTGCTGAATCCCAGCTGTTAACATCAATGAACTTTGCTCAGTGTACTAACATTATCTCACACAACATGTTGAACAAAAATTAGGCTTACATACATGCCTATTGCCTACTTATTTACTTATTTAAATGAATTCTTGTTTCAGTTCTAGGTTTCATAGTCTTTCCTGTTGTCTGAATGTTCGCATGACATAAATTTTCAATTTTATAGAATTTTTTGATGTTATTATAACTGAAGTTGTGAGAAACTACCTAAAATAGACAGCTAAGTAGAGAATCTTAAATATTTAAATTTCAAGTATATCTGGCAGGCACACACAAGCTTCACTGGATCTGCCCAGTATCAGCTGAGTCAGTTGAAGTGAAAGACTTCTCCAGCAGCCTGGATAGTAGAATTGAACTTGTGTTGCAGTCTGTAGAGATAGACAACAAGACCACAATAAACTCTCAGATATCAAGGGCAAATCACTGCAAAGTACGACAGACATTGGTGGCTTGGCTGTGTTCTGCAAGTATTTCTGGACACAAATGAGGTGGAAGTCAATTGTTTACACCCACATGGACCAGCTCAATCATATCGATATCCACATCCAACACACATCTTAGTAATTTCATGCCAGGACTAACTAACAACTGTTCTTCCAACAACTGTTACTGGAACAATGTACTTGCTGACATCCGAGGAAACTACTGCAGCAAACCAGGCTCTTCAAAACAGTTCAGATCTATCGGGCGAGAAATGATGGTCGCGAATTGCCACCATGACTGTACCTTTAAAAAATCACTGTAAAAAAACTATAAGAGTGCCCACTCTGAAATTTTCAACAATTGTTAAGAACAATGAAAGCTTTGCATGGGAAAAACTGGATGAAATTCTGAGATGGCGAACTGACCTAGGTCAGTGTCACTAGGTTACAGTTGCTAAAAAATATTTTGTTACTAAATATGAACGTTTCTGACGGCTTTGCCCAGATAGAGCTATTTAAAACCTTCAATTTGGTATTTTAATTGTGTCTCTAGGTGCAATAGAAGCTGAGATACAGCAGTTTGAACATCAGCGGTCAGCGAAAATCGGCCTGTTTTGGTCAATGTTCATTGACCCATATCTCGGACGTCGGTTGACCAAAAAATCAAAAATTTTGGTTTTGAGAGTTTTTCATAGTAGTTTATCACCATACCAAATTTTAACAAAATCGGAGATGGTGATGCACGATGACTGTGTTGATTTGACATGGAATGCCCCTGTTTAATTTCCGAATCTGCTATATGGCTTCAACAAGACAGTTGTGAAATGGTTCATCAACTGATACTATGATACTAGATAAATGTTGTGAGGTATTGTTATTGTTATTATAATAGATTACTTGAGTGGCACCTCTCAAGAATCTCTCATCGTCTTTATCTGTAAGTGGCTGTCTGTCAAAGGGCAAAAGTTGTTTGTCTTTAAAGCCCTAGAGGGAATGTGACATTATCTGCACTTATCAGAACTGAACAACATACTGATGGCAAGAGCCTAAAGACTGTTCCACAAGGAACCTACAATGCAAGAGAATACATCGCATGCACTTGTAGATGTAGACAAGCCAGGAACAGTGAGATTACCAGACTGGTTAGTGATGTAAAGAGCATGTAGAGGAGTGGCCTAGGTATTGAGCCCTACTGGGCTGATTCAGAACAGCCCTTGCGACTCACAAGAGCCCATGGTGAACAGGCAGATGTCTGAACCATCACAATCCTCATGTTGGGAACCTTGAGACAGGAACAGAGTCAAAGAAGTGGCAAGCTACCACTGATTCCCAACATGGAGGGAAGTTAAGTCAGGAAGGTGTTGTAATGCATTCGTGTGCTGTATTCTTGGTAGCAGGTTCATCTTGTTCTCAGAAATCCTCCCCAGAAATCCTCCCCATATTCTGTGGAACAAAGGACTTTAGTTAATATTCCAGTGTGATTTCTGGATAGACAGGCTAGAAACTGAAAGGCCAGCACTGGTTAATAAGATAAGAGGCAAATGTGTTTTGACTATGCCTTAGCTGTTGTTCTGTCTCGAGGCCTGTACACTGACATCACGTTATGTCGCATTTATGTCACTTAAGAATCTGTTTTCTGCCCAGAGGATGCATGTACAAATGGGTTTCGACAGTAATTGGATCGCTACCTGTGTGGAATGTTTGCTTACAGGACTCCAGGAAGCATAAACTTCAACATGAATGCAAACAAAACACTGCTATTTGGCTCCCAGGTGGCAATACTGTTGTTTTAAACATCTTGCCAAATAAAAATGTACTGAACCTTGGATAGGAGGAAGTAGGAGAATTTAGCAATGTCCTGACTGGTTTCAACAGATTTCATGGCCTAAGGAATGTGCCTGTGTGATTATTAACACTTTAACGAGGAGCATGCACTAAAATGTTTGGAAAACTAATCCTCTCATCTTTAAAGGGTTAAATGTGTATAGACGGATCATGATTGTAAAAGTGCCAGTGGTTGCATGGACCTAGTGTTTATGTCTCCTTTTCTTCGGGTTAGAAGTAGAAAAGCAGTCCTTTAACTCTTTAACAACGAGCTGCATTGGTTTCCCAGTCACTTTTAGTGCCATGGGTACGAGGCGTTTGTGACCTCCTCTCTTATCCTTGGCACACGAGGGCTCGTGGCCAGGCCTACCCCGCACTGTCTGGTTCTTTCAGGTTAACCACGTGGTTATCCCTAGCCTTATCAAACATAATTTATTGTGATTTTAGACTTATCCATATTAATGCACAAAACATCGATCAGTGGCACATCAATAATGCACGTATTACAAACACATCAGTCTGAAGAGATTGAGACAACCAAAGAAGGATAAGAATGCTCTCATATACGTCAGTTTTGAGCAGCAGAAATAGAAAGATAATAGACTGGTAAATCGAACAGACTGAAGCGGCGAATTCCTGCAACTTGGCACTGACACAAACAAGCGCTTATGGCTAGAGCAGTTTTGATTGTCTCAGCTCAAACAGAGCAATCAAAATACAGCTTATTTATTAGCCATTTAATGTGGAATATTAAAGATAGGAGGAAGTAGGATGGAATATTAAGATCATGTTGCATTGTTGTGTGACCTACTTTGTGACGTCACGATGGTCCCTGGCGTTGCTGAGGAAATGCATGTCAACGTACTTATCAACACACGATTTAAGTGATATGTAATGCATGTGATATGTAATGTGCTAGTTAAGTGCATAAGTTTTAATGATCTGTTTTGCTTTGAGTAAGACAATTTTTTTACTTAAAGGCAATAGTTGTGAAGTCTTGCTTTTTTATGTTACAATTGTTTTTACCCAAACAAGTTTAATGTTAGGTCGTTGGAGTTTTATAATGTTTTTATTTAAATTTGATTGTTGTGTCAAAGTAATTGCTTTTGTTGTGTTTTCTCTGTTCATCCTTATTCGTCTTCCTGTAGCGTCAGAAAAAATTGGTAGGAGACTAGTTCTGTGTAGTAGTATACATTCCATTTCTGCTTCACTGGCTTTGAGGGTTTGGTTGAAATCTATTTCAGCATGACACAGGATTAGCTTTGTTGCTGTCAGCAACTAATTCACCTTGTAGTAAAGTAACTGTACTAATCCGGAGTTACAATGTTATGACTTTGATTGAAATCAAATAAGGAAGACTGTTTGTTGAAGCTTTAACTCTACAGTCCATTGGGACTTGCAGGCTTTTCAGGGTCAATTCTGGTGAGTCTAGTTTTTTGGAGTTCAAGTATTAACGGTTGTCACAGCGGGTGTGGAGACAATGGATGCCAGATTGTCACAGCGGGTGTGGAGACAATGGAAGGCAGTAAATGTACCAGAAGCTGGTTGATCAATGATCATTAGTCCGATGGTAAACATATCTAGGTCAAGAGCACGAGTGAATAATTCCGGTCTTATGGGGTCTAAACAGACAGTTAAATAGAGAAAGGAATGTTTATTGAGAGGTCTCTTGCAATATTGTGTCATCTTTTACCATGGTACTTCTTCGTCAAGTATTCTGCCCTCGGGCAGGTTCAAACGTCCAATGTTGCCACTCCTCTCGATGTTGGACTTTCTCTTTCAGTAGTTTTCTGTATCCATCCACCACCCTCCAGACATTGTTTTGAAAGATCTGTTTGACTTAAGACGATCCTCGACAATCCTTCCTCAGCAATCTATGTCTGTTATCAGATGTAGATTATGTAAAACAGTTGCCATGGTTGGATGGATCCGTAAGTGGGATTGAATCAGATAACAGAAGAAGGACTGGACTTAATTAGTGGACCGGACTCACCAGACAGATGAGGTGTCAGTCGGCTCCAAACTGCTATTCAGCTCGCACATTTTTATTCTTTCTGCTCGCTTGTCATCTGCAATTGATTTGGTTTCGTCTTGTTGACTTGCTCTTCGGATATCGATCGGGTGTTACGGACAAAAGCATAAAATTTCTTGATGTGGAGGTTTACAATTCGCAGACTCTCTTATACCAACGAGCAGAAGTCAATTTGTTTTCTGTTTAATTAACTTTCGTCGTTTCTGCTTTAACAATATTTAAAAAAAATTCCATCGATTTCTTTTCTCTGTTTTACCTAATTGAAATTCTTGAATTTATGCAAATTTCTAAATTTTTCTGTCTAGTAATATGTTAGATTGGCCTTGCATCATCACGACTCGTTTCATTTCGTTTTGGTTTCGCATAACTGTATTGTCTTTGGCTGCCTACGTAAATTTAATTCTTTGTCTGGTGAATGTATTTGATTGTCAGCGGGAGGTATGAGGTATTGTTCAGTTGTTTGTGTGAATCCATTGCGTTTCAACATGTTGTGGCTTGCATAAGAATTAGGCATGCATCTGTGGTACAGATCGTGTTAACTGTTTAGCAATTCCATTTCTGCAGGGTGAAGGTTGCTCCTTTCTCAAACTGTTTGAGTAATTTCACTGCTAGATATCATATGTGTAGCTGTGTATTGGTTGCTTGAGGTGATGGGTTCTTTCATGTTTTTGGATTTATTTGTCACTGTTCATATATAAAGCTGTATAATTCAAAACAGATTTATCTCCAGGTTTCTATTCTGTACTAATAAAAAGTTTCAATTTCAGAACTCCACATGGAAGAAGCACTTATTTTTAAGCTGTTCTTTTACCTAGATAATTAAAATACAAATGTATATAAACTCAGTATGAATTTTGTAAGTATTGTAAAACAGGTAGATATGCATTAATGCAAAATGACTGACAGAGTGAAACAATCATTTAACAGATTCGTTAAAATTCTACAATCTATTTTTTCAAGAATTGCTTGCCTTGCAAATATTCTGCGACCATACAATGAAAGATATTTAAATCACATTTAAATCATGAGCCAGAATTGCAACGCTGACACTTTCTGGCTTGAGTTCTCATTTCCTCGAGAGGGCACTGAATACAGTGAATAGTCCTCGAATCTGATGGTCCAGATGGCCACCGGCCTCTAGACGTTGATCAAACTTATCATCCATCTTCCTACTGAGCCAATGTTGATTATTTCATGCTGTTCTACTGCAAAATGGGTCAGATCATTACTGTCTGGACGGCCGATTCATTCACCTGTGCGGCGGTATTTAAGTGTCGCAGATGTGTCACGCATGCACGCACGTCACATTGCTGTATAGATTTTGATGATACCAAATGAGATGGGAAGACTTACAAATATCATGTCATAAAATTTCATGTTTAGTTCGTGATTATGAATTGTATAATAAATATGTAATTCTTTTTATTATTATATAATTGTATAATAAATAAGTTTGTGAATATTGCAACAAAATAATTTTTAGGTCCTGTAAATAGGTAAAGTAACCACATTACTTATTAATTTGCTATAACTGAGATTTTTGCAGAGGCACATGCATGCATATAGCTGTATATGCAATATTATACATTGGCTTATCTTTTCTCCACTTTATACCTGAATGACTGCTTTCATTGTGTCTAGGTTAATCGGCATTAGGGAAAGATGTTCGTTAAATTAATCACTGAATTTTCATCGTTGTAGGTTCTCAGCCCTACGTACAAGTCACGGAGTGACGATTTCAAAAGGATCTTCAAAGATATTCCCAGCTCTGAGAGGCTTATTGTAGGTTAGTACTTTCCTGGTTGTAACATGCTGTAAGACCTGCCTTTTGTTAGTAGTACCACCTGCTCCTTTGCACTTAGAACTTGCTCTTCAGAGAGGTGGGATCAGATCAGTGTGACGGGACTAGCTATTCTCATGAATTCTAAGAACATGTACATTGATGGTATTTGCCACATGTGTGTGATTGCTTGTTCGTTCATTCGTTCATAGACTTATATAGCGCCTGCTCAAAACCGTGAGCAGGAAACCTAGTCTTGCGTGTAGTTTGTTTGTATGTGTATTAAATATGTTTGTAGTGTGTATAGGTGCAACGGAAAGGTATATACGCATGTATAGATATCTACAGGTCTGTCCAACATATAGATGCTATGTATAATTTCTGTGTACATGTATATATATAATGTGCATGACTGCATGCATATGTCGGAAAGGTGTAGCTTTTTGTATCTATATATGTGCCCTATTCTGTGTGTGTAGCATTGTTAGGCATCTGTTTACATGTGTGTTACGAGTGCAGAACGATTTGTATATGTGGATGCATTTGAGCTGAGTCTTCTTCCTCTGCCTTCTTTATCCTGCTCAGTATTCCTGATTCCCGAGATATGAGTCTGGCTTTACCGTGTCCGGGCAGTTTTTACAGCCTGCGTGCCATTCCTGCTTGTCCAGCACCCTCTGTTGATTACCAGTAAAACCATGAGCGGGAAACCTATTGTTGCGTGTTGTTTATGTATGTGTTTGTATGCATGTTTGTATGTATGTATGTGTGCATGTATGTGTGTCTGCATATGTCTATGTATGTATATATGTAATAATAATGATAAGAATATTCTTTATTATTTCAAACTGAGGAATTTATTATTTCAAAATGAGGAAAGAGGAATGAGGAAAGAGGACATCAAGAAACTGGAGGCGTTCGAGATGTGGATTTGGAGAAGATCAGCTGGACAGAACATAAAACAAATGAAGAAGTGTTGGGAAGGACTGGAGAAGAAAGATCCTTGATACACACATTAAGAAAGAGGCAGAGGAAATGGATTGGGCACACGCTGAGATGGGACTCTCTCCTAAGAAATGTTATCGAGGGAAGAATGGAGGGGATGAGGACAAGGAGAAGACCAAGATAGATGATGCTGGATTGGATGATGAAGGAAGGATTATCAAGGATACAGAACACTCAAAGAAGAGGCTCAAAATCGAGAGAGTGGCGACGTGGGACGTTTGAAGCTGGCTGAAGGCAGAGAACCAGAAGAAGAAGATTTCAAACTGACAGATGCAGTACAGAACTTTATATAAAGTTAGATTTTAACTGTTTATAATATTGCATCATTTCTACTAATGCTGTGCTACTTTTTCACTATTTATGTGCATTGTTCTTGTAAAATTTGAGCATTTCTCTTGCACTAATAAAGATTGTTTACTTACTCACTTGTGTACTTGCTTACTTGTTTACTTACTTACTTACATGACTTTACTTGACTCTCTAACTGACAAGTACATTTAAGACAATTTTAGAATGTATATGACATGTATTGTATAGGATATACTATACCATATTTGTGCATGTCTTCATAGCATTATTGGAACATTGTTTTCATGTACATATTTGTATGTATGTGTATATAATCATGAGCTTATGCACATGTGTGTATGTATAAGGAGAGCGTGCTTTCATGTTTCCTTGTCTTATTGTGCATGTAGTTTAGATCTGGAATGGGGCCTTCCATGACCCTGACCTTATCCTGCATGTGCTGCCATTCACTGGGTATCAGGGGGTTTCCTTGGGGCCTCAGGAAGCCCACAGCCAATCAGTTCCAGATCCTTCTCATCTGCGCTGTCCCTATTGGCTTCAGACGACTAAATTCTTAAATTCAATGTCTAAAAGAGGCAGACACATCTGGGTAATTCCGTGGATTCTTTGGATTTCGGATGTAGCAAATGTTCAAAAATGAAATGTATATAAATGCATAAAACCAAATATTTTCCTTATCTACGATGCATTTAGAATATCAATTTATGAGTTTCCCTGCACGACATCTTGCGAAAACTTTTTTACAATGTGATTTATACAACATGCATGAAAATTTTATCATTACTGTCACACCTGTTTCGGCAGCTGTGATCTCATGATTTTACAATAAGAAAGTAATTATTATATCATATAACAGTTGAACTCTGACCTATGATACTCTGCTTACTGAGTAATCTGTAAAAGACTATAAGTTTACAGTTAATTTACATATTTAGCCTATTGTAAGTCATAATTTGTAAATTATTTAGTTAATTTAGCAGTATATTATCTCCAGTGAAGGCAGGTGAGACAAACTAGCTGTTTACCTGGCATTCCAAATTGTTAACCTGTAAATCTACTATCATTGTAACCACTAATTAGCTCAATTTGCATGCTGATTAGTTTACAATTAAGTTTTTAACGACTGTGACAGTAATGAGAATTGTGACAGCAGTGAGACTGTGTGACTGTAATGATAAAAAATGAGACATAAATGAGACACGGTGTAGTATTTAATGTGACTGAAATGAGAATGCAGTGTGACATGAATGAGAAATAATACGTTGATATTTTAAGTGTGACTGTAATGAGACGTGACTGTAATGAGAGAACTGCACTATGTATGGATATGCACCGAATGTTATGAGAGCTAACGAAGCGCAAACAGTTTTTTCATACTCGGACCACATGCTTCATTCAAAAGTTAGAGCGCTATACACGTGTTTGTTAAACTTTAGAAATAACAGATGATGACTGTAATGAGACATGAAAAGTCGGATTGATAGTTTTTCGCGTAAATTTTCATTTTTATGTCATTAACGGCACATGTTTAGGAAAATTATTGTTTATTTCTATTTATAGTTCTTACCCGCAGTGTTGCGAGCCGTTTCCGGTAGGATGCGTTTAAAGTGGATCGAGATTCATATCGGAATGCACGCATGACTGTAATGAGGTGTGACCTGAGGGACAAGATTGTTTGCCGTGCTATGCTTAAAATAAGCCTCCAAATTAGACGATTCGTAAGCAGATGAAAGAGGACACTCATAGCTGTAATAAAATGCATCACTGGTGTAGCTGCTCAAAAGATTACAATTTCTGTAAACCTCCAAAAACGAAAAATACGGATCGGGACGTGGGACTGTAATGAGATTTGACATGTTTGAAGCGTTAAATGAAATTTAAAAGAAACAATCCATCTGTAAAAGATACCAGATTTTGTTCTACAGGTTAATACGAACATTTTTATACATTGCGTGCCTCCATACCTATAAAAATATGGCTGTAACAGCCGAGGGACACGAAATCCAAAAAATCCACGGAATTACCCATCTAGTCATAGGCTGGTAATATAGTTCACTCTTAGTGAACTGCTACACCTAATGTCTGGCTGTAGTTCACATTTGGTATGCTATATTGCCAAGCATAGGAGTATCTGGCGACAATAATATCTGTTGCCATCAAAGATTATTGATAAGAGGTTACTGTTGCTATAGATAGGGTCCACATGAGTGGTTAAATAAGGCTTACATGTGCATGTTATAATTATGTTTCTGAAACGCTTAGTACAAATATATTGTGGTATATTTATTCCTGCACGGATCAGAATGCTGGACCATGCGAAAGCAAGATGAGAAGAGAATTCTCACAGCAGAAATGAGTTGGCTGAGAAATGTTATTATTACCTAGATATAACTGAACATTTATATCTATATAGATAGATAAATATGTCTAACATCGATCTGATAAACCAGAGATCACATTTCAGAATTCTATTGTGCGTCATAAATGCATTGTTACCATACTCTGCGTCACCTTACCTTACCCTATGTTACCATATTTTACAATACTCTACTTCGCCTTACACTGTCGTACCATACTTTAGGTTATTCTACCAAAATTCTTATGTATGGAAATCAGAGCGAGCTACTGTAAGCAGAAGTTTAGAATCCGAGTCAGACGAAGGGGGAAGCTAAAGATTACCTGGTCGACAGTAACATTGAACATAATTAATTACTCGACCCAAGATCACGCAAGTTGGTGAAAGATGATTACGACTGAAGAAGGTGGAAGATATAGATTGCCTGGTCAATATTTAGTTACACTGAAAATAATCAATTACTCGATCCAAGATCACGCAAGTTGGTGAAAGATGATCATGACTGGTGAAGGTCAACACGTGGTTACCTACAGGTGGTTGCCTACAGGTGGTTGCCTACAGGTGGTTGCCGACAGGTGTTGCTTAGACACAAACTTCATACCAAGGGAAGCACATATCTCATGCTTCACTGACCATACTAAATTTATGTATATAAACAGACAGATTTTCATATAATAACAAATGAACATAAATATTATCATCATCATCAGTTCCCGATGCCAGCCAGTTGGCAGTGATGGATACGAATATACTATCTCCATTGTCCACAGTCACTTGTCATGTCAAGTGCTCCTCTCAGTAGTCCAAGTGTTGTTCTGTCCTCATTTATGTTGTCTCTCCAGTACAGGCTTGGTCTGCCTTTGTTTCTCTTTCCTGTGAATCTTTCATGCAGTGCATTGGGTGGGATTTGGTCAGCTGGCATTCTCTGAACATGTCCAAACCATTGGAGTGTTGTATGTGTTGTGTGTGGTATGCCATTGAACATTTTGAAGTCAGAGGCTTGCAACTGGTTCTGTTGGGCTGTGTGTATAAGTGCTTATGGATACAATTCTACTGCTTGAATTGATCATAAAAAATGTTAGGGCTGGTCTGAAGCGGTGTGCTTATACTCACCATTAGGCACATACCGCTGGACAATTGGGGTTGTTCGGGTGATGGGGTGAGTTGTGTCTTGTTGATGCTATAAACAACAATGGACATGCCAGTTATAAACTGCTCCACTGGTTGTAATGATTAATTGTAACTAGGGGCCCATTGGCACGGCATGTAACATGTACTTGTTATTTTCGTGTCTATATGTTTACGGTGAACAATAAAAAGCATATTATGATGATGATGAACAGTTAGCAACGTCTGTAGAGCCAGTGTCTCATGTACAGAGCATCAGCCAATGGTAGACCAAAGCCAGATGTGCTCAGGTTAATACCATATAGATGTGTCTGTTATATATTATATGGTATACTTGAATATGAACAATATGTAAGTATGCATATGTTTACTCCCTCTGATACGTTCTACACTCGTTTGAAAACTGTCTTGTTTGGCCGTGCTGGAGTTGGAAGCACCTCTGAGTAGCCCTCCTTGAAGAGGTGCTATATATAGACCCGAATGAATGAATAAATTTATTTAATTCACTTCTTTGTATGTATTATTACACATGCATGCATGTATAAATGCATGTACATAGATACATGAATGTAATGCATGCATGCATGTATGTATTTATAGTTATTCTGCGAGAAACACTTTATAAATTTCTAGGTACAATAGATACAATTTGCTGTCACCTTGAAAGTTGCTATATCAGAGGCCTCCAACCTTTTTCTGAGTAAGGCACCCTTTCTAGCACCAATGGCAGGTCACTGGCTCCTGACCTTGATTTAATTTATTTTTCTTCCAGGTAGTTCTTATTTTAATAACAGGCAATGTTCCTTGTATTCAACCACAATATTGTGACTACTTCTACACTACTTTAAGTTTAGAAAAATGATTATAGCCCTATGTCAGTAGTGAAAATAATAGTTTTTCCCCAATGTTTACAGGAAGCTTTTAGGTTTTGCCATTATGCCATCCAGCTGCGGCACCTCTTGAATAGGTTTACAGCACCCTTCATGGTGCTGCAGCTCTCAGGTTGGGAGCACTGTACTAGATGGATGTCCATTGATGTGAAGGAGCTTTTTCTGCGTTTATTTCATGTACTTTGTGATGTATGATGCATGCATATATAGATGCTTTACATAAGTCCCAGGATGTATGTCATTACGTAGCTGTCACCTTGTAAGGCACTTAATGGAAGTTTTATGATGTGAAAGAGGTTTTTGATGTTTTGATCGCCTCCTTGTTGCAGTTGTGTGAGGTTTTTGAGTGAGGCACACCAGTTGTTTTATTATGCAGCTGAGCAGCTATTTTGCTACTTATTTGTGTCATGTTCATGTTCTGTCATTGCTTCTGCTATACCCAAAAAACAGCAGCCTCATTTTAGCAATGATACCCAAGGGGTCGTGAACGTAATGTTGGTCTGTACTACTCTTGAGACCTAGGGACCTGAATGTTACAACAGCAGTCGCATTCCTGGTCACAGTCATTGTAGAGCAAGGTCGCTTAGTATTGTGAACATCCTCATTAAGTGCTGTACCATACAGCTGCTGTATAACAGATTTTTTATTGTAGTCACGTGACTCGTATGTATTGCAGTCACATAAGTTTGCCACATGAAAGCTGTCTCATATTTTAAGTTGACTCGGACCTTCATTGTTTTGGGTTCCTTTGTCGTCATTATGTACATCATGTTTTTGTACATCAAGATACTCAGTTTTTAGCTCTAGAAATATTTTTCTGGATGGATAGTTTTAGTTATTTGAAATCAAGCTAATATTTAATAATTATAATAGGTAAGTGATCTTTTACAATTTATCATTGGTTGTATAGTATGTTGTTTGTTTTCAGGGAATTTATTGAGCACTTTAAGGAAAGTTTTTAAACGTTGTTTTTTGGTTATGTTACTGTGTTGTGCCAAACAGCTGTTGGTTTGTACTGTGGTCTTGTGCTAAATTGTCAAATCAATCAAGCAGTGAAACAAACAAATCAATCAGTATGTCAATCAAGCAATGTTTTGTGTTACGCGTTGTTTTCAGATTACTCGTGTGCACTGCAGAAGGATATTCTGGTGCATGGCCGTCTCTACATCAGCCAATCTTGGGTCTGTTTCTACGCCAACATCTTTCGATGGGAGACCATAGTAAGGCAGGATTTTTAAATTTAAAGAAACAGAAATGAGAAAAATATCATCATCATCTGTGGCGTTCTCCTCTCTGGAGCATTGCTGTTTCCATAATGTTTAGCCAGCTGTCTAGGGCAGGGTTGGCGAACCTATGGCACGCGTGCCCAACCTGGCACGCCAACAGATTTTACTTGGCACGCCACCTGAACTCTGAACTTTCTTTTTTTCACACTTTTATATTTCTTTATTTTTAACATTCAGCAATTTCTTTCCTGCTTCACTTTCACATAAAATTATAGTAAATATGAATAATTGCATTATTAAATAGCCACGCCCAAAAATAATGCAATGACTTTTCAATTATTAGCTTTCACATTTTTGAGTACTTCATTCCGTGTTCATTGGTTCAATAAAATTTCTGGCACGCGAAACTTTTAATTTTCTTAAAGAACAATTTTGTGGCACGCGAGCTAAAAAAGGTTTGCCATGCCTGGTCTAGGGTCTTTTTCCTGGGCATGTACAAGCCATAGTTCAGTGGGCTGAGGTCTTGTATATGTGTGGTGAAGGCGTCCAACAGGCCGTTTCAAACCTCTCGCAGGGCCAGAAAAAAATTGCTTGCAAGGCCCTGGCATGGTCCTGGTCACCTTCACAGCACACGAACAAGATATATTAATGAAAATGTAAACCAGTTGCGTCTTTGACAGCCTGTATTTATCAAATAAATGAATATTGAATTGAACGATGTGTCCAAACAGCCAGAGTCTACTAGTTTGAAAAATATGCTGAATGAAAAAGAATTAAAAAGAAAATTAATAAGAAGAAAATTGATATGGTTAATGTAGTAAACTGACAGCAAATGTTATCGGACATCATACATTAATTGTAGCTGACGATTCGCTGTAAAGACATCGTGAAACTGTCAAAGGAACGAACAGCTCGAGTTATACCAAATGCAATACAGATCTGCACCAAAGATGACAAGTATTTCTTCACATCATTTGGCACTCGTGACAAAACATACCTCATGTTAGACCGGGTCTGGAAGAATGGTGTCGCGGATGAGGTAATGCAGCATTAATTATAATAATAATAATAATAATAATAATAATATTCGTATATATAGACAACATCGCTGACGGACCGAAGCGAGTAACACTGTAAGCCTATGACGGTACAAAGTCTTGATCGTATAGAACACAAGTCTTGGCAGCCTGTTAGGCACCTACTCATTTTACTACTGCCCCCTAGGAGTGAGGGCTGCCCCGTAGAGAGTAGAAGACTGAGTCGACCTATATGGGGCTTGCAGTTATTGAACCTGCATCCTACCGCGTCCTAATGATCTTCACACAGGAGTTACCATTCATCTGTTCCAACAGATATTGAAACAGTATTTCAACCGAAAACTATTCTTCTATGTTCTGGTAGCTGTTTTGACAGCAGGCAATATTTATACTAATACCCTTGCACTGGGACATGTTGTAATAGTTACTCTGCTTGTCCTGGCTATATGTTTTCCTTCTGTGATCTGCAACTCGTATCCATCTGTATTTGCCTGGGCATGGATTCAGTCTGTTTAACACAGGTAGCTACAGTACACTGGCAGATAGCTGTCTATGAGGGGCATTACCAGATTTCATTTGTATTGTATTGTATTGTATTGTATTGAAGATGAAAGCCGGTGCAATGAGGTCACCGTTTGTTTGTTTACTTTTCAGTTGATAGAGTTTTGATTATTGTTTTGCCGTTGTTTAAAACCAAATCGTTGTGTTGCATTGAGGACTGCTTTCGTTGCTGCTATGTTATCATGTGAGACGTGGCACTTTGTCTATGACCCTGTAAGGACGAGAGGGGTTGGTTTTCCATACAGTTTAGTGCATGCTCGTTGTTAAGGTGTTAGTGGACGTTTAGATAGATGTAATAAACGTAATTGGAAGTAAGTTAGTATGCTTTATTTGTGTCTGATAAGCGCACATGCATTACATTGTATACAATGATTAAATACGTATTTGAAATAGACTACAACAGGAGCAGATTGTAAAGTCACACATGCACATTTAAATATCACTAAAGATACATCGATTGTCACACCTACGTTTAAACAGTTGTACTGATATTCTTAGGAGTGTCTAATCTGTGTGTAAAAATTTTGTCCGATCTTCAGATAATGAGCCTTAAAGAACTGTGGCAGTGGGTTCACTACAGCTACGGCGAAGAACTGGGACTGACATCTGGTGACGAGGACTACATTCCACTGTCGACTGAGGAGAAGATCGACTTCCAGACGCGAATTCAAAAGGAAGAGAGCAAACTACAGAAGCTTTCCCAAAAGGGGGACAGTGCCACTGCTGCAGACATCATTAAAGCAAGTTAACTGCTTTGTCATGCTAGGGAACGTCTTCAGCGGGTAGAAGGTCGTCTAGATTGGCTGCTTTTGCATCGTTTGTAAAGAGTGGTCTCTTCAGCCAACTCTGAATATTTGTGATTTTATTGTATTAGCCACAGTTAGGGCATAACCAGTTTTGTTTTTTTGTTTTTTTGCTGATACTGGATAGTATTGGCCATTATTTCCTGATTCTGATTAGTACTAAGGCCTAATTCCAGGTTATTCATCATTGGCATCAGCTACAAGGGTCAGATGGAAGAATAACCAGTCAGTCACCCCCTTTCCCATTCTGGGATATATTTCTTCATTGATTGACAGGCGTAATGGTTGCCGGTCTCAACACATTCAACGCATGGCTGGTATTGGGATAGCCAACAATTAAGCAGGTGTGGATGCCAACTGCCCTCTGGGGTTGGCCTATAAATTGGTATTAGTCCACGGCAAAACCATCGATTAAACAACTTATTAATTGGCAGGTTAGACATTCCAGATCCGGATAATTCCAGATAGTCCAAAAATCGGCAAAACTGGTTTACTGATGCGGATTTCGATTATGATGTGGCCACAGTAAATGTGGATATGAATGGATTGGCCTGCCCTGAACTATCTGATCTTTTGAATCTTGTGTTTACAACAGTTCTCATCTTGTTGTCAAGGGCAACTCTGAAATCAGAATTTTTAAATTACTTGAAAATTGAAATTCTGAATAGATATAATTGTTTTTGGAAATGACATTTAGAGTAAAAATGGATGGCATTAGAATAAATTAATATAAAATGGCATTAGATGAAAATGTATGACAGAACAGAATGATTAGCATTTTATCATATTTTAGAGGTGGAACTTTAATTAAGTGCATTTATATAGGAATAGCATCACATTTAGAAGTAGAACATTAATGAATTGCATTTGTTTAAGAATAGCATCAGACTGTATGTTATTATTGGTAAATGAATGAATGAATATATGGTACCCGGGTTTTAGGAATCCTCTGGGGAGTACATGGCAGTTAATGGAGACCTGCAGCCTTCAATTGAAGATATCGATTCATCAATTGCTGACAACATATCTGTGACAAGCGCTGAGGACAGTATCTATGCGTTTTCCGAAGGTCCTAACCTAACAGAGAGCCCTGCTGATGTCAGCCACTCCTCAATTCCAAATCAGGCTTTGGTGCCCAGCGACCACGATGGAGTGATTGTCGGTGACCTGTCATCCGAGGTCGAAGAAGATGAAGAAGATTCAACTGGAGATGAAGATGGTAGCTACATTCAATTCAGTATTAAGCTGCTATGAAATATTTGCATTTTAGTATCAGGTGGAGGCAGGGGCGTCTACACCATAGAAACCTTGGAGCAAAAGCTCCATCCAAGAAATAGGGGGGAGATCTGTCAGTGTGTGCCACCATTTTATAGGGGAAGGAAGGGGAAGGGGAAGAAGAAGGGGGAAAGGGGAAGTTGCTCCAATGACATAGGGGGGATAGACGCCCTTGGGTGGAGGTGGCTCCTAGGTACACACGCACACACAGGTTAGGCGCTGGTTTGAGGGACTCATGCTCATATACTTGAGGGATTTTTGTCGCCCTACCACTGTTGTCCAGTGGCAATCTGCTCTTGATGAACCAACCAATCTGAACTCATGGTTCCACACTCACGGGCCGCAATCATGCAGCACTGCTCCTTCTCAGTTGCTGGCCCTACAACCTGGAGTGGGCTCCCAGTGGCGCTGCACCTAGTCCCTATGGGTCCCTCATCTACTTTTTATGCTAATTTAAAGGCTGCTTTTTTAGCTGTGGCTGGACTGGGAGCGCTTCTGAGTAGACTGCCTTGAAGGGGTGCTATATAAATGTTCCTTAATGATGATAATAATAATACACACACACACATTAAATATGACTTTCTGATGTGGTCTCTTGCTGACTTGTTCTGTTACAATTTAGCCCTTAACACTTTAACGACGAGCGTCCACTAAACTGTATGGAAAACTAATCCCTCTCGTCATTAAAGGGTTAACAGACGAGGAGGAGACATTAAAAGCTACTGTGAAAACAATACTTTTCGTTGTTAAGGGATTAAATAACTAAACTTCCTGTTGCCTGTTTGTCTTTGGTAGATGTTTCTGCAGTAGAACATGCTGTATACAGTGTATAGAGTCCATAGTGAATAGTGGGGCACGATAGCTGATCTGTTGGGTGCTTGGCATGTGGTGTGAGTGTTGAGAGTATGCGTTCGAGCCTCTCCAATGCAGTTGCTGTGTAGGAACCTTAAGGAAATCCTTCACACACAACTCTTCAGTGCCACTGATGCTATGTCATGACATTGTCATGTGGTTGTGTGCATACTTTGGAACTTTGGAAGGAGGCCAAATAGCAGATAAAGTTTATATATGTGTATATATATATATATATATATATATATATATATATATATATATTTGTATTTGAATAAATAGATGTATAAACTATTCTGTCTTAATATTGTTATTATTATTATTATTATTATTTTAAATTTTTTTAACTCTCAGGTGATAAAAAAAATTGTCCTGAGACTGAAAATTGGGTATATGGAACGGTTACGTCCAGAATTATATCATCATTGTTATTATTATTATTATTGTTGTTTTTATTATTAAGCTTATATTACAACTAAGCATCAATTAATGGCACTGAGCTATTGTGTGTGAAGGATTTGATCATGGTATGGTATGGTATGGTATGGTATGGTATTTGGGAATTTATAATGCGCCTCTCACAGTGCGAACTATTCAGAGGCGCTCTCAGCGTGTGAGCCTCGCAGAAACAGATAGACTTTAAACTACGAACAACAGAGAGAGAGAGAAAGAGAACCCAGTGAGTAAGGTCGCACGAAGTACCAAGGGAGGGGAGTTCCATAGGGATGGGCCCGCGACATCATAACTGTCTCAAGGGAGGCTCAAGCCCGAACACTCCACGTTGCAAGGCGAGTACTCAACTGGCCGAGCATAGTTTTCGTAATGGAAAAGTGGTTGTTGTATTACTGTGATCTGTTTATGTCTTTCAGTAGACAGATGTGCAGATCATGCTCATTTTGGCATTGAAGTTGTTGATGAGACGCTGAACATTCCAATCGACACCCTGTTTGAACACTGCTTCACAGATTCCCCGCTCTACCGAGAATTCGTTAAGAAAAAGAAAACGTTTGGTACGTTAAGTTTTGATTTGGGATGTTTTGAATTTTGTGTGAAAATGTAAAAACTGTTCTTTGTTGTAACTAAATGCTTGCTCTGTATGTCTTAATTCATATTATCTCAACTGTTGAATTTTTGCCAATGGCATATATTAGCGGGTGCTGTAAAGTAGGTTTAGAGCAGATATGGTCTGATTTGTAAATGTCTGGGTATATCACAAGAAATAAATAGTTCAGTCAATCAATCAGTAGTTTATTTGCAACCAATTCATTCAGCATTAAGTCACATATCGTTACATTGCAACTACAAAAGGGGCCCTGAAAGGATCCATGATCCCGCTAATTAGGGACACCAACGCACAGATTTTATTAGTTGATATGAGGTGGCCGTAAGGTAGGAATTGTCACAGTTAAAACTCATACACATGCTCATACACATACGAAGATCACTTTAACAGATACTGGAACTCCGGTAGGTACATTTTGAATGAATTAAATTTATATGAGTTTTTTATAGGTGTTTGTTTGTAGTTTGTTTGTAGTTTGTATTGATTGTTTGAAAGGCTAGATTTAGCTTCTGGAGTCATCATTTTTGTAAAGTTTAGGAATATTTAAAAAAAGCTAGGTTGTGTTCTGCTGTTTCTGGTTCTTTGCAAGGAATTATGAATTACTAGATTTGTAATGATTATTTCTTCCTGTATGGCTGTGAATTCATTTGCTCTTTGTATGGAGCAACCATTAAAGTCAATCAGTTTTATATTTGAAGATGAATTGTATGTCTTCTACAGACGTTGTGTTGTCTCCGTGGCCAGAGGAGGCTGACACCAATGGGGTTAAAGTTCGTAATATCGCCTATACCCTGTCTCTCGGCTACTCGATAGGCCCCAAGTATTCTCCTTCTACTGAAAGACAGGTGAGAACTGTCGTGCCACTCCTGTACTTTTGCTTGTCTGTGTCAAAGTTTGTTTATGAAATGGCTCAGTCGACAGTGTCCTTTGAGGTCTGAGTGGTACTCCAACCAAAGGCAGACACAGCTTTGGGATAGCTCTACATAATATTCAGTTATGTTACATTGTAGTAAAGGATGAGTTATTCAGCCTAAGCCCAAAAAAAGAAACAACAACAGCACTTCACAAATAGATATTGCACAGGGGTGGCGAACCACCCATGGCACATGTGACCTAAGTGGCACGTGCACAATTTTTTGGTGCACTCAAAAATCAAAGCGTCCCCACAATTTCAAACTTCAAAATACACAACATTTTATGTTGGATTTTATGTATTTTAACAATTTCCTAAAAGCATCTTTGAAATATTGTCTTTTATTTAATTTTTTCACTTTATCAATTAAAGCCTGTATGGGAAATATAATTATATACTGTGCAAAACTCCAAAGACACAAAAGGGGGGGTACTTTTAAATGATTTAGCAGCACTTTTGGCACACACTTTTAACAAGGTTCGCCACCCTTGATATAGCACGATGTAAATTGTAATTGAACATTTATGTTGCACCAGTCAAAGAGCAGACTAATCGGAGGCACTCTCTGCGATAACCTTTATGGTGTTAAATGTCATTAAGAACTATTACATCAGTTAGCAAAACAATGACAGTACTTAAGCTAGAAGAGTCACTAGTGGCGGTCCCACGCACATATAAGGAACTAAGCCAACGGATTCCCATTGACAGCTGACAGATAATAATAATAATAATGATAGCTTCGTTTATTAATTCAAAGCTGACAAGTACGCAGTAAGATTACATGATATAGTAGTAACAGATGATAACAAGTTTAACAGGATTCGAATTTAACTGTACGGCAGCCTGTAAGGCGCCCATCTGTCCTACTGCTCATTTTACAATCGCCACCTAGGGAATGAAGGCTGAGTCAACCGTATGGGGCTAGCAGGTATCAAACCCACGTCCTTCTGATCTTCATGCCAGCTTGTTACCATTCAACCATCTCCCCACATCATGTTCAGAGTCTCCGCACCTAGTATAGCTATGTAAAATGTTCAGTTATATGAAAGTACATTAGAGTAAAGTTTGTTAAGGTGAGTACACTTGCTATTGATGCCTGGGTGGATTATCTCAGTTCTTTGGTGATTTTTCAACGTGTTAGATCATGTATCCAGAGACACGGCCAGGCCAGTTCTACCTCATAGACACGGAGTGTATCAACGGCGGAATCCCGTACGGAGAGAACTTCTACATCGTCAATCGATTCTGCATAACTAAAGTGACGAGCACCAAATGTCGTCTGCGAATCACCAGCGAACTGAGATATCGCAAGAGCGTATGGGGTTTCGTTCGCAGTGAGTCCTGTTCAATTCGTATGCTTCTGTGTATGTTTAACTTCTTATGCTTCTGTGTATGTTTCACTTCGTATGCTTCTGTGTGTGTGTGTACGTACCTGAAGATTTATACAGCATGTTTTACAAACTCGTCTGAGGTGCTGGAGCATGGTTGTTGAACTCTTTAAACGCCAAGCTGCATTGGTTTCTCAGTCACTTTTAGTACACACTCGTTGTTAAAGTGTTAATGGTACCAACGTGAGGTGCAAATTACTTGGTGTGTTACTTTGGTTCCCATAACAGCCTAATTGGTGTTGGGGTTCATTTAGGACAGATGTTAGTCGATGAGGAAGTAATTTCAGATAACTAGAAAAGTCACAGCTGGCGGGCTTCTGCACCACACAGCGTCTAACCAATAGAGTCACACCCAGATTTGACGGTTCCAGGGGCTTTCACCTTCAGATGTTTCACCTCTAGGGGTTTTCACATAAAAAAGTGCAATTAGGAAAGAAATCTTTACAGCATTGAATCGTTAGCTTCAGTTCTGGATTTAGATCCATAATTCTGTAAAAATACACATGTATATATGATATAAATAATTTTCAATGAATTTAAATAATGTAATAATTATTGTAATATTATGTCGTTACAGCTCTGTTTCATTTCATTACTTTGATTACCTGCTATACTACAATTAACATTTACAAAGTGAAGCTGAATATTTTCCCAATCTATTTTTCTATATTGTACCTTTTAATAAAGCTGTCTGAGTTACTAGATCACTTGCTGATAATGTGAACTTGTGAAAGCCCTTAGAGCTGAGTCATCCAGAGGTGAAACGTCCGTAGGTGAAAGCCCCTGACACCAATTTGACATTTGACTCTTATTCAGAGTTATAATGTAATAAAATCTAATGACTTATTTAGCACTGCTATAATGCCAAGACATAAGTCGTGTATGTATCCGAAGACATGGCTAGGCTGCAGTGACGTATAATAACAGCTGAATGAGCTCAATGACTAGCATTCCATCACAGGTGTTAGAGGACACAGTACCCAGATATCCACCTGTCCATCGGCACTGTGCAGGACAGGCGTTCATCAGTAGCCGGCAGTTGGTCGTAGTGTTAAATCCACTTTGATATTAAAGTTGTAGAAAGTAGATTGTGTGGTTATATTTTATTCTATTTTTGTTGAAGATTTCATCGACAAGAATGCAACAGCCGGTCTCATTGAAAGCTACAATGTCTTGGGTAGGTATCTGCCTCTCAGAGATCTAAAAATCCAAAAACAGTAAGCTGAAAATGGCTATCTTTGAATTTCATGGTATTGTCAGGGTAAGATTAGTGATTTGAGAAAACTGCATTCGCCAGTACCAGCCCTCATAGATATGTAGCGGGCTGGTTCTCTTAGTTATCAGTTATTATACTAATTTGTTAATTGTATTATTTAGTTTTGTGTGTTCTATTGTTATAGTTATCTTCACCTTGTCACCTTGTGCTGTCAACTCCTGGAGCTCTAGCGATCGTCATGATACACATTTTCCATTGCTTCCTATTCGAAGTCAGGTCCCTTAGTTCTTCCAAATTCATGCCAGTTACATCTTGAATCTCATCCATCCATTTCTTCCTTGGTCGACCCCGTCTTTTTTTCCCCTCACCACAAGCCAACATCATTTCCTTTTCTAGCCCATCAGATCGCATAACATGACCAAAGAATCCTAGCTTCAATCTTGTCGCCTTTTGTTTTAATGACTCTTCATTCTCGACACCAATCTCCACTCGTATTGATTCGTTCGTCCTTTTCTCTGTCCATGATATTCTCAACATCTTTCTCCATATCCACATTTCACATGCGTTGACCTTTTTCTCCATGTTCTTTGTCATTGTCCACGACTCACAACCATACAGAACCGTTGGAAAGACTAGGGCTCTCACGAGCCTTTTTTGTATCTATGCTTACATGCTTGTCCTTCCATATCTTTTCCAGTCCAATCATTGCAGCTTTCCCAATCGCAATCCTTCGTTTTATTTCTGTATCACATTTTCCTTCTTTTTCAACCAATGATCCCAGGAAAGTGAAGCTTTCTACCACCTCTATTTCTTCTCCGTCAATCTCAAAAGTATCCCATTCTGCTTTTGTCATGACTTTTGTCTTCTTTATGTTGAAGTATAAGCCAGCTTTTTCACTTTCTCTCCTTACCCTTCTTATTAATTCTATCAGCTCATCTTTTCTTTTTGCCAGTAGTGTTGTATCATCCGCATATCTAAGATTATTCAATGTCCTTCCCGCAATTTTTACTCCCTCTTTTGCCCCTTCCATTTCCGCCATTCTCATTATTCTTTCAGCGTATAAGTTAAATAGGAATGGAGACAAAATGCATCCCTGTCTCACCCCTTTCTTAATATTGAATTTATCAGTGTCTCCGTATTCTGTTCTTATCACCGCTATCTGATCTTCATATAGTCCCCTTAACAGCCATATCAAGTGTTTCGGAATTCCCATCTCAAGTAGAGTTTTCCACATTAAATCGTGGTTAATGCAGTCGAATGCCTTACTATAATCAATGAAGCAGATGTGCACCTCTTGTCCATACTCCCTTTGCCGTTCCATTATCCACCTTAGGTTGGCAATATGGTCTCTAGTTCCTCGAGATTTCCTGAAACCAGCCTGGTTCACCGGAAGTTCCCTCTCTATTGTGCTTTCCATTCTTTTGTGGATTATTTTCAATAATATTTTACTAGTGTGTGATATTATTGCTATCGTCCTGTAATTTTCACATTCTCTCGCGTCGCCTTTCTTGAATATCGGTATGAAGATCGACTTCTTCCAATCATTCGGCCATTCTCCAGTTGCCCATATTTGATTGCATAATTTTGTTATTGTTTTTATCATTGCATCGTCCCCTGCTTTTATCAGTTCTATAGGTATTCCATCATGACCCGGCGCCTTATTATCCTTGAGTTGTTTTATTGCCCATTCTACCTCTGCTTCCATAACCTCCGGTTCTTTTTCGTACCCTGTAACATCAATTTGCTCTTTTTTGACTCGTTTATCTATACTATATAACTCTTCTGTGTATTCTTTCCATCTTTTCTTCATCTTCTCTTCATCGCATATTACGTTTCCATCTCCTGTCTTCATTGAGCCCATTCTAGGTGTGAATTTTCCCGTTATTTCCTTTACTCTTGAAAACAATTCTTTAGTTCTCCCTTTCCTTCCTTCATCTTCCATTTCTTTGCACATTTCATTTAAATGTTTTTCTTTATCTTCCCGTGCTTGTTTTTGGAAGGCACTATCTTCACACTTATCTTATCTTATCTTCACACTTGTAAATATCACAATTGTTATTCATAGCAATGTTGTTGATCTGTGTCGTCAGCTTTGGGAAAGGAAAAGTAGCTACATAAATGTGTTTTAGAGTACATATTATGTGTTGTCTGCAGCTGACCTGTTAAGACAGGAGTCTGACCGGCAAGCCCAACTGCCCACTACTGGTCAGACAAATGCAGTTGGACGTCGGAAATTTCTTCGTCGTCGACGACCGGTTGACCGCTCGCCTGCAAAACTGCCTATGGCCGACGTCCCACATGCTGTCGTATCAAAGCAGAGCACACCAGTTAAACACCACTTCACACCAAAAGGTCAGGACCTAATCTAGTATTTAGCACAGTTTTTGTAAGGCACCAGACTTCCCTACGACATGCATATGTGCTGTCTCTGGAGACATTCAAATTGCAGCTCAGGACCTACCTTTTTAAGTATCATGTGACTGTCATTGATTTTTTTGACTCACGTACAGCACCCTTTTCTTCAGCCTCGATCTTGCTACGGTGATAATTAATATATTAATTATATTAATAATATATTAATTATCACTATTATTATTATTTTTTAAAACTGAGGTACATGTAATCCCTTAGGATTTCAAAAATTCGAGATATCATTATTCTGGGATGGCTGGTCTTCATTGATGTCGTGCTGAGTGTCGGAATTGCTGTGAAAAGCAATTGCGTTGAAGCCTTGGATGGCAACAGATAAGCGTTGGTAGAGAAATGTAGTTCTCTGTTGTCCAGTTATCTGGGCAAGTATTATTATTAATATTATATTTATTATTTTTATGCCCTGAGGTACTTCATTCCCTCAGGGTCTTAGAGATTAAATCAGTTGTTTTTCGGGAATGGTTATTATTATTATTATTATTATTATTATTATTATTATTATTATTTATTATTATTATTATTATTAAATATTATTATTGTCAATCGATAGTTGCTTCTGAGTTAAACGACATTCCAAACCCACAGTGGCCATTGCAAAGAATTTTTTTAGATCTGTAATGCCTCTGAGATCCTGTTAATTATAATTAATTACATGTAAGTGATTGCTTCTGGTCATTTACTGATTTTCATATGCATTCTGTAGCATATTTATAATTATAAACTGCTCTGTTGTTATCAATCCATGATTTTTATTAAGTATTAATGATGCTGCTAAGTGTTTTATGATTGATTAATTTGATTATTGTTATTCATTCTGTATTACAATAGATTCAATTTAGATTAAATTTATAATGCATTTGTAATTTGGACTAAATATGATATTAAATTAAAACACATTAAAATGGCTTTTATGTTACGTGGCTTAATCTCTGTGCCTTATCACTCATTCTCTGCCTTACGTTATATTACACATAGGTACATGTAAATAGTATGATGAACTTATAGTATTATTATGACGACCATCATTCATCTATTGCAAGTAACTCAACTGTTCCATTCAGTTTCTATTTAACATTTTAACGATTAATTGCATTGGTTTCCTAGTCACTTTTAGTACACTCTTGTCATCAGAGGCGGATCTACCATAAAATTAATGAAGCTGTAGTTTCAGGGGAGCTGGCCCCTGCCCCCAGAAGCGACTCAGACTGTAGACATAAGTGTCTTCCATGTCTATTTGCAAAGGGACCCCTATAACAGTTCAAGCTTCAGGGCCAAAAAAATTTAGGTCTGCATCTGCTCATTGTTAACTTGTTAAGGCACTTATTGATACTACTGCCCCAGTTAAAGGCAACATTTTATTTATTGCTCAGTTTATTTTTTCATTGATTTCCTGTTTACAGCATCATCTGTTAAAGTCAAAGAAGATTGGCACGTGAAGTTGACGGTTGACATTCTGGTTCGGATTGTCTGTGCTGTGTACGTTGCTGTTTCTTTTTTATGCTTTCGTTTGTAATGTTGCAATTGACAATCCTTTGTCATATAGTGCCATGGTCGCTGTGCAGCTCTATCTTTATCATATTTATCAAATTTCTTTATCTTCTGTCAACTGCTGAGAGTATTGTTTGTTATTTTTTTGTGTTTGGGGAAGTGTCTTTTTATAGTTTTGCACTGTTGCAGACGTATTTATTTATTAGTCTGGCATTGCCTGTCGGGCCTCGCCCCGACCTACCTCTGCGAGCTCTGCTGCCCCGTCCTTGGCATACAGGGCTCTCGACCCCTTCGCTCATCTTATCAGGGCCTGCTCTTTGTTCTTTTTGCCCATACCTCTACCAGGCAGCATCACGCTTTCTCGTTGGTGGGCTCTTTGACCTGGAATGGCCTCCCTCTGTCACTTTGCTTGCTCTTCAGAATCCTTTCTCCTATGTTCCTTTCTCACTGTAAGACTGCTCTTTTCAGCCGTGCTGGAGTCGGGAGCACCTCTGAGTAGTTCTCCGTGAAGAGGCACTATAAATAAATGTCCAGAATGAATGAATGAGTATTTAGACAACATTCTGGGTATTGTAAATTCTGCTTTGTTCATTGGGGCAGGCTGGTTTTTTGTTACTGTTTTACAGTTTCTTTCTTGTATCTGTAGGCTGATTTTGTTGATGATCTTCAACGCCGTTCTGTTCTACAAACTCTGGTCTCTCGAAGCTACGGCTGCCAATGTGCTACTCACTCAAAAGCCATCCCGGTTCAGTCATCCAGACCCAGGGTATGTCAGCGCAAAAGATTGTTTTCATTACCATTTAATTATATAGCTTTCAAGCCCAGTATTGATCAAATGGACAAATTTACTAAATGGGCAATTTATGATCAAGCCATGCATGCAGCCAGTAAGGAAGGTTTCAACTTATAGGCTGGCTTCTGTATTACTGTTCTTCATGGCAGTACCTGTGTATTGCTGTTCTTCATGGCAGTACCTGTACTACCCTGTACCTTCCATTGCCTTACCATGATGATACTGATGTCAGTACATTAAGTACTTCCGCGATTGATTTGAAACAAGCTATTATTCGGGCATAAAAACAATGGGTTTTTTAATTGTAATTGCAACAATTATTATACCAGTAATTGAACATTTAAATGGCACCACTCATAGGTAGAGCAAAACATGTCGGAGACACTCTGTGCTAGCCTGTATGATGCTAAATGTCATTAAGAACTAGATTACGTCTGTTAGCAAGATAGTAAATTTGAAGCGTTGCCAGTTGTGGGCCCATTATCATCACCATCATCATTATCATTATCATCATCATCATCAGCACCACACAGTATGGCATGGTATGATATGGTATCTGGGAATTTATAAAGCGCATCTCACAGTGTGAACTATTCAGAAATGCTCTCAGTACTTGCTATGGCACCACTCAACCTGTGCTCAGCAGCACCTAACAAAATAGGTTATTAAGGAAAGACCACACGAAACAGGTACGTCTAAAGTGATTGCAAAAGATAGGGTGGGAGTCTTTGGACCGGATAATCGGGGGCAATGAGTTCCAGGCGCTATGTCCGGCCACAGAAAAGGGAGAGTCTGCCAGGCACGTCCTAACCAATATATTATATTTGTTTAATATCAATTCGAACTGACAAAATGCAGACAATTACACATGCTCAAATGTGGAGTGCAACCAACTGATTAACATCAGCAGTTGAAAGATGTCATCATTTCCACAGTTTCTGGACCAAGTTGCTTTCCTTTGGATGCAGTGGACATTGTTTCTTCCCATTCCTTCAATCTGTAAATATGTTCTGATGTGTTTTCTTTGTCTGCTACAGTCGCTCAGCCTCAGAGTCAAACGACGAGTGGGCGTCGCTTCTCAACAAACAGCGTGTCCTCCACAAATCAGAAATCAATCACTGGAAGGACATTCTGTCCACTTCGATCCAACTGATGGACGAAATGATCCAAGCTCTGACTGATCTGAGATCAAACATTGACCAGCGATCGATATACACAAAGGACGACCAAGAAACAGAAGCTTCTAAGACGACCTGACCAACATTCTGTCCTACAGAACACAATCCACGCAACAACAACATCACTCTTTGTACGATAATTCTGTATAGTAATTACTGTAATCATAACCCGAGAGTTTTAATCTCATCGAAACCCGAATCTTCGTCGAGTTATGGTTATGTTTCGGTCGATCTTCGTCTTTCGGTTCATTTCGGTTTGAAACTTAAACCAGTTCAAGTCAGACTGTCAAGTTTGTGTTGCTCTAGTCACCATGTTTGCATTGTAACATTTCTCAAGTTTGAATTCGTTGCTTAGAGTATGGATTTTAAGTGCATAGTAATTTATAAGTTCAATATTTATGGCCAAAATAATGTCACAATGTTGGAAGCTTTGTTGATGAATACTGCTAGCGATCAGCAGAAGCCCTGTACAATTGACCATTTTTGAAAAGCTAAGCAAACTTGTTATGTGCATGTTTTTCGTTCTTTTTCTTCTGTCAGTTTATTTTTCTCTGCTTTGTTTGATGTCTTATAATTTGTTTAGGCCTCGACAGTGTAGTGGTTAGCATGCTGGAGAGTCATCCCTTAAGTTAGAGGTTTAATTCCTACAAGAATAGAGTGTTCTGCTTGGCCTTTCCAGCAAACTCAGCTCTGGGTATGTTGACTGTATGCTGTTTTATTGCAGTGATGGATTATAATTACCCGGTAAGTATATTCTTAATTAACCAATTGCTAATCGCACTTTGGTGTACAGACGTCTAATAAACACAGTGTATAACATCCTAACAATAAATGTTTTGCACATCAGGCTGTCAGCTGAGGGGATTATGCGGTCATGGGGTTGGACGGCGTAGTAGGTGGGTTTGGTTGGAGGTAGTAGTTGGTGCAGGACGTGGCCTGGGTCCGTCAGTACAGTCCCAAAGAGGCGAGTGTCAGTGTTATCGCAGAGTTGTTCAAATGTTGGGAAGTCCTCAGGGAAGTAATAGAGGATGAAGGTATACGGCCTGTCACTCTCATGTGCCGAGGCTAAGAAAATCTACTCACTATTACTTAGTACATTTCGTGCCCAAAGGATTAGCTGATGTGAACTTGTCATCTGAATGCATCCCAATGAGAATGTTCTACATTGAAGTTGGTTTATTCAGTGGATTTCAAGTCACATTATGTTGAACAGTCGCTGTAACTGATACATTTGTTTCAGTACCTAAAGGTAAGTCTTTGCTTTGTAACTGATGAACACCAAAAGGGGTCAGTTACAGTTTGCAACAACTATAATAAACAGTGTCAGCAAATTAGGAGATCTCTTTCTTATCTCTCTTTGTTCTGGGTAGGATGCGGTTGCTACGTATTAACCATCGTCGCGGCAACGACCTTGTGAGATTTCTTGTTTACTTCTGTTGCGTCATCATTCCTAGAGAAAAGGTGTTCTATTGTTCAGTTATTGTGGTCATCTTTGGCTTCAGACGAAAGGTCCTTCTATTACTGGGACCCTGCTTCGGCATAGTTCACTTGGTGGAATATAAATGAATGTGTACACCACATCTTTTGTTCTTTTACCTGTACTTTCTTTCGTCGTGCAATACAAGCATTAGATTTGAGGCTGAAGTAGAAGTCTGTTGCGATTCGGTCTTTGATCTGTACGCAAAGTTAAACAGTTTAGGGAAACTATTTATTTTAACTATACATATTATAAATAGTTGACACTGCTGAGAAGGTCCCAGGTGTTGTATAAACGTATAGTTACTTGTATAAATATATAAATATCTAGATACCTGCATTAGTTTTCCTGACAATTGCGCTATACAGCGTGGAGAATGCGTTACTTCTCCACGACTTATAAATCTTGTGGTTTCTGCTGCAGATGTAATAACTTCTACGCATGTTATTATCAGTCTCGGCTTACATGCCCTACAAGAATCATATGGTTTCTTTCAGGTACAGTGGTAACATAATATGTTTTGGCAATTTATTATTACTAATATTTTCTCACTACAATTTCTTTTAATAATTATTATTGGAGTACGAAAGACGTCATATAATTATTCGTTTTAATCTGAGGCTGAAATGATTCCAAAGGATCATTTACCGGTATATATATATATATATATATATATATATATATATATATATATATATATATATATATATATATATATGTACAGTTAAAATTAAATTATCTAATATTCAAGAATAAGTATTATTACACTGGAGACTCATTATTCATAGTTCGTCATAAGATGAGTTCTGGTATAACTTGGTTGAGGAAATGTATCCAAAAATTAACTCAGTCTAATCATAACATGGTATGGTTGTGAGGCTGTTCCATTTGCTGCATCTACAGCATTGTAAGAAATTTCCGGTGTATGGTTTAAGGCTGTTTTAAGAAAAATATGGCTTTAAACTTCTGCTCATCTACGTGGATTTATTCGGTAATTACAGCATCATTATAGAAATAAGGATGATCGTCTTCACTACGATTGTGAGCACTTCTGTCGGTTCATTGATTGTGATAAAGCATAACTTAATTAGCCACATTGTGTCCAGTTGTTAATTAGCCACAGTGTATCTAATTATTGATTAGCCACATTGAGAAATGTAAAGTGATTCTGCTGTTAACAGAAAATTGCACAGTTGGAAGACAGTTGGAATGCGTCTGTGTGAGTTTTTGCTAAGTGATGTTTGTTTTCACTGAAACTGTTTATGTTTATGTATGATAAACCAGTAACTGCTTCATTTATCATTATTTATATCTTAATTGCATTTATTAAGTTCGTCAACAAGAATAGTATTGTGCTATTCGGTAGATGGTAATGTGTGTAATGGTTAGAGTAATGTAAATGTATGTATGTTAGTACAAACTAACAGTTTAGATAAATAAATAAATTACAGTTTTTAATTATTATTTTTTTATTTACATTTCTGTTATTTGTTCTTTTTGCTAAATCGTGTTAACAGCATCATCCTAGTAGCCTTATAACAAATTTACGTCACCTGTAAGTGTAAAATGTGAATTGTGAATTGATGCACATAGATAAAAAGGAAAGATAAATTCTTGAAATGCGGTTGCATTTTGGAGTTGCTTTGCCGTTACTGTACATGTCACGCCATGCGTATTGGCTCTGTTATAGACCACTGTTGTGACTCACCATTGTTGATCTTGAAGCAAGTAACTTCTTACTCATTTACAGTGTAATTTCTCGTGTGCTGTGGTTTGCTCTTCGTAAACTGCCGTGAGCGTTTTGTCTTCGACGTATAGTCATACATATCAGTAGTTCTTAGAGATGTTACAGACCGTGCTTAACTGTTGTTGTTTTGTTGTCAATTCTCGGTCGTCAATAAGTTGTTGAAAACATTGAGCTCCTTGAACAAATACACTTTGGAATGTTTTTCTTGGTTGTGTACAGAAGTATTTTATAAGTTACTTTGCTCAGCAGAAGTTTGGAGATCGAGAGAATCGTAAAATGCCCTATATTACTGTTAGGATACTTGCATGCTGCTGTCCGGTATGACTGTTCAGAAGCTTGTCCTGTGCTACATGGAGGAAGTTGTGATAGGCAGAGGAGCAACAGTTCCAGTGAAACATAAAAAATCCTTGTGTGGATGAATAAGTTAATTTATTTAGTGCTGTTAGTATAGAGTAGGGACGTAACAGATGGATGAGTCAATTAGTCCAGATGATAACTGAGGATAATTGACTCAGAGGATTATGCAGAGGATGAGTGTTGATAGTTGGAGCGGTCAAAAACAACAAAGAAACCTAGAATGAGGGTTTGGTGGATGAGTTGGATGAACCTATAGGAACGAATTGGTCATCCGTTTGGGTTATGTGACCTGAGTTATTAGATCAAAAGTAAAGCATTTGGGAAATAATGTTCGAACAACATGTTTGGTTTTTGCATTTCACTTTATTCTTCAAAGTGAGTCGTAACATTATGCACACTATATGCTCTAATTGACATCTTACTTACTAGCATTGCACGCATCATGACATGTATGAGGTGTGGAGTATCATCATTCCAGTTGGCCATGGAAAAGGAAATTATTCTTGAGCAGAAACATCTTTGTAATGGGAACAATAAAATTGAAGAATTCTGTCGTTAGTTTAATCCAGGAACCGATATTTTGTGAGGAGAAAATCGTGCAGAAGTGTCTGCACTGTATGAAAGTTAATTATTTGAGCAGAACATCAGACACTTGGTTGATGATCCATGAGAAAAGAATCTGAATCCTGATGATCCCGATGAAATAATTTAGATCGGGGTGTTGCCTTCATGTCTAAGTGTATAGTAGTTATGTTCTTTATGACCCGAATGTATAATTTTCTGCGTTTGACAGTGGGTTACTAATCATACAAGAGTACTTAAAGGCAAGGGCAGTTTCTAAATCAAGAGCAGCAGAGAGGTTGCGTCCTTCTCTTTTAGTATCTTTTAGTATCTCTTTTGATTGACCCTTATTTAACTCAAAAGTTTTCAAGCACAACATATCAGAGAGACATGTCTGCGAATCAGTATCTGATAGACGTTGATAGATCTGAATAGTTTTCAATCATCATTTAACCAAACAGTTCCGCAATTTGCCTACTGTTTACCAAAATTACTGCCTTGAATCATTCATGCGCGATCAGTGCCATTCAGTGACCCAGATCAGTTGCAGACAAACCTTACTATATTCATTTGCCTTACTTGAGCATTAAAATCTGCATATTGTGTATGTGAACAAATTAAGAGATGGAAAAACTGTGCCCTATAACTCATGGAGAGCCGTGCGATTTTTCTTCTCTGGTTCGTGTAAGTTTTTCTGGTTTTCAAGTGCTTGATAGCACATTGGAATGATTCAGATACAGTGGAATGATTCTTTGATGTTGGAATGATTCTAGATGTTTTGGTTGCCTTGCTGACCTTTGGAAGTTTTTGTTTTTCCACACTGTTATTTTAGTAATTGGCCTTGCACAGAGGAAGCTGGCCATTGAACATTAATTTAATTTGTATTGTATTAGTTTTGTGAAGGACTAGTATAAAAAATGTTAAGAGATAATGTGGGTTTCTTTCTCATAGCATTAGAATTGTCAACTTATGGAGACAGCTTTTCAGAGGAGTTTAAAGGAATTTCTTTATCTGTGGATTTTATTTTGGCAAACATTTTCTGCTTGCAAATACTTGATCCTAACAAGTCATGAAAGCAGTGGGTTAATACCAGTACGTGTAAGCTTATACCCATGCTCGTGAATAAGCCCGTGCCCTGCACTTAGCTTTAAAGTAGCACTTTAGAAAGTAGGAGTTTGCAATTACGATTACTCACTGTTATCTACACGGCATGGTTTCCTTATTATACTGTTAAATAAATATACTTTGAAATTTACTTTAAAAGTACCAACAGTAACCTGCACTGTTTAACTTACTGCCAAATAAAATTTCTGAATGAATGATTTGGTGTTTGTGAAGCAGAAGTTGATCATAGATACCATTCCATTGAATTAAATTACTGAACAGCATTCGAAATCGGTGAATCTGTTACTTGGCTCCATCTGCAAATGTTTTACGAGCAAACGCTGGTGTATCCTTCTTCAATTCAGTTTCTTTGAAGTGTTTAGTCAGTCTGTTTCTGAGGATAGATTATATCTGCCGCGGTATGTGATTTCAATTTCTTGTCTTTTTTCTCTCCTTACAGTTTCACACTGTTACACCATTTAACGCTGCATCTGTTTGCTTGCAACATTTGCTTTTCGTTAGTACTCTGTATAGACTCTCAGATTTTTTTATTCCGTGGTTGTGTGTGAGGCAGAGAGAGACAGACAGACAGACAGACAGAGAAAGATGTGAATACTGAGCTCTTAAGAATATGTAAGGAAAAGCAAGACTCCTATGTACTATGTGGCACATAGGGAGACTCTCTTTTTTACTCTTCAGCCCTCATCAGTCAAAGGAAGAATCACAAAATCATAGACATGTGATCAGCGCATTGCAGGACTTAGCATTTACACCTCAGTTTATGTGGGTATCAAATTCAACTGCTTGGTGACAAATGTGCATGATGATCAACTTGAATCATTACCCAGAATCCACTCAGCATACTCAGAAACCGCAATTGTTGGATTATACAGACCCAGTGCATTAATGTTTATTAGACGACCATGTCACATGTTAGAATATGACACTACGTTACGTTAATAATAATGAAGTGCTTTTCCAAGGGAAGATTAATCTGTTGTGATGCTCATGCAAAGGAAGAGTTTAGTACGATACTAACAAATTCTGACTTCTTCCGGTGTTATGTTAATGCGTACTTTATTTTCGTTTTCTGATGTTGAGCTTGGATTGTGTTGAAAGTGTATTGGCCACCTGACAATTGGAAATGTAAAGCAAAGAACACGATGTGCACACTTGTTTTGATAGTGACTGAACTAGGTAGTCTGAACCATTATAATTCTTCCTCGAGTTTGTGATGAGATCCTTCACAACTGTAGTCTGCTTGAATGTGTAGTTTGCTTGAATAATTTAAGTTGAATTGTTCATGAGTAAAGTGTCTTTGAGTTAACTGGCCACGTCCCGTAATATTAACCTAATATTTCTTTTTATCTGCATGGCTCTTACATATATTCAAGGAGGGAGGGTGTAACAAAAGGCCAATTGCAGAAATACAGTCCTTTGGGAAGGTCATGACCTACAAAATATCTGTTGCTCCAGAAGTATTTCATGGAGATTAAATTTCTTTGTTATTTGTGAACTTTGTTTTCTATAATCTGCTGTAAAGGTATGGATTTGTTAATGTTTATCATAGCCCTGTGATATAGTTCCATTGGAAACTCCTTTGGTAGTTCCACTGGAAGTTCCATTGGAAATGGAGCTGGTCTGCTGGTTGGATCATCTGCTTCCTCGAAGAAGTGGCGTTTGGTTTTCTGTTTTGGTGGAAGTGATTGGTGCAAGTGATGTCTGTTGTGTAATGGCAATTTACAGACCATGGCTTTCAGTTGTTAGGAAATTTCATGAGTTGAATCTCAATGATATGATTAATTTACAGATTCATTTTAAGTAAGAACCGCTGCTTAAATTGCTCATCAAGGAAAGGCAGATCTCCAAATATTTGCAGATCTTAAGCCTAAGTCTAAATACTTGCTATTTACCATTTGGAAAAAAGTTAAATTGCATGAATGCAATGCAATGCATGTCATGTTGTCCATTATTGTAACGAAATAACTTCCACGATCAGCTGACGAGTCTCTTGTTTTAGGTCATAGATCTCAAATCAGAGGTGCCAGGTCTCAGATCCTGCGAATCTGGATGAATTTACCACTGGACTCTGAACCCACATCGCATATCGTAACGCTTGGGTCAGGGAGATGGTTGAATGGTAACATGCTGGCATGAAGATCAAAAGGATGCGGGTTCGACACCCGCTAGCCCCATAAAGGTTGACTCAGCCTTTTCACTTCCTATACTCCCTAGGTAGGGGCCACTGTAAAATGAGCAGCAGAACAGATGGGCACCTTGCAAGCTGCCATACAGTTAAATTCGACTCCTGTTAAAATTGTTATCGTCTGTTACTACTATGTCATGTAATCTTACTGCATATTTGTTAGTTTGAATTTAATAAACGAATATTATTATTATTATTGTCATCTCAGATAACATATATGTGACTAAGGGAATCAAAATGAGTCGGATGTCGGAAAATTACAAAGCTAGAAAAACCGCAAAATATGATCGAAAGTCATTTAGTGTGCATTTTCAGATTTTAACGGAAATGGGCAAAAAAATATGTTTTCTACATTTCTGATATCTAACATGTGATGAAATTCATTGTTTTAATGTGTATTTTCAGGATTTTGTAAAGGGTATTGGTTTAGTTTTCGTGATTGCGTATTAAAATTAGCCATATTTGCTTATAAAATTTCAATAGTTTTCGTGCTGCTAGCCTTGAGGGCGTGGTCTCGTTAGAAAGATCTTTTCTTTGTCTAGCTCGCTGTTTAGCTGCCGAGTCCGGGCTGTTCGAATATTAACCAATAGGATCATTTAAAAATAGGGTACATGCATAAACATTTTGAGACTTGGTTGCTATCACGTGATGGGATTTAAATTTTTGGCTAGTTCTATTGGCCAGAGCATTAACATAATGTATCGCGCCTGCGCTGCAGAGCTAGCTGTCATAGTCCGCATGCGCAGACTCTGCATTTTCAAGAAGCAAACAATCTATCGTAAACAATGGCGAGCGATATAGCTAACCTTTTAAATTCTACGAAGTCGGACACAGAGAAATTGAATTCACTTTTACATGAGTATCTGTTGACGACTGACGATGACGCTTATACCTCCGATGGCGAAGATAATGCGGATATCGAGATGGACGAAGAGACGGATGAAGAGATGGATATGCGAAAGTCCGATTATGATCTGGTGTTAGATCATGCCATGTCTGCCCCAGAAATTGTGCTCGAGAATGACGACGAGCTGACGAAGGCACAAAATTTCAGGTATCCTATTGTTTTTTATTTGTTAGGCTGTATATTTGGGCAGTACACGATGTAGTGTAATGTAAATCTTCGAAAGTTCTCAGCGCCACACAAAAGCCGCGTCAGGGAGACCAGCTTATTAACCGAATATTATTCGAATCAAGTTTGCAATAACCAGGCCTCCTTTATCCGTTTTGGTGTCAGGCAGGGCCAGATTAACAAATGCGTTCAGGACGTTCAATAAAACTGTGGCCCTCAGCCCCACAGAATCACAACAAACGCACATCTAAAACGTGTTATGTTCAACGCATCGACATTCGTCTATTATTAATTCGTGCCTTATTTCTTTTTGTGTCATATCAGTAGGTCTTATAATTATCCAGTCTAGTGTTAAGGTATGCATCTTGTACGGTTTAATGTAATAATTATTAGAGTGACTCATGGTAAAAGAATATTACAATTGCAGGACTATCACAATACAGAAAATAAAAATAGGCCTAATAAGTTTCTTCTTTTGCATGTGTGAGGCCCCTCAAGTGTCGGTCGAACATGTTGAACATGCCCTAATCCGCCTCTGGTGCCAGGTCAAAATCCGGGAGGTCAAGCCGAGGAGACAGCGTGGTGCTACGGTGGAAATCGGTGGTGATGGTTGTTGTGTGGTGGCATAGGAAAAGGGTCAAGATATGATAGCTTGAAGAGTTTCTTCATTTAGATTTCTTCATGCCATACATTAACAATAACACAGGTCCTGTTACAGGCCACGGTCCATTTTTGTTGCACTTAGGTTTAAATAATTAGTTATCTGATGCCCACCTTTGCTGGTTCATTTTTTTCAGGTGTGATTGCCAGCATAATGATGGCAAACCTTGCCATGAACTGTTTTCGGTGGAAAACAAAGTCGCACGACGGATGGATATGGCAAACCTGACATCACGGGAACAGATGCTGGTTCTTCTTGGAAAGCTGTCATGCACGATCAACTTATCACAAATGACATGCCGATCCAAGAAGGCTGCCAGTGATCAGAAAGAGAGAGACCATCAAAGAACTGCATACATGATCGAAGGAAATACAGTATGCAGAGAAACATTTAAATTTCTTCATGCCATAAGTCAGAACCGTCTAACGGCATTGTTGAAATGGTACCGCGAACACGGATTGGTGCCAAAGGAGAAGAAATCAGGTGGACGTGGAACTGGCGACCGACCATTTACGTTCGAAGACATTCAGAGAACATTTACGTTTATAACAAACTATGCTGAAGACCATGCTCTGATTCTCCCTGGAAGAGTGCCGGGCTTCAAGAGAGAGGATGTCAAATTAATGCCGTCTTCCGAAACCAAAATCAAGGTCTTCAAAGCATACTGTTCAGCGATGACAGAATCCAGATTTCGGGCTATGAGCGAAAGAACTTTTAGAGACACTTGGTTGAAGCTCACACCATTCATTATTACTGCTCGTCCAATGACCGACTTATGCTGGACGTGCCAGCGGAATAACATTTATATTTACCGAGGGTCTAATATTCCGGAGGAAGATAAATGTGAACGTCTAAAACTGCAAGAAAACCATCTAATGATTGTTCACCAAGAACGGTCTCTGTACATATTAAATTTTTAGAATGAATGAATGAATTATTATTATTATTATTTGACGAAAGAAATTGTCCGGAGGCCAACAATGATGTCGACTCCTGTAACGAAGAGTCAATGACCGGCAAATCCCATTAGATGACGGAGTGATTCTCAGTCCGCATCTTAAATCAACTGGGGATGCTAAGATGTCTTAACTTTATGCTGTCGATTGATGTCTGGTACACTTGATGATGGCACTATATGAGTTCTAATATTAGATTTAAGCACTTTAAAATTTTCTACAGGTCAATCATATTTCCCTGCTTGTCAAGGAATGCTAAGTAGCCTACCAACTGGATACCCTTAACCCTAGATGACCTCCGGTCAGCAAGCCAAACCTCAATCATGCCAAATCTTGTGTTTGCATTGTGCTGAGTAGGTCGTTTGGAGTAATTTTTCATGTAGTCGTGGACTATAGTAAGAAGACTATTGTCAGATAGTGTTTTTGTTCGTGTGTAATAATAATTGTTCAAGCAGTTGCACTAAATATGTGAATATATTTCTGGATCTGATGATTGACTTGGATTCTGTTGCATGATATGATTGATCGAATGAGAGTCTGTGTGTAAACAGTGTCGATCGCTGTATAGACATGTTTGTACTGTATCATAAATGAAATGTGGAATTATATCCAGGACTTTCTTGTTCTCGTAAATCTGATCTAACTAGAGACCTTTTAAAGTGCCACTAAGATTGCTACTATTCAAACTCGTTGTGTGAGACAAATCAAGGGCGAGTCCAGTTCAATCAATCAATCAACTGAGCATTTATATAGCGCCCCTTCAAGGAAACTATTCAGAGGTGCTCCCAGCCCAACCCCGACGAAAGAGAACAGTCTTAAGAGCAGAGAAGAGAGCGGTGGACGAGTCTCGAGGAAGAGATCGCAACTCCTCAGGAAGCCAATTCCAAATTGTGGGTCCAACGATGGAGAAAGTGCGCTGCTGCATAGTAGCGGTGCGTGCGAAAGGAACAGAGAGGTCATCACGGGTGGTAGGGTGAAGAGAGCGGTGACCAGGTGGAACCGAGGCACGAGAACAGAGCTACGCAGATAGGAGGGAGCACAGCCAAGCTGGCATTTCCAGACAATGGAGGCAACCCGGTAGACAATGTGTTGCGAGAGTGGTAACCAGTGGAGAACATTCGCATGTATTCAGAGACGTGGCCGAATTTATGAAAGCGCCCGATCAAGTGCGCAGCGGAACGCAGTACGCGTTCGAGGCAGTTCAGTCGAGTGAGGGGAAGCCCTATAGAGGGAGCAGCAGTAGTCAAGCCTATACAGGTAATGAACGCATGGACGAGAGTAGCAACAGATGGGCGGAAAGCGGGAAACCACGAAGCTGCCGCAGTTGAAAGTAGCAAGCGCGGCTTAGCTGCGAGATGTGTGGAGAGAGCATAGGCGTAATTTGTGGGGGGTACGAGGGGTACTCGTACCCCCCTTTTTGGACTGGGGGTACCGTACCCCCCACTTTTTGAACAATGCCAATCAATATTTTATTATTGTACCTTCCCAGAGATCCAATCTCAGCCTTGCTTCCTGTATGTAAGAAATTGGTACCCCCCACTTTTTAGCCCCTGGGAGAGAGGGTGAGTTCTCAATCCAAGATGACGCCAAGATCTCTGACAGGTGTTAAAGACAATATGGAGCTATTGGTCCCATACGGACCCCATATTTTCATGAGGCTAATCAGGGTGGTGTTAAATTTTATGAAGCTGAAGGTAATCGCTCAGTTCGGAGAGTTACAGTATCTTGGATCTATGTTGGGAAGGTCGAAGGAATCTCGACTGAAGCACCAATGGAACAGTGACGAGACAGATAGAAAGTGTTAATCGTTTATTGTCTAGTTATCACAGTTGGTTATATGTATTTCTTGCTCAAATTATGTAATTGCATAATTGTGATGTAAACACCACACTCACACACACACGCGCGCGCGCGCGCGCACACACACACACACACACACACACACACACACACACACACACACACACACACACACACACAACGTCCTGATTCATAATCGTAGACTCCAAATTTCTAAAGCTAAGTGCAAAGCACCAGCTTATTCACGAGCGCTGTGTCGTATCAGAGGGATTGTCCAGAGATCGATTTCCAGTGGAGCTCCCAGTTCGATTGCCAGCGGGACCAGGGAGAGGAGGAAAAGCAGCTGTTATGGCGGGTGTCGTTGAGGACGAGACAGCTTGGAAGGCAGCTGGAGGATCGGACGGATTAGGGTCGGAATTCTTAAAGAGGCGAGACTTCAAATTGAAGTGGTAAGCCTGTGCCTGTGGAGTGATAAGTAGAGGACGTTCAATCAGATACATCAATACAATCATACAACTAAACAGTCCAGATCCTTTGCCTGCATAGGTCCCTCACTTTGGAACCGACTTCCTCCTTCTGTCCGCACCACCATTCTCTCTGGTAGCGTTGCTTCTTCCTTTTCTCACCTTAAATCCTGCTTTTTCTCTCTGGGTCTCGCGCACTGGGAGCGCCTCTGAATGGTCTATACCGCGAGAGGCGCTTTATAAATGCCCATATACAATACAATAAAAAAAACGTAGGCCCTATTTGACATTGCCCTCCTTCCAACGTTCAGAAGTGCACGCTAACATAGACCTATGACAGAATATCGATTGCGCAGAACAATTGTAAGTGAACGACTTGCTCAAGGTCCTTACACAATACACAGTAATCGCCTGAATGGAGACTCGAACTAGTACTCTGAGTTACAGGTCGAAAGCTCTATCCACTCGGCTGCCGTGTCCCAACCATCACAGCTACATTGTTTAGTGGTAGAGAACTTGAACAACACCGTTGATGCACATACTTGTATAAGATTGTTACCGTTACAGAATAACACCGTTGATGCACCTACTTGTATAGATTGTTATCGTGACAGAATAACACCGCTGATACAGAATACACCTACTTGCACAAGATTGTTATCGTGACAGGTATACGTCCATGTCATGGACGTGACACTGTCAAGAGTTGGCTTTAATCGTGTAAACAAATTTGTTGCAGCCTATATAGCTACTGTCGTCTTCGAATGAAGAGAAGCGAATCAGTTTAGTGGGTCATTATTATTTACAGCTGACGAGAAACGACGATTGTTATGGATAAGAGTGATCAGAAAGGCCAATGTTAGAAGTCGACCTGATCGTCACGTCAACATCATCAACGGCGTGCCTCCCCCTGGACCGTTGCCGTATCAGTAGGCCGTATACCACAGCACGTTGCCAGTCGTCCCTGTTCTGCATTCGTATCCTGGCATGTGTAGGCCTCATGGGTCGCAGTAGGTCATTTGACCTGCCTATTTTACTCTTGACCTGCGTTTAATTGTGACCTGCCTATTTTACAACAATGGCTGAACAACGCTTGTCTGATCTAGCTGTCCTATCCATTCACAAGGACAGAGCGAAGAAGATGAACCTTGACGACGTTGTACGCAAATTTGTTCAAAAATATCCCAACCTCAGAATTTCATTGATCTAATGCCGAACGTTCAAACTTGACATGAAGCGGTTGTTATTATACAGGTCTGGTTGACTTTCTGTAATGTCGCGCGCGTCTTATTAGCATACAATGTGTTCGTGATGTTCTGAATAGCTATCAGTAGGCCTACTTCCAAATCTTTATAGATTAGTAAAGTAACTAAAGTTTAACTTTTCAATTGCTGAATTGTTTCAAATTTGAATAGGCCTATCACCCTATGCTACAACAATTGGGCTATAAGTGTTCAATGATAATTTTCTTCGTTTTATGTAGCCTATCTATGATCTAAGTTATGCTGCTTATGTTGAAGTTGTGCTGCTTGATGCGTCAAACTCAAACATTAATTTCTTCGACCTTCTGAATAACTCCCATGACCCTGACGCGACCTGCTGGTATAGGCCTATTCCTCTGAAATTCAGCCGGCGCATATATATCAGACTCCGTGCTATAGGGGCCTATGGCAAGGGCGTTCAAAATACGCAATCATACAAATCGTTGGACCTGCCATCTACGGCACTGCGTCTTTCAACTTCTAGTAGGTCGGAAATCCTAGATCGTATAGAGCTTTGGCATGTTCCTGTCCGCCATCGCAATGGTTGATGTGTCCGAGCGGCCGAAGCCGTCATGTTTGAATCATCCACAACACTGTGATAAGCATCGTCTGGTACGTCGAAATACTTCTGCGTTGGTGATGCAGGGAATGCAGTATTCTCGAGCTCTGAATGCCGTGTAGAGAATGCTCAGAATGCTATCCTTAAACACCACTGTTGAAAGGTATCCTGCAGCTTCGCCGACGAGTCTTTGGTTAGCGCGTAAAATTAAGCCTCTGCGCCACACAGAAGAACGGGTAGTAAACTTGTATGTGTATGCCTTGAATAGACAGAGTTTGGTCTCCAGCCGGATGTTGGTCCTTCAGATCCTTCGTTTGTAGCTTTCTAATGCATATCCTGGTAATGACGATAGGCCTACGCCGTCGATTCCCTGCATTTCCGCTGCCACAATTGCCCTCGACGCGATAACCGACGTAGGGGAATCCTTGCACCAGCTGCACTTGTATTCCTGCGTGCATCAGTGTGCGATCCCAGTGTTGGACATTGGTGCACTGTAGTCTGAGATTTTGTCCTGGCCGAGTCGAAATCTGGTCCGAATTTATGTGCCTTCTGATCCATGTCTCCAAGATGACAGAACCAGGATCTCAAACAGTCTATCGAGGAGATCATCATCAGCAGCCAACTTTTGTTTGGTAGGTGCCATGGATAGCAGTCGATCAACCGATCCCATGATTTTGTGATTGATTTTGGCGAAAGTAATTCTCACTTTAAAGTGTCTAACCGCTAGATTATGTTTTGATAATCAGTATGAATTCCGTATTCACCTTAGAAGCAATACCTTTTTTCTTGTGCAGAGGACCGTTGAAAAAAAGGACAGAGGTAGTTATAGCCAGTAGATCCATGTTTGTAGGCATACTAAATGTTGTCTTAATCAATGACTCGCTTTTGTAGTGTTTCACGTCTAGATTATGATCTCGGAAAAACAGCATGAATTCCATATTCAACGTAAATGCATGAAGTACTTTTGTCTGTATACCCTGACCGGTTATGCGAAGCGACAGAGTATTGACTTTTCCTTTATATAGGCCTATAAATATGCTTCAAAGTTTTTACCCTGCAAACTGTGGTCTCAATGCAGCTAGGCGCTTGTTTTTGCAGTCAAAATATAAGTACCCTGCATTTTTACGGTAATTGGTCAGACTCTCCGTTCTGGCAGTTCATCGGTGTTAGAACATCGAACGGTTTCCCAGCGCTGATAAGTGTACGAAGTGCATCTAGGTAGACGCATGCTAACATTTCCATAGCCGTGTAAATGCTTTGCTGTGGTTCTATGGAAGAAAGACTCGGACTGTGCCTCGAATAAGGACCCGGCACATTGGACAGACCTTGAGGGCACTGGAACAGGAGTGGCAACAGACGAGGTGACCGCATGGCAAGAAGACCATGTTGACTTCAGCGTCAAGACAAACCTTGCATGTTCTTGCTTCCCTCAGTTGGCGATTCTCTTGCGCGATATTCTCAGCCTCTGCAGTTTCATCAAGAGCATCATTTACACCACAAGGCACATAGTCAGATCTCACCTTCTGCAGTTTTATCAAGAGCATCATTTACACCACACGACGGAACACAGTCAGATCTCACCTTCTGCAGTTTCATCAAGAGCATCATTTACACCACATGACGGAACACAGTCAGATCTCACCTTCTGCAGTTTCATCAAGAGCATCATTTACACCACAAGGCACATAGTCAGAACTCAGCCTATGCAGTTTCATCAAGATCATCATTTACACCACAAGGAGGCACATAGTCAGATCTCACCTTCTGCAGTTCCATAAAGAGCATCATTTACACCACAAGGCACACAGTCAGATCTCACCTTCTGCAGTTTCATCAAGAGCATCATTTACACCACAAGGAGGCACATAGTCAGATCTCACCTTCTGCAGTTCCATAAAGAGCATCATTTTAACCTCAAGGCACATAGTCAGTTTCATCAAGAACATCATCGATTCCACCGCAATCACTCAGATCTCACGCACATGCATTCACGATGAGCATTGATAAAACCTATTAGTCAGATGATATAGAGTTTTTCATAGCATGTGTTTTTTTTTAACATCTAACAGACACTGCATCTTTATGCACTGCGTCGTTTAATAATCTTGCTTGCGGTTTCGTTTGCTGAACTACCAAAATGTAGCTGCACGCACTTATGTTTAGTCTTCAGAAGGCTAATGATGACTGAAGAGGCAATTATAACAGTGCCGGCCTTAGGATATTTCGGGCCCCGTGCAGAGGATACTGTGCGGGCCCCCATGACATGTCATATTGTTTTTCATTGTTAATCATTTTGTTTTAGTAGATTGTTAACAAGTACAAGTCAAATTTAACTATACACGAGAATTCTGGGATACAGAGGAAGTTGACTTTTATTTCATTGACAAAAGAGAAGATTCAATCGAAACCACAATTTTATCATTTGGGAGTCTTGCTCATGGTAATTTTCTTTGACATTTTCGGGCTCCCTTAAGTTGCGGGCACTGATAAGGTTATGACGGATGAGCCTGTTGAAAAGTTGGACTTTTAGTTGGAACTTGGACGGCTCTCACGGAGCGATATCATTGACTGAGCTAAGTTCCAGCAACAATTAGTAGACCAAACAAATAAAACAGTTTGTTCACTAAGGACAGTTCGTATACTGTTGGCAGAATCAGGATAAACAATCTCTAGGCATTACGGTTTATTGAGTTTGCGTCATCATTAGTTTTTGGTCTGACTGCGATGATTGAGAGTTCTGTTTCCGGGTAGTTTTAAAGGTAGACAATTCGCTTTTGATCTGATGAATTGTTGAACTGATGAACGTCTTGTTCTTAATTAACGTTAGCATAATTAGTCTAGCGTAGAAAGCGCCTTTGTTTAGTATCTTTTGAATTGACGCTATGTTGATTTACTATAATTACCATTAGGCCTACTCTATCTTGATGTTAGTTCGATTCGGGCCGATAAACCATTTCCCTTTTAATCGAATATAAGCTGCCTCTTCGTCTGACTGGAAACCTTTCATAGAAGCTTACCTTGCGGTCTAAACTGCGGTATGCCGTTAGATGGCACGGGCGTCATAGAAGTTACTGGCTAAAATAGGTTAGCAATACCTTCGTCAAGAATTGCTTGGTTCCCTTCATTTGTATCCATTGATTCTTCGGCGTCATTACTTTTGTCTTCGATGTTCGATTCAATTGGTTTAAGATTGTCTGCAGCGTTCTTTTGGCTACATTTCTTCTGCCTTTTCCTAGTTTTGTCTGT
>OY744616.1:26659934-26699934 GCA_963556255.1 Allolobophora icterica
GATACGACTGATGCTGAATCCATTCTCGCCTTTATCTCGCGAGGCTCCACGTGATGAACTGAGAACAGTTTTATTAAAAATTCAGCAGGATAAATAGTAGTCTTTTCCTATTAGTAATAACCTACTTAGGCCTATTTAGATATCACGCTTAGATAATATATTATAATATTATAATATATTTTTAGCCGTTTTTATCTGTTTATACTACATATTATTTATTATTATATTATACTATACTATACTACTATATTATATCATATCATATTATATTATATTGTATTGTAATGTATCATATTATATTATATTTATTATATTATATCATATTATATTATATTATATTATATTATATTATATTATATTATATTATATTATATTATATTATATTATATTATATTATATTATATTATATTATATTATATTATATTATATTATATTATATTATATTATATTATATTATAGAAAATAAGGAATATGGATTATATCATTGTTATGATCATTAAGAATACTAAGGAATAGCCATTTATTTTACATTATAATAATTATAATTATTATTATTACTATTATTATTATTATTATTATTTTTATTATTATTATTATTAGAATAAAATATGAATAAACAGTTAAAATAATAATTAGAACGTAGTATTTCATGCTACAGTTTAGCACAGAAGTCCGATTTCATCTACCTGAGGCTGAGTTGAAATGCGCTGCAGTTAGGCCTACTGAAAATGCAGAGCTCTAAAATTATGGAAATAAAATCTATCAGTCTATATATAATTTGATTTTGACAGGCAGATATTTTCTGCGTCTTAATAGTAATACAGGCAGGTACATGTAGATACGCAGCCAGGCAGCTAAATAACTGGCAGACAAATACGCAGTACAAGCAGTTAAATAGTCAACAGAGAGACACAAACAAACATACATACAGATATAAAGACAGATACACAAACAGAATTATTGGTAGACATGTAATATCGTAGGTAGCAAGCAGTTTAGTAGGTAGCTTGGTCGACCCACTGATTAGGCAGAGGCGTCTAGTCGTCTATACCATGGAACCTCTGAGCAAATGAGGAGGGAAGGGGAGTGGAAGGGTGGTAGAAGTTACTCCAATGACTTCGGGGGAGGATAGACTCCCCTGAGGATATGTACCAATCGATGACGCTCCAGGATGAAACGCAGGAATATATTCCCTTTTAAACAGTTCACGGCCTTGCACCTGAAGGGGAAATATTGTCCGAATGGTTGAAATAAGGCATCAGGTGCTCTCAACAGTGGCATCGCGTTCCAGCGATTTTCACATTGATGGATGGTATGTAGGCCTCTGTTCCTCGTTTAAAAAAAATTTACTATGATTCGATACTGGAGGAATTTTAAGTCAAATATGTTGTTATAGAAACACGATCTAAGCGATTAAGAGAAAAACAACTATGCAAACAGCATCGGCCTCTATAAACAATTTACAACGACTGACACAAGAGGAACAAGGTCAGAAGCAATAGTGATAACAACAAAAGCCATTGTTGCAATAGGAACAACAACATCGCAATTATTATTAAGGACAGAAAATAATAACACGCGACAACAATCGAGCTGTTTGAAATACAGCTGATATTTAATAATTATATAGGTAAGTTGTCTTTACAATTTTTCATTGGTTATAGGGGGTGCTCGATAGTTTAGTGTGGTTTGAGTGCTGGACTGTCAACCGAAAAAGGTCGGGGTTCAAATCCCCGCCAGGGCAGAAATTTGGTTCGAGATTTCTGCTTCATCTGCGCCATCTAGCCAATTTAGCCATAACGAGTATACTGACCGTACACTGCCGGTGGGAAGATGAGACGGCGAGGGAGAGGGCTGGCCACCCGCCTTCGTATGCCGAGGCTAAGAAATTTAAGTCGCTAAAGCTAAATCCAGGATAGCTTAAGAGACTTCTCTTCTTCTATCAATCATCATCTTTTCGACAGAACCAACTGAGATTCTGACATGGCTAATCGCAAGGAAGGCAGGATATGGAAGATAGGTAGGCCCTAGTCTGAAACAGGCGAGATCAATTCTACCTCTGAAGATGAGGTTTTGACCAGAGTTGAAGAAATGACATGGAAAGCTTCTCTTTATCGGGACACTTAAGCATTACTTTATAAATAGCATCGATGTTGAGAAATGTATTTTTAATAGTTACAAATATATATATACCATTTTAATAATGACATCCTGTATGTAAAATTGATATCTTTGTTTGACTGAGATTAAAGGGGACACGGTAGCGGATTGGTTAGTGTACTCGCCTTGTAAACGCGGAGTGAATACAGGTTTGAGCCTCCTCTCAGATGGCTGGACTTTGAGCAAGTCCTTCACTCACAATTGCTCAGTGCCATCGATTGATGCTTAGTCGTTAGATAGTGGCGCTTAATAAATGCATACTAATAACAATAGTAATGTAATAATTGATTGACTGACTGGTTGACTGGCTGACTGACTGACTGATTGATTGATTGATTGATGGGTAATGACCTGCATCTGTAGGGAAGTGTCTTGGAGTCTGTCATCGTTTCGAAGCGACTGCAGAAACTGACAATCTGGAAACCATCTCTTGTGTTCATCTAAAGGGACGTCCGCTGGCTGCCAGTTCTTCAAAAGACCAGCGCAGTGGAAACAACGCACACGGTCTTCCGGACCTACAGACGAAATAATGCTATGTAATGTACATGTAATCTACGAAATATTTCAACGCCACACTATAGCTGCGTGAGTATATATAAAATCACCTTAAACACTGACTTTATATCAAGTTACGTGTAGAGGAGACAGGCTGACGTAAGCCTTGTGTTAACAACACAACTTGACATAGTGTGTGTTTTAGGCCTTCTCTTTGGCTGACGTATTTTTATTTGGTTCATTCCTTAAGCCTCACATAAGCAGTCGATGCATGATTCTGTGTTAAGAGCATTTGAAAAGAAATGACTATAGTGGAAGACCCTTCCAGAAGAAGAGTCCAAGCAATTTAAAACCATTGCTGGCTTGAACATACCATCATATGTCGGATTCCTCCTAAAACATTAGCTGCGCATTTGTTGTTTTACAGTGGATCGTTCTTGGTTTTCCATCGCAATTAGCCTAGACATTTTGAGGTGATGCAGAAAATTAGTCATCTCTAATAAGCTTACAGTTGAATCCTTCGTTCTACGCGTAGTTGACAGCTGGGCGTTTCCTCCTAACTTCCCTTGTCGCATATACTAAGAGGAGGGGTGTAATTGCGTATTGATTCAGTACCCGATTTCCTACCTTCGTAGAAAAATCCAGCTCTTGCAAGCGACTCAGCGCGTTGACCGGTCAGAAAGGCTTCAGACGGAAATGTTCGGAAGCGTTGAAGTTGGTCGGCGAATTCCGGATGTTTGGAATCTTGGCGAAATTGGTTAGCGGTCATCAGTGTTAGTTTCCGAGAAGGCGATTCGTTTCTGCTGACCGTTGTCTGTTCTGACCAGGATGTCCGTTCTCTTGGAGTTGTGGTTATTGGCAGACCCTTGAACAAGTTGTTAATTAAAGATTAAATGTTGAACGCTTAAATCCCTCCTTAGCAAATTAAAGATGTGGAGGCTATGGAATGCCTGGCAGGTTGACATATAGAGTATAAGCCTACTACACATGTTATTAGACAATTGAGTTAACTTGATCTACTTGAGGTGACATTCCGAACTTCTCAACTCATGGTTTCCAGGGGTGTAACTTCACAGACTGGCAGGTTAGGCTACTGTTATCCTGGTACACGTTAGCCGATTAGTATAAATAGAACACTCACCTTGTAACGCGGAGAATGCATGGGATCGAGCTTTCCCTGAGCCAGTTACTATGTGTGGACCTTGAGCAAGTCCTCTATAGTATACTCACAATTGCTCAGCGCCATCGATTGATGCTTGGTCGATAGATTGCGGCGATTGATAAATGCGTAATAATAATTGTGATAATGATGCTGGAGTCTTCTTCGGAAAAGATTTTTCCGTCTGGGGATTCATCACCGGGAGGTAAATTAACATAAAATTTAATATTTTAGTAACCTACAAACAGAAAGGTGTAAACAAAATAAAGTCACTGTGCTCAAGTATTCCTGCTCACGTAAGTCACACTAAGCTTGCTATGCTGTGAGGTGAGGTGAATGTTACCGATATTGATTGATCCTTGTAGTAGACTTGCGATACAGAGTCCTGCCAATGTCCATCTTGAAGATCCTGCCTGTGATGACGTGGAAATGGACAGTTGCGAGCACCGTAATGCCGCTGGTGTTCCGTTATCGGATCATCTCCCCGCTCCCATCCACTGAGAACACCCCCACAGAAGGCACATTGGACCCTGTCACCAGTTCCCGTGTAGAAGAACCCGGTAGCTGCGAGTTCCTCCGGCCGAACGGGAGCCCCCTGGGGCCATCCGCTGAAACTGTTCAGACGGACTGCCTCATCACGAAACCGCTCATGATCTGGATTCTCACTACTAGTCTGGGGGTCACTTGGAAAAATCCCGCGCGACTTGGCACGCGCCCATGCCCGTTTGTAAACAGCGGAAATAGGTTGCTCTGGAAGAGTGCCATCCGATTCGGTCGCTGGAGATCTGGGTCGGGTCAGAGGCACGTTGACCTTCTCCAGATGTGAGCAGTTCAAACTTAAGCGTTTGTGGGCCTCGTCCAGGTTTTCAGCTGTGATGTTTTCTCCTCTTGGGAGTGGCATTTGACACCGGAAGCAGGCGGCCAGACGACCATCGTAGAAGTAACCTTTTCTTGCAAGCGTAAGACAAGACAGTTCACCAAGCTGTTCTTGATACTCGCCAAATGTTGCCAGTCGGTTCAATTCCAACTGCATCTAAATTGAGTTCAAACCAATCACTTTCAAACTACTTCGTCGATATATATATATATATATATATATATATATGTGTGTGTGTGTGTATGTGTGTGTGTGTGTGTGTGTAGGTGTGCGTAGGTGTGTATGCAGGGACGTCATTTGGGAGGCAGGGGGATTTGCCCCCTTGATTTTTGAAAAAAAAATTATGGAACAAGCAGTGGCGGCGCCAGCTATACAATTTCAGCAGGTCGCGTCAGGGTCATGGAAGTTATTTAGCAGGTCGGCGAAATTAATGTTTGAGTTTGATGCAACAAGCAGCATAACCTCAAGATAAGCAGCATATAATAACTTAGATATTATATAAAACGAAGAGAATTATTACCGAACGCGTCGCTTATAGCCCAATTGTTACAGCATATTCAAACTTGAAACAATTCAGAATTTTAAAAGTTAAACTTTAGTTACTTTTCTAATCTTTACAGATTTGGAAATATTGATTAGCTACTCAGAACATCATGAACATGTATGCTAATAAGACGCACGACATTACTGAAGCAGTCAAGTCAACCAGACGTGTCTATCCCACAACCGTAAAATAGGCAGGTCATAAGGCAGGTCAAGAGTAAAATAGGCAGGTCAAATGACCTACCGCGACCCATGGTAGCGCCGCCACTGGGAACAAGAAAAGGAGGAAGAAGAAAGGGGCAAAAAAGAAAAAATGATACTCAAATTTAGGGACGTCATATCATGCAGCATTGGCTTACAGTTTTGCATATGTAGACTTGGGTGCCGATCCAGAAGGTCGATGGGACTAGACCCCATCTTTTACAGTGGTGGGGGGACACAGTATACATTTGCCCCCTCCCCAAATTTTGAAGAAATGCCAAAAAAGATCAACAAATTTGTTTCGCGCAGGAGCGCGAAAACATTTTTTTTTACCTCTGTTTCGACTACATCAGTTCAAAAGTGTCCCGTGCCCCCCCCCACCTGTCAAACAAGATCGCCGCCAGTGCATGTAGACTAAATACAAAACTTAACCAGTTCTCCCCGGAAAAATACTCAAATGACGTCCCTGCCCCTCCCCCCCAGAAAAAGCTGAAATGACGTCCCTGTGTGTATGTATGTATAAGCCATGACTTGTGAGAGGTTCAAACACCGAAGAAAATTAGGCCCCTATAGAGTTTGGTTTGCTTCGCCATTTTGTCTCACTGATGCGAAATAGAATTTTAAACTTCAACGCTTATCTATGACATTAATCAATAGCAAACACGTTCGTTGGCCAACAATCAGCTCACAGCGTTACGACCTGTGTCACGAAGAGGACTAAGGACCCATGCAGCGAACTTCACCGCCGCATAATACTGTTTTATGACTCGATACCGGATTCGTTTCATTGCTCGTCTTGTAACACAGATAGCATGGGTTCAAGCACCCTCTCTGAAATCGGATCAGTAGATAGTGGCGCTTAATAAATGCATGATAATAATTCAGAGCTACTCCTCTGAAGACGCATTTATTTTCCAAGGGCCACTGTTTTGTTTTGCTTTTGAGTGGTGCTATATAAATGACCGAATATAATCACAACTACAACTCTTGCTATAGCAGAGCCACTCCTCTAAGCATTCTAAGGTCAATGTATCGGGGGTCCTACCTAGCGGGGGGGGGGGGTTCTAACTAGCGGCAGGGGCGCCGCCAGGCTTTAAAAAATTGAACGCACACCCCTCCCGTCTCCTTCCATCCACACCCAACCCCTGTCTGCTACTCGTAGTCATGCACTGAAAATGACTCAGAGTGACTTATAAAAGTAGGCTACAGTATAACACATGCATATGATAACATTATGATATTATGTATACATAATATCATATGATATTATGTACCGGGTATGCATAATATCATATCATATCATATGATATTATGTATACATAGGCCTACTGTATGGTAAACCAAAATTACACAGTGAAATTGTCAAAAATATCGATGCGATGCGATGCCCAATCCTTGTGGGGATTTGATTTGGTGGGTGGACGCACGTGCGTCCAGTGCGTCACGCTGCCGGCGCCTCTGCCTAGCGGGATACCATCCCTTTTGGATCTCCCTGTTGTATCCCATCTAACCGATATGTCAATCGAAACAATGTGAATGTAGCTGATATTGGCTGTATACGATGACTAATTTTTGTTCCATCTTTTGTACTCTATACTTGATGAGATACAATAAAGACTTATGTTATGTTATGTTAGGCCTATGTTATGTTACCAATATCTTATATTACCATATTTGGACGATTTGATGTATCCTGAGACGATTGACGCATGAAGTCGACGTCTGTTCAGAACGAAATTTGTTATGAAGACAAGGAAGTTGAACTTATCACGAATTCAATGAAACGTTCACTGTACATGCATGAGCGTTTGCATGTGTTATCCATAGGCCTAGGAACACAAAGACACATCAGCACACATACATGCACGCAGGCATACTGATGTAGACATACATACAGTTGGCAAATGCACATGCATTAAATAGGAGGCGTATACAGATTTGCAATGTTAAATCTAAGCATGTAGTCCTATCACGGATGTATAATCATATAATTATTATATTTGTTACTCATACGTGCCTATATATGTTTATATATATATATATATATATATATATATATATATATATATATATATATATATATATATATATATTATTACTTGACCACCCTGGAGTGCGCTAGCTTGTTCCTAGCCTAATGTCCTGCGTGTAGGGATAGCTTACTGCAGGCTAATCTGATGATGGACTTACCTCAGCATCCAGCTGTAGGCCTAACTAGCTAGCCTACCAGCGTCCGTGGCTAGTCCGAACTTCTATATAAACCCGGGGGTTCTAATTTTCACTCTCGGCCGCCTGAGTTTACTCTAGAGAGAGCTTTGCTTTACCCTAGAGTCGACTTGTTCTACATCTGGTAAGACTTCTCTATAAGCGGTGACTTAAGTATTTCATATATCATCATATTACTACCTCACTCATCCTACCTCACGATCATGTATAAGTTTTAGAGTATTTGTGTTAGTCGAGTTATATATATCTTTCTCTATTAAATAATCTTAATCAACATGTCTTATGTGTGCCTAGTTCCCTATACAAATAAGTAACTATATCACTTGTATACAGTTGCTTAATTGTATTCATCATCATTTCCCTATAGTGATAATCCTGTACATACATGCATCAATCAATCAATCAATCAATCATTTTTTTATTGCAACGATATAACATACATCAGTTCAACATTGGTATGTTACAAGAAAACGTTGACAAAGGGAAGGCCCAGAAGGGATGGAAATCCCGCTAATAGGGACACCGAATTTTGTAAGTTAATTACGTTGAAGATAGAGGTTCGATTGAGAGACACAATGATAAGCTTAACTAAGTGATTAAACAGAGGTATTCATAAGCATACAAAACAGTGCACAGTGATTTGATTATGAACATTATAGTCTTAGATTAACAGTTGCAAGACGGCATGTAATCCAGTTTAAATCAGTTCCATGAATTGTCATTAATTAATCCATCCGTTAATTGAGAACGCAATAGTTTTTTTAAAAAGATGAAGATTTGGTACCAGTTTAATATTTGTGGGAACACAGCTCCATACACACATTCATACATACATACATACATACATACATACAATTATATACATATGAGTGTCTGTGTGTGTGTGTGTGTGTGTGTGTGTGTGTGTGTCTGTAGGTGTGTAGATGTGTGTATGCAGGGACCTCATTTGAGGCAGGGGAGATTTGCCCCTTCATTTTTGAAAAAAAAATGATGGAACAAGAAAAGGAGGAAGAAGAAAGGGGTAAAAAAGAAAAAAGATGCTCAAATTTAGGGACGTCATATCACGCAGCATTGGCTTACAGTTTTGCACATGTAGGCCTAGACATGGTTGGCGATCCAGGGGGTCGAGGGGATAAGACCCCACCTTTAACAGTGGGGGACACAGTATACATTTGTCCCCCCTCCCCAATTTTGAAGAAACACCAAGAAAGGTCAACAAATTTGTTTCGCGCTTGAGCGCGAAAACATTTTTTCATCTCTTTTTTACCAGATCAGTTCAAAAGTGTCCCGTGACCCCCCGCCACCTGTCAAACAAGATCGCCGCCAGTGCATGTAGACTAAATACAAAACTTAACCAGTTCTCCCCGGAAAAATACTCAAATGACGTCCCTGCCGAAAAAGCTGAAATGACGTCCCTTTGTGTATGTATGTATAAGCCATGACTTGTGAGAGGTTCAAACACCGAAGAATATTAGGCCCCTATAGAGTTTGGTTTGCTACGTCATTTTGTCTCACTGATACGAAATAGAAGTTTAAACTTCAACGCTTATCTATGACATAAATCAGTAGCAAACGCGTTCGTTGGCCAACAATCAGCTCACAGTGTCACGAAGTGGACTATAAGGACCCACGCAGCGAACTTCACAACTTCATATTAATGTTGAGTGACTCGATACCGAATTGGTTTAGTGCTCGTCTTGTAACACAGACAGTATAGGTTCGACGCTATGAAGCGGTTACTAGGGACCTTGAGCAAGTCCTTCACTCACAATTGCTCAGCGCCATCGATGTATGATCATCAGATCATTAGATAGTGGCGCTTAATAAATGCATAATAATAATAATTCAGAGCCAACTCCTCTGAAGAAGTATTTCTTTTTCAAGGGTCACTGTTTTGTTTTTGCTGTTTGATTGGTGCTAAATAAATGATCAAACTACAATCACAACTACGACTCTTGCTATAGCAGAGCCACTCCTCCAAGGTGAATGTTTCAATATCTTACCATATTTGGACGACTTCGTTTATCCTGAGACGATTGACCCATGAAGTCGACGTCTGTTCAAAACGAAATTTTTTATGAAGACAAGGAAGTTGAACTTATCACGAATTCAATGAAACGTTCACTGTACACGCATGAGCGTTTGCCTGTGTAATGCATAGGCCTAGAAACACAAAGACACATCAGCACACATACACATACATGCAGGCATATAGATGTAGACATACATACGGGTAGCAAATGAATATACATTAGGGCCTACATAGGGGGCGTATTCAGATTAGCAATGTTAAATCTAAACCTGTGGTCCTGTACATATATACATACGTAGGTTACACAAATACATAGGCTACATACATCATATATGCAATCACAATGTCACATATATGCATACATACGTGCATGCATGCATACATACAACCATCCAGACATACATACATGCGTGCATGCATACATACATATATGCATGCATACATACATTCATACGTACATACATACATAGTTTTACAAATTTACGTATGTGTGCATACGTACACAATGTATGATACATACACACATTTAAACAGAAAAGCAAATAAGTACAAATACAATAGCATGCATTGATTGAGACACCATCGAGCGCTACTGCAACAGACGTCACCCAAATACACACAAACAAACAATTGAAAGAGGAAGGCTGGGAAAGAGAAAATTAAAGCGCTTTATCCAAATTTAAATCCGAAAGTGAAAGTCAGACGCAAGATTCCAGGGACAAGGAGGAAGAATCACTAACGCGAAAATTGTAAAACAAATTGATAACTTACATGTTCGTATAGGCCTGTATCAGGAAAATCAGGAAATGTATAGGCCTAAGCCTAACGAGTTTTTGAAACCTTTCAGTTAGCACTTGTTTATAGGCCTACTGTTGTTTACTATTTACCTCGTCTCTTTGGTCTCTATGCGAGCCGAACCCGGATCTTCACGTGATAGACACATGCACAGGCATACAGAGACACATATGCATAGGCATACAGAGACACATGCATAGGCATACAGAGACGCACATGCATAGGCATACAGAGATACACATGCATAGGCATACAGAGACACACATGCATAGGCATACAGAGACACACATGCACAGGCATACAGAGACACACATGCACAGGCATACAGAGACACAAATGCACAGGCATACAGAGACACACGTGCATAGGCATACAGAGACGCACATGCATAGGCATACAGAGACACCCATGCACAGGCATACAGAGACACCCATGCACAGGCATACAGAGACACCCATGCACAGGCATACAGAGACACCCATGCACAGGCATACAGAGACACCCATGCACAGGCATACAGAGACACCCATGCACAGGCATACAGAGACACACATGCACAGGCATACAGAGACGCACATGCATAGGCATACAGAGACACCCATGCACAGGCATACAGAGACACCCATGCACAGGCATACAGAGACACCCATGCACAGGCATACAGAGACACCCATGCACAGGCATACAGAGACACACATGCACAGGCATACAGAGACACACATGCACAGGCATACAGAGACACACATGCACAGGCATACAGAGACACAAATGCACAGGCATACAGAGACACACGTGCATAGGCATACAGAGACGCACATGCATAGGCATACAGAGACACCCATGCACAGGCATACAGAGACACCCATGCACAGGCATACAGAGACACCCATGCACAGGCATACAGAGACACCCATGCACAGGCATACAGAGACACCCATGCACAGGCATACAGAGACACCCATGCACAGGCATACAGAGACACCCATGCACAGGCATACAGAGACACCCATGCACAGGCATACAGAGACACCCATGCACAGGCATACAGAGACGCACATGCATAGGCATACAGAGACGCACATGCATAGGCATACAGAGACACCCATGCACAGGCATACAGAGACACCCATGCACAGGCATACAGAGACACCCATGCACAGGCATACAGAGACACCCATGCACAGGCATACAGAGACACCCATGCACAGGCATACAGAGACACCCATGCACAGGCATACAGAGACACACATGCACAGGCATACAGAGACGCACATGCATAGGCATACAGAGACACACATGCACAGGCATACAGAGACACCCATGCACAGGCATACAGAGACGCCCATGCACAGGCATACAGAGACACACATGCACAGGCATACAGAGACGCACATGCATACAGAGACGCACATAGGCATACAGAGACACACATGCATAGGCATACAGAAACGCACATAATGTATAATACATAGTAACATAGGCATACAGAGACGCACATGCATAGGCATACAGAGACACACACGCATGGGCATACATAGTAACATAGATATATACCCTGGATCACTGGCGTAAACTTGTCCAAAATATGGGAGGGGGCATTTGGTTATACATTCTACACTATTTGCACTGAATGTACAATCCAATCTCAATTATGGGGGGGGGGGCACGTGCCCCGGCTGCCCCCCAGAGTCTACGCCTATGCCCTGGATAACCCTTCTGATATGACGCAGCGATCGCGAATAAGCTGATGCCCTGCGCATAGCTTTAGAGTAGCACTTTGAAAATTTAGAATTTGCGATTTCGATTAGGCCTTCTAGTTAGTTAACACAGTAAATTTTGCAATTTGCAAAGCATTTGCTAAGAAATCTGCACAGGCATAGACATAGACATACTGCAGAAATGGAGTTCACTTAACTGTTAGAAATGTAAAATGCATACCTGTAGTCTTGTAAGGCTTCACTTCATAATGATACTGACTTGACAACGCACTTCGGCCTTTGCACCTTTCAATATTTCCTTGTATGCAGTAAGCCTAAAACCTATGATATTAAGTAGGCATACATAGGCCTATGGCATTGTTTAATAGGCCATTTGACCTCTTTTCTATTTGCCTTTGCCTAGGCCTTTCAATATTAGTCTCTTAGGCCTAAGGCCTATAGAATTATATCACATTGACAGATTCGTAGGCCTGAGATCAAATTGCTTAGATCAGCCATGTAGGCTAGGTCACGATGTATGGCTATGGCCTCTGGCTGCTTCTTATACAACAATATTATATGGCCTATGGCAGATTCTTCTTTGATCAAAACATTGACTATCCTAACCCTAACTACTGACTATCTACATCTGATACCTCACGCTGAAGAACCCTAACTGGGGACGAATTCGTTATATCTCTGTTTTGATGAACCAGTGCATCTTTTCTAATTCTGTGTTTACCTAAGCCTTAGCCTATCAGAGTCTACTGCTGGATGTAGGCCGTTATGTCGGCCTTCGTGACGATTGGACTGTTTGAATTCAAGCATCCAGGTCTCTAACTATTAACTGGCAAGACTGTTCAACGGCTGCTCTGGCCTGTTTAACGGATATATCTGTGTCTATATAAAGCGCAAATATTTAGCTGAGTATTATTCGTTCGCTTCTGGCTCAAGAGCAGAAGAGCGGAAATTGAGCTCCTTCTCTAAGTTCCACTAGCGACATGGCAGCTTTATGTTTTTCAAAGAATGTGCAACACCATGCCTTCTGAAAGCCCTAATGGCCCTATTCAGAATAACTAAAAACATATGCGTCTATTAAGATTGATAAAGCGTATTAAGACTAATTAGCAAAATTAAGACTAATGAGCAAAACATATAGGGCCTTATAGGCCCCTATGCAGACCAATTTCGAAAACGCCTCAGTTGCTTTTCAGTTTAAAATAACAAAATAAGCAACACTGAGGTAGTTGAACATAAGAAAATGTATCAGAAAGTTATTTCAAGATTTAAAAAATGAAATAGGCCTAGTAGGCCTAATATAAACGTAAGTTTTTAATATTTAAAATTTGTATAATTTAGAATTTTGTTAGGAAGCTGTGATCAAACACCAGATGAATACGCGGCTGAGAATGCGATGACAGTTTATAAAACAAAGCCTACTCTAAGAAAATATTTCTGTACAAGCTAGCTTCACAAGTAGGCCTAGGCCTAAGTTTAAATTTTATATATAGGCCTACTATTCCAAAGTACTTTCACATCTTCATTAAAAATAATTAAATAACGTATATAGATGGTTTCGTTTTCGCAAGCATCTTAGAACAGATTAACGATTCAAGTCGACGAAATGTTTATTCGAACGGTAATGGCTATAATAATTTCATATAATTATTCTTCAAGCTAACGGTAAATAAGTTAATTACCAGAAAATCGTAATTTTAAAGTACTTAGAAATTGAAAAATACGCTCCAAGGCTGTAGGCCTACTATCATGAATAGGCAGACTTTATCAGAGTCCTACGTATTTTGATGTTCGTGTAAATATCCCTATGGATTGGTAGGCCTATGTACAATTGTACCGGTACATGTGTACGTTGTGACTTGTGGGCCTACATATTATTATGCGCGTATCATGGGCTAGTTTATAGATGTGACACGTGGTAATACGGTCTTAGTAAGTTTGAATGAATGACTGTAAGCAAATATACATGTTTCGATTTCGAAGAAATTTCGTAATCGTTAAAAAGCGAGAATGGGCTTAAGGTTACATGGAATCATCATCATCCTTTCAAACTATCTAAGGGCTTGCTATCACGCATATATAGGGTCATATATGCGTAAGCGTTATCAGAAGGCCTATGTAAATATCGTAATTTGGCTATCCTTTCAGTCTGACTAAAACCTTACTAGGCCTATAAGGTATAAGGGCCTAAGTCAGGAGACGTTATCAGTAGTCCTTTAGATACTGATACTTGTGGAAGTATCCTATTGTACTGACTATTATTACTAACTATCAAATGCAGAGGTCTTCTTTTGATTATAAGTCGATCGAACTGTCAAAATGCTTAGATATCGAAATGAAATAGACTAGCTAATGATTATGTGAAAAACAAAAGATCGGTAGGCCTAAATACCGTTTGTCAACTGAAAGGTAAGATTATAAATTCAAATCTACTGCGTATAGGCCTGAAATCAGGGCGATTTACTGTTACGGTTTTTACTTCGTGAATAAGCCGTTTCCCACGACTTTAACTTAGCTAGATTGAAGGAAATGTGACATAGCCTAAGTTCACGAAAATGAAATGAATTTTCCCAAGATCTGACATCCTTGTTTGGGCGTAGACCTAAGAATCAGAGGCGCGTTTACAGAAAACGGGGCCCTAGGCGCAAAAATTTTTGGGGGCCTTTCTCAACTTGAAGAAAGAGAATCTGAGATTCTGGTGGCGTTTAGCCTATCATGGGCAAAAACCCACGAAGTTGAACTAAAAAATTGAAAATAGGTTATATTTAAAACAATTCAAAATTCAAAAATGTTTCTTTTAATTGAAATTAATATTTTCAATCGTTTTGGGGCCCTCCGAGATTTAGGGCCCAAGGCGCGCGCCTAGTGCGCCTACGCGTAAACGCGCCTCTGCTAAGATTCCAGATTCAGAGTCAAAATTCTTAGATGGAAACATCAAGAATCACTCTTTTCCATGAAACTGTAAGGAGTACTTCTAAACCGCTATACTATTTGAAACTCGGGCTAGCATAGTTCGTAAGCTGGAGCTTAAATGACGTGGCACCATTCAAAACTGTAAGGGATATTTGTAAACCGTTAAAAATTTTAAACTCGGGCTAGCATAGTCCGTAAACTGGACCTTAAATGGCTTGGTACCCATTCAAACGGGCAGCGGTGGGTGAAGTGTCGCACCTGATCAATTCGAGGCCATGCGTTCGCTATAAAAACCCTTAGGCCTGTATTTGTATTTGTCAAGCGATGCTTGCCACAGGATACACAGCGCAGCGCTAAAGGAGAAGTAACACGGTAACGCATAGCCAATTGCGAGGCTACACAATATTAGGCAGAAATGTAACACGCAACTAGGCCTATAAACTGGGCGTGTACTGAGTTAGGCCTGCATGCTGGCATCGGCTGTGTCAATTGTCTCGTTATATGCAAAGGGATAGGAGACTATTTATGGGACATTTATGTTAGCCAAACAGTCCTCTGGTCATAATTATGTCGGCCGCGTTTAGGGCAAGCAAATACGGAAAGCCTGCTTACATTTATATAGGACTAGGCCTAGACCCGTATAAATAGGCCTAGTCCTAGTCCTATATAAATATGTCCTATATAAATAGACCTAGGCCTAGGCCTATACTTAGAGATTTCATAAAAAAAGCATTCAAATCGATGCGTGATTTTCTTAGATGCTGTATCTTTTTTACGATATTTGCAGAGATCTAGGCCTATATATTTTGCCTAAATGTTTTAGGCCTAGAAGATGAACGTGCGTCGAAACGAACTGCTTGATCAGTATCTCGAAAAGGTTTTGCTGGTGCAAGTAGCTGATCGAGATCGTGGTCGAGCAGAGTTAGTCCAGTCAGCCGTTCACTATCTGAACACTGCAGATCCTCAGCAAAGATTCTCAGAACCAATTTTAACAGTTTTCTCAACGAATATCAGTGCAAAAACTTCATTTGATTTTGCTGCTGCAAGAAATGTATTCTCGATCATGGAGAAATATGTTATAAATCTTCTTGACTCTCCATGGAAACGGGAATTTCGCAAGATCACGGTATGTTAAGTTATAGGCCTATGCAGAGTTTCAAATCATAGTAGGCTTATTTTACAACATTGTGGCTATAGTTGCTACTTACTAACATATAATTAATAATGTTATGGATTTTGGCGTTTATATAGTGTAGCTATCTATAGGGACATTACACGAACTTATGGTGCTAAGCAGGTGTACATAAAGAGCTTCCTGGAAGTCCATTAACAGTAATCGTCTTCGTTGAAGGTTAAATGTAGCTATGATATCAATGATTAGGCCTATTCAAGTTGACTCAGCATCTAATAAAATGTTATTTGAGCCTGAAATTGAAATTGAACATCTCTAGTTAAACTGATTTTCCCGATGTCAGACAGCTTTTCAACAGGATGCTTAGCTATTACTAATCACTTCGTACTGTCTGGCCTCGTAATGAGTATGAAGGAGAAAGAAGGAAAGGAAAAGGGAGATGAATAAATGAATAATAATGACAACAACAGAGTTCATTTAATGATGACTTTTCTTTGCATATAGGCTACTGCTGACGATAAGGATCCTTATTAACGGTACTGACGGTACACAACCATGGCGTACTTTAGCTTACCATTCCCTACATTACTGCCAGTATTTACAGTTTGTTTTATTAAGATTATGTTCCTTTGGTCTTTGGAGTATCTGAAACGATCTTGTTAGGCGTTTGCCTGATTTATATAGCTCAGTAGCTTTTGTTGCATCTGTTTATGATTGTAGATGTATTCCGGCTTTTATAAAACTCAGATTGAACCGTCACTAAAGGATGCTTGGAGACTGTTGCTGATGGTGGGATATGAAAAAGTTGGAATGTGCTTGGAGTTGAAGTTTCCGCCTGATGCCAGCAGACTACATAATATGGCCTTTGAATTTTATCTTGCATCTTTGGAATGCTTGATTTACAAGGAAGTCTTCCAAAAGATTTCTTCCTTAGGATTTACAATGAATGACATTCATCAGTGTCGTAGGGGTATCTCGATTAGCTCCGATGAAATATTCAAAGCACTGTCTAAATTGTGTGTGAGCAAAACAAGAGACGAAAGAGAAATCTGTGAGACAAAAGCGTCTTCTCGAGCTCAGGACTATTTATCGAAGTTGCCAAACAGCCAAATTTCGGGAAAAAACCAAGAATATGAAGCTAAATTCGGTTCTGAGATTCGAGTTGGTGGAACTCAATCTGAAAGTAACCAATGGCAAACGGGAAGTATGCCAAAAGTTATGCAACTTCCTGAACCGGAAGGGAAAGAAGGTAATGGCTGCGAACCTAGATCTGAATCGTTTGAAGCTATGCTTCGAGAAATCACTCCGGAAATGCTTTCAGATATCAATGTTCGCAGGCAGATCCTGATCAAGATGAATGTAAGGCCACACTCAGCAGACTCTCATGCTTCTCTTCCACTGCATCAGGTGCAGCGTGAGAGCGACATGCGACCATACACAGAGCCACTGCTTATACCGAAACAGCCTAAACCTGATGTGGCTTCTGCTTCAGATATACAGCCATATTCAGAGCCACCAATTATACCCAAACATCCCAAAACTGGTGTAGCATCTGCCTCAGATATACGTCCATTCAAAGAGCTATTGCTTATATCCAAACGCCCAAAATCCGGTGTAGCATCTGCTTCAGATAGACGTTTATTTACAGAGCCATTGCATATACCCAAACATTCCCAAACTGGTGTGACAGATACACGTCCATTTACAGAGCCATTGCATATACCCAAACATCTCCAAACTGGTGTGACAGATACACGTCCATTTACAGAGCCATTGCATATACCCAAACATCTCCAAACTGGTATGACATCTGCTTCATATGCAAGGCCATTGACTGAACGACTACTTGAGTTGAAACAACATGAAAGTGAGCACAGAGTTATGCCAAATATACGACCATACACAGAGCAATTGGCTGTTCCGAAACAGAAGCTCACACTGGCTTCCGATCAGCGGCCATGGACGGAACCGTTGCTAATACCAACACGAGAGAAAGTTTCTTTCAAACCGAGAAGTAAAAGCAAAGAGCACATTCTCCCTCACTGGCGATGTGAATATTGTGTCTACTTAAACTGTGCTGTAGAATATGCTGAGAAATGTGAATTGTGTGGAACGGCACGAAAGAGAGTCTAATCTCTAATCTCTCAGAGATTGTCACTACGAAGAAACTGTTTAAAATCAAATAGTAATGAGCAAATTAGATTTATGTGTTGTTATGGTTCGATAGGGAAACGATTTGTTATCAGAAATATTTCAAATTTTTTAGTTTTTTTAGGCTCCTATACTTTCGATTTCCTTAGATCCCAACTTCAAAATTGATTGCACTTTACCATAAATACGTTTGAATAGAACAAGTAATAGCATAAGTTTATAATAGTGTAGTGGTTAACGCGCTGGACTGTTAATCGAAAGGTCTGGAGTTTAAATCCCCGTCAGGGCAGAAATTTGGTTCGAGATTTCTGCCTCACCTACAATCCCTAGCCAACTCACTCATAATTAGTACACTGACCGTACACTGTCGGTAGGAAGATGAGACGGCGAGAGAAATGTACATATAATGCAGGCCACCCACCCTCATATGCCGAGGCTAAGAAAATGAAGTCGATAACACTCCATACCCATGGCTGCCTCAGGGCTTAAGTGACTGTTCCTCTTCTTCTTCACAACAGTTACAGGTAATAGGCCAGGTAAGCTACATAAGCTTTAAGTGCCTTTAGGTACTGTGGGATAAATGAATTAACTGATTAATTTTAGTCTACAGCATTGATGCCTTAAATGTTACGCTATGTTTAGATTATGCATTATATGTGCACATTTCAATGTTAAGTTTTGTTTTTGCAAGAGCTCTAGCTTTGAAATAATTAATTCGGGCATAATTGAAGCATTTGTCACTTCGTGACTTTGACACCATTATTTTTGAATCTTATGTTTCATTTTTGTGTTTCAATGTTGTTTGTCAATTTCAGGTAAACTAGAGTTTTCCTCATTTTTGTTTTAGGTATAAGAACTTAATCGTCATATAGCTGTAATGGTGATATATATCTGTAATGGTGATATATTTGTAATGGTGATACAGTTGTAAGGGTGATATAAATGCACAGTAGTAGACCATATAGCGCCTTCTGATAGGACCGAGGTACGAAGTAGAAGTAGGGTTGTACAGTCACAACGATGATGGAAGAACATGTAAATTTGAACTGTATGGGTGACGCACTGGCGTAGTACCAGACCTCATCCGTTTGTGGTGGAGTTCCGTGATGAGTTCCTGGTTCGCCTCGTTAATGATAACGCCCAGAGACTAAGGCTGTAACTGATAAAGGCCTAGAAGTAGAAGCAGGCCTAGTGACGATTGGCTAGAGGTGGTATGTGCAGGCGTTTTGGGATGGGAATAATTCAAGCCCACATAGAGTACTATCTCATATATAATTATACACTGTGTCCCGATGAAAAGTAGACCCCAAGAAAAAGTGTCATAACTCGGTAAAAACATTTAGCATTTGCCTGAAATTTTAAAAACAGCAGGAGTAGCCATATTACCACTAAATCTTAACGCCGTTTGGAAATGTTGGTGAGTTTGTCAAGTTTATGAACGTTTGAGATGCAGTACTGAAAAGGGGAAATCTCCAACATACAAGAGCCATAAGGAAGTGAAATTCAGCTACAGCTGATGTTCAAAATGTTCTCCTTGTTCACGAACACAAGACCGTAGACGTGGATGCCACTGCTTGATGGCCCGGTCGATGATCACGTGGTCAAACAGCTGCCACTCTTCAATCAGGTGATCAACGTCACGAATGCGGGAACGATAAACGCGCTCCTCCAGTACACTCCAGATGTGATAGTCAACTGGATTGAGGTCTGGACTGTTGGGCGGCCACAGCTGCGGTAATAAGAAGTCGGGTGTCTCCCGGAGTAGCAGTGCTCGGTGCGCAAGAGCATTGTCTTGTTGAATGTGAAGTAGACCCCCGATGAAAAGTAGACCCCTAAACGTTTGTCAAAAATTTGTATGTTGGAAATTTCCTCTTTTCGGTACTGCATCTCAAACGTTGATAAACTTGACAAACTCACCAACATTTCCAAACGGCGTTACTATTTGGTGGCAATATGGCTAATATTGTTGTTTTTAACATTTCAGGCAAATGCTAAAAGATTTTACCGAGTTATGACACTTTTTCTTGGGGTCTACTTTTCATCGGGACACAGTGTAGATATAATATATGGATATATAGCATATATATATATCATTACACAATCGTCAGACTGGGCCAACACAATCAGGTAATTTAAAACGGCAATTAAACATTAACCAATTACAAAAAGTGGTAGAGGGCTTATGTGCGCCACTGTGGATCATTTGTGGGGCGTGGTGGCTCAGTGGTAAGTTCGGCGCCTTGTGACCGGAGGGTTGCAGGTTCGAATCTCACTCTAGCCGCTGCGTACGGACCTTGGGCAAGTCCTTCACTCGCAATTGCTCGTGGCGCTTCGGCGTGAAAACTCCGGCACAGTATCAATGCTGTAGTCGGGAGCGCCTCTGAGTAGAAGTAGTAGTAGTTGACTTGAAGAGGCGCTATAGAAATATCCGGAATAAATAAAAATTCGATAAAGCACTAGGTTTGAAATCTGAGGTTTTAATTCGTCTGTGGGGTTGAACATATTGAGCACCACTCTCCGTGTAACACCTCTAGAAAAGTTCACCGACACCTGCCTTTCTCACCAAGCAATACAATTTGGTACCGTGTAAACTGGGAATAAAACGTTAAGTCCTGCAATGATACGCTGCCCCCGTGTCCGGGACCCTGGGTTGCGTTCGTTTGCCTGATCAAGAGTCAACGAGAAGCAAATGAGTCCTCCCTCTGCATTTCACAATGGAATTTGAGCTTTTAATTGACTTTTAGATGCTCATTACAGCTTGTGAGAGCAGGCATTGCCTCAAAGATGTAAAGGCGATGGCAATTTTGGTAAAGATGTATCTTGAAATGTAATTGTAATTAATAACTTCTATTGCACCGGTGTCTAATGTGCAAGGCAACACCCGATGGCACGCCAAAACCTATCCGTAATCAGGTCAATATCCAGAAGATGAGTCTGTAAGACAGAGAGGCTGCCAGAGGCGGATTAAGGCATGTTCAACATGTTCAGCCGAACAGGGCCCCCACATGCAAAATAAAAAATCAATTATTGCTAATTGTTAAGCGTAATAGTAAAAATGTCTAAATAAATTTTAAAGAAATATTCGAAACTACTCATTTTAATATACACAACTAGGCCTACACAACTGTCGCACATGTGTGGGCCCCTATTGGAGTCTCCATCATCAGGATTCATCTCAAAATCAGCCAGAAATGCTAGTAAGACCTAATTTTACTTGCTTATAATTCTGTGAGGCTGGGCCCCACAGTTTTACTGAACAGAGCACCACATTTGTTAATCCGGCCGTCGGTCCAGCCACCGAAGAAGCTCGTTCACCAAGAACATTCTTTATTTAGAATAATTAAGAACCTGTACAATTAAGATTATGAACAGAAACAAAAACCAACTGTTACAAAAAAGAAAAACACAAAACGGAATAAACACCGTACACATGTCAACAAACTTACTATACTAATAAAATGAAATCAATTTATTGCTCCTATGAAGGAAGATATTAAAAATTTGTTACAGTTATGACAGCAAAATGAAGCAGACCAGTACATGGTCGCTTATTATGCACACAAAGTTTAGAAGGAAAGTATTAAACCTTTGTTACAGTTATGTAAACAAAATTAAGCAGACCATTACATGGTCGTTTATTATGTGTACAAAGTTTAGACAAAGTTGGGAAGCAATAGGAACCCTGAAGGGGCAAAAGTCCAGCTATGGAAGGGGCCTATAGATCCAGATTAATATGTAGATGGCAAGTGACCTACATGTAGTAAAATAAGACCTAGAAATTTATGTCCAAGTCAGCACAGGAGTTTGAACTTCGATTATGTTATAATCATAGGCAGATGTTTCCTGCGTGCACAGTGCTCAACAAGACAACAGAACAAGAGAACATAAAATAATTCTCAACTAATTCTTAACTACGTGACATGACCTATTGTGTGCGCTCGCACCAGTTCTTTGAATTGCACAAAGTTTGACACAGTTCGGATATTGCTAGGCAAGCTATTCCATGCTTTTGGACCTTGAGCAAAGATTTCCCTGAAATCATCATTGCGTCTAGTGTCGTGTATATTCGATGCTGGACAAAAGTCAAAGTCAAAGAGGATGGGAGGAGATTATACTGCTGTACTGATACATGAATTAGCAAGTTTGGTTACAAGTAATGGATACATGTTCATTAATTAATACCAAAGCAAGGCAATCATCATTATGGCAATCATCTAATAAGTGTAAGCACTGTTTCTTCTCAAATAAAGTTTTAAATTTTTGTAGCTCCTGAGTTGCAATAATGATGGCAATAACTACAGTTATAATAATAATAATTGTTATTAGTAGTAGTAGTAGTAGTATTTTTAGCCAAAGAACAGGCTGAAATTATTTTAATTGTTGTTGTCATTATCAATACTTTTATTGTTATCACAATGTTTATCATTGTCATTATTATTATTATTATTATTATTATTATTATTATTATTATTATTATTATTATTATTATTATTATTATTATTATTATTATTATTATTATTATTATTATTATTATTATTATTATTTTGCCCGAGGTATTTAAGATCCCTCAGGCTCTAAGATACTGTCTACTAATAGATTAGTTAAGCTTGGAGCTCATGGTCCTCATCCCCGGTGTGTGGTGTGAATGTGCCTCTGAAAGCTGATTATTATTATTATTATTATTATTATTATTATTATTATTATTATTATTATTATTTTGATTATTATTATTATTATTATTATTATTATTATTATTATTATTATTATTATTATTATTATTATTATTATTATTATTATTATCATTATTATTTTTTTTTGCCCCAAGGTACATATGATCCCTCGGGGACTTAGATATTAAGTTGTTATGTTTTTTCCAGGAAAAAATTATTATTATTATTATTATTATTATATTATTACTTTCTATAGGCATCGATATTGTTTGGGATGGTTTAGAAACGTTGAGATGGTCGTTCCTCGGCTACACATTAATATTATTATTATTATTATTATTATTATTATTATTATTATTATTATTATTATTATTATTATTATTATTATTATTATTATTATTATTATTATATGTTAATGCTAATAATAAGAATGCTAATGATGCTGATTATATAATTACTAAAGGTAAGAATGATCCCTGAGTAATAAATAATAACAATAATAGGTTATAAGCAGAGTTATTATTTCCAAAATAATTATATAAATACATGTGCAATTATTTTTATGAGTAAAATTATAGCCAACAATCATAATAAAATAATAATAATATTATAATTTTTGCCTAAATTATAATGTTATTAAGCTTATTATTTTATTGTGATTGTTGGCTATAATTTTACTCAACAAAAGGGACGGGGTTGCATTGTCGAGGTGCTTGCGAAAGGTGCATGAATCTTCTCTGTGGATTTGCGGTCGCTAGCTAAGTCTGAGACATATCCTGCTAAGAGGCACCTGGCACACGCATTACAGTTCGACTTAGGGAAGAACTTTTCTGGTAGAATATACTTATGGTTTGGTATAGTATAGGTTCTATAATGATTTGTAATGAGTCCTATAGTTTTACTTGATACAGTACGGTATGAGATGGTATGATATGGTATCATATGGTAAGGTATAATGTATACGTAATGAACTAACTCCATATATCCTGTACTTTAAATACCTCTTTCAGATAACAAACGGGGGGTCGAAACCGTGTTAATATTCCAGAACTGGTATACACGGATAATGCCTTACATAATTTTAGTGGGGTAATGTCCCCCAGATTAAGTTATGATAATAACAATAATAACAGAGATTTAAGTGCCGTTATTCGCAGACAGTCGAAGAGAAATCGATGCAACGATTCAGAAGCGCTCAGAGCAGGGAGCTCACAATCATCATCACTGAAGCGTTGTCGTTTCAACTACTCCACGCCAATCGTTCTGGTCTTGGACTGGTCTCCCGGCTCTGTGATTGGTGAGATCTACCTTGCCTGTCAACATAACGAAAGACACCTATATCTGCTAAATGACTCTTAAAGCTTGAAACTACATCCAGTTTAGTTTAAATCTTGAAAATTCATCAACGTTTATCTCGACATGTATTGACTGCAAGTTCGACCAGTTCTTTGCCTCAACCAATAATAATAATAATAATAATAATAATAATAATAATAATAATAATAATAATAATAATAATAATAATAATAATAATAATAATAATAATAATAATAATAATAATAATAATAATAATATTACAAATAATAATAATATTATTATCAAAGGAATTTAGCAGCGTCATTGTCAGTACTCAAGTTCTACAGAATAGTCTCTTGCAATGGGATTCTTGACGATGTTTCCCTACCTCTTTTAGAAGAGTATCAAAATAAAAGTAAATTTAAAAATCGTTAAAGGAACCCATCAAAATGGGTGTGCTTGAACACCAATTGCAGCTAGAGAATGAATCGCATTACACGATCATAACATAACGATTATTGCACAAAGAGTAAGTCTACTCACTCGTGTTGTTCCACTTCACTGAAAGCTGAAACGAATCTTCATGCAATCCTTAATTGGTGTTCTGCAGAATGGACATATCGACAACTTCTGCTTGCAGGCGACGCACATCAGGTGGTGACATGGATTCAACATCCAGCATCGAATTCTGTCCGAAGTGCAGATATTACACCTGAAAAACTCCCTCGACTCTACAGAAGAAACAACGAGTTTTGAGCACAGGCTGCACAGCACTGCATGGGCACGCTGCTGCAACCTAAATCTTAACATGAATTTCCAATGAAATAGTATTCACCCGCCATCGAGGATCCATCGGTACACCTCCACCTCCTTAAATGCTATTGCCAGGGTGCACACTCTCAATATTCTGGGTGTCGACCTTAATGCAAAATTTGGGTTCTCGTGTCATATTAAACACCTGACCATTAAGGCAAGGCAGTCCTTCAGTCCTTCTATGCACTTCGGATTTTGAGAGAACATGGACTGGCAGATCTAGATCTGAGGGTCTTGCAAAATGTTACATTGTTCTCTATTATAGCCCACTTTTCGGTCGGCGTTATTCGCCATGGAAAGGACTTAGTTTACTTTCAGAAATTTAGGCTAAACCAACGCTTTATCCTGAACAAAATCGTGAGATGTATGATTAAGGTTTCAAAAATAACGACGACATTTGGAGCAGCGACTAACAAACCTGAGTCATCATCTGCAGAGTTTGAACTACCATGTTTCTCGCCCGCCTCCTTTTGTTGTTCGCCGGTCTTGTCAGCGCTGGAATTGTCAACTTGTTCGGGAACATCCAATGAGACCATTGGAGATTCGCTGGGTAAGTGGTTAAAGTTGTTGGGATTTGTTTCAGTTGTGGTGTATTCAGCTTCGGGGGATGCAATGTTGTCAGTGTTCCTGTTGGTATGTGCATGTCTCATCTGAGTTTTGAACTCCATCGATATTGGGCTATTGGCGACGTACGGGTCCAAGTTACTTCTGTTGCTCCCCAAATCCGCATGTGCCGATCTGTTGGCGCCGTGTGGGTTAGCGTGCTTTCTCTGAGTGTCAAATTCCGCGGATTCTGGGTTAGCAATGCATTGTGGAGTCGTAAGCTTTCTCTGAGGGCCAACTTCCACAGCTTCTGGGCTCGTAGCACCATGTTGAGTAGTGTTATTTCTAAGCACGCCAAATACCACAGATTCTGAGTTCTTGGTGCCAAGTTGTTTAGTGTACTTTCTGCGGGTGTCTTTGCTGATATATATGTTGTCCTGCTTGCTGCTTGCGGCGATGGTGTTACAGCTCTTGACTGTTTCTGGTTGACTTAGAGCTATTTTAGGCTCGGAAAGTCGTCGGTCAGGCGACTTATCGCTTCTTCTGGACATTGTTCAGAGTAAAGCCCACTGTAGCCTAACTTGCGTAACAACTACACAATTAAATTCAGTCTAAACAGTATGTCATAAGAACTTATCCTGTTTCAAGGATTCAATCTCAGAAAGACAGACGTATGAGGTCCACGAATATAAATATTTAAAAAAGATTATACTTGACTCAGAAATTGCAAAATACTGTAAATGCCGATAAAAATTTGAAATGTTGAGGTAGATTGATGCTGCTCAAATGAAGAAGATCGAGATGTGACCCTCTTTGAACGATCGGTAGATTCTTTTCGCCTTGAGCAAAATCAGGTTGTGAAGTTACACTTGGGATTTAGATGTCCTGGCGCTGAATCGATAGAAACCTTGACTATGCCTTATTATCTGTGAGATAGATATTCGCGGCAAAAGGCGTCAACTCGTTGAGACCTATTCTGTCGATCTGAGGTTCGGCGTATCTGCATGATCTGTATGAAAACAAAGCATGGAGTGAGATAATTAGTGTGGATAAAACATCCAGTTCATGCAATGCAACAATCAGTGACGTAAACTTGTCTAAAATATGGGGGGGCATTTGGCTATTTTTATACACTTTTTGCTTAGTTTGTACAGTCCATCTCAATTATTGGGGGGCACGTGCCCCGGCTGCCCCCCCCCAGAGTCTACGCCAATGGCAACAATTTACTGTGCATCAAACATATTATTATACAGTCATACATGCATTTGTCAAAGAAAGACAGCTCCTGTAGTTGATCCCAGAAACCTTCCCTGTCAGCATTTCCAAGGGCATTCGACGGGAATGCGTCCGAATGCCCATACGGGCGCTATACGGGTCCCATATGGGAATCTTGGTTTTGTGCGGGCTCCATGAGGGCTTGCTATAGCAGGGAATTGTTCCCTTCTGATATTTACGTTATTCGTGTCTTATTTGTGTATTTGTGTAGCAAATTAATGCTGTAGCATAAGTAATGCTGAAACATCACCCGATTGCGCTGTGTAATCGGTCAGCTGTCACAGCCGCATATATTATACATTATATATATATATGTGGCGTTCTACCGCCCGCCCGGACGCCTGCACTCTCGTCGCGCCGGACGGGTTTCCTGGTGGTGACGACTCCAGCCCACTGCCCGTCTGGAGCCACACCCGAGTCACTGCCTTGTCTATTTTAACCGTAAAATGGCTGTTCTCTATCTCTGCGCATAGTGAACGTTCCTATCAGAGGAGATTCAGGATTGGCCGCTTAAGAAAGGCAACACCATACCGTTCTATCTCGGGGTCTGACTCTGCTCTTTTCCGCGGTCGCCGGATGGGCAACGTCCTGCAGGATGGCCGTCCTTCAGAACAGGGTTCGTTCTCTTACCAGCAGAAGTCTTCCTCTTTTGTGTGCCTTCTTAGCTACGGGCTTCCTCCAACTCTCCAACTGATCTGAACTTTGACGTACCATTCTACATCTCGTGACTCGAACTATCGCCATTTATAAGGGACACCAAACGTTTTCTAAGTATCGGAAACAAGGAATACATGCGACAAGTCTCTGCATCACATCGTCCTAGACACCGGTCCATTGGGCAACTGTCAATGGTACCTCTCTTCGTCATGTCGTCTAGGCACCCGTCCATTTGACAACTGTCTTCCCACCGATACGTGTCTCTCGCTCCATTTCCGTGCGTGGCATACCGGCCTCACACGTATTTTGTCATGCACCACAATTTACGGATAAGTTTCCTTACCCGTCTTCTGTGTTGGCAATTGTCGACCAACACAGTGATAAATTCTGCTTCGGAAGATAACGGTAAGGGTCTCTCCGGCACTCTGATAGTGAAGGTCTTCTCTCTATAACCTTCCTATCTACACACAGAACTTCGTTCCGACCTACGCACGAGGGGGCCCAGCCTCGCACTTCAGTCAGTCCTCAGAGCTGTGTGTTACGACAAGCAAATATGTTTCTACCTGGGTATCCGACTACCCGTACTTTCACGCGTCGCTCTCTTGGTCTGCTTTATTATTTCCCTTCATACATGGGATTATCGTACTCCTCACCTAGGGACTCTGACTAGCTGAACTTCGGCTAGCAAAACGCGACCTTGTCTCTTTCGGACCTGGGTACCCGACTACCCGACCCGAACTTTGAGGTTACTCTCTTCCTCTTGGTCTGATTTAATCTCTGTTTACCTGGAACTCGTGTACTCTTCACCGAGGGATCTGGCCCGCTGTATCTTCTCGTTGCGGTGTATCCCTACCCGGTTTACATAACCTTTTATACGGTTGTGTTTTCCCGGGAGCTCACAGACTCGTAGGCTCCAATTCCGAGTACACAGACCCGATTCTGCTAACGGTACCAGTGGAGTAACTATCAGTACTGTTACCCCATTATTTCACACAGACCTGTGTTTTCACTTCCCACTGCGGGAAGTTTCCTGTCTTCCACGCACCTGTACGATCCACGGTCAGATTGTTCGGGCAGTTCCCCGAACTCAGAAGTTTGCAGTTAGTTCCGCGAGCCAAGATTTTGCGGGTAGACCGGAGTTAGGTAGGCCAAAGAAAGATATGCGGGAAAACCGCGGGAGTAACTATGACGGAGCAAAGTAATCAAGGAAAGGAACGTCGGTAGACCGCGAGTTAAGATTCAGCGTATAAATGTATAATTGTTTATTGTAACTTTAATATGTATAGGCTTTTATGTGTAGTTGAGATATTTCGGTTTGACCGCGAGTTAAAAGAAGGCTTGTAGTTTGCCCGATGTTATCGAACGGAACCAACGGGGTCACCCTCCCCGAACATATCGAACTGTCATCACCGGGGTCTTACCTTCCCCGTATTTATACAGACCTCTGTATCGAACGGAACCACCGGGGTCTGCTTCCCCGTACTTTCGAACGGAATCACCCTGGTACCTGTCCCCGTACACGTCGAGCGGTCACCAACGAGGTCTGCTTCCCCGTCTTTACCGATACAGACTTATGTATTCGCTATTACTCAAGATCGGTCTCTCCCCGAGGTTTACTCAGCCTTTTAAACTTCCACAATCGGGATTCAGACCGGCTCGCGATCTAACGGCAGGGTGGGCCCCAAACCTGTCGAATCGGCGGTCAATCCAACACCCAAGAGTGATTAGTTTTTGCTGTAACTCGGGATCGCACTGGTTAACTTTTTACTGACGATACTTGAACTGAGTTATCACTAACCGGGTCTTTGCCCGTGTATCTCTGACGGTCAACACCGGGTCTTTGCCCGTTTATCTCTGACGATCACCAGCGCGGTCTTTCCGCGTGTATATCTGACGCTCAACAGCGGGAACTTTGCCCATGTTTCTCAAACGGCCAACTCCGGGTCCTTGCCCCGTAGGTATCGAAATGTCACCTCACGGGATCTTTTCCCGTCTTTATTGAACGGCCACCGACTGGGGCTGCTTTCCAGTCTTTATCGAACGGAACCGCCGGGGTCGCCTTCCCCGGACTTTACCGACACAGACCTGTGAGCCTTTAACTCTCACGATCGGTCTTTCCCCGAAACAGCCTTCCATGATCAGACTCGGTACTGCTCGCGATCTACAACAGAGTGGGCCCTTACTCCGTTGGATCGACGCTTTGCCAGCACTGGTCAGACCGCGTTTGGAGCGGCTGTCACTCGGGAGCGCACTGATTAGCCGGTAACCAACGACACTAAAGAACCGTATCGCTGTATATGCAGAGTGCACACATCGCCACTCTACGATATAAGCAAAACACCGTGAGGCAGTCTTTACTTATCCCTCGCCACACTATACCGTGGCTTATTCCTTATATACTAGCCTACGCACACCTTCTCAAATACAGGTGTCTAAGATAGAAAGATCGTAAACATTATATCTAGCGTCGCCCTAGCTTTAGGCCTTAAATATTATACCTGAAAGCGTATAATATTATTCTAATTAATCATTTAAATCGATAAAGTGGGAAGAATACGCTAAAACTTAAATATTGGCTATTATGATATCGCCCTAGCGCTACCATCTACGCATCGGCAGCTGGTGCCCTCTGATGCATTACGTCGCCGGATACCGCGTCAACAACACAGCTATTATTGATTAAACCTACAATCAAGACCCTGGCCAGTCCGCCACATATATATATAATTATATATATACACCGTGAGGCATAAAAAAGGAAGCCCCTGCAAAAATCGTTATAACTCATTCAATAATTGATCAAAACAAATGCAATTTACGCAAAAACATCTATCGTTAAAATCAATAATTTTATTTTTAAAAAGGCCCTATAAAAATTTCCGCTAAATCGTTGACGTAATAATAATAATGACGTCATTAATTTTTCCACCATTTACGAAAATGGCGTTCAGTGAGGAAGTAAAATTTTTAAGACAAAACAAACATTATGGAGCAAACAGATTTTTAAAAGAGTTTCCTCATAAAAGCTGGTCTCGTAGTGGATTGGACAAGATTATTCGCAAGATTGATAGTACTGGAACTTCGCAACGTCTTCCCGGCAGTGGTCGTCCGCGCACTGCTCGAACTGCTGACGAAATTGAAGAAGTTGAAACACTTGTTTTGAGCCACGAAGATTTGTCGTAAACACACCGTACTCAAAGACAAATTGCTCGGGAAGTTGGTATATCTCAACGTTCCGTTAATCGTATTGTGAAGAAAGACACGTTTGATATGCATGAAAAAACGTAGGGCACATGAATTGACCGTGGCCAACAAACAAGCTCGACTTGACCGCAGTCGCCTTTTGTTGCGTCGCTACCCAGCTAGCCTAGTGCATTTCATCTGGTTTACTGACGAAAAATTATTCACAGTTGCTTCTCCTAGCAATACTCAAAATGATCGTCTGTATGTAGCAGTTGGAACTCGAAAGAGAGATATTGCAGCCGACCGCCTTTTACGCACACGTCCGACGTTTAGCAAATCCCTGATGGTGTCAGTCGGTGTTTCTTCTCTGGGGCGCACGTCAATTCACTTTGTTGAACCGGGGGTAAAAATCAACGGCCAATACTACAGAGATGTTTTACTCATGGAAGACCTTCTACCTGAAATTCGAGAATTCTCTGAATTTTACATTTTCCAGCAAGATGGTGCTCCAGCGCACAGAGCTCGAGAAACGGTTGCACTTCTGACGAATGGAACTCCTGACTTCATAATTCCTACACTATGGCCCCCTAACAGCCCAGATCTGAATCCCGTAGATTATAAAATATGGGGATGCATGCAGGAAATGGTGTACAAAACAAAGGTCCGTGATGTTGAAGATCTTCGTAAGCGAATCATGCAAGCTTGGAACGATCTTGACCAACGAATTATTGACTCGGCGGTGCGTGAATGGCGCAAGCGACTTCGCGCATGCGTAGAAGCTGAAGGCGGACAGTTTGAGTACAAACTGTAAATTTTTTTACATTGCTTGCTATTTAGCTATAAATTTCATGAATTTCATTGACATTGTTTGAATATTGTTACAATAATAACGATTTTTCCAGGGGCTTCCTTTTTTATGCCTCACGGTGTATATTTTCATACATTATATATATAGAACATTATATAAATATCATTGACAATGCAATGATTCAGATATAATTATAGTTACGCACTGAAGTTATGATGCACAACTCATGGCCAGTTAAAACGGTTCTTTTCCAGATGCCTCAGAACACAAAACTTCCACACCTCAACTAATCACCGTTTTCAGAGCCCAACTACAACTGTTCTATCTTATAATCTTACATCAAAACTGTTATCTGTCTTTGCAACTGTCTCCATCGCATTGCGATACGTCTTATTATCTCTTTCACACAAAATCTCGCCAATATATAGACCTACTATACTTGTAACTACAGTGTTACGGCGCCATACAAATTGTCATTATTATTGCTGTTAATACTATACAAGTGACCGAATTTTTACTCCCTCGTAATGCGAATGACAGAATAGGTGTCCCGACTTGGCACTTGCTTAATAATTGCTTATCCCCTTTATACATATCAGCAGTGCTGCATCGTTGAACCTACCATTCCAGTTCCACACGGCAGATTTCGTTGTGCGTTCAACATGTGTTTAGTTTGCGTTGACCTGGCACCTATAAGACTTAGACGAAGACTTGGTGAGGGATTGCGGATGAAATTCTGTCTATATGAACGAAGAACCACATAAAGAATCTAAGACCTATCGCTCTTCTCTTCTTTGACAAGCCTTCTCTTTTGACTTCCTTTCAAGTCCCTTATTCACGCAGATGACTTAAGATGATTCAAGATGACTTAAGATGACTTATTCTCCCACTACACTATCGAACACCCACATAGTAACTAACCGAACTACAAATGGAGATATACCCACCAAGGGTATATACTGAGGCAGGTCATATACGTATACCCCCGCTATAGGGAGTCGTGAATAACGAATGTCAGAGCTAAGTAATAGGGTAAATAGGCCTATTATCTATAATATGTTTTTGAACTAGCCATTTTCTGTAAAGCCCCATTGGAATTTTATGGTTATTGACTTACGTGACCTTGGATTAAAATACTGAAGCTTACAGGCATGCAGGCCTATGCTCCTGCAAGGGGTTTACAAGCATCCGTTCTTATAAATAGCCGTAAAATTTCTATGTACTAAGGAATAAAACATTAGATTTCCCAAATCGATAAACATAGCCTACAACGAGGTTATAGAACAATACACCTAATTAGGTAGACAGCCTAAGAATAAGAACTGGCTCCTGCAGGAATATATATATATATTATATAATTTATATATATACATATATATACACATATATATAGACATTGACAAAATGTCTATATATACATAGTTCTCTATATAGACATATATAGACATTGACAAAATACATATATAGACATTGACAAAGTTAACATTTGTTTCAGTTAGGCTTACGATCACTGAGGATTTGTTACTTCGTTCACTAAATTCACCTAGCTCCTTTTCAAGATAGCTACTCAGAAGCACTCCGAGTCCAGCCTCAGCAGAAAAGAGAATGATGCATTATAGATTTAGGTGCTGCTATGGCTCGAGAGGGAAATGATTTGTCATAAGAACTATTTTTAAATTTTAGTTTTTATTTAGGCTACTACACTTTTGATTTCCCTACCGACTAGCTTCAAAACCGATTACGCTTTACCACAAAGACGTTTGAATAGGACAAGTAATTGCCTAAGTTCATAATAGTGTAGTGGTTAGCGTGCTGGACTGTTAATCGAGAGGACGGGGGTTTAAATCCCTACCAGGGCAGAAATTTGGTTCGAAATTTCTGCTCCACCTGCACCCCCTAGCCAACTCACTCATAATGAGTACACTTTCGGTAGGAAGATAAAATGGCGAGGGAGAGGACTGCAGGCCGACCGCCCTCATATGCCGAGGCTAAGAAAATGAAGTCGGTAACACCACATACCCATGGCTGCCTCAGGGCTTAAGTGACTGCTCCTCTTCTTCTTCACAACAGTTACAGCTAATAGGCTATAGGTAAGCTATATATAAGCTTATAGTGCCTTTAAGTAAGTATGTATACGTGCTGTGGAATAAATGAATTAACTGATTAATTTTAGTCTACGGCATTGATACTTGAAATGTTACGATATGCTTACATTGTGCATTATGTGTACATTTCAATGTTAAGTTTTGTTTTTGCAAGAACTCTAGCTTCGAAATCATTAATTTGGGCATAATTGAAGCATTTGTCGCTTCGTAACTTTGACACCATTATTTTTTAATATTATGTTTCATTTATGTGTTTCAATGTTGTTTGTCAATTTCAGGTAAACTAGATTTTCCTCATTTTTTTGTATAATCGTCATATAGTTGTAATGGTGATACAGCTGCAATGGTTATATAGTTGTAATGGTGATATAAATGCACAGTACTAGACCCTGCAGCAACTTCTGATAGGACCGAGATACGAACTAGAAGTAGGGTTGTACAGATACAACGATGATGGAAGAACATGTAAATTTGAACTGTATGGGTGACGCACTGGCGTAGTACCAGACCTCATCCGTTTGTGGTGGAGTTCCGTGATGAGTTCCTGGTTCGCCTCGTTAATGATAACGCCCAGAGACTAAGGCTGTAACTGATAAAGGCCTAGAAGTAGAAGCAGGCCTAGTGACGATTGGCTAGAGGTGGTATTTGCTGTCGTTTGGGATGGGAAACTATTCAGGCCTACATGAAGTAGTATCACATAGGCCCATATACATTCTATATATACATGTATGATTATACAATTGTCACACTGTGCCAATACAATTAGGTAATTTAAAGCGGCAATTAAACATTAACCAATTACAAAAAGCGGTAGGCGCTTATTATGTGCGCCACGGTGGATCATTCTATAAAGCACTCGGTTTGAAATCTGAGGTTTTAATTCGTCTGTGGGGTTGAACATATTGAACACCACTCTCCATGTAACGAATCTGGAAAAGTTCGCTTACATCTGTTTTCTCACCAAATCTGTATAGTTTGCTATCAGACTACTCAAGAATTTGCAGAAGTTTTAACTAAATTGTCAAAATTAACGTTGAGCAAATATCAATTCAAATGATCGAAATCTTTAATTTCACTTTGGGTGACAGAAGTAGTTCATGCCATCATCATCATTGACGTCCCGGTCTCCTCCGAAGCGTTGCCGTTTCAACGACTCCACGCCAGTCGTACAGATCTGGTCTTGGGCTCGTCTCTTGGCTGAGTGATTGGTGAGATCTACCTTGCCTGTCAACATGATGAACAACACTCACTATTCTGCTAAATGACTCTTAAAGCTTGAAATTACATCCAGTTTAGCTTAAATCTTGAGTTTATCTTGACATTTATGGACTTCTAGTTCGACCAATTCTTGGCCTCAGCGATCATCAAATGTTTTTAGCAGCGTCTTAATTCATTGTCAGTACTTTAGTTCTACAGAATAGTCTATTGCAACGGACCGTTTGACGATGTTTCCATATCTCTAATGAAAGAGTATCAAAATAAAAGTAAATAAAAAATAAGATGGTTAAAATAACCCATCAGACTGCGTGTCCTGAACATTAATTGCAGCTAGACTGAATGGCATTACACGATCATAACGATTATTGCACAAACAGTAAATCTGCTCAATAATGCTGTTCCACTTCACTGAAAGCCGTAACGAATCTTCATGCAATCCTTAATTGGTGTTCTGCAGAATGGACATATCGACAACTTCTGCTTGCAGTCGAAGCACACCAGGTGGTGACATGGATTCAGCATCCAGCATCGAATTCTGTCCGAAGTGCAGATCTTACACTTGAAAAACTCCCTCAACTCTACAGAAGAAACAACGAGTTTTGAGCACAGGCTGCACAGCACTGCATGGGCACGCTGCTGCAACCTAAATCTTAACATGAATGTCCAATGCAATAGTATTCACCCGCCATCGAGGATCCATCGGTACACCTCCACCTCCTTAAATGCTATTGCCAGGGTGCACACTCTCATTATTCTGGATGTCGACCTTAATGCAAAATTTGGGTTCTCGAGTCATATTAAACACCTGACCATTAAGGCAAGGCAGTCCTTCAGTCCTTCTATGCACTTCGGATTTTGAGAGAACATGGACTGGCAGATCTAGATCTGACTCATCTGAGGGTCTTGCAAAATGTTCTCTATAGCCCACTTTTCGGTCGGTGTTATTCGCCATGGAAAGGACTTACTTTACTTTCTGGAATTTAGGCTAAACAAGCGCTTTATCCTGAAAAAAATCGTGAGATGTATGATTAAGGTTTCAAAATAACGACGACATTTGGAGCAGCGTGTAACAAACCTGAGTCATCATCAGCAGAGTTTGAACTACCGTGTTTCTCGCCCGCCTCCTTTTGTTGTTCACCGGTCTTGTCAGCGCTGGAATCGTCAACTTGTTCGGGGACTTCCAATGAGACCGTAGCGGATTCGCTGGGTAAGTGGTTAAAGTTGTTGGGATTTGTTTCAGTTGTGCTATATTCAGCTTCGGTGGATGGAATGATTTCAGTTTCCTCTTGGTATACCGGTATGGATGTCTCCTCTGGGCTATAAGCAACATGCGTGTTAGGGTGACTTCTGCTGCTCCCAGAATCCACATATGCCGATCTGCTGGTGCCATATGGGTTAGCCTGTTTTCTCTGAGCGCCAAATTCCGCGGATCCTGGGCTGGCAATGCCTTGTGGAGTAGTGAGCTTTCTCTGAGGGCTAACTTCCCCAGCTTCTGGGCTGGTAGCACCATGTCGAGTAGTGTCATTTCTAAGCACGCCAAATTCCACAGATTCTAGGCTATTGGCGCCATGTTGTTTAGCATGCTTTCTACGAGTGTCAACTTCCAAAGATTCTGGGTGAATGGTGTGGTTTAGAGTAGCCTGATTTCTTTTAGTTGCAATATCCACAGATTTTGGGCTCTTGGCGCCGTGTGGGTTGCAGTGTTTTCTACGAGCGCCCAATTCCACAGATTCTGGGTGGATGGTGTCACAGGGAGCAACATGATTTCTTTTATTTGCAATATTCACAGATTCTGGGTTCATAGTACCATGGTGAATAGTGTAATTTCTGAGCATGCCAAAATCCACAGATTCGGCCCTGGCGGCGTCATTTGGAATACTCTTTTCTCCCTGTGCGGCAAATTTCACAAGTGAAGGTCTTGAAGGTCCTGAAGGGATAGTGTTGCGCGTCAAGATGTCAGTTTTGTGAACGCTATGGTTCATGGTGTGAGCTTCTCTGGCAAAGCGTGATGCTTTGTGATGTGCTGCGTTACCAGCTTCTGTGAATGTGGTCATGTATGTTCCTTTAGTTGATTTATTACCCTCTACAACATTTAAAGAAGCTATATATTATTATAGTGACAGCTTAACTTCCGAATCATCAGACTTAGTGGGTTTTGACCTGGACTTTATAATGGATTGCAACTTTAAGTACGTTATAGAAGTCATAGATTAGATTCAGCACTTGTCACATGTCAGGTTTCTTACGTTTAGATATTGTAGTTGCTTTAGCAATCAACCGCGCTGCTTTGACCATACTGTGACCGCTACCAGGCTTACGACATACGCTTGCCTTGCTCCAGACCGGAATCTAGCTTCAACTTAAATAGGCGGATTATAGGCCTACATGTATTTCTGTAAGAAACAGTTCAAGAAACCAAACTGTTAGTTGCATGCATTATGTTTTGTTGTCAAAAATTCGTTTATTTCACCTGCTAAGTGAATATCTGGTTCAGGAAACCCACGTACTCTTCTTTCTTCACTTTCCTCCGGTGACTAAAATAAAATAATGTATGAGGCCTCAATTGAATCTTAGTCATTTTCAAACGAATACGATCATAAAGTATGTAGGCCCTATGTATGCATGTATGTAAGTATGTATGTATACATGCGTGCATGTATGTATGTATCAGAATACTTACTATAGCACATTATAGGTTCCTCACACAAAAAGGTAGTTTAATAATTGCTGTAGAATGAGAATGTTATAGCTATATGTTGAGGCATGTTTGTAGCTAACGTATACCGGTCGATTCGCGACACACTAGTGTGTCGCGACACACCGGTTAAGAACCACTGTTATATATATAGCGTTTTATATATATATTATATTTCTTGTCGGCCAGTGGTTGCTAAGGTATATTATTTTAAGTAATTTCTATGATTCATTCAGCCTTACCTTGCAAATATCTTGCGGACGAATTCTTGAGTTCTCCCTGTCTCTGCTGTTGTCTTTGCTGTTGTTGTGGTTGCTGCTTGCGGCGGAGGTGTTGCAGCTCTTTCCTGTGTCTGGTTGACTTCGGGCTGTTTTACCCCCGGAAAGTCGTCGGTGAGGCGACCTATCGCTTCTTTTGGACATTGTTCGGAGTAAAGCTAACTTTAACTTTCGTAATAACTACACAACTAAATTTAGTCTAAACAATATGTCATATAAAAGTTTATCCTGTTTCAAGGATTCAATCTCAAAAAGACAAACGTATAAGGTCCACGAATATAAATATTCAAAAAATAATATATTAAAACTCAGAAATTGCAAAATACTGTAAATGCCTATAAAAATTGAGATGTTGAGGTAGATAGATGCTGCACGAATAAAGACCAGTGATGGGCACTAAACTACTTTTTTTAGTTAAACTAAAACTATTTTCCAACTAAACAAAAATAGTTTAACTAAAGTTGGCAACTGATTTTTGAAATTAGTTAACTAAACAAAAAAAAGTAGTTAAACGTTTTCCAACTTTTTACAACAAACATTTCACAATAACAGAGGTTAATTGAACTGTAATAATGCAGAGCGTCAGTGACAATTTAACCTTCAAACTATGCAATTTGTACTGTTATAGCATACAGTTTCAGCCGCACTGTAAGTAGTGTTTTAATTTGAAAACACAATGGCTGTTAATGCTAAAACCATGCAGTGTTAATCAATAAGTTTTGCGTTGAATTGTTGACAGTGTTCAATGTTCATTGCGGAAAATAGTTGCACATTGCTGATTTTTTTAGTTAAACTTTTTAGTTAGCAACTAAACTTTTTAGTTAAACTATTGCTTTAACTAAACTATTATTTTTTAGTTAAACTTCTTCCTTAACTAAATTTTTTGAGTTAAACTAAAAGTTAGCAACTTTTTAGTTAACTATTGCCCATCACTGATAAAGACTATTTATTGAACGCGTTGTCCTCAGCAGTTAACACTGTCTCGTTTCTGAGGTCGTTACTGCGATGTTTCCCAATGCAATATACAATGCAATACAGCTGTATTATTTGATAATGCCCTCTTTACAAAGTTCAGAATTACAAAATGCACGAGAACTTCGTTTGAGACCCAAGGAACCCCTATTCCAAGTCCATTGTTTTCTGTTTCAGTGTGACAAGAAGATCGAGATATGAGCCTCTTTGAATGATCGGTAGATTCTTTTCGCCTTGAGCAAAATCAGGTTGTGAAGTTACACTTGAGATTTACATGTAGATGTCCTGGCGTTGAATCGGTAGAAACTTTAGCTATGACTCATCGCACGCGCACGCTGCCTGAATATCTATGAGATATTCACTGCAGATGGCGTGGATTCGTTGAGACCTATTCCGTCAGCCTAAGACTCGGCATACCTGCATCAAAACAAAGCATGCAGCTGTCAGATAATAATTTACGTGGACAAGACAACAAGTTCATACAATGCAACACTAATTTACTGTATATCAAACATATACGGTCAGACTTGTATTTATCAAGTCATACCAAAGGAAGACAACTTCCTAGCTCAGTCAAAGAACCTTGTTCCCTTGTGTTATTTGCATTATTTATGTATTATTTGCATATTCGAATAGTTCTGAAACACCATACGATGGCGCTGTGTAATCGGCCGTCTGTCAAAGAAATATATATTATATATTCAGGAGCGTAGCCAGACTTCAATTGAAGAGGAGGCAACTACTGCTTGTCAAAAAATTTGATGATCATTTTTGGGAATTTCTCCACCAAAACATTTGATGACCTTTTTGGGAATTTCTTCGACACAAAATTTGATGACCTTTTTGGGAATTTCCTTCGGCACAAAATTTGATGACTTTTTGGGAATTTCTCCACCAAAACATTTTTCAAGAGGAGGCAACATCCGCCTCTAATGAGGTGTACTTGAGGATGCAGGGCTATAACCCAAGGAAAATTTTAAATCTAAAAAACCAAGAGGAGGCAATGCCTCCTCTTGCCTACGCCTATGTATATATTTAATATAGTACAGGGATATATATATCAACTGACTTTTAGCAATTACTGGGTC